>JAHNEJ010001850.1:0-655081 GCA_022559845.1 Amorphophallus konjac | reverse complement strand
GCCAGGACCTTGGGGTAGGGACAATTGGACAAGTTGGTAGTGCCAAGCACATGGAGACTTGGAAGAGAGGAGATGAAGGAGATGGTTGGGGGTAGTACAGAGGCTGACAAAAGCACGAGAGGGTATGAATATCCTTTGCAGGGTTGGAGAGGGATCTCAAAGGAGTCTTCAACAAGGAACAAAAGTGATGGTTGATCAATATAGCCATGGATGCAAAAGGAGGAAAGTCCCAAAAGAGAGTAGGTACGGAAAGTGTTGGTGAGGAGGAGATGAAGATGGTGCACGAGGGGGAGGGAGGTAGGAACTTTCCTTCATCCCAATGAGGATTGTTTTATAAAATGTGAGGGATATTTGTGGGGGAGAGAGAAGAAGGGCGTTGAAGGAGCTAATCATAAGATGCAAACTTGACATATTGTGCCTGCAAGAGTCCTAGTGTGAGGAGGATGGGGAACTTACTATGAGGGGCATTGGGGGTGCCAGACTGTTGAAGGGGGTGGCCTCTCTAGTTGAGAAGAGGTCAAGAGGCATTATGATCCTGTGGACCAATTTGAAGTAGAGGAGGTGGTGGAAGACGGGCAAGCAGATAGAGGGGCTATTTCCCTCCACTTTCGAAACGTCAAGGATGGCTTTTTATGGGACTTCTACGGAGTGTATCAACCACAAAGCAAAAAGGAAAAAGACTCCTTTGAGAGGAACTAATTCAATATCACCACTGCTCAGGCTGGCCATGGTGTGCGTGAGGAGATTTCAATGCAATTACTACAACTTGTGAAAGGAAAGGTGATCACTTGCAAATGGGGGATATGGAGGATTTTATTGGCTTCATTGTTGATGCAGCACCGATTGATATCAGGTTGTCCAATGCTCAATTCACGTGATCCAATATGAGGTGAAATCTTTCAAACTCTCGTCTGGACATATTTCTGGTGTCTATAGACTGGGAGACCACTTTCATATGCAGTCTTGTTGTTTGGCAAGACTAGTGTTGGAGCACAAGACTATTTTACTGAAGACTTCTAGCATGCCGTCAGGGTGGCCGACCTTCAGATTGGAGAGATACTGGTTCACAAAGGTGGACTTCATGGATACTGTTAGACAGGCATTGAATGCTCCAAGGATAAAATAGTCCGCCATGGCTAAACTTGTGTGTAAATTGAAGCAAGTGACGTAGGTGCTGAAAGAATGAGGTGCAACCAAGACACTAGCTGGCAAAGTTGCATGATCATTGACCAACTGGAGGGTTTAGACTGCTTGTAAGAGGCAGGCTTTATGGATGAACCAGACATATAGTTCAATGACAGGCTCAGGGTAAAGTTTGAGAAGATTTTCTTGAGGGAAGAGATTTGCTGGAAGCAGAGATTCAGGGAGAAATGGATCAAGGAGGGTGACAAAACACTGCCTATTTTCAGCGAATAACCTTTGGAAGGAGAAGGGTCAACTCAATCAGCTATATCAAAATTGGTGACCAATTGATTACCAGAAGTGTGGATATCAAAAGGCAGGCTATAAAATTCTTCTCACAACTTTTCAAAGATGAGGAAATGGTTAGGCCTTACATAGCTGATCATCTTCTTCCATGTATTCCTTGCGAGGAAAGAGAAGCTCTCTCCTGTCCCTGCTCAGAGAAGGAGGTTCACAAGGTTGTCTTCTCTCTTACGAGTGATAAAACACCAGGACCAGATGACTTCTCCCTGACTTTCTTTCAGAAGTGTTAGGACATCATCAAGACATATCTCCTCCTAGTTATACAGGAGTTCCAAGAGGGAAGGGGATACCTAAGAGGTATAAACAAGACTATCCATGTTCTCATTCCCAAAAGGCAAGGAGCTCAGAGCCTTAAGGATTTCAGATCCATTAGCCTCTTGAATGGGACTTACAAAATCATCTCCAAGCTTCTAGCCATGAGACTCGAGATTATAATTAACAGCTTGGTTAGTGCTTATCAAGGGACTTTCATCAAAGGTCGTCATGTACAGGAAAACTTCTTGATAGCCAATGAATGTTTGCATGCCATGAAGGCCTATAGGAAGAGAGGAGTGATTCTAAAACTAGACTTTGAGAAAATTTATGATAGTGTCAAGTGGCAATGTCTATTTACAATACTTGAGAAGATGGATTTCATGAAAGGTAGATTGGATGGACTCAGGCATGTGTCACGTCATCTATATTTATAGTCCTAGTCAATGAAGAGCCTTCCTCTTACTTTCATAGTGGTAGAGGCCTTTGGCAGGGAGACCCATTGTCTCCCCTTCTTTTTGTTCTGGTTGCACATGTTCTTAGTAGAATGTAGTTGAGAATTGAAGCATATGAGTTGATCAGAGGTTTTCAGGTGGGAGCAGGCAGTGTACATATCACCCACCTGCAGCATGGAAGGCAATTTCGGCCGAAACCGATACGTTTCAGCCTACATATCACCCACCTGCAGCATGGAAGGCAGTTTCGGCTGAAACGTATCGATTTCGGCCATACCCGATACAAAAAACACACTAATCACTGTAGCTAGCCGAAACGGGTTAAGAGTATCGGTTTCGGGTGAAACACCCGAGAACTTGAGTTCCTCCCCCCTACCCCGATCGTTCTCAGCCGAAACCAGACACCTTCAGCCGAAACCGGACGCGGCTGTGCCTGCGCTGCTGCTTGGCTGCCGCTACTGCTGCCTGCTGCGAGCTGCCCTGCCGCTGCTGCTGCGCCGAAGCCTGCTGCTGCGCGCGCGCGCCCGCCGGAGGACCTGCTGCGAGCCTGCTGATGTTGCTGCGGCAGGAGGTGGTTGCTGCGAGCTGCTGCGACTACTGCTGGAGGTGGACAGGAGAAGCCAGCTGCCGCACCTGCTGACCTAATCCGGTCCAGGGAGAGGGAGCTGCGTTGGCCAGCTTGAAGGATCATTCATCAAGGAGGGTAAAATTTTGGAATACCTTAATTTAGGGTTTGGCTGTTTTGTTTTAGGTTATTTTGATTGTCATAATTTAGGGTTTCATTGTTTTCTTGTGTTATTGACGAATGGGTCAAAATTTTGGGATGAACAAGGAGGGTAATAGCTAATGAAGCCCTAATTACTTCATAAAAATTGGGACTTTTGTCTAGTTCGAGTTTCTTAGCAACAATTGAAGGTTAATTAAGTTTCATTGACGAATTTGGAGTGGGATCATGCTGGGATTAGATTTTTATGAAGGGTAATTAGGGCTTAATTAGTAATTAAGGCTTAATTAGTTAATAAAAATTAGGACTTTTGTCTAATTCGAGTTTCTTAGCCACAATTGAAGGTTGATTAAGTTTCATTGACGAATTTGGGGTGGGATCATGCTGGGATTTTTTTTTGAAGGGTAATTAGGACTTAATTAGTAAGTAAGGCTTAATTAGTTCAAAAAAATTGGGACTTTTGTCAAATTCGAGTTTCCTAGCTACAATTGAAGGTTAATTAAGTTTGATTGATGAATTTGGGGTGAGATCATGCTGGTTTTTTTTTATGGAGGGTGATTAAGAGTTACTTGGTAATTAAGTCCTAATTAGTCCATCAAAAATTGGGGCTTTCGTCTAATTCGACTTTATTACCCACAATTGAAGCTCAATTAAGCTTCATTGCCTAATTTGGAGCTCTTTCATGTTGAATTGCCTTTTTTTCATTGCACTTACAAGAGATTGTCTTTGACTGTCATAATGCAGCATCATGCCTAGACGTCAACAAACACAGGAGCAGCAAGGGCAGGAGGATCCGAGGTGGACTCACCTGTCCTTAGTTGATGCTAAGAGAAGAAAGGTTAAATGTAATTATTGTGGTAGGGAGATGTATGGCGGAATAACCAGAGGAAAGCAACATTTGACAGGGGTACGAGGAGAGGTGAGACAATGTGACCACTGTCCATGAGAGGTGCGAGAGGAGATACGCCAGTGCCTTTTGGGGAAAAAGGAGAGGGTGCAACAAAGGGCTGAGGATGAGGAGGAAATTGCTGAGGAGATTTCTGGCAGAAGGGTTAGGAGGGATGATGATGAGGAAGGCACTGAAGATTCTGATCCGGAGCTGACTGAAGCAAGGGAGCGTGAAGAAGCCGCTCGAAGGAAAGGAAAGGCACCCATGGTTCAGGAGGGACCTACTCCAGTACAGCTACACAACGTCTTGACGTTGGTGCTGCCCCGCCCCCGCAGACGCAGAGAACAGGCCCCATGGACAGTTATCTCCACAGAAGGCCCCAAGGCTACACAACCTAAGATCAAAAGTGCATTGAGAGGGGTCAAAAAATCTGCAGAAATTGCAGGGCATGCATTTAAAAGCATTTGTAAATGGTTTTTTCATGCAAGTGTCTCTGCACATGCTGCTGAAAGTGAATATTTTCAACCTATGTTGGATGCCATAGCAGATGCTGGCCCTGGCGTGAAGACGCAGTCACGCCGGGACATATACGGGCGTGGGCTTGAGGCAGAGGTTGAGGAGCTCCATGACTGGGTTCAAAGCTTCAAGCATATATGGATGGAGAGAGGATGCACTATTATGTGTGATGGTTGGATTGGTACCACGAAAAAGTCCATGATTAACTTTTTGGTATATTACATCGAAGGTACAGTATTTGTAAAATCTGTAGATGCATCAAATTTTCAAAAAATTACCAATTATTTGTTTCATTTGATGGACAACATGGTAGACGAAATTGGTGAAGAAAATGGTGTACAAGTTGTTACTGATAATGAAGCCAGTTATAAGGCTGCAGGGAGGAAATTGATGCATAAGCGCAGGCATTTATATTGACTTCCATGCGCAGCACATTGTCTAGATCTCATACTTGAAGACATAGGGAAGGAGAAATATGTGAAGAAGACGGTTGAAAGGGCACAAAAGATTACCCAGTATATTTATGGCCATCCTAGGATATTGAACATGTTCAGGGAGCATGCAAGTGGGAGGCGAGATATCATCCGCGCAGGGCCAACCAGATTTGCTTCAAATTTTATTTCTTTGGAGTCTCTGCATAGGTATACTGTTGAACTAAATTATTACTTCTTTATCTTTATAGTTATGATCCGTATTTGATTCAAATTTTATTTCTTTGCATAGGTATAAGAATGAGTTGAAAGCTTTCATGTACCACAATACCCTGCGGGAATACATCGACAAGGGCAATGTTGATGCTCAGATGGATTATTTGGATGTCTGTCAAATCGTGGACGACAACAAATTCTGGGGCAGAGTAACACGATACATGAAAGTAGTCACCCCCCTCGTGAAAGTCCTAAGATTGGTGGATGGCGATGACAAGAATGATATGTGATATCTGTATGAGGCCATGGACCGTGCGAAATTGGAGTTGCAGGAGTCGCTTCCCAAAGAATATGCAAAGTGGTGGAAGATTATTGACCATAGATGGGACACCACATTACACCACGACTTGCATGCAGCCGGTGAGTGATTATTTGTATTCATACATTATTGACCATACATTAACTATATAAAAATGCAGGTTATTTTCTGAACCCTTGATTCATGTACGATGCCAATGCACATGTTGATGCCGAGGTGCTTCAAGACACTTTAAAAGTCATTGGTCGTTTATCGAGGACACCAGATAAGAGGCTTCAGGCGGAAGTAGAGGTTGGCCTGTTTGATTTCATGAATAAGAGGTATAGAATTTACTTAAGTAGTTATGCTAATCTATTATGTAATTTTTGTAGATGAACAACTATAGAATGAGAACTGGGATGTATTCTGACTTCCAATTGCTATACGCAGTGGGAAGAGTGAGCCCAGGTATACTTCATCTTTGTGCTTTCTTTGCAATTACATCTTCTTTAATTGATTTTTATTTACAACTTATATTTATTTGTTTATGGTTGGTTGGTGTAACAACTGACTGGTGGATCATGGTGAACAATAGAGAATTGGGCAGTTCTGCATTGGCTTTCATTGCAATCAGGGTGTTGAGTCAAACCACATCAGCAAGCCAATGTGAAAGAAATTGGAGCACGTTCAGCGTTATACACTCAAAGATTCGCAATCGGCTAAAGGCTGATCGGTTAGAGAAATTAGTGTACTGTCACTACAATATGAGGTTGAGAATAAAGAATATGAGGTTGAGACAACAGCTGCGAGACAAACGCGTCGCCGAGGATGCCGCCGCAGAAATTGATGTGGATGCCTTATTTGATGATGATAATCCCTTGCAGTCTTGGGTGGAGACACGGGAGCAGGTTGATGAGCCCGTTTTTGATGTTGATGATAAAACATGGGCAGAGGGCATACTTGATGAAGATGAGCCAAGAGATCCCGAATTCAAAAGAAAATCAAAGAGGGCGAGAGATACCCATGCGCACCAGTCTAGGGTTGTTGATGACACTGAGGAGCAGTTCGAGTTTGAGCCAGCTAGACACTCAGATACAGATAGCAGGCCAGTCACTCCTAGAATGGTCAAACCACCGGTCTCCTTAAGAAGAAGTACATCAGTGCATGGGCAAACTAAGAGGACAAATGCTGCTGCTCGAGAGGACCCGGCAATTGAGCAGTTGAAGCAGATTTATGTGAGGCACACGCCAAGGGCAGGAGGATTCATGTCAAGGGTGGCTAAAGAAACCGAACCAAAAGAGAAAAAAGCATCCCCGAAGGCTAAAAAGCGACTGATTTCTTGTGGTGATGATGATGATAATGATCATCCCGGAGGTGGTACACGTGGTACAGGTGATGCAGGCGCTGCAGGTGGTACTACTGGATACAGTCAAGGTCAGCGAGGATATGATATACCAGGTTACGAAGGTGGCCAACAGGAAGCAGCTATTTATGGGTCGTGGAATTATGAACCATCATTCCAGTTCCATCTATATCCGACCAGTTCCTCTTCTCTTCCTCAAGATTCCTATACTGATACTGGATTCGGCTCAAGCCAACCAAACACTCCAAGAGGGATCCAAAGAGGGATGCAGGACTTGGCTACCTTATTGTTTGGTTATAGTGAATATAGACCATACATGCAACCTGGTTATGGGTATCAACATCAAGGGCCAGACGATGAGGGAGAAGGTTCTTCTAGTAATTATTATCCATATTAGGTAAGAATCAATGAATTTTTGTAACATTTATTTTGTCTAATTTGGTTTATTGTACTGCTTGTATTAATGTACAATGAAATATTAGTTTAACTTTCACATGTTCAATGTTTGAAGTTCAATGCGTAGTTGTCTACTTCAAGGTTATTGCACTAATTTATACAGTCAAATGCATGTGTAATGTTTTTTATGATTTTAAGTTATTTTTTATATTTTTTATTATTTTTATCAGATTTTTTAGAATTAATTTGATTTTTTTAACCTTTTAACTGGGTTTCGACCGGTTTCGGCCAAAACCAAAACCGATACCGAGTCGTATCGGTTTCGGACCCGGCCGAAACCGAGTCCGAAACTGAGTTTGCCATCCTTGACCTGCAGGATGCTAATGATACCATGCCTTTCCTAGGAGAGGATGAGAGGCAATTTTATGTTACTAGACTCGTGCTAGAGTTGCTAGAGGTAGTCAGCGGGCTCAAGGTGAATTTCTTAAGAGCCAGACAGTGGAGGTCAATATGGAGGATAGTACTCTACAGAGAGAAGCTTTTATCTTACGTTGCTCTCCTATTTGGGCCTATCATTCTCTCCAAGGGACCTACACTGTAGGGACTAGCATAGTGTGATACAAAGATATGAATCTAAACTGACAGGATGGAAGACCAGATTGTTCTCATATGGGGAGAGAATGATGCTCTGCAAATCAGTGTTGCATAGTCTTACCTATCCATCTTTCCTATTCCGAGGATGATTGCTAAGAAACTAAAGCCTATCCAATCTAGACTTTTCTGGCATGGTAATGAAGATAGGACCAAGGGATGGCACGATATTACTTGGGACAGAATTTGCAAGAGCAAAAAGATAGGAGGTATGGCCATTAGAAATATCAGAGAACTTAACCAAGTTTTGCTATGCAAATGGCTGCAGAAGCTTAGCTCTGAAGACAGTGGACTATGACTGCAAGTCATCCGCCAAAGGTACTGTAGGAGAATCAAGGAATGGGGCTTCAATCCAACCTCTCAACACAACATCTCACCCATTTGGAGGGTTATCTTGTACTGCAAAGATAGGGCTTGTGTGCGAGTCTGTTTGGGCAATGGACAAAAAATTTTGTTTTGGAAAGATAGATGGTGCAGTGACTATACACTAGAGGACACCTTTCCAAAGCTCTTTACAATTGCTTCATAATCAGAGGCATCGGTTTCCCAAATTTTCTACAGACAACTATCAGCAGGAACGCGGGCTTCACTTTACATCTAGTATGAAAGCCAAACATAACCAAGATAAATCAAAGCCACTCGTGATAGGGGAAGGGCGATGTGGAGGGGAGGGTTCCGAAAGGCAGCCGTCGGTGTCTACCGACTACCTCAGGGGGGGGCCTACCACGAGAGGAGATCCCACACAGCGGGCTTGTTTCCGGTGTGGTTCGCGGGGGCATCTGAGGCGGGTCTGCACATAGTCGGGAGCTAGGAGATTGGCGGTTGGGGCAGGAGGGGCCAGGAGGTTAAGTCAATCTTACACGGGGGTCCTAAGTAGGGATGTCAAAAATATCCGCAAACCCGATTACCCACATCACCAAACCCGTGATGGGTCGAGTAATACCCGAATAATCGGGTATGGATTCGGATTTGGGTATTTTTAAAATACTTATTTCATATTCGGATCGGGTATGGATTTAGTGCACCACTGCACCCGAACCCATACATGATCCGAATCCGTTTCATAATAGCATTTTTAATTCTTATGTTTATTGTTGTTTATGTTTGGACGTGTTTCTCGTAACTTTTAGAACTAAAAATTTCATTTAGTAATTTGGCCTTCAACTTTAAACTCTACTTCATATTTTTTTAGACAGATACACATATCCATGGGTATACCCACCATGCCCGTGATGGATATAACCATATCCATACCCATGAAAATAATAGAGTACCATCCGAATATGATATTTGTAAAATTTTCACGGATAGAGTATGATATTGGTCTATCCAAATCACACTCGATCCATTTACATCCCTAGTCCAAAGAGAAGCCCCGCAAGGCGGCGACGGCACGACGTGGGAGATGGGCAGGGGATGTCTCGACATGGCACCCCTGCCAGCAGACCTCCTGCAAAACAGGCCGGAGTGGCTACAAAGGTGTGTTTGGGTGGCGTCGGTGGAGGGGAGGGTGACAAAGGAGGTGGTCAAGCAACTGTTAGAGGGGGGAGGTGCCTTGGAGGAGGGGTGGGTGGTCTCTAGGATGCAACGAAGGGGCTTCCTGGTGGTCGGTCCAAACTTGGTGGCGACGGAGGAAGTGGCAAAGGTGGGATTTCTCATGGCTGATGGTGTCCTCCTTTGGACGGCGAAGCGGAACCCGCTCAAGGGTACCCACCCAGATCCTAGGCTTTGCCGACTTAACCTCTGATTTTCAGGAGTTTCGTTGGTGTTGTATGACGAGCTCAACATTTCGCTGCTCGTTGGACGCTTTGGAGCAGTGATGCCAGTCTCAGTCCAGGTGCTGCCAATGGGAGACATCAATGTAACGAAGGTGGAGGTGTGCGTCGGCAATCCAAGGGCAGTGCCGACGGACATCATGGTGGACGTTGGTGGTGCACGTCTTCTGATTCAAGTCCTTTCGTAGCCGGTCGGGAGCATTCACCCCCTGGAGATGCCAGAGGTAGAAGATAGGTATGGCCTCAATTTGAATTTCAAATTTTCGAGCGATGGATCTCCCTTTGGTAGGCTAGCGGGCCAGAGTCAGGCCTACCGGATCCAAACGCTCCATGTGGCTAGGGAGGTTCGGGTTAAGTCCGAGTCCTGCAAGGACCTGGAACTTACCCAAATCCGCCTTCGGTGGGGTTATCGGGCAGCCTAGAACAGCAACTGTGCTCCCCTTCCGCCCGACAACTGGTTCGGCCCTCCCCCCTCTGCAAGGCCCTTCCTGTCCTATCATCAGAGGTCGACGTCTCTCCGGTGGTGAGGCGGTAGCACCTCCATTCATCGGCTCCCCGACAACGATGGAAGACTCTGACGAGCAGCCCTTGGCAGCCAGCTTGCCGACCAGCCTGCGGCGACATAGCAGATCCCAGCGAGAGGGGAAGCAGCCTTAGATCACGATTCGCGTCGGAGGCCACTGAGCACAAGGACTAGTGCCAAAAGGGTACCTCTATGGCTGTGACCGATTCTTCTGAGGCGCAAGCTAAAGCGTTAGGGGCAGCAACTGGCCTCACCATCCAGTAGGAGGAGATGTAGCTACAACAGACATCGGTGGGTTGACAGCTCTCGTTGGAGGCCCTACTACAGCGGCCAAGTACATAGGTAGAGGCACAGCCAGTGGGGCCTGGGGGTTCGCCGCTTGCAAAAGGGGACGTCGACTCGGTCTCTCACAGGCCAATGGCGGAGTAGCTCTCCAGCGATATTGTACAACAAACGGGAAAGTAGCCAAGCAGAACCGGTGTAGTAGTGGACGGCAGCGAGGATCAGCGAAGCCTGACATCAAGGAGCACCGGCCGCGTACTCCCTTCGACACCTATAGAAGACTGAGCATTGCCCATGGGCTTTGGTTCTCAGGTGGCTTGCGGCATTCTACATCGGGACCGGGAAGTCATGAAGGATGCGATATTGTGGGGTGTGCCCCCGCATCAGCCGATCGCGAGGAATAGGTGCAATTGGTGTTTGTCTCGACAGTGGAAGATGAGGCAGAAGCAGGGCAAGGCAGAGGCCGCACCACCGGGCGATCATCTAGCAATCGATCTCAGCCAACCAAGTAGCCCTAGTATTCGTTCTTCCGACAGAGGCGTTCTCAACATTATCGGCATTCCCCTGAGGTCGGAAGCAACAAGGTCTGATGGCAGTGGCTATAGTGGCGACAGTGGGGGCATGGATGACAGTTTAGACCGAAACCAAAACACTTCGGCCGAAACATATCGATTTCGAACATGAACGATCCGAAACTAACCGGGCGAAACCAGACGCCCTGCAGTTGGCAAAAAAAAGTATTTTATTTGATTTCGGGCCGAAACCGAAATCGAAAAGATTTCAGTTTCGGACCCGGCCGAAACTGACATTGAAACCGAAACTACCTTCTATGAGTGGGGGGGAGGGAGCCCTTAGGGCTCTATCCATCCTCTCGCTTCTGAAGGATGGGCAGGCTCTGAGGACAGTAGAGGGAGTTGCGTTAGGCCAACCAGTAGAGGCTATCGACGGAAAGACCCCGGGAGACGAGGCCTTGCAAGAGGGGCCAGTCGTTGGCAAAAGTCATGCCACCAGGAGATCGGGGAATCTTCTAGTGGGGATGTTGGCCAGCAACTTCATTTGGCTTTGCCTCCCCTGCCTCTCGTTCCAAAGGAGGAGGATCTCCCTTTAGCGTAGCTTCCTTCTGCTTAAACCGATGGTGACCTCTTGTCGAAGGTAGGAATTGTTGTGGAGTCACCTCAAGAGGAGGGGTGTTTGAATGGAGAAGGAGAAGCGAGTCTTAGCAAAGAGGGAGTGAAGGAAATCTTAGATAAGGTAGAGAGTTTCATGGGGAAGCATGCCAAAGAGGTGCCTAGTCTGATCGGAGTGTTCACTATACGTGTCGGTAAGGATGTGAGGTCTATCTTTTGCATAATCCAGTGAAGATGGCAAGCAGATATAGCTAGGAAGGCTAAGACAGGAAGAACCAATAGAAGAGGGGATGTGGAAAGGGAAGGGGAAAGGTAGGAACCGGCAAAGAGCTAGAGGGAGTGCGGGTGTATACTATATATGTGGTGTGTCAATTTGTTGGTTTGGGCCCTCGGAAGGGTGGAAAGCTGCTCAAAAGACATTTGATGTGGAGGCAAGGAATCAAGTAATAGCTCCAACACATTCTGCAGTAGTGTTTACTATTGTTTTGGGGAGGTTTTTTGATGTTTGAGGGTCTCTTGTCAAGGCTGAGTCGTTAGTCCGGTTGTATGTTTGACCTTGGCACGCTCTTTACTTGTGGGCGGGGGGTCAATTTTGGTGGTCAGTCATTTTGTTTTTCTTTTCTTTTCCTCTTTGCTCCTAGGCAAGGATGCTTCTTGCCGTCTTTTGTTCTTGAGAGTATTTTGGGAGCACTCCCTCCTTACTTGTATATCCTTTAATTTTTTCCTTTTATGATACAAGGCACTATCCATCTTTAAAAAAAAAAGGTGGGATTCATTCTTTAGGACAAATCTTAGGATGGAGGAGATAGAACAATTGGAAAACCTCCTCACATTTCTTCTGGATTTTGCGCCAGAAATTAGCAGCATTGATAAGTCGTGGTGGAGATGAGATAAAGATGGAAGTTTATCAGTCAAATCAGCGTACAACTTTATCTCAGATGGAGGAATGTAGCATGGACTTATATCACAGACTTGGACCCCTAAGAGCCCCCTCAAAGTGAAACTATTTATATGGAGGATCTCGCAAGGCCGCCTATCGACTTGTAATAGGCTGGCTCCTTTCTTGCAGGGTATCCCTACTTTGTGTTGTCTTTTTGGATAAGAGGAGACCCTAGATCACATGTTCATAGGCTGCTCTTTCTCTCAGAAGATTTGAACACAAGTTGCCAGCAGGTTTCAAGACACCAACACCTTACAAGACAATGTGCACCAACTGACTGGAAACTGGCACAGGAGATGGACCCTTAAGAGTGATAAACGTATATGGTGGCTCATACTCCATGCTATCCTATCGGCCCTATGGAGAGAAAGAAACAATAGAATCTTCAAGAGGGAAGCAAAAGTTTCAGATAGGATTGCTTCTTTTATGTTAGAGAGAGTGAGAGAGTGGCATGTGTGCCTCTGCAAAGTGGACACTCACAACACTTACCTTTTTGCATTATTGGGGGGATAGTGGGTGCCACGTCAGCTTGATGTGGAGTTCTCTTCTGTACAAGGAGGCTTCGTGCAACACATTGGGTACACTTGTATATCCTTCCTTTTT
Organism: Amorphophallus konjac; assembly: GCA_022559845.1. Lineage (NCBI taxonomy): Eukaryota > Viridiplantae > Streptophyta > Magnoliopsida > Alismatales > Araceae > Amorphophallus > Amorphophallus konjac. The sequence continues at coordinate 642,155 of JAHNEJ010001850.1, read as the reverse complement.
TGACTTTAATACAATTGGTGGTACCATCCACTTTCAAAAAAAGATGGTGATCCACTAATACCTTGCACGTATGTTGATCTCTTAAAAGGTTGACTTCTATGCATCAACTGTCGAAGCATGGTTGGAGCACTTTTGGTAAAGGGAAAGGCCTACTATTGTAGATGGCTTATGTGGGTGCATCACCATTGAGACCTTAGGCCATTCACCTTTCTTTCTTCTCCCTTTTTCTTCTTTCTTCATTTTTTCTGTTGTCTTCCTCTTCTTTTCCTTCTTTTGCAAGGAGCCAGCCCTCTTTAAAGAGAGGGCAACACTTGCATTCAAAACACAATGGTGGAGTCCCTCAATATTGGGGGAGGGGTTTCCCTTCTTTCCCTTTCACTTCTTGTTTCTATTTCTTCTTTTTTAAAATGGGTACAAAGCCCTTGCAAGGGGGCACTATTGGAACTTCGAGATCCAACAGTAAGTTCTCCTCTCCACCATGCTTTTTCCTTTTTTTTCCATGTTCTTTTTTTTCTTATTCTTCTTGTCATCTTCTCTTCTTTATAAAGGGTCTGGACCACAATAAAAGGACACTATTGGTTTTCAAGGCTCCCTAGAAACCCTCATGATAGTTGTCACCCCTCGCTACTATTTTTTTCCTTCACTAGGCTTCTTAAATCCTACCATTTTAGCAATGTCATCTATCATTAAATCTCAGAAATATTGATAAAAGATAAAGAAAGTCTATCTGGCCAGAGCATTTTGTCACGACCTAGATTAAATACTGCCTCCTTTTAATTCTACCTAAATATCTCGAGTAAGTCAAGCATGGTTGAACACACAAGGCTTCGCATCGTTCCATCCTCACAATATGGATATATCTTTGTATTTTAATGAAAAAAGAAGGAACAAAAGTTAATCATAGATCTGACCATTTGCCTCCTCCTGTCCAGATCATGTTCACTTTCAGACAGCGGAGGACCACCTGCCACTGGTAACTCTACATGTGCATCATGCTCTTGGATCTGTGCTAGTCTGGGTTTTTGTCTCCATGTAGCTTACTCTTCCCTTTGTCAATGTAAATATTCAGACAGCCATAGGCATCACTTCAATTCTCCAGATTTAACACCCTATCTTCCTTCGATCTCTCCCGTTAATGCAATCTTCTGAAAAAATCTTCCTCTTTTGTTATCTCTCACTTTCCTCCAAGCATCAGCCCGATTCTTGATTCTTTGTTAAGTGCTTTCAGCTTCCTAGAAAGATAGCCAGAAGGGTTGCTATCATGATTTGCAGTACATGATCAACAGCAGGAAACAGAGTACAATAAATTTAGTTCATGCTCATTCAAAAAAGTCTAGATTAGGGTTTTGTGTTTCTTTAGTATTTCTGATGTTGTAGGTTTTGACTAAGGATGCCAATTTAGTATTTTTGCTTTCCTTTTGGTACTGCTGGCCATTGGTTTGGGTAAGGATGTAAGCCTAGCATTATAATTTAGCTGAGTTTCATAATGTAGTAGAGACATAGGTAGGGCAATAAAGTTTGATTGTTTTTAATAGAAATATGTTTCATTAACTTTGCTTATTCATTGTGCTTATGCACTTCCATGATTAATTGCCACTATCATTCAAAGCTTAAACCATTAGTCAAGTTGGATTTCATCCTTTACCTTGATCTACTTCCCATGCAAAGAGCAAATAAAACAAGGCTCAACCATCTAGAAACAAAAAGAGAAGACATGTTTCAATCCCACAATTGCGAGAAGCTGCCAGTACATTTCAGGAACTAATCATATCTACATCTTGGGTGAGTCTTCCTACCACTATGGCTTTTCCATACTTATCCAATCCATTATTTGCCAGCCTTCCCAAATGAACCAATTTCCAATTTCAATCTGAATCACCAGCCGGCCAAACCAATTTGGGAGACACTGCCCACTAAACTGTTGAGTCAATCGAAAGACCGTGTGCAGGTTGGAGGCCATCCATCACCTCACTTGCTCAGTGTGACAGTGTTGACCATCGTCAGGTAGGGTGGGAGAGACAGACAGACACACACAGAGAGACACAGAGGCTGCGTCGAATGTAAGTGGTGCACAAAGATTGTTTTGATCCACACTTGTAGAAATTTTCTTCAAATTGAACCAAAGTGAACATCTATAGAGGGCAAACTGAATGGAACACAAACAATTTGGCTTGGTCCTAGGCTTCTAACTCTGTTTGGACATCTATTGGGCTGGGAGCAGGCCTTCCCAACAAACTGTGGACAAATTTTAAATGTACAAGCTTATAACGCTATTAATAGTTTACATGGCATAAAGACATGCACTTTTTATTCAGATTTTGTTTACAAGTTCTTAAGAACAGATTCAAAGCAAAATTGTGTGAAATCTAATAAATCTTAATAATTCAGGTTTGGTCTGTTTTCCAATAGCACACACATATAAAGTAAAAATTGTATTCATTAAGCCCTTATTGGTTGGCATTCTGATTTTGTTACCTGAAATCAAGACTAGTAAGTCATCATACTCAACAATGAATACGAGAAGAAAATGAAGAATCCACATTGCAAACATAGACAACTTAGATAGCACAAGATCCTCTCTGCTAACTGAGCATTGAAGCAAGTCCTCGTACTCTTGAAGCACACATAATACGGGCATGAACTGCCCATACTGTAGAAATAGCAAGCTTGGGAGCATGAAATTCCACCACCCCCTTTGCTAAATCCAATGTTCAAACATAAACGGCATCACGAAACGAGCAATTGTCTTTCTTTTTTTTTTAAGTGGGTAATACCACTGATTGTATTAAAGAAAATGTAGTGTACAAGTGTAAGAAAGCTCCCTAAAAGAGACCCAATACAAAACACACCAAGGAGGTGAGAGGCCAATTACCCTCCCAACAAAGCAAAAAGAGGAGAGTTAAGGGCATTCACATTACAAGACAATTCCGCCCATTCCCTCACTCTAGTACAAATGAAAGAAACAAGAGATTCTTCCACTCTAGCTGATATTGATAGTTGATGCTCAATGCAAGAATTAAGATTTAAGACAGTAAAGAATCCTCACATGACAATTTATATGATTATCGCTTGTACTGCATCAAAGAATTCATTTTTTACATGGATTAATAGATAATTGAATCTGTCTTTGGCTCAAACTTGGTGATGACAAAGAATCAGGTAACCTACTGTGTACGACGAGGAATTCTCTTACCTTGGCAAGTTCTGAAGCTTTTGTGAGAAGCATTACATCACCATATGAGTGAGATGTCTGCACAACATTGAGTGAAGTAGCAATCGTACGGCTAGCCTGTTAACCCCAGATGGGACATGCAAATAAGTTTAAAATACTTCCACCATTTAACATCATTGGATTCATTAATGCGAATTTTCTTCAGACAGTCATTCACATAAATCAAGGCTCCTAACAACATGGAAATCGAAATAGAAACAAAATTTATAGCATTGATGCACCATAAGGTGGAAGGATAAGTCAATCCACTGTATCAAGTGTCATTGATGCACCATAAGGTGGAAGGATAAGTCAATCCACTGTATCAAGTGTCTGATTCTTTATCAAGACTCAGCGCAAAAAAATCATAGAAGAGATATGGGAGACTTCAACTTCAACAAAATTATTTATATACTGGACAACTTAATGATAATAATAAATCTGGCATAGACAGCACATGTAATCATCAGAATCAAACAATAAAGAACACAGCCATAGGCCTTTCTACCATGCTCCCCAGCCCCCAAAAGGTCAATCAACTGATACACAAGAATGAATGGCATGATTCTGAATATGTATTATTATAAGCATCATGGTACATCGATCTATCTGTATAATGTCTCCCCGATTTGGAGAGGCATACTACAGTGTGCAGACTTCATCAGAGCCAGTGTTCGGGTCAGCCTGGGTGTCGAAAAGAGATGTTTGTTCTGGTAGGATAGATGGCGCGGTAACTTCACAGTTGCAGAGGCTTTTCCACCGTTGTATGCTATAGAGGATGCTCCTAGGCTTCCGTGGCTCAGTCTTTCGGTCAGCTGTCCGGGGGTATTTGGGCCCCTCGTTTCAGGAGGAATCTCAACTTTGAGGAGATGGACCAGCTGGAACATCTCCTGACATTCCTCCTTGACTTCACTCCAGATGCCAGCAGGGCAGACTCTTGGGTTTGGAGATGGGAGAGGGGAGAGGGGAGGCCAATTCTCAGTTCAGTCTGCCTACTCTCTCCTATCTGATGGTGGACTGTGTCACTCTTTGGCACCGCAGTTTTGGGCTCCCAAGAGCCCACTCAAGGTGAAGGTTTTGGTTTGGAGGATCTCCCATGGTCAACTTCCGACTTGTGATAGGGTGGCACCTTTTCTCCAACATATTTCTACCATATGTTGCATGTGCGGGGACGAGGAGGAGGACTTGAACCATCTATTCATGAGATGCCTTTTCGCGAAGGGTATTTGGACAAGGATTGGGCAGGGCTTCCAACAGCCCCTTGGGCATTTTGATAAAGTGCGGCAGCTATTCACCATTTGGCATAGGAGGTGGACGATTAAGGGCAATAAGATCATTTAGTAGCTTATCCTCCATGCCACTCTCTAGGGCCTTGTGGAACATAGATGGCAGTATCAGCCGAAACCGTTTCGGACTTACTCACTGTAGCAGGTCCGAAACTAAAAAAAAAATTAATGATTTCGGAGCGAAACCGTCCGGTTTCGGACCGAAACGTATCGGTTTCGGCGCAAACCGAAACCGTTTCGAACTTGCTCACTGTAGCAGGTCCGAAACAAAAATAATAATAATGGTTTCGGACCGAAACCGTTTCGGTCTGAAACCGGACCTGTTCACTGTATTTTTTGCCTTTTTGAATGTTTTGAACTGGTTTCGGCCGAAACTGAAACCGGTACGTTTCAATTTCGGTCCTGGCCGAAACCGGTACTGCCATCCTAGTTGTGGAATGACGGAAACAATATAATCTTCAAAAGAGAAGCGAGGTCGGAAGAGATGGTTTTTGCTTTTGTTTGTGAGATAGTGACTTTTTGGGCTAAGCACTTTTGTAAAGTGGAGGATCATAACTCCTCACTCTTTTTTTTTTTTTTTTTTTTTTTGGGGGGGGGGGGGGAGTTGATGGGGCACACCATCTTGGTGTGGTGATTTTTTGTTAAGAGGCTGGGTGCCCCGTTAGTTCATTCATGTACATCACTTTCTTTTTAATATATTCGTGGTACCACCCATGTTTCAAAAAAAAACATCATGATACATTATTCTAAGAAATAATATATTTTATAATTTAGAATTTTCAAAATTGCTAATCTTTATCTACTTACCAAATGATGCAATTACTAACTAGAGGGCAGTTGAATCAGTTGATAAAGCTTGTTGTTACAGAACTCCCCATAGTTTCTGTGAATGTTCAAGGCAAAGAAACCAACTGCAAAAGTCCGAAAAAAAGGCCATCGAATTATTTGGTGGCTAACATGACATCAATAGGGTCCAGATCCATGTCAACCGCCACAAGATGTATAGGCCATCAAATTATTTGGTTGTGACCTTACACAAAAAGATGGTGGATGCACATTGAACACAAGCACAACTGGAAGACTTACTTGAGACAAAAGAATATGGATGATGTTTCAACTACCTGATGTTATGAGGCAGGGCAGTCAAACCCCCCCCCCCCTACACACAGACTGTGGGTAGTGAGATAGGCACATCACCATGCATGTTTGCAATATAGATATATTGCAGCATGTACAAGATATATACTATGTTTTAATGCAGAAATTGCAAACAGACACCTGCTAAAGCTAAGTTCCCCAGTAACATTTCGAGTTGCAAAAGTGCAATTTCTGGCCATGAAGGGTAATAATTCGCATAACAATCTTTGAATCTTTAGATCTGAGTAAATTCTCAAGTCACATCAGAAATACTATAAGAACAAGAAACAGAGCAACAAGGAAGAACATCACCAAGGAGGTAGTTACAGGGAATATGCTCCTGCATCATATTGACATCTCCTTCCATTCCTCATTTAAATAATCATATTCTCATTTAGTGCTAAACTATGAAAGTATAGTATTTACCCTTTCAGCGAACTCAGAAGCACTTTCTTGTTTATCATCTGACGGAAAAATGACAGGGAGGTACTCCACCTGTTGAATCAAGATGTGAAAAACTGATCAAACAGAACACATTATCAATTAACAAAAAACAGAAACAGAATAATGACTTCTTTTGCAAGAGCGACCATGAATGATATGGTTCAAGGTAATCTTAAATTATTCATGAATGTAAAGCCTTAAGCATAAAAATAATACTTCTATAGTCTGTCTCTAAATAATTCATGGTGTTGTGACCATTTCTACAGGACTAAAGAGAAAATTGTGGAATGGGATGCTGTGATATGGGCTCAGCAATGTCTGATTGTCTGTATCCTTTTGGGAATTTATTTTAAGGCAAGTTTTCGGTTTTTTCAGTTCTTGTGGTTTGAGGTTGTATTTGGGGTTGGGTGATGCATTAGGAAGTATATACGCACACATTGCAACTGAGGATACATGGGTAACTTACTTGGGAGCGGAAATTTTGCCATTTTTTCTCTTTATCCTTTCTTAATGAAAAGCAGCACAATCCATTTTCAGGAAAAAAAAACACAGTTGATTCAGAATAATCAAGATACCCCAAACAATGGATGGTAGGGCCAAGAAGAAGGCCAATGACACTACCATATGACGGTGAAGTGGCTCAGTGGTCAGCCTCTGGCTTGCCTATGCGGACCAACTCCTATGAGTCTGATCAATTTGGAGACTTGTCTTGAATCAGCCAATTTGATAACATATTTTCCACTTAACACATTATTAACAATCAAGATTCTTAAGGAGACTTGTACACGTCCTCACAGCTAGGTCCAAGTTGCTTCGTGAGTTATTCCTTTGACATTATACATACATACATACATACATACATACATATATATATATAATAACCATAACAGTTGATGTGGTCTGCCTGTACCTAAGCATTGCACGCCTGCAGCATGCCAAAATTCACAGAGGTAAAAGATGAAAGAAAAATAGGGAAAGAAGAAAAAAAATACGAGCCATCCGATCAATTCGGGAATGGGAGGTGCCATGCTTCTCATGTGCAAGGTGCCCAGTATGACTGCCTTGTGCGTGCAGAAACCACCCATCATTTTTTTCTTTTTTTGATTAATCCAAGGGACTTAAATTAGGATACGGTTGGGCCGCACCAACCACCCAATATGGCAAAACATGGGGTCAGCCCGAGATGAAATCTTTATTCTTTATCAAAGGATAGACTTGGTCCAGTGTCACCCATGTTACATTCTTGCAATTGGACTCGATGCTCCTGCTTCACCTTCCCCAGATTGAAAATGGATAGAGGCCATTTAGTTAGAAGCCCACCCTTGTGCTGCCTGTGGTCCTGCAGCTAGCAGCTCAGAAAAATTGTGCAAGCCCACTTACCCAGCCAGATGTGGTGTTTCAGGGTGGTGGAACAGAGTTAAAGGACAGCAGAACTTCCACATTGTACATTTATGGAGAGGCTTTCCTATGCCTTGAGACTTAGAATTTATATTCATTGATCGCTTTCAGGCCTCACTCATCCCTCAAGTCCCACACCTTTCTTCTATTGCTCCTTCCCATGTCTTGCGTATAATAACATTTTCAGAGCAAGTGACCTGCATAAATACTGAAAGATATGTGCTGGAACCAAAACATTTCAGTGGGTCAGAGAAAACCAGTTCCGTTATGCCTTTAAGTCAAGATTGGCAGTGTCGGTTTCGGACTCGGTTTCGACCGAGTCCGAAACCGAAACGACTCGGTTTTGGTTTCGGTAACAGGCCGAAACCCAGTCAAAAGGTAAAAAAAACATCAAAACAAGTCTAAAAATCAGAAATAAATCAGAAAAATATAAATAATCACATAAAAATCAGAAAATTCATTAGACATGTATTTGACTATAAAAAAATTAGATCAAGTGCAATAAACATGAAGTAAGGATTGAAGTTCAAACATTGAACATGTTAAACTAATATTCTTGAGTACATACTAAACATGAAGTACGTTCAAGTACAGGGGAATAAACCTAATTAGACACAGTAAATGTTACAGAAATTAAATGATATTTACTTAAATGAAGAGGCACTAATATGGGTAATAATTAGAACCTTCTCCCTCATCGTCTGGTTTTTGATGTTAATACTCATAAGAAGGTTGCATGTATTGTGTATATTCACTATAACCAAACAATGAGGTAGCCAAGTCTTGCATCCCTCTTTGGATCCCTCTTGGAGTGTAAGGTTGTCAGCTTGATTCGAATCCAGAATCAGCGTAAGAATCTTGAGGACGAGAAGATGAACTGGATGGAACTGGAATTCTGGTTCATGACCCCACCCGTAAATGGCTGCTTCCTGTTAGCCACCTCCATAACCTGGTGGATGCCCATATTGGCTCTGTGAATCATATCCTCGCTCACTATGACTGTATCATCGGCCTATGTCTACGTGGAAGGAGGAAGTACCACCATATGTGCCATCGCCAGTAGTAGCACCTGCAACACCTACAGCACCTGTAGCACCTGCAACTGCACTGGGATCATCATCATCATCATCACCAGTATCATCATCACCATCAGAAACTAGTTGCCTTTTAGGCTTTTAGCCTTTGGGGATGCTTTTTTCTCTTTTGGTGCCAATTTTTCAGTCATCTTTGACATGAGTCCTTTTCTTCTTGGCGTGTGCCTCACATAAATCTGCTTCAACTGCTCAATTGTCTGGGTCCTCTCGAGCAGCAGTACTAGTCCTCTCAGTTAGTCCATGCACTGATGTACTTCTTCTTAAGGATGGAGGTGGCTTGACCATTCTAAGAGTGACTGGCCTGCTATCTGATTCTAAGTGTCTAGCTGGCTTCAAACTCAGGCTACTGCTCAATGTCATGAACAAACAAAATTGGGTCCCTTCTCTGGTGCGCTTGAGTCTCTCTGGCCCTCTTTGTTGCTCTTTTGAATTCTGGATCTCTTGGCTCATCTTCATCTAGTATTCCCTATGCCCATCTTCTATCATCATCATAAAAAACGGACTCATCAACCTGCTCTAGTGTCTCCACCCAAGACTGCAAGAGATTCTCATCATCAAATAAAGCGTCCACATCAATTTCTGAAATTGCATCCTCTGCGACGCGTTTGTCCCTCAGCTGTTGTCTTAACTTCATGTTTTTTATTCTCAGTCTCATATTGTAGTGGCAGTAAACCAATTTTTCTAACCGTTCAGCCTTTAGCCGATTGCGAACCTTTGAGTGTATAAGGCTAAACGTGCTCCAATTTCTTTCACATTGGCTTGTCGATGTTGTTTGACTGAGCACCCTAATTGCAATGAAAGTCAATGCATTACTGCCCACATCTCGGTTGTTCACCATTATCCACCAGTCAGCTGTTCCACTAACCATAAACAAATAAATGTAAGGTGTACTAATATATATTGAGGTTAAGAAATCATAAAAATAAAATATACCTGGGCACACTCTTCCCACAATGTATTGCAATTGGGAGTCAGAATATATCCCAGTCCTCATTCTATAATAGTTCATCTACAAAGATAAAGTAATAGATTAACATAATGACTTAAGTAAATTCTATACCTCTTATTGATAAAATCAATAAAGGCCAACCTCTACTTTGGCCTAAAGTCTCTTTTCTGGTGTCCTCGATAAATGACCAATGACATTTAAAGTGCCTTGGAGCATCTCGCCATCAACATGTGCATTGGCATCGTGATCGTACCTAAATCGAGGGTTGAGGAAATAACATGTATTTGTGTATAATTAACTAAATGTTAGATATAAAATAACATATAGGCATTACCCCCTAGGCAGGTGACTTGCTCAAATTAAGAGACGGAATGGCTCACTCGAGGTCGACCTATAGGCATTACCCCCCTGGCCCCTGGAGGTCTCGACCTGCCCCTGGCGGCATAACCTGACCAGGTCGACCTGGGACCTGGGCAGGTCGACCTGGGACCTGGGCAGGTCGACCTGCCCAGATTCCCAGCAGCCTTAGCCCTTACGGCCCAATCCCTCATTCCCATTCCCCTGAGATGGTGGCCCACCAGCGTAATCAAATCTAATGTGTTTATCCTAACCATGTTCCTCTAATCTAAAGAACAATATTTCAGTAAAATTAATCACTCACCAGCTGCATGCAAGTCGTGGTGTAATGTGTTGTCCCATCTCTAGTCAATCATTTTCCACCATTTTGCATAATCGCTGGGAAGGGAATCTTGCAACTCTAATTTGGCACGGTCCGTGGCCTCGTACAGATATCCCATATCATTCTTCTCATCGCCATCCACATTCTTAGGACCTTCACGAGGGGTGTGACTACTTTCATGTACCGTGAGACCCTGCCCCAGAATTTATTGTCTTCCACGATGTGGCAGACATCCAAATATTCCATCTGAGCATCAACATTGGCCTTGTCGATGTATTCCCGCAGGGCATTGTGGTACATGAAAACTTTCAGCTCATTCTTATATCTGTGCAAATAAATGAAATTTGAATCAAATACGGATCATATTTATAAGGATAAAGTATCCAGAATTGAGATCAATCTTATACATGTGCAAAGACTCCAAAGAAAATTACTTGCACAACATTCACCTCTCCAATTTGGTCTACCATCTTATCCATCAAACTAAACAAATAATTGACATTTTTTTCATAATTTGATGCATCTACAGATTTAACAAATATTGTATCTGCGATGTAATAGACCAAAAAATTAATCAAGGACTTCTTCGTGGTACCAGTCCAGCCATCACACATGATGATGCATCCTCTCTCCATCCATATATGCTTGAAGCTTTCAACCCAGTCATGGAGCTCCTCAGCCTCTCCCTCAAGGCCACGCCCGTATATGTCTCGACGTGACGGAGCCTTCAAGCCAGGGCCAGCATCTGCTATGGCATCTAGCATAGGTTGGAAATATTCGCTTTCAGCTGCATGTGCAGGGACACCAGCATGGAAAAATCATTTGCAAATACTTTTAAATGCATGCCCTGCAACTTCTACAGATTTTTTTACCCCTCTCAATGCTTGCTTGATTTTAAGTTGTGTAGCATGGGGCCTTCTGTGTAGATAGTTGTCCATGGGGCCTACTCTCTGCGGGACAGCACCAGTGTCAAGACGTCGTGCAGCTGTACTGGAGTAGATCCCTGAGCCTATGGGTGCCTTTCCTTTCCTTCGAGCGGCTTGTTCACGCTCCATTGCTTCAGTCAGCTCTGGATCTGAATCCTCAGTGCCTTCCTCATCATCATCCCTCCTCCTCCTTCTGCCCGAAATCTCCTCAACAATTTCAGCCTCATCTTCAGCCCTTTGTTACATCCTCTCCTTTTTGCCAAGAAGACACTGGCGCATTTCTTCTCGGACCTCTCGGGGGCATATGTCACATTGTTTCACCTCTCCTCTTACCCCTGCTAAATGTTACTTTCCCCTAGTAATTCCGCCATGTAACTTCTTACCACAATAATTGCATTTCACTTTTCTTCTCTTAGCATCAACTAAGGAGAGGGGGGCCCACCCCGGATCCTCCTGTCCTTGCTGCTCCTGACTTTGTTCACGTCTAGGCATGATGCTGCATTAAGACAGTCAAAGACAAATAGTTGTAAGTACAATGAAAAAATTATAGCTTAATTATCAATTAAGTCTTAATCACCCTTCATAAAAATTAATTACCAACATGTTCCCACCCCAAATTCTTCAATGAAGCTTAATTGAACTTCAATTGAGCCTAAGTAAACCGAATTAGACAAAAGCCCCAATTTTAAGAAATTAATTAAGGCTTAATTATCAATTAACCCTTAATCACCCTTCATAAAAATTAATTACCAGCATGCTCCCACCCCAAATTCTTCAATAAAACTTGATTGAGCTTCAATTGAGATTAAGTAAATCGAATTAGACAAAAGTCTCAATTTTAATGAACTAATTAGGGCTTAATTATCAATTAACCATTAATCACCCTTCATACAAATTAATTACCCGCATGCTCCCACCCCAAATTCTTCGATGAAGCTTAATTGAGTTTCAATTGAGCTAAAGTAAGCCTAATTAGACAAAAGTCACAATTTTAAAGAACTATTTAGGGTTTAATAATCAATTAACCCTTAATCACCCTTCATAAAAATTAATTACCAACATGCTCCCACCCCAAATTCTTCAATGAAACTTAATTGAGCTTCAAGTGACCCTAAGTAAACCGAATTAGACAAAAGCCCTAATTTTAAGAAACTAATTAGGGTTTAATTTGAAGTCTTAACATATCTCATAGCTCATTCTTAACCTACAACTGGAAAACTAACCTACAACAAAAAACTTTCAACCCAACCAAAAAAATCCAAAACAAAACAAACCAACCCCAAATTTACCTCAAGAAAACAACCTCTACACAGCAGCAGCACCCAGCACAGCAGCCCCTACAACAGCACCTGCAACACAGCAGCAACAGCACCACCTGCAGCACAGCAGCAGCACAGCAGCCCCTACAGCAGCACCTGCAACATAGCAGCAACAGCACCACTTGCAGCACAGCAGTAGCACAGCACACCAGCAGCAGCAGCACCCTTTCTCCCTCAGATCTGAGGGAGAACATAAAGGGGAGTTCACGTGGGTTTCAGCCGAAACCGTCCGGTTTCGGACCGAAACATATAAGTTTCGGGCGAAACCGATACCGGTTTCACCCGAAACCATTTTTTTAAAGTTGCGGACCTGCTACAGTGAGCAGGTCCGGTATCGTGTCGGTTACAGCCGAAATCGATACGTTTCGGCCGAAACGTATCGGTTTCGGCCGATACTGCCAACCATGCTTTAAGTATATACATCCAGTCTCTTTTTGCCAAAGTTTGTCCATGTTAGAGCATCCAACTCAAAACCAATTGGCTGTGAGTGCAGAGGCTCATTTATTTAACCCCAAGACTGAATCCATCCACAACTGATGTGGGGCTTAACACCTCTCCTCATGTCCAACCCAATATCACATAGGGCTTGGCATGTGGGGATACAACGAATGAGGGGTCAGACAAGGCAGACAGAACAGAAGAGAGGAACATCTGTTGGGCACGGACTGGCTCTCATATCATGTTAGAGCATCCAACTCAAAACCAATGAGTGGAGAGGTCCATTTACTTATAAACTCAAGACTGAATCCATCCACAACCGATGTGTGAAACAACCCCCCCCCCCTTCCCCAACTTCCAGTGAGGATACAACGAACAAGGGGTCAGACAAGACAAATAAAACAGAAGACAGGAACATCTCACACTGGGTACCGACTGGCTCTGATACCATGTTAAAGCATGCAACTCAAAACCAAATGAGTGGAGAGGCCCATTAACTTGCAAACGCAAGACTGAATCCATCCACAACTGATGTGGGACTCAACAGTCCACAAAACAACTCACTATGGTATACAACTGTACAGCCAGAAAATGCATTTTTTTAGCTTTTTTTTTTCTACCCATGAATGGACCTGACCAAGCAGAGAAAAGTATCTGCCTACCGTATGCCATATTGATCAAATGTAAATAAAGAAGCATTAAACTCATGGGGACAGGGCTGTTGGCATGAAAAGTAACACTTAATCAAGAAGTAAGTTGAATGAAGTATAAGATCCCTCTCTGCCTTCTCTCTCTGAGACATGGATCAGTACACAGATGAACAATGCCATACTTTTAATGGTAATAATATCATCAATACACGTTTATCAGACAACAGAATTGAGAATGGCAGAATTTGTTGGGAAGGGTGGGGGGCATAAAGTTGTACCTCCATAAAGTTGTGAAACTGGGTAAACATCCTGAACATGAGCTTTGCCAGCGAGATATTCCCCCTAAATTAAGATAATATTAATAAATTAGAATTTCCAAGGCATCATATGAAACAGCAAAGTACTAATATAGAGTCTTACCATGATTGATCGAAATGCACATAGGGATAGCGGACAACCACAGGTTGAACTGGGTACCGCGAAATGAATGCGCCAAGTTGGAATGAGATAAGGAATCTTCCATTTGTAGTAGTACCTTCAGGAAACAATAGGACTCGAGGAAAATCGTCACATGAAGCCTTTCTCTGAATTTAGATCCTTGAAAAAAAAAATCTGTATCAAATAGCTAATAATTGGCAGAACCTAAATCCCACATAATGTCCTTTTTTTAAGTGGATAGCACCACATATTATATAAAAAGAAAAAAGCTAACAATATACAAAGGAGGGAGTGCTCCCACAAGACTCCCTAGTACAAAAGGCGGCAAAACTCACTCTGCCCATGGAGCAAAGCTAAAGAAAAGAAATACATTATACCTCTCCACGAGAACTGACCCCCCAACCAAAATACAAAATAAAGAAAATCAGGGCCAAACACACCATAGACCTAATTGACTTCTCGGCAGCGGAGGATGCTGTAGCTATCAACCGATTCCTCACTTCCACAGTTAAGGTCTCTTCAATGTCCTTAACCCTCCCGAGGACTCGTAGCACTCACCCCATCATTTTACTTCTCCATATAACCTCCCTCAGCCCCTCCATTTATCATTGTATAGGAAGACTAAATAGCAGTTTCATTACTTTGATGCTGTGTGTGGAGAGTTGCTTATGACAACATACGCAACATTTGCAACTTTCACCTCTTGAAAAATGCTGGCCCCCACCTTACTATATATAGATAGGCTATGGATACCATTTCTTAATGATATTTTACTTGCATGAATTCATGGAAGTGTATATTCATGTAGTCTTTGAAACCAAGAACAGCATTAATCAATATTCGATTGATTGGTCTGGGCTGTCAACAAACAAGATTTTGTCTAAGTCACTTTGTTTCTTTTTGCCCAAGGTGATTACTACAGTAACAAGTTCTACAAAGGGAGAAAGGAAGAGCCACAGGTTTTTAAAAACTGAAAATATGGTCAAGGAACCAAATATATATTAATTGCCATGTGCAAATGCCAATCTTGTATGTGATCTAGAAAGGTACCATCAATTTTGCCACATTGTAATATGTGAGATCTAGAAAGAAATTGCAGCACACAAATTGGAACATAAGATCTACATTTAGTCCATGAACATCACTATCTCCCAAGAAAAGGAAATGAAAAGCAGCAAGTATAATTATCACCTATTTGGATCCAAAGGGACACATCACTTTCTTTTTTAAAAAAAAGTTAATGACCTTTCTTTAACTTAAAGACTAGATGTTGTTCGCCTTGCCTAGGGTGGCAAGTGGCCTCGGGTTCTACATAACCTGCCCCCCTTGCAGCCAGCAGGTCCTGCAGCAGCACATGACAGCCCAAGGCTAGGGCAAAACCCATCCACATGCTTAGTCTGGATCCAGGGGTGGGTTTCTTTTTTGTTTTTTTCCCGTTTTTTCTTCTGTTGGGGCGCGGGGAACTGATGTAATTGGCATTAAACCTTCAACTTCACAAAAAGTCTCAAGATAGCTTGCACCTCTACTAGAATGATTTGCAGAAAACTGCCGATGGATTTTTCATTCTTTGCCTTTTTTCTTGCTCTTACATCTTTCAGCTTGAATTTGATGAGAATAATGTTAATATGACTTCCTCTGAGTGTGACAAACTTCTCAAAAAGTGAACTTATAAACAATCAAAATTCAATAGCGGAGCAAAAGGCCGATATGTGACCCTAAGTTGTTAGTTGGTATCAATCTTTTCGCATGTGCGGTCACTAGAGAGAATAGAAACAAGTATGCAATAATTTGAATAACAAAACGTACACTGCTTTTGAAAATGTCTGTCTTCTTCTCGTGAAGCTTAGGTGCATGCATCGCAAGCCTTACCCAAAAGAAACCTTTATATCCCACTATAATACACAATGCCAAACTAAACTAAACCAAGTTCAAATTTTCATTTAAAGTTCATTAGCAGGTAGTGGGACTGAAGGATAAAAATTAAAGAATATAGAAAATACTTGAGATTGTAGAAATCCATACCTTTATTTCATTGACGGCATTTTTTCTTGATGGTGCTGAGAACCTATCAACATAAATGACCTAAGAAACAAGTTGGGATATTAAATATTTGATTTTGTAGATGAGAATAGTGATATGATATCTAGTGACTATCATAAATGGGAGAGCGCATAAATAAATGTTGCATTGTGAATGAGGACAACTAATACCTGCATAGCTCTGATGATTGTTCCAACAAAAGGAATGCCATCATGTGACTCAGAAGCAACAATGCTCGGGAATAGTTCATAGAAGAAAAAGATGGGTTCTATATAAGAAATATGATTAGACACCACAATGGGAGCAATCTTCCTGGAAGCCGGCCTTCCTCTACGCTTGATCCAATGATATCTAAAAGAAAAACAACATAGGTAAGTGATAATTAGTTGAAATCCAAGATGAATTTATTTAATGAAATAATGGCATAGACTTTCCATTGCTCTCAATCAACACTACATGCTTTAACCAAAGCAGAAAATTCTTGTCCCTATGTAGGAAGTGCCCAAATCACTACCCAAGGAAGATACAATAGGCGATGAGAATATGTTGTAAGGAGTCACAACAGCTAATGTAAGGGTTGAGGAAAAAAATGAAAGTGGAAAACTAAAGAGTGTATAAAAGAGTACAATCATGTTAAACAACCACCAATTACTCCATGCTGATTAACACAAAACGACATAGGAGTAAAGACAATGAGGACAATATCAGGAAAGACCAAATATTCTTCACAAAAGGTAATACATGTGGATCCATCTCAGCTTGGCCTAAAAACCAAGAAAGTATAAACCACATAGGACTATAGACAGAGAGGATAATATCAGGAAAGACCAAATATTCTTCACAAAATGTAATACTTGTGCATCCATCTCAGCTTGGCCTAAAGACCACGAAAGTATAAACACAATTTTTGCATGTGTGTTCGTGTGTGTGTGTGTGTGTGTGTGTGTGTGTGTGTGTGTGAGAGAGAGAGAGAGAGAGGTGTGATTAGAGTTATTGGTTCTTTTAATGGGATGGTTGTAAGTTTGCAAGTGATTAGACGTCATTTATATTTAGTAATTGGACCTTAATTACAAAATGTAATACCTGTGAATCCATCTCAGCTTGGCTTAAAAACCAAGTATAAATACAATTGTTAAGATTTTATGGTTTAAGCTGAATGACATTCTATTAAGGGGGTTGTTGAAACCCAAAAATGTTGCTTAAATTTTTTTGAGAAGAGTTCCAGAAATAAAAAAAAATGAAGCAAGTTGTCGCTAAACGGCCTTAGAATGACAAAGGTTGTCTCCGCCGTAAATCCTTCCGACAACTCGGCAACAAAATATATGTACGCATAGAAGGAATATTTGTACTTTTATGCGCATATTGTGCATTTACGTGCATTTATAGTCTTGTCAAAAATATATTTTTAGACCTGAAAGCGTGTGTGAGGATTATCCACAAAAAAATAATTTTTTCCGGATGCCCGGATGGTCAACCGGGATGTTCCGGGACCACAAGAAAAAAAGTTCAGCCGTGGTAGGCACTTGGCCGTACTGAGGTGACAGAATCAATTTTTTAACCCCTCCGATGGGTTCCTTTTATAGCCACGAGGCTAAGCCTCTCCGCCTCCCTCTTTCCCCTTCACCGTGCGCACAGGAAGGCCCGGAGGGACCCCCTCCAGTACCTTTGGACCAGAGGGGGGACCCCCTTCGGTGGCTGTTGGACCGGAGGCCCCCCCCTCCTTTCCTCCCGCGGCGGCTGTACCGGAGGGGGGGGGGCTCCGCGACTGCCGGACCAAGAGGAAGAGCCCCTCCGGTCCTTGTACCAGAGAGGGGGGGGGGCTCCCCCACGGCTGCCGGACCCGGAGGGACCGGAGACCCCCTCCGGTCCCTGTACTGGAGGGGGGGCTCCCCCCGCGGCTGCGACCCACCGGAGGGACCCCCTCCGGTCCCTTACCGGAGGGGGAACCCCCTCCGATTCCCTGCATAGCAGCTGAGGGGGGTTCTCCCCTCTCCGTTCAATCCGCAAGCCCCCCAAACAAAAAAAAGGGAGAATGATGCAGTAAAAAAAACTGAAGCAAGGAAGATGAAGAGTTACCTTGACTTTTGGTATTCCACCGGAGGAGCCTCCAAGGGATTTTCACCACCCCCCTCCGCCACTTGTTGGAGCTACTATAAAAGGGAGACCACTCCAAGAAGAAGAGACGAGGGAACAAGATTGAGAGAGGAAGAGAAAGAGCAAGACTTGGAGAGCTTTCTAAGGCCCAAGTCAAAGGAAGAAGTAAGAGGAAGGGTGCGCCCCTTTCCCTCTCACTATAATCCCATGGATTTTGTTTATTTCACATAAATACCCCTTCATGTATATTTGACGAAAATACCCTTTTAGTATATAAAAGGGGCTTCATGATGTTATGTAATGAAAAATACTATGACAACGTGGTAAAATTAAGTGAGCATGAAAACTTTGATTGTCATGGTTCTCGTAAAAATTATACAAAGGTCCCTCTTGGCGTAAAATTACACCATTGACCCGAAAGTTCTTAAAATTGTGCATATATACGTTCACAAGCCATGAAAATTTAAGAGATCAAATAGGAAAAAATCTCCAACAATTGTTCTTGTCATGGAGAAATCTCTTTGGGTTGCAATAATAAAAATAAACATACATATCTTATTTCAAGATCAAGCCTTACAAATTGCATCCCCTAAAGCTCTTTCATAATCATGTATATGTTCGTAAAAACAATTGAAAGTTGTGGAATAGAATTCATCGGGATCATAAAAGTTACATGTCATTCGAAACGACATATTCCCTTTCAAATATAAAAGGGCGAGGCCGCATAAGAGGATAACAAAAAAGGTCATAATCAAATTTCCGCTCCGAAGGAAGCTAAAAGGGCTTTTCTTTCGTCAAGGGTAACAAAAGATCTTTAGCAGTTTAATCAAGGGTATTCGGACTCGTCCGATGTAAATTAACGCCGACTTCGGTCGGTGGGGAAAGGTCATGTACCCGAACCCTAAATCGTCTGATAAACTTAAAAAGCGCGAAATTCATAAATATATCAAATATACGCATATCCATCCGACGAAATCGGCGGATGTTTCAAAAAATTCTGCGTGTAAACAGACTGGCACGCCCGGTGGGACCTTTCCCGCCTTTTATCTTTACTGCTAAAGCTTCTTATGCCCTTACAAAAGGACCTAATGCCACTCTTTCTTCCATACAAGAGCGCGAGGAGCAAAGGGAGGATACACCGCCGAGACGTAAAGGCGAATTTTCAACCTTCTCTGTTAAAGCTCAATGGCCGCTGTCGCCTACGGTCCCTTGGTCATCGCCACCCATGCCAAGTATGGGTATCTCGTCACCCCAATCGTGTTTGGGGATTTTCCTACTGTGGTTGGGTCCCCCTTCTTTTTGGGAGTGATCCCGGCCGCTCAGACTTGTCCGGTCGTTTGCACCGCGACAGCCCCTATTGCCACTGGGGCCAGCAACTCCCGACCTACTCAGGGCCGAGTCTTCTCGGTCCATGTCATTTCGGCCGACACTGTCCCTACCAAATGGGGGCAACGTCGTCGCCGCCAAAACAGGAAGCCGACTGTAGCTACTTCAAGGTCCGGTAAAACCATACTGATCGGCGACCTCCGCGTTCGTCTTGACGGCGGAGGGCCAATCACGCCACGGGTCAATCACGTCCCGACTGTATCGACTTCTAACCGCGTCTCGCTTCTTCACAAGGTACGCGAGGATGCCGCAGACTTCAAAAAGAAGCCTTCAAGCGGGAGTAAAGCAATTGAGCGACACCCACAGAAGATGAAGCAAGTTTGGGTCACCAAGCAGGAGGCCCGTGCAATTAAACAAGCTAGGGCCGCCAGGCCTGGGCGAATGCAAGCTCAACCAACAACAACATCGTCAGATGTCAAAACCCCGCGTTCGCGGGGCCAAAAAAGGAAAGGGGGTTATCGCAAACCCAATGTTGCTCCCCAAGGCTCGGATCACATCCGAGTTTAGAAGACCTCCCGCGCTCAGGCACCACCGACACGAGTCTCAGTTTTTGATAGACTGGCGGGAGATGCGCCACCACGACCTTCTGTCTTCGACAGGTTGGGGGCACCACCCCGCCCTACAGTTCAACCACCTAAAAGGCGTAGGGTGGTACAAAGGTCAGAAGCATGTGCCAACATGAAGATTTACACTTGCTATGCCTCAGGCAGGGAACTTATGGAATCAACTGGCATCCCTGCCAATGTAAATGAACATGGTGGCCCAAATGATCCCAATTTGGCCCTGGATGCGGTTTACCTTAACACTAGGAATGCCGCCAGAAGAAACTTCCAAGGCCAGTCTAGCGGTCAAGCGGGAACTTCTCCCCAAGGCCAACACCAGGTGCCCGTTCAAAACCAATGGTAAAATCAAGGAGAGAATGTACCCCCAGAGGGAGCAGACCATGACGAGGTAGTGAGCATCTATGAAGGGGCGGTCCTCCCCGGCAGTGGTGTGAACCTCAACCCAGCATTTGAGCCACCAACAAAGGCCGCCTTCCAAGCAATGTCTGACGATGCCAAGTTCGAAACAATGCAACGTTGGCACATAGAGATGACCAATCTCATGCTGGAAATGAAAAGGCAGATGAATATAAATGCTCAAAGGCCTCAAACACCGATGCCGAATCAAGAGCCCCGACGGGAGCAACAAGTATACAATCCCGCTATCGCCAATCGACAGGGCGCTCACCCTCCCGACGTGCGCGGCGACACAAAGGGATGAGCCACTCAGAGGGATGCCCCATGCTCAATCTTCCCAGGTCATGGGGGTAGAGGAGACCATCGCCCAGCGTCGGATGATAGAAAAGATGATTGAGGATAAGTTCGCCCAACGTGGCGAGGGTACTGCCACTGTCGACCTATACAGTGTGTCCTATCCTTTACACCACCAATTCAAGAAACTCCCTCCAGACTACCCGAAGGCGCCGAAATTGTAAAAGTTTAATGGGCAGGGATCGCCGCACGAGCACCTTGCCTATTATGTCACGGCCATGGGTAACCTCGCCATCGAAGAGTCTTATCTCCTCCGCTACTTTGCAACTTCTCTCACTGGCAGTGCCTTTCAATGGTACTCGAGATTGAAGCCCAACTCCGTCGCCGACTGGGCTGATTTACAAAAGAAATTCATTGATCGGTTCCAATTAGTTGAACGGAAAGTGCCCCTCGCTGAGCTCTGCTCGCTTAAGCAGAAGAGGGGCGAAACGGCTCTCGACTTCATTAAACGTTGGAGGGACCTTAGCATGAGATGTGACAATCCCCTGGTGCAGGAGGATGCCATCACCATATGTCGAAGAGGACTTTCCCCCGAGGTCAGTGAGCGACTTCTGGGGGCAAATGTCAAAGGGTTTGACCAACTAAATGCGGCGGTCGCGGAGATCGAAATGTTCTTCGCTGAGAATCCCACCTTCATTCCTTCAAAGCATAAGACATCTAAAGAGCGACCCGCTGCGGGAAAAGAAGCAAATGCAGTGGATTTCTCCCCGACTGCTGAAGCCGATCAAGCATCGCCGAGCGACTCCAGCAAGAGGTCTGAAAAAAGGGCGCCGACCACAAAGTTGGCCGAGCGCATGAAGACTCCTTACTCTTTTAAGAAGGAGCACACCGGCAAACTCTTCAACCTCTGCACGAAGAACAAATTGATAACTTTGCCAGAGCCTAAAATGCCAGAGGACGTTGGTAAAATAGATGATCCCAATTACTGTTTGTACCATCGTTTATTGGGGCATATTATTGAAAATTGTTATGTTTTCAAAGATGAGCTGGAGAAGATGATACAAAATCAGCTCATCACAATGAAAGGGACTCGGGTAGACCCTCCTCAACCCCACACCTGGGAGCGAGCGGCTCGGTCGGCTAATGTTATTAGCCATCCGCCAACCCGAGAAATTTATCAAGTGGCAGCCTTTACATTTCCTGATCCGGGGGAAGAAGAAGTAGGTCCCCGTGGGACGAAGCCTACCCTGTGGTACCCGAGCTGGAGGCCTTCTCATGCATGTTCCTTTCCTAAAGAAAACACTGAAAAAATATTTGAGGCCCTTCTAGACCAGGAGCGCATTATGGTACATGACCCACCTCCTGCTTATACTGAGGTCGAGAAGGCTCACCCAAGATATTGCAAGTTCCATGCCACAATATACCCCACCAAAGAATGCGAAGAATTACAAGATTGCATCGAGATCCTCATTCAGAGGGGAGAAATTGATATTCAAGGAGAAAGTATGGTGAGAAAAAGGCTTCATGAGGCCGCCGAGCGAATTTTTTATGACATCAATAGTAGGAGACATTCGCCCTGGCCGCGTGCCCATCAAGATACGCATTTTTCAGTAAATGTCGTACATAGGATCCCTGGGAAAAGTCAGGCGAAGGACCCGGCATATGGTCTAGACACAGACCCCCCTCCTCAAGGTGCCACTTTGGGAGGGGGCTACTTCTTAATGTCTGAATGCCTCACCATTCGGAAGGCTGTCCGCAAACTCCGGCATGAAGTCAAGCGTCTACGGCATAATCAAGAGGATCTGCTACAAATAATGAGGCGCATTGATGACAGGCTAATGGCCCTGTCCCCGACACCTTCAACTGGAGAGTCCGCCCGGGCTTCCTCGCATTCAGAAGCCACGGTGGAGCCCAGACGGCAACCAAGGACTGGAGGATGGCTATCCGAAGATCCAATAGGCTCGCCTGTTGTAGAGCCCCAAGAGAAGTTGTATTCTTTTCCCCAGCACAGAACTCTAGAGATATTTAAGATCTGCCGGAGGGAGGGGGTAATACAGTATCCTAAACCGGACAGTGACCTGATGACCGGTATGACACATCGGCATGGCTACTGCTTATATCACCGTGTCATGGGACATGTCATTTATGATTGTCCTACCTTCAAAGACATAGCCGAGGATTTGATTACCCGGCAGATTATAAAGCTAAAGGAGGGTTCTCAAGTTCCCTCGGCGTCCTCTCCATGGGGACGGTCGCCGTTCTCAGTAAATGTTATACATACATCAACTTCTCACGGGAAGTCAATGTCACAAGCACCAGAGACTGGGCCCGTCCCAGATAGATCCTCAGACAGGAGCCTCGAGTGGCGACCTTGGCAAGACCTGGAATCCTTGCCTCTCCCGAAAGAAGAAACTAAAAAGTTGCTGGACATTTTATTTGGTGGAAAGGAGATTCTGGTGCGTGATTCACCGCACCTTAACTCTTCTCATTGGGAGCAGGACCTCCCTGTTTCAGACAAGAAAGATAATGACCGAGGTGTTCATCTTAAAGGCCGAGCCCTCTCTGGGCACCAGGCCACAGGCCCGTCTAAAAATAGCATTCAGGGGAATGTTATGAGCCAGGACCACCCCCGAAGGGCCGGCCCATGTACTCCTACCAAAGGGACTATCGTCTCTCCTAGCATAAATGAAGCATTGGTCGTCAGGCAAACCTCTGGGCCGACCTTGAGGACTGAACAATATAGAACACCAGCTACCGGGGCGGAAAAGGCCAACCCTCACCCCAGGGGCTCTAATTTAGGCCCTAAGGTCATGACCCAACCCCCACTCACTGCAGTTATGAGTGGGCTGTGTCAGTCCTCACCTCAGCTAAATCAGAAGGGCAAGACACTAAAGGCTGTTGACAGGATGAGACCAGAACAGTCATACCTCGCCCAGCAACTGGAACTCATGACGAAGCCTAAGCAAGCATGCCAAAGCACTTCCCAATCGCCGAATGCTGCCCTAGCAGTTGAGAGAAGACAAGACAACAAGGCTGGGTTACAGACTTACGAAGTGGGCCCCCAGCCTGATAGTCAGCAAGTCGTTGGTGGGTCTGACCTCCTTCATGATTTTGGCTCCTTTGTGGCCGAATTTCAAGAGTTGCCTCCTGAAATTGTTAAAAAAGCAATCAACGCAACTTTTCGAATCCATGAGCCAGAAGGTGACTGGGTTACTGTAACCCCAAGGAGGAATTCCCCGTTAAAGCCATCCAAGGAGAGGATTTGTGCCGAGAGTTCAAAAACCAAGGTTGCCTCCCAGGCATCTACAAGAAAAGCGGCCCCGTCCCAAGAGGCGTTCGCGCGAGCAAAGAAGCAGGAAAAGAACAGGAGGAAGAACTCGAAAAGAAGGTTGAGGAAGCAAGCCGAGCAGGCGGCGGCCATGGAAGCACCCAAGGAGTTAAGTCCTCTACAAAAGTTACAAAAGTTGATTGAGGAATTGGAAGAGTATGTACCTTCTCTTCCAATTGGGCACGTCCCACTAGATAAGTACATCCCATGGAAAGAATTGGAACGCAAAACTCAGCTCAAGAGTTGGCTCCAACAAATGCTCAAGCGAGCCCAGGAGGGCGAGGAGTTCTCTATTCCAGAGGAACTCTCTGTCTTTTATAAAGACGAAGAACTCACCACAGAGAAGTTAGAAGAAATGTTAAAAAGCTTCTCATGTCGTATGGTGTCAATCCCCCCACCAGAAAATTTGTGGGGGTTAAATGAAGGTACTGTTATTACCCCTGCCTCGGGGGACAGGATCACTATGGCCACTTACCGCCGCCGCAATGCAGAAATCCGGAACCGCGGTAGTGGCCGCGGCCGCGGCCGCGGACGCGGGCGGGGTAGACAGTCCATATCCTCTAATGGGCAGAGTCCCAACCCTCAAAGGGTGATCATCTTTCGAGGAGAAGAGCCCAATGAGCCCCTTGAGGTTCAAGTGCGGGCCAGTACTTTCATTTTCGACCCTTCAGATGAGGAAGAGGAACCCGTTAAGCGGACTAATGAGGAGGAGAGGTCCAGTGCCGCCTCATCTAATCCGCCGACAAGTGAAGAGAAAAATCATCCGGCTAACTCTCTTCCCCAAAAGCAACCCCCTGATTCAGCTCAAGCGGGCCCTTCAGGCAAGGACAATCGGGAGTCCCCATCACCTGACGAAGAATCTTTGGCCCCGTTGTTCCAAGAAGAAACAAATGACCAGGAAAAGTTGGAGTCAACCCAAAAGCTCCCCTATCAGCCTAAGCCTCTGGCAGAGCTAATTCCTCCATTGGATCAGGCCCGAGCTAGGGCTGATCGTAAGATCATCCAGCACATGAAAAGGAGGCCATCGCTTGGAGTAAAGAATTGCGGGAGGCCCTTATCAAAGTCCTCCAAGAGCCTGAGGTCTATGAGGCTCATGCAGCCGAAATTCAAACACAAGCACATGAGGCTTTGGCCGCAACGGTTACCTTTTCTGACAAGGACATGCTACTGTCCTCCCCATGTCACAATCGTCCGTTGTATATGCAAGGAAAAATCAATAGGCGTGAGTTGAACCGGATCCTTGTCGACCCTGGCACTTCTGTCAACATAATGTCTCTCAAGACTTTCAAGTCCATGTTTCTCATGCCTTATTTATAGAGGGTGTATGATGTAAAAATCTCGGGGTTCAATCAAAACTCCGAAGATGCTCTGAGAAAAGTGGACGTGGAAGTAACAATGGACATGTTTGTCACCAAAGCTACTTTCTACATTATTAATGCTGATACCTCATATAAGGCCTTACTTGGCAGACCATGGCTTCATGAAAACTGGGTCGTCCCCTCGACTCTACATCAGTGTATCAAATATGCAAGGGGCGGTGAGCAACACACGATTTTTGCCGACAGGTCTCCTTTCCGACCAAATGAATGTAACATAACTGATGCCCAGTTATATTTTGGGGAACCGACTGTCGAGCCCCCAGTCGACGTCAAAGGCAAGGGAAAACAAAAGGTGTTTGAAGAAGATGATAAGGAAGAAGAACTTTTTGTCATAAATGAAGAACTCGCCAAGATACATCGGCTGAGCCTGCAAGCCGACGTCCCCACCGCCAAGCCAACTCAACCCGAGAGGCGGGAGATCAATTTCGAGGCCAACCTTATTAACCAAACGATAGACGAGCATTATGTTGCCCCCTGCTTGCATGAAATTGGTTGCTCCAAGAGAAGAGTATGGAGTGGAGGCTTTAAAGACATTCATCGTTACATATCAAAGAAAAGGCAAAAAGGGAAATAATGAGCATTGCAAGCCCCTTATCTTTTATAAGGGAGATATGGTCCCTCATGCCCCCACAGATGATGACTTCGGCTGGAGCAAACCGCCTGAAAACGCTCTGGAGCCTATCCAAGAAATGCCTGATATGCCCAAATACATTAAAGAAATGTGTCACAAGCAAAAGATTCCACAAATGCAGAAAGCCTCCCGCAGAAGTTACTTTCAACAGCTGTGGTGCCCTCCGCAAGTCAGGGGGCAACCCCCCTTCTCCAAGAACGACCGAAGAGGCCTGGGCTATGACCCCGAGCCAGACTTTCAAGTCTTTCATGCTGTAAATACAATAGGGGCGCCACCCACTTCCGACAAGTTCAACTCCACACAAGGGGATCTCCTCTGTGTAGTTGAAAAACAAGGAGACCTTAGACCGAAAGTTCCAGAGGTCGATGACTTGAACAATGGCCTTGGAAATGAGGAGGTCATTGTCTTACAACCCGCCTGTCAATTGCCCGGGGAAGCTAGACTCGAAGCCCTGAGTCAGTTAGCCGGGCTAGACATCACAGAAACAGAACGCCTCATACTGAATGACACTAATATTCCTGTCACTAAACAGGAAGGGGACCATACTGATGCAATTAAGTTGTTGAGACAGGAGAACTAGGCGTTAAAAGCTTTTGTACAAGAGTTGTTACGTGAACGTGATGTTCTACTTAGACATCTCACTTTTCCTTCAAAAATCCACACTTATTCCCAGCGCCCAATAAACGAGACCTGGTCTCAGGGAACCAGAGCAAACCAACCACCTGCGGAATCCAAAGGCACAACGCCAGTGATGAGTTTGGCGCAGCGGATGAAAACTCCATACTCATTTGTCAAGACTCATACTGAGTCGTTGTTTTACTTTTGTCTGGCTCGGGGTCTTATCCAGCTCCCTCCAGTTCGCAGGTCGTCTAGAGTCAGTGAAGCCAAGAGCTCCAGCTTCTGTCGATTCCATCGAATGGCAGGACATCGTACAGAAGACTGTTATGTCCTCAAGGATCAACTTGAGGATTTAATACAACAGGGAGTTATCCAGATAAAACAGCATCAGGTTTATCCCCCACAGCCACATTCATGGGATCAATCTAGGCCTTCCAACAAAAAGGTCCTCATTGAAGCTGCATCTACACTGCCCAAGTTTATTACAAGTGAAGCCAAGAGCAACCCTCCGTCTTGGAAGCCCAGCCTTAAGATTCACTATGCTGTCAACACAATTGGATTGTTGCCTTCCCCTCAGAGTTCCCAATCTACAAATGAGCAACAAGTGCATGACCATGACGAAAGCTCTATAAGACCTCAAGTTACTGGAATCAGTGACTCAAGTGGCTACGATGTTCATGCCATCCAGGCAGAAGAGGATGAAAGCTTCATAGACCTACAACCCGCCCCGTAGGAACTTGAAGATGGTGGACAAGCGACGGTTGATGAGTTAATTGAACTTAACCTCGGGGACACTAATGAGCCCCAACCAATCTTCATTAGCGCCCTTCTCACAGAGTCAGAAAGACAAGCTTACAAACAACTCCTATTCGAGTACAGAGATTGTTTTGCTTGGACTTACAAAGAGATGCCCGGGCTGGAGCCCTCGATGGCTGAACATGAACTAGCCATACTGCCCACTGCTAAACCGGTCAAGCAAGCTCAGAGACGCATGCGCCACGAGTTGGAGTTAAAAGTGAACGCTGAAGTGGACAAACTTCTCGAAGTGGACTTTATAGAGCCCTGTCTCTACCCAGTTTGGCTCGCCAACATAGTCCCAGTAAAAAAGAAAAACGGCCAAGTCCGAGTCTGCATTGATTTTAGAGACCTGAATTGCCCAAAAGATCATTTCCCTGTCCAATTACAGAAACCATGGTGGACATGACCACGGGACATGAAGCTCTGTCCTTCATGGACGGATCCTCCGGCTACAATCAAATACGTATGGCGGTCAAAGATAAAGGTCATACGGCATTCCGGTCCCCAAAAGGAATTTTCAACTACAAAAGAATGCCCTTCGGGCTGAAGAATGCCGGGGCCACCTATCAAAGGGCTATGACAAAGATTTTTGATGAAATGCTACACGACCTAGTCGAGTGCTATGTTGACGACCTCGTTGTAAAAACCCGCAAGCGCGAAGGTCACTTAGATGATTTGCGCCGGGTTTTTGACAGACTCCGCCAGTACAAACTCAAGATGAATCCCATGAAATGTGCATTCGGGGTTTCAAGTGGCAAGTTCCTCGGCTTTGTTGTCAGATACCGGGGGATAGAAATCGATCCTGATAAAATCAAAGCTATCCGGGAACTGCCCCCACCTAAGAATATTAAAGAACTCTGGTCACTTCAGGGAAGGTTAGCCTATATCAGGTGTTTTATATCCAATCTCTCTGGGAGGTGTGCGCCATTTGGCAAATTGATGAAAAAGGGTGCCCCATTTATATGGGATCAGGAATGTCAGCAAGCATTTGAGAAGATCAAAGAATACCTCCTTACTCCCCCAGTGCTCGGAGCACCGGTCAAGGGAAAACCTCTCATTCTTTATATTGCTGCCATGGATGCCTCATTGGGAGCATTGCTCGCACAATTAAATGAAGAAGGCAAAGAACAACCATTGTATTACTTGAGCAGAAAACTGGTTGGCCCCGAACATCGTTATTCTCCAATGGAGAAAGTATGTCTGGCACTGGTGTTTGCCGTTAAAAAGTCGAGGCATTACCTCCTGTCCCACCAAGTGAAATTAATTTCAAAGCAGGACCCGCTCAAGTTCCTTCTTAAGCAGCCGGTGTTGTCAGGACGACTGGGAAAATGGGCATTACTCCTTATGGAGTTCGACATAACTTTTGTTCCCCAGAAAGCAATCAAAGGACAAGGAATGGCGGAGTTCTTGGCGGCACATCCTGTTCCGGCTGATTCTCCACTTAACACTGAATTGCCCGATGAAGAGACACTTCCATCCCAATCGGGAGTAGAAGAACAGACCGAGGGCAGTTCAATGCAAAAGATGGAGCAATCTCTGGTCATTGACATGCCGTGCTGGGAACTCTATTTTGATGGTGCCTCCCGGACAATTAAGAAGACTGATGGGGTAACTACCCTCGCTTCAGGAAGTGGCATTGTCTTAGTCACTCCTCAAGGAGGGATTCTTCCCAATTCATGTGCCCTCATGAAACCTTTGACAAATAATGAAGCAGAATATGAGGCGCTAATCATAGGGCTTCAGCTTGCTTTAGAAATGGAAGTCAAATGCATTAAGGTCTACGGCGACTCACAGCTCGTCATACGACAAGTATTGGGTGACTATGAAGTCCGAAAGAGAGAGCTACTACCTTACCATGATATGGTAATGAGGTTGAAAGAAAAATTCTACTTGTTTGAGATAGAACATGTTCCTAGAGGAAGAAATTCGCAGGCCGACGCCCTGGCAAAATTAGCGTCAGCCATAAAACTCCCACCTGAAGGCGAAATGGACATAACGGTTAGACATCGAAAACTAATGCCAAGTGTCCTCGATGAAGACATTAATTCCTCCACTCCGGAGATACATGTGATTGAGGAAAATGACCCTGCTCAAGAAGAAGAACTGGACTGGCGTCAACCGATTGTCGACATAAAGTGTGGTCGCCTCCCAGCAGATCGGGCTCAGAGGGTTCAGCTGTTGCGAAGAGCGGCATCCTACCAATTGATAGGCGACCAAATTTATAGGCTTGTCCATGAAAAAGACAAGTCCGTCCTCCTTCGCTGCCTTTCGTCTAAAGAGGCCAAGATAATAATGCGTGAGGTCCATTCAAGGCTCTGCGACGCCCATCAAGCTGGAGATAAGATGAAGATCAATATAAAATTGAAAGGCTTTTACTGGCCCACTATGTACGCGGATTGTAGTCGCTACGCCCGTACGTGTCACCAATGCCAGGCCTTTGGTCCTGTACCTAGAAGGCCTCCTAACATGCTACATCCCACAGCCCCTACTTGGCCCTTCGCTGAATGGGGAATGGACATTGTGGGACCCTTCCCACCATCTACAAAAGGTCACAAGTACATTCTGGCTGCAACATACTACTTTTCTCAGTGGGCTGAGGCCGTACCCTTACGGGAAGTCACAGGGGAAGCCGTCGCTCAATTCGTCAAGCACCATATTATATACCGATTTGGCACTCCCTGTCGAATCATGTCAAACAATGGCACGCCATTCAAAAATAAGACCATTTACCAATTGGCGGCAAAATTCCACATTGTATGGAGAGCCTCCACGGTCTACAATCCCCAAGCAAACGGCTTGGCCGAAGCCTTTAACAAGACCCTGTGCAAATTATTAGCTAAAATTGTTGGCAGCCGCAGGAGGGACTGGGGCGAGAAGATACATGAAGCCCTTTGGGCATACCGAACAGTTTATAAAACCCCCACTGGTTGTTCTCCATTTTCTCTCGTATACGGGGCAGAAGCCGTTGTACCGGTTGAAGTTGAGATGTCTTCATTTCGGGTAGCCCTACATAATGGGCTCTAAACCCAAGAACGAGATGAAATACAAAGAAGACTTGAAGAACTCTCAGACTTAGAAGGCAAGAGATTAGGGGCTTACAAACACTTGCAGGCCTACCAGGCTCGAATGACCCGGGCTTATGATAAACTTGTGAAGCAAAGGGCATTCAAGAAAGGGGACCTTGTTATGATCAAAGAAAGGGAGGTCATGGCTGGACGATCCAGCGGCAAATTACAACCAAATTGGCGAGGGCCATATATCGTCTCCAAAGTCTATGAAGGAGGCGCTTATAAGGTCATCGACCATAAAGGGGAGAACCCCTTTCCACCATTAAATGGAAAACACTTGAAATTATACTATGCTCCCGAGCATGAATTTCAGCAACAAGCTGCACAAGATTTTCCTCCTCCGCAGGAGAGTAAGGAAGGATGAGGGAGTTCCCCCCAAGAAAAACTCAAAAGTCACTGATGCTTTGAACAGTTCTCGTTCATGTCACACCCAAAATCCCAAATTCCAAAGTTCGGCTTTCCAAGTTCATTGGTCAGCCACCCAAATTCCAAAGCCCGGCTTTCCAATTTCATTGGTCAGCCACCCAAAATCCCAAATTCCAAGTCCAGCTTTTCAATTCCATTGGTCAACCACCCAAAATCCCAAATTCCAAAGCCCGACTTTCCAATTTCATTGGTCAGCCACCCAAAATCCCAAATTCCAAGTCTGGCTTTCCAATTTCATTAGTCAGCCACCCAAAATCCCAAATTCCAAAGTCCGACTTTCCAATTTCATTGATCAGCCACCCAAAACCCAAGTTCGGCTTTCCAATGTCGTTTGTCAGCCCCCAAAATCCCAAATTCCAAGTTCGGCTTTCCAATTTCATTGGTCAGCCTCCGCGAATCCCAAATTCCAGTTTTGACTGTCCAATCTCCTGGTCATCCCCTTAAATGCTAAAACCCCAATTGGCTTTCAAATTCCCGTGGTCAGCTTTAAAGTCTGAGTTCTTCAGGCTTTCAATTTCCTTAGTTGATAAAAAAAAAGAATGGAGGTCTTAAAATAGAGGTGCCCCGACGGACTTGAGTAGTCGGATCTCTGGTTGCTCAAGGGAAAAAAGGTCAAAACCCGGCTGAGATGAAAACCCGAAAGGGCGTCTCACGCAAAAATGGGTAACCCCTCAGCACGAAAACCCGCAAGGGCGCGCTGGAAAAAGTTAAAGGGGCTGGTCATGGTGAAAACCCGAGAGGGCACTATGACTAGTAGACAAAAGAAAAAAAAAGAAGAAAAAAAAAAGAAAAAAAAAGGAAAGAAAGAGAAGAGAAAGAAAAAAGGGGTATGATGATAATGCCTCATTGAAGTCTTTGATCCTGAAATCATGTTTTCATTCATTTGCAAAATGGAAGTCCGAGACAGACCCTCGGAGTAACTACATAGGCAAAAGATCTAAAAAGGAAAGAGTCAGAAGAAGTGCAATGGGAAAAGGTAATCTCAAACACCAGGCGGTCGTTTTTTCAGTAAGTCCCCAATGGTGTTCTGCTTCGCTGCAATTGCTTCATGCATCGCTTGGCATTCAGATACAAGGGAGTCCTCCTCAGCCTGTAGCTTTCGAGCCATTTCAGAATTAGATTATGCTGCCGCCTCTAGCTCTTTAATCTGCTGTAAATGCTGCTCACTGTCTCCCGAAGTGAGGTAGCCTGACTCTTGTCCTCAGCTGCCTCTGCCTCAAGAGTAGTCCGACGCCCCCGGATTTGTTCAGCATGGGAATGCAACTTCTCCATCTCGCTGGACATAGTGCAAGCTTCAGCTTCTAACTCTTGTATTTTAAGCCTGTGAGTCTCCCACAACGAGGCCGTGTGCAGGCGCTGAAATTCTGCCCAAATATCATCCACTGTCGCCATCCAGGGCTCTCTGGACAACCCCAATGCATGATAGCCCCGTGTGCCGGTACGAAGAGTGTCTCGCACAGTCTCCACGGGAGGGAGGCTCCCCCCTTTAAATAAGGCTCGAGCTCCACTAATGAGTGCCACCACCATCATTTCAGCCCCCACAAAAGCCTTAGGCTGAGGACCATCAGGCCAGTCGATCTCATGAGATGGAAAGTCAAGTCCCAACAGCAAGTCTCCTCCATTGCTCCCGGGGATAGGAGGAGCGTCTCCCTCTGGGGCTGCAACAAAAAAAGGGGGAAGGGCACATAAGTCACAATTTTATTCACAACAGAGGTGTCTGTAGATCCTTTTCTAGAAGTCAAAAGTATCTTAGCCTCACCTCGTGAAAGGGAAACCTCTGTCGTTTGGTCTTCCGGGATAGGAGCAGGTTCATCCCCTCCTATAACGCCTCCATCAAGGGCTGAATAGGTCGGCGGATCCCTTGTGTCAAGCCTATCGATATCTGAAGCAAGCCCAAGGATATGATCAGGCAAGTATATGTAAATGCCTTAACAGGCATCGGTATGAAAAGGGCGCATGCAAAAGAGGGTGGGCCCCTTTAATTCTGAACTAGTTCATCATTCTTACCCGCACCAGGCGGATAAGAGGCAGACTCCTCCACCGTTGGGGCACCGCGAGACACATGTACATCGACAAGTTTATCTAAACAAAAAAAAAAAGAAGAAATTATGAAAATCAGTCCAGCACAATAGAAGCCGCTAAAAGAACAAGCAGATAAATGTAAAGGGCATGATGACCTTGTAACCCAACGTCTTCCTCCCCATCAGAAAGCGGCATGGTAGATCCAGAAGCTGAAGGAGAAGCGGTCGTGTCTCTTTCGAAACCCCTCCCCTTTGGGGATGGGGTTGGGGTCTCTTCCAAAAGGCCATCACCTCTCATCTCGAGGCTTTGATTTCCATCAGCCCCAACACCAGCCTGGGAGGCGCCTTCAATTGGATCTGGGGGAGAGGTATGTCCTCTGTTTTTCTCCAAAGTATCCAGGCGGCTTAAGGCCAAGGGATCATTCGCTGCATAAAGCAAGAAGGCGATGAGATTCGTGCGATCATCTCAGCAGGGTAGAATAACTCAGGGGGGGCTAAAACCAGAAGTACATACCAACAGCATGGATAGCTTCATCCAATACTCCGACCTCAGGGATTGGAGTCTTTTCCCTGCGTATTTCGGCTAACAGCTATTGAGAATATTGGGTCACCAGGCCCCGATCAGTAGTCAGGCTTACAGAAAACTCCGGCAGATCTGCATTCAGGCTGGAATCCAAGAGGGCAGTAAATTATTGCATAGAGATCACTGAATCCTCAGCTGAGAAACCTGAAATGATCACTGCTAAGTGAAAGTTCTCTCTGTATCAATAAAAGGGATCAGATATGAAAATTAAGAAGATTTTACTAAAAAAGGATAGACTTGTGCTTGGTCCCGGCTCCCGTGCGGGAGAAATGTTGGCGCATCCTTCCTCAAAATTTTCCTCTAAAAAGATAAGAAAAGAAGGGGAGAACATCTTTAGCAAGAGAATAGGATTATCGCTTTATTACTCATCATAGTTGGGAGAAGCACCCTACCTATAGGTATGCTGTCGTCGAGCCCTCCGTGGGAGAAAGGGGGTGAGGCACCCGATACGGGGTTGTAATCATCATCCTGGAGCTCCCCATCTTCTCCGGTATCCTCTAGCCCTGGCGAAAGGAGAATATTTGTAGCCGGAATATCACCCTCCTCCCTGGCACCTGAGGGGCCTGGGGTGAAAAAAAAGGGGGAGGCAAAAAAATATATAAGTGACACATCTCCGAGGAGAGAAGGAGAAACAAAAGAGGGATATTACCCGACCACTCCTCTGAAGCTCCCCCTCTAGAGCGGGCGCGGCAAGCACGAGTGTGGCCGCCCTCGTTTTCACTAGGACGGGCCCGCTTCTGGGGGTTTGAAGCTTTCTTCCCCTTATGTGGCATATCTTTGGCAGCTATATAGCTCTCTGTGAAACAAAAAAAAAAGAAGAAGCATGTAAGAGAGGGGTAAATGGAAGCACACAGATAAGTAAAAAGTAAAAAGGACTGAACCACATACCATTCGGGGCTAGCGAAAAGGAAGACTGCAGCACCGCTTGCTCAGGTCGTAAACCTACCACCTTCCCAGCCTTGGATACGCCTTCCCAGAGATCGCCGAGGGTAGTGCCATTTTCAACAAGGGTGGCATACTCAAAGGGCCCGATGCGGGTGATAGACCCGATCAGGTGTCTCTCCCACTTCGGCCACAAGTCATTGGTAAAGCCTTCAGGATGAAGAACAGTCTGAGGATAACCACAATCCGACAAGAAGTGTGCCCACCAAAAATACATTCGCTGATCCGCCGAGGCCTCACCTTGCCCCGAAGTAATAGCTGGCGGGCGCCTCAAGGGTTTAATTGCCCCCGCATATGGTCGACGGTCTACGGTAATGGCCCCGTTCTGAGCCTCCCACTGCATGCGAAAGTCCCTCACCGCCTTTGCAATTTTTGAAAATTGGGTGTGAAGCACTGAATTCTCCACAATCAATGGCGGTAGATCGGTACTGCCCAGTCGAGCCTCTTCAGCTTCCCTTATCTTTTGTGGGAGTTGTCGGAAAACATTACTATACTTAAACCACCAGCGTGCATAATAGATGTCAATCCGGCCAACTCGCCTTGCCTCGGGGAGGGGACACTGCTCAGCAGCACCATCCCGAAAAAAATAATCCCACCAACTCCCTGCAACAAGGTGGGTGTCATGGCCCCTGCAAAGCCTGCAATCTATGCCAAAGTCTGCATTTGGAGGCACTAACTGGTCATAGCCAAAATTCCGTGAAAAACGGTAAGGAAAGTATGGCTCTAGAATGGTCGTGCTGCCCTTCCTAAATACAAGCATGCTTGGCCTAATACAAGACAGTCAGTTTTCATAAAAAGTCGAGCTAGTGGACTGATGATAAGGAAGGCCGTAAGATACCATGTCCCGACCTTCAACAGCAAATGGTCGGAAGTCATAAGAGCCACAAGCAAACTGAAGGCCCTCATTCCCCTGTACAGGCACAAAGGAAAGCATCCTCCGTGCTACTAATAAATGCTCATGTTGATGTTGATCCGGCCGATTTCGAAAAAGAAATATAAATGGCGCCGTAGGGTTTTCAATTGGCACACTTTGGCATAATGAAGGTAGCAAAAGTCCAGCCCATGCGCTCAGATAATGTGTGGCCATGTAAACACTTCTGTCTCTGGGAGAGCTATGTGCTGTCAAGTTCCCCAATCCATGATAAATATTTGCCAATGCAGCAGGGGCGATTGCCAATTTATGACCATCCGCGAGCAGACACGCTGGGTAAATAATCTCAGGCCGTATCAGGCCCTCCTCGCCATATGGCACAACAAAAGTAGCCAACCAGTAAACAAGATAGGCTGCAAGATAAGTCTGATCCGGCAGCCGTCGGGGATTCCACCCCTCATTTTCAGGTGCGAATAAATAGCGTCTATTTTCCTGTGAAGGCAGAACCAGCCGATGGTATTCACTTAAAGGCCTGTCATCCTCGACAAATCGCTCATGAAAGCAGAATGGTCCATTATAGAAAAATTGGACCCAAGCATTCAAACTAACTCACACGGCACCGGCAGAAGCTGAGGGTGCCTTCCTTTTACCAAAGCGGGCCAGATCCCACCAAACTTTCATTAAGTACCTGAAGTTCAAAAGGAGGCCATATTCACCTGAACCTGTGGAGTAGTTTCTGTGGAGATCATCAAGGCACACCTCCTCATAGGGCCATCCCGAAATGGGAAGCCCCGAAATTCTGTAAAAACTCCATAAATCCAAGGCGGTTTCACCCTCTGCTGTAGCAAAAGTATTAAATCGGCGATTGAATCTCTCCGCCAATGCTTGTAGAAGCCCACTGTAGCAAGGCTAGCGATATAAGGCGGCAGTCATAGCGTGACGAATGCCCACAAGCTCCAGCAGCCGACTGTAATGATGAAGGATTGCCCATGAGCCATTCTGTGGCCCCCAAATGAAATCTGTGGGAAGGAATAACCGCCCATTTACCATACCAACTGGGCGCAGAACTACACATAATTTTATCCAGAAGACAAAGCTTATCATACCCCTCTAAGCAAACCGAGTGCCGGATGGAGCCAAGAAGAGGCCTGAACAAGAATCTGACACTGTCCGATGTTTTCCACCCAAATCCCAAGCAGCAGCTGAGAAGGCCCGATCCTGAACTGGACGTCCAGTCTCGGAACTGAAAAAGCCTAGCTGAGTAACGGCAGGAAACTGAACCTGGCAAACAAGGCCCATGGGGAAGCTGGGAAAAGAAACTCCACAACAGCCAAGCAGGCTATCACGACCCACAAGAATGGCTCTCTCGAGCTGAACACGCTCTGCGGTCAAGGAACTGTCACCATCATCCATCCCCTCAGGAATGAAGTTCTGGATGAAGGGAAATAAAAATTCATCCAAAGAGTAGTGCTTCGGGTAACCCTTGGGGCGTTCATATGTATAACGGATACAGCCACCATGTCTGAAAATCAAAGACAAATCAACCATGCCATCGCCTGGATCCCCCTCAGGTAAAGGGCTCGGAGCAACAATACTCAGCCCCCTGTCAAGAGAAAATAGAGTCTCTGTTGTAACCCGTGGCGGCCCCAAAGGCGGCATCAATCTCGAAGAAGCAATAGGGGCAGAACGTCCATCCTGACTCCGAGACCCACGAACCTGACCTCTTCTAGATCGAGGCATGTTGAATAGCCTGCAAGAAAAAGGAACAGAGACAAGAAATAGCATGATGACAGTTTGCTATGGAAATACCAAATAGAAGTACGAGAAAAAAAAAAGGAAAAGAAGAAAGAAAAAAAAGAGAGAGAGAAAAGAGAGAGGGACGGCACGGGTCGCCCGCCTCCGCCTCCAGCCCCGACGGACCACCCGTGGGGGGCATTTGTTGAAACTCAAAAATGTTGCTTAAATTTTTTTGAGAAGAGTTCCAGAAATAAGAAAAAATGAAGCAAGTTGTCGCTAAACGGCCTTAGAATGACAAAGGTTGTCTCCGCCGTAAATCCTTCCGACAACTCGGCAACAAAATATATGTATGCATAGAAGGAATATTTGTACTTTTATGTGCATATTGTGCATTTACGTGCATTTATAGTCTTGTCAAAAATATATTTTTAGACCTGAAAGCGTGTGTGAGGATTATCCACAAGAAAATAATTTTTTCCGGATGCCCGGATGGTCAACCGGGATGTTTAGGGACCACAAGAAAAAAAGCTCAGCCGTGGTAGGCACTTGGCCGTACTGAGGTGACAGAATCAATTTTTTAACCCCTCCGATGGGTTCCTTTTATAGCCACGAGGCTAAGCCTCTCCGCCTCCCTCTTTCCCCATCACCGTGCGCACAGGAAGGCCCGGAGGGACCCCCTCCGGTGGCTGTTGGACCGGAGGCCCCCCCCCTCCTTTCCTCCCGCGGCGGCTGTACCGGAGGGGGGGGGCTCTGCGGCTGCCGGACCAGGAGGGAGACCCCCTACGGTCCTTGTACAGGAGAGGAGGGGGGCTCCCCCGCGGCTGCTGGACCCGGAGGGAGACCGCCTCCAGTCCCTGTACCGGAGGGGGGGCTCCTCCGCGGCTGCCGGACCCGGAGGGAGACCCCCTCTGGTCCCTGTACCGGAGGGGGGGGCTCCCCCGCGGCTGCTGGACTCCGGTCCTTGTACCGGAGGGGGGGGCTCCTCCGCGGCTGCCGGACCCGAAGGGAGACCCCCTCCGGTCCCTGTACCGGAGGGGGGGCTCCCCCCGCGGCTGCGACCCACCGGAGGGACCCCCTCCGGTTCCCTGCATAGCAGCGGAGGGGGGTTCTCCCCTCTCCGTTCAATCCGCAAGCCCCCCAAACAAAAAAAAGGGAGAATGATGCAGTAAAAAAAAACTGAAGCAAGGAAGATGAAGAGTTACCTTGACTTTTGGTATTCCACAGGAGGAGCCTCCAAGGGATTTTCACCACCCCCCTCCGCCACTTGTTGGAGCTACTATAAAAGGGAGACCACTCCAAGAAGAAGAGACGGGGGAACAAGATTGAGAGAGGAAGAGAAAGAGCAAGACTTGGAGAGCTTTCTAAGGCCCAAGTCAAAGGAAGAAGTAAGAGGAAGGGTGCGCCCCTTTCCCTCTCACTATAATCCCATGGATTTTGTTTATTTCACATAAATACCCCTTCATGTATATTTGACAAAAATACCCTTTTAGTATATAAAAGGGGCTTCATGATGTTATGTAGTGAAAAATACTATGACAACGTGGTAAAATTAAGTGAGCATGAAAACTTTGACTGCCATGGTTCTCGTAAAAATTATACAAAGGTCCCTATTGACGTAAAATTACACCATTGACCCGAAAGTTCTTAAAATTGTGCATATATACGTTCACAAGCCATGAAAATTTAAGAGATCAAATGGGAAAAAATCTCCAACAATTGTTCTTGCCATGGAGAAATCTCTTTGGGTTGCAATAATAAAAATAAACATACATATCTTATTTCAAGATCAAGCCTTACAAATTGCATCCCCTAAAGTTCTTTCATAATCATGTATATGTTCGTAAAAACAAATTGAAAGTTGTGGAATAGAAGTCATCGGGATCATAAAAGTTACATGTCATTCGAAACGACATATTCCCTTTCAAATATAAAAGGGCAAGGCCGCATAAGAGGGTAACAAAAAAGGTCATAATCAAATTTCCGCTCCGAAGGAAGCTAAAAGGGCTTTTCTTTCGTCAAGGGTAACAAAGATCTTTAACAGTTTAATCAAGGGTATTCGGACTCGTCCGATGTAAATTAACGCCGACTTCGGTCGGTGGGGAAAGGTCATGTACCCGAACCCTAAATCGTCTGATAAACTTAAAAAACGCGGAATTCATAAATATACCAAATATACGCATATCCATCCGACGAAATCGGCGGATGTTTCAAAAAATTCCGCGTGTAAACAGGGGTACAAGGGAGGCCCAATAGCCCAATAGAGGGCAGGCCCTAAGGGGGCAGCCCTCTCCTCCTCCATATAAAGAGGGAAGCTAGACTGGGGGCTGCCCCCTCCTCCTCCATATAAAGAGGGAAGCTGGACAGCACTGGTTACCTCTCTCTGTGTGTGTGTGTGTGTGTGTGTGTGTGTGTGTGTGTGTGTGTGTGTGGACGTGCATGAGAGAGAGAGAGAGAGAACAGGAGAAAGAGATGTGATTAGAGTTAATGGTTTTCTCATGGCATGGCTGTATGTTTGCGAGTGGTTAGACGTCATTTATAATTAGTAATTGGACTTGAAGGTGTACCTGGTGGTTAACTATATGAAATATTTGTAATGGCACATTGGGGAGGGATGGATGAGTTGCCGGAGATGGGAGAGAAGGTAAGGGCAGGCCTGTGATGCCTACTGGCCAAGGGCTGATCTGTTTTTGGTGCAGGGGGAGAGGCCATGTCCAGTGGTTCTGTAGGGCATGGGGGTCAGAGTTCATAGGCGGAGAGAGGACGCCCTATCAAAGAAGATACTATGCAGAAGTGGTCCGGGGCAGGCCCCCGAGTCGGGAGGTTGTGGAGATGGGTCAGATACCCTTGGGGATTCTCCACGACCGGACTACTTGGCTCTGGAGCTGCCTCTGCGTGGCTCTAATGGAAGGAAAAGTGGATATGGAGAGGATCAGGGCATTGCTAGGCGTGTGGGAAGAGGGCTGGGAGGTCCATCCGGTCACCAAGATAGGTTTCTTGGCGATCGGGCGTCAGGAAGAGGTCGCGGCGCCGGAGGCAGGGTATTTGGTGACGAACGGCATTCTCCATATCCTGGATCAAGTTATAGGGTTTTCACAGTGGAAGCACCTCCATTTAAGGCCCAAACAACCTTGTCCTTACTGTCACAAGTTTCAAATAAATTGATGACATGGTTTCTGAAAGCTTCATAAACTCTTCTATTTCCTCGTCTTTGAAGTCCCTTCTCATCTGTAAGACCATAAAATCTTCCCATCTTCCATCTTGCAGCAATCTTTAACCACTTGTTTCTAGCTATAAAATACATCTAAGAACAAACTTTCCAGGCTTAAGATTCCTGAAAACAAAGAATAATATTATGATGGCTACTGTTTGAGATGAAGAACAAGGGTGGCTGGGTGCTCATGTTGTTAATCTTTATTCACTCTGATCAAACTGCAGGGAAAGCTCGTCTCTGCCATCAAAAATT
Organism: Amorphophallus konjac; assembly: GCA_022559845.1. Classification (NCBI taxonomy): domain Eukaryota; kingdom Viridiplantae; phylum Streptophyta; class Magnoliopsida; order Alismatales; family Araceae; genus Amorphophallus; species Amorphophallus konjac. The sequence continues at coordinate 601,548 of JAHNEJ010001850.1, read as the reverse complement.
GGCATGTATCCCCTGAATTCAACAGATTCAAACCTTCTTTACTTAAAGCACCATTCTTATGCCTTCTTCCAATCTGACTCTTAAAGAACTTGTAAGCCATAAGCCGATAAAGATTCACATCTACCTCTCTTCTGTTTCAGCAAAGCACTCGACAAGAAACTAAATGAAAGTAGAAGCATGAAGCATATATCCCTTTTGTTAAATCCATCATACCGTCTATGATAATTAACCATTAGCACCAGATATAACATAGGAGATAAGCATTCAGACATTTGTTCATAGGGAGGACTAAATTAATGAGACAGGACGGAAACCCTTTGGGTTAGGTGAGAGGGAGCATTTAATTCCTAAGGGGGTAGAGATTAAGAATCCTTTGGGGTCACGAACGGACGCCAGCCTTTCGTCATCATTGGACATGCGCCTAACCAGCACAAATAAGTAAAAATTATAACAGAGGGATAATTTCGTTATTCCCCTCTCACATAGGAGACAGAAACCACCGATAAATCCATCATTTTTTTCCTTCTTTCCCTTACCCAAAGGCGAAGAGGATACAGCGGGCGCAGAGCCTGGTCACCCACATGACCCGGCATCTCCACCTGGGCATGGGGATCTGCTTGTCCTTCCAGCCCTGCAGCGCCAGCTTGGTGGCCACGAATCCCACCACGATGGCGATCCCGAAGAGCACCAGCCGCGCGAGGGCAATCGGCAAGCAGAGCACTATCTTGCACCACTCGTAGATCCCTTCAACCCCGGGCGTGTGGTTCCGGAACGGGTCGACGGGGCACGGCGACCGCGGCTGCCGGGATGGAACGGCACCCAGGAACCCAAACGGGTTGCCGTCCTCTCCTCCCCCAGCAACGCCGTGGCCGAATTGACTCTCGGCGCAGCCGCGGGATAAATAGCCGTTGCCGACGCCGCCGGCATCCCTGATGTCCAAGATCACGTCGGCGGCGGCACCCGTGTCCTCCCCGGATGGGAGCGCGGATTCGGCGAGGAGGGGGACGGCGAGGAGGGATCCGTGGTCGCCCGCCATGTCCGGCTGCCGGGGTCGTCTGCTTTGCTTTCTACAGTGGTGCGGCGAACCTGGCAAAGGTGGTGGTGGAGGGAGAGGCGGAAGGGTGGGGAGAGGGGGGAGGAGGAGGGGGTGACGAGCGGCCGGTGCCCACTGGTCAGGGGCGGGGAAGAAAAAGTTCGTTATTCTAACCAGAATGTGGGCAGCCGCCCACGAGAAGGAGGAAGCGGAGAGGACCGCCACAAACGCGTATAGACAAACGTATACATATATGGATTTTATACAGGAAAGGCGGAGGATGCCGTCCCCTGCTGCCACCGGATCCTTCTGACGTCCATGTCCCTGGAACGCGAGGAACGACAGATACGTACTCTTTTTTCTGTCTCAAACTTATCACTTCACCTCCACGGCCATAGCCCCCCCTCCCGCCCCCCCTCTCTCTCTCTCTCTCTCACGCACACACACAATTTCATGGGCACAGACTACAGAGTGTTATGGGGCTTGGAGCAGCCCACCTCATTTTTTAGTTTAAAAAAGTCCGGAGTCTGCTACCCTGAGCTTCTTATAATCTTGTCCATCTCCTCTCGATTGATTGACAATAAATATTAAGTGACTCTAGTGGACTGCTTATATTTATTAATATAATTAATATAATATTTAATTTATTTTTTAAATTTTTTTAAATGACTCATCTTCAGATTGTTGAGTGAGGTGATTTTGGAGATCAAATAAAAAAAAATTAAAATTACAATTAAGTCATCTCCATAAGAAGATATTTTTATTTTTATTTGACACTCACACCATATCATTTGATGACGTGACATGAGAGTTAAATAAATTTAAGTGAGAGTCATTCAAAAATAAATAAATATTATATTAATTACATCCGTAAATATAATTAGTGCACTAGGTGCACAAAAGTGGTTCTCTTGATTGATTATTACACTTCAGATATATTTTTTTCTAAATTTACAATGGATGTAATTTTCCTGATAACAAGTGATCGACACAAGTTGGCCTACAACGTAGATGGAATGGATTTTGACATTTGTTTTAAAAAATTAAATGATATAGTATTTTAATGAAAAATTGTTAAAATTTTGTGTTTTTCAAACACTTTATAGGTCTGTTTCTCTCTCACACAAAATGCTTTCTCAAACACTTAGGAAAACGTGTTTCTAAAAAGAATGTGCGTAAGTAGAGAGAGAGATGTTGGGAAAATATATTTCTCATAAAATAATCATTTTATAGTTGTGATAACATAAATATATTTCAATTGTCTTAAACTTGTATTTTATAAAAAATAATATAATAAACAATATGAGTAAGTGTGATTACAATTTTAACTCATCTAAGGTCTCTTTTACACTTAGCCCAAAAATTAATATTTGATTTTAAGGAGAATAAAATTTGTTAGGCCCAGTGCGGCCCGATAATGTCAGGCTCATTATGGACCACCGAGCCCATAGCGAGATACCTCAACCAAGAGTCACTCCATAAACACGGCCCAACCAAAGCCCATGAACACTTCTCCAGCCCACGAAAGTTTCCCCAATTCTCGAGTGGAATCTTCGCGAGCGTGCATCCCGAATGTCGCGAAGCTGGCAAACGGATAAATGTTGGGGTTGCATCACGTAACTTACTCTGACGAGAGTCGGGTCATACTCACGTCGCCGGCATGCCCGCCACGAGATCTTCCCTCCGGGAGCGGGCGAGTGGGCAAAGGAAGATCCCGACGATCGAGTGAGACACTACTCCATGAACGACGTCATTGCTAAACACGCCATCGCTCCTTATATAAATAAGTCCCCAGTAGGACCTAGAGGAGGAGGACGGATGAACAATAAAAAGACGAAACATATACGCAAAAGGAGAGACCGAGATCTCCATTATCCCATCTCTAGTGGAAAGAGAGAGGAAGAGAGCTCCGTGCGTGCTCGCCATCAAAGGAGACTCCAACTAGATAGCAGGAAGGGAGAGAGTACCATTCGTGGATCTTTTCCTCCTGACTCTCCGAGCACTCTCAGACTTTTATGAGGACTCTCCGAGCATCTTCTCCAGACTACATACGCTCAACTCTCCCCCTCTCCTATTCTTGATCCCTTCAATTCTCAATTTACTCCTTATGACGGCTGATTTAAACATCGGAGGGTTATCCCATGGGATCACTCTCGTGGCTCCTTATGACGCCATTCTCTAATAGTTGCAGGTTTTCTCATGTGGCCAGCTATTGTTCCCTAACAAACAAATTTAAAGGTGTAGTACGAGACACAGGGAACACTCTCCTGTCTCTACATATTTAATATATGGAATAACATACCAATATCAGAAAAGAAGTCGTCCAAATGGTCAACCGACTAAGTGTTACACGATACATCGTCTACTACAACGAGATGATGCAACGTCCATTTAAGATAGAGAGTTGTTGGGAAAATATATTTCTCACAAATTAATTATTTTATATTTATGAAAAATAAAGATATTTTAATTATCTTAAAAATTTTACTCTATAACAAATAATTTAGTAGAAATATGACCCTTTTTACCTAGGGTTTTAACCCATCTCAAGTATCCCATATATTTTGCCCAAAAAATAAGCTTTGATTTAATTTCTAAAATAACATAGCAATATTACGAAAGATGTCATCCAAATGGCCAACATACTTAGTGTTAGACGATACATCATCTACAGTGAGATAGATAATAGAACGTCCATTTAAGAGAGAGAGTTGTTCAGAAATTATTTTTTTTTCATAAATTCATTATTTTATATCAATGATAAGATAAATATACTTTAATTATCAATGATGGGGGGAGAGGGAGGGGGAGAGAGAGAGAGAGAGAGGATGTTACCCTGACGGCATGTTAGTAATTATGCCTCTTAACCCGCACATGCCTCCAATTAAAGAAATGGTGGTTACGTCAAGAGTATACCTGTAACCATATTAGGTATACGAAGGGTATACAGGTCAATACGACAAATGTAGTAGTTTACATGCAAATACGAAATCATAGGAGTATTATTGTAAAAAAAACTTTTTGTTTAATTGCTGAGGAGTTATTTATGCTAATGACACATGCACGTAAAGTCACGAGTGGGCAAGAATCATTTCTTATTATTACTATTACTATTACTTCTTTTACGTGATGTAAGAATAAGGGCTCAATGGTAATTTTACCTAGGTGAGGTCAAACTGCATGCCCTTGCTAAAAAAAATGCAAGGTCGTGTCCGTTTTTAAAAAGAGGAGGCAGCGATGCTTACAGCCCATAGGGGGCCCTCCGCAGTCTGCAAGGCTGCAAGCCACTCGGAGCGCATCTGTATTAGATTAGAAATGGAACGAACGAGATCGTTTGGACGGCTATGTGATATGCCGCTGACATCTTTTAAATAAAGATAATCCACCCCTTCATTAAACAGACAGCAGTACACCTCTGTTCCTTTCTTATTGGTCTTTCACAAAGAAAGAATCTCATAGCCAGATTTTCCAGGAGAGGAAAGGTCCATGAAGCCAATGCCTCATCAGTCTATATATATTTAGTGATAAGGGGAAAAAAAAGGGTGTGACGTAAGAGAAAAGGGTGTGGGGCTTTGATTTTGTCATGGGCTCACCTGCTGTCCTGCTCACACCTTTTCCCCCCCTCCATTATATATATATATATATCAATGAAATTTTAAAGTGCTTTTAAGAATATATTTAGTCAGGATTTTAATCATTAGAATCACTCAAAGAGTTTGAGTTTTATCAAATAAATATTATATTTTTTGATTCATGTGAACGGAGAATTTTTCAATGGAGAAAGAAGTCGTACATAAAAAGGTTGAACTTTTCGAATCCTCCCACACAACCTCATATTAAATGACGAGTAATTATCTGAGAGTAATTTTTTCTTGATTTTTTTTACCTTCGAAGAAATACAAAGAGAAGCTAATGTTCACATATTAGAGTAAAAATATAGATGTATCCCTCTTTCAAAGGGTACATCTGAGAAGGGAGCTGAGGAACGAGTGAACTACACGTCATCTTATCAGATCAGATGCCTCCTCGCATATATACATCATACAGATATATAAAAAACTTTGGTTACTGGCGCTTATATCACGTGCCCATGCACATGTGATGTCTTCAAATAATATAAAATCCGGCAGCGTGATCCTCGCGACCCGTGTTCTGTGGGCACGTCCAAGTGCAGGGAAAGGTAGCCTTTTTAGATAAATTATTATATCGCTCAAGGCAGAGATCGGGAGCAGGTCGCCCCAGATTTCTACACGTGGCGCACTCAGATTCCTGAACTGTTGAGTGCTTGCGAAGAGGTGATAAAAGGATTTTTCGTATGGGGGTTGGTTCGTTTAGTCGTCAAATATTACAAGAATTATAATTTATTTTAGGCTGTAAAAATGGGATCACGTTAGGGATCGGAAATTAAAATTAGAGATAATGAATTAAAGTGATTATAGATTAACAAGGTATCTAGTTCTATTTTACCGTCATTCAAATATAATATTTTTTGTTTTAAAATAAAAAACATTATTTTTAAAACGAGTAATTCTAACGAAACAAACAACATCGCAAATACATATCTTTAGCAATAATTAAATATACGGTTTTTTACATATTAGTCCCTACAAATATGACGAATTATTTTTTAGTCCCTAAAATCTCACTATTGTTTAAAAAGCTCTTAGAAATGTTACCGTTAAACTAAAAAGTCCCTATCATTTTTTACTATCGACGATGTTAAACGCAAGGTGAGTTAACTTTTGCCGTAGTTGGTGAAAAGATCAACCCACCCTCGATTAATCGAGTGTCATGGCCGTAGTAATCCTTCTGCCGCGCCACTCTCCTGTTTAGGATTCTCCCCGTACACAGAAGAACCATAGGAGCAATCTCAAGAGTGTCGATGTCGGCATAGATGTCGCCGAAGTCGTCCATGTCCTCTTCCATGATCACCCCGGGATTACAAGAACGCTACGCTAGTGCGCAATGAAAGAAGCTGAGGGCCCACTGTTACCTCCGGGGAGGAGAAGAGGAGAGCCCCCACCGAGGACTTGCAGGGAGATCCAGCGGCGGGCCACGAGTGCGGAGGCCCTCGTCACTCGGGAAGGGGGGAACCCTTCCCTTCCCGCCGCACGCAACCGCCCACTCCTGCGCATGGCAGAGAGGTTCAAATCGGAAGGTCGCATATCGGGGTGAAATTTGAACGAACCGGCGGAAAAAAGTCGCTCAATCCTCTTATGGTATATAGTAATAGATGGTGAGGTGAGACCTACCTTGCATATCCATCCATACAACTCATCTCTCCATTGAACGACCCAAAAAAACTCCAAAAAAAAAAAAAGATCAACTCGGAAAAATTGAAAAAAAATAAGAGATCTAATTGTCAGATCTTTAATTTTTTTTGAGCTGCCCTATGAGATTGTACAGATGGATAGGTGAGATGAACCCCCACCTTACTATATTTTCCAAAAAAGAAAAATATATAAAACTTAACTGCAGACCCAAGGTGTGCAAATACCTTGGGTTTTTTGTGTGAAGCAGGGCGAACTCTTATTTTTAACCACTGACAATTATATGATAGTTACTGGATTGAACTCATAACATTCAAGAGTCTACTATGCAGTTGGATAAAGCATCATTGTAGGAGGCCCTTTTAAGCCTCTAAAGTCTTTAGCGAAACCCCTCTTTTAGAGACTTTGCCCAAGTTTAAAGAAGCTCGATGGCATCCCGCAATTGATGAAACTTCATATAGCACCTTCATCCATCCTTTGGTGCTTATTTGAAGGCCAGTATATGAGAAGACAGCACGCCAATGCTCATGTGATTGTTGGGAGACATGATGTGGACCCATATGTATTCATAATGTTTGATGATCTTTCATGAAAACATGTAAAGAGGATTCTGCATTGCTCCTTTATGCTCTCTCTGATTTGTTTGTTGTTTTTTTTTTTAGAAGGGGGAATCGGTTGACCGAACTAAGGAAGTCGGGCGACGTACCCAAATTCTCAGTAACAAAAGGGGCCAGCCGGTCTGTTTATGCCAGCTCTAATGCATGCAGCGGAGGTCTCATATGTGTTTGATTTTCTTTTTTTTAGCCATGGAATGCATAAAGCTTTGATTCACTCATGAAATGCATGTGACCAGGCATGAAAGGGGGAAGTTAATGCCTTGCTGCCAAGGGGCGACATGTCGACCTGGGGTTACCCCAGGTCGACCTGCTTCAGGTCAGAAGCCCAGGTCTTTATTGATTTCCCCTCTTGGAATTGATGTGTGTGGAGGGGGGGTCATATGTCCATGTGTGTGAGTTTTATGGATAGCTGCAATCAGAGAGAAATGTCTACATTCATGTGACTAGACATGAAAGGGAGAGGGTGGAGGACTTGCTACAAGGTGCCTCGAGTCATAAATTGGAGGACTTCTGTCTGGCCCATGAAAGGTCGACCTCTCCACTTGGGAGTGTCGACACCACAGCATCCAATAGCCATCAACTTCTTTCTGGCCCATGAAAGGTCGACCTCTCCATCAAGGAGCGTCGACACCACGGACAATCCAGTAAGCAACACTTCTGTCTGGCCATGAAAGGTCGACCTCTCCATTAGGAGGTGTCGACACCTCTCCATTAAGAGTAAGCTTTGGGTTGATTTCATATATTCAATCAAAAAAAGTTTTGACAGTACCACCAATTTTAGTCAAAGATAAATAGAGGAGATATAATCAAGGTTGAGGAGAGATTCTCACCCACAAACAAACTACCAAATAAACAATTTAGTAGAAAATACACCCCCAAAAAAAATCCATGACTGCTACATCTATACTACCAGAATGAAGCAACTAGTAAATCAATGAACTCCTAATATTAGGGCTCCATACAGTATGAATATCTGTCTGCATCCAACCACCACAGTCACTTTGAACATCTTTTAATGACGATGTTTATTCCCACAAGCCTTTATTTGATTTTGGAACATTAAAATTTTCATCACTAATTATTTTCCATGATTTGAGAAACTGGCCCACCTTTGATCTAATTTGAACCCCTAGTAGATTAACCATTTGAATTATTTCATCATCACTCCATGATCAATAAAATCTGATAAAATCCAATTTCCAGAATTATGCTGCTTCGTCTGTTAACCTGCACCACAGAGTCCAGCTATGTAAGAGTCCAGCATAATTTTTTATGCAGAACTCTGCTAAATGTCCATTGGCCAGAGATTATGATGATGATGACGCATCACTCTTCACACATGTCTGTGAAACATGGGCCTGAGCAGGTGAAGCATGCACTTGCAGGCATTTGGTCTGGAAATCACAAATTGTTGGTGAGTGATCACAATCGGGTACATCATGCCATATGCAACCTTGGTTCTAGGGATATCATGTGTCCAGTATGATGAGGAAATCTCTCACAAACTGACAAAACTGATGTTTGTACAACAACATTCGTGTTATGCTCTGCATTGCCTTCAACTATTACTGACTGCTCTCCATATCTACTTCTTATCCACTTTCAAGATCTCTCTCTCAGTTGCAATGAAGCTACAATCAATCCAGGCAAAGTTCTTCTGACATGTCACTTGATCACCAAACCATGTCACTTGGGCAACTCTACCCATGTCACTTGCTCTATCACAAATTCTCCCTGATTCAGCCAAACCAAAATAAAAAAGGAAAGGTGTGAGAGGGGATTCCGAAACAGCAACACTCTTGATCACCAAAATGGGTAGCTGTTGTTACATTAATAACTACTAGAGGCAGAGTAGTTGATATGTTGTGTACTTGAACCAGTTTGTCCATGAAGGGAAAAGATCTAGTCTGGAGAATATCCCACAAGAATTCATGGTTCATCATGTCACAGTCTTTGCTAGAGCCCACTTTCATCCAACATTTATAAGTCCACATCGGTGCACATGCATGTATAATACACTCACGAACCATTTCCCATGGCATAATGCACTCCAATATAGGACTCACATTACATTCCACTAATGACGATTACATTTCACAAATGAACACATGGGGCATATAAGACTAACGATAATAAGTGGCATTACATTCTAGTAAAGACGATTACATGTCCAATATAGGACTTACATTACATACGTCTCTCTTAAACCACATTCACTTGAATAGGCAAATGACAAATAGTACAAATATGATAAAATACATCAGTAATTTTAAGTTTTTCAATTGTAACTCTATCATTTCTAATTTCTTTGTCATGCATTCTTTCATCGCCTTCAGTTGATATTTGACATCCACAACATTATAGGTAGTATCATCAACCCACTCAAAGAAACCGCAATCCCCGTCAGTATTTGCATACGGACAACAATAGAAGCGCTTGCCTTTCGACCTCTCACGATTTGAGACGTAAACCCGATAATTACCCCTTCTACAGTTGCATTCCATCGGCGTCACACGAGATGAGACGACAGTTCCTCGAGACAACTGCATTCCACTAGCATTTGATGACTGCATACGACACAAACAAATTATCAATTACCTGTCGTGCATGAATAATCTAGCTATCGAAATAGCATACCATTTCAGACATGGGGAGAATAACAAGGGCCGATTTGTCGTGTTGGGCATGATGGCAAGGGCCGGTGGTGGGTCGTCTGTAAGTTGGGGCATTCCGTCTGCGGCGATTACATGTCTGAAATGGGGCGTGATGGCAAGGGCCGATTTGGAAGGGTTACATGGCATGCAATGCAAATTACAGAACTTGCAGAAACTAATGTGTGTGAGAAGGGAAAAAGATTTCCACTTTCAAAAGTAGAAATAGACGCGGAAAAGCACACATGGGGCGGTGCGTCTGTGGCGGGGCTCTGCGGTGGACGGTGGGGCGTCGGCGGTGGGCGTCTGCGTCGACCGGTGGGGCGTCTGCAGTTGGGGCGTCTGCGGTTGGGGCAGTCCTCTAGAGGCCTTGTGGTGGGGCTTCTGCGGCGGCCGGTGGGGGCAGTCCGCAGATTGCAACGGCGGTGAGACGTCTGCGGCTGCGTATGGGGGCGGTGGGGTGTGCGGTGGCAGGTGGTGGGGTGAAGGGTTTCACAGGGTGAGGGTTATGATAAGGGTAGTTTAGTATTTTCAACTTTTTTTAACGGAAGGATAGAATATTCCATCGAATATCCAACTATTTTAACGTCGATTAACTACGTGGACCTTTCTGTTAGAGTTACATGATTTTAAGGACTTTTTAAATAATAGTGAGATTTTAGGGACTAAAAAATAATTCGTCATATTTGTAGGGACTAATATGCAAAAAAACCCTTTAAGTATATTTTTAATTCCTTTTTTAGGGGGTCCGAGAGATAAGTGGTGGCCGTAGCTGGTTCCCCAACTGGGACTCTGCCTACGGCGGGGCTCCTGAGCCGGAGCTGCTGGCTGAGGAAAGTGATCACGTCATATGTGGGATATGTTTGAAGTCCAGACACCAAGTTGGGCTTCGCGCCATGGCCATTGGCAGTCTAATTATAAGCCCGAGGCCCCTTTATTACTATCTTTCCCTGGGAGTGATACTTGTTGCGCATCTTGCTGCAGCAGGAAGACACACACCCCATTCTATTGGTGCACCTCTTCCTTCGTATGCAGTCAAATATAATTAAACGAATAATTGTGTTTACTGTACATTCGAGTTAATTAAATGCCTAGGGTGTGCATTAAGTAAATTATTTTTTTTATTTTTTTTAACATGAAACTCACACCTGTATAATTTATTGTACAAGACACACCTCCATCCGACATCATAAAAAATCTAAAATAAAAAAATCGATTCAAGTAAAATTAAATCCAACACTATTCATTAAATCTGATTTTTATTTTTTTTAAATATTTTTATGCATTTGGATAGAGATGTACCTTATACAACAAATTAGGAGGACATGAGTCTCACATCATAAAAAATGTGAAAAAAAAATTTAATTTATTTGGTGCACACCCTGGGGGTGTAATTGGACCAGAGTGTACACTAGGTATTTTTCTTAAACAAAACAAATCAGATGGGTCTTAGTGGGTTGGACCTACCATCAGTCATGGGCTTGGGCCAATAGTTCTGGGAAGTGTCAGCTCCTCACGAACTTGGATGACCGGGAAAGCTTCACGTGTGTATCCCCTCTACTACTACACCAAGGACCAATCACCAGTCCCCTCGGTGAGCTCTGAAGGGTAAATTCTGATAGTCAAGACGTTTGAAAATAATTCATGGCCACACGTGAGAGTCACGTGCCTCTCAAGAAATAGTAATCCGATTATATGAGTTCTATCTGTAGATTCTCTTTCCCTATATGGTCTGTCATTCATGATATGGGCTATTGCGTAACTAATTATTGGATATATTACTCGACTCGAATTTGATCCTCCATTGTTTGAGTTATTTCCCTCAAGGCCCAACCATTGGGCCAGAACCAGTTGTTAAGAAAAACAGATCCACATATGCACTTGCATGGGAGCACATTGCCGTTTCAGTCCTTAAATTAAACAGTGCTCACGACAAGGGCATATGTTCAATTTTGCTTAGAATCTATGGGTATCGAAAGTAATAGACTGATTTCGGGAGCAAACTTACTTATCACAAGTTTATAATGATACATTTACAAAATCCCTTCACATTTTTGGACTCTCTTTCCATAGAGGCGACATTGGTAACAAGTATTCGGGATGAGTCTGGGTGAGTTATTCAGTGAGTTTTCTCCTTTTAAATTTGATAATTTATCTTTACTACGAGGTTAACTCATTCCGCGTGAAATAGTCAAATTAATTAACTCCGGAATAAGGGTCTTAACCCTAACTTACCCCCAGATAATTTAACCATGTTACCAAATTTGGTCAGGGGCGAGTAGGCGGAAGAGCATTTGGAGGAGGTTGAATGTTACCTGGTATGGACATTGACAACCCACAAGAGGACAGCAAGAGTGAGTACGAAGTTGTAGGAAGCAAGAGTTCAAGACTGCAATATTTTTCACTGTTTAAAAACCATTATAACAGAGGCATGTATCAGTCATTCCGAAGCCACAAGAACACTCCTTCACACCCCTCGAGACATATGTACAACTATTATTACCCTTAACAACCGTTTCTTCAAGGCTTGGAATAAGAAAATTTGGTAAGAACGACCTTAGCAAGGCTGCAGAATCTTAAAAGAGTACCAAGCATTGGGGATCTTTATTTTATTACGGACACATATACACCAAAGTAACTACACAACACACTTTGCCATGATGTTGATCATCAGAACTAGCACTCGCAGGAAACAAGTGACAGATCACTGCAGTCCCGAGCTTGGGAGCCTGTGTTATCTTTGGTAGATTACATCAGACGGGCTATGCAAGGACATCAAAGGGACCACAGGTTGAAGCCTGCCTAACGGGACTTGGAAGATTTAAACAGTTAGGACCACAACTCACAAGCCTCTTCAACATTATAGTATAAACACGACGATTTCCCATCAAATTTTGAGGTTACATGATGAGCTGACAATCCACGGTAGCACTTCCGGAGCCTTGCCATGCAGATGTCGATAACCTTCTTGAACATGTGGTCGTCTTGAATAAATGGCTGGCCCACAAATTCCTCAAGGGGCATCCACTGGGGATCATCAAATTAAAGTTATCAATAACTGGTGTCTAACAACGACTCCAGCAATCCACAGAAGTAACAAAGCTATTAAGAGTATGGGGAAGAAGGTTTAAAAAAGATTAGCTATGTTTTCCCATATAAAATCCTGTTTTGACAAAAGGAATAAGGAAATTAGGCTTATTCTTTATTGCAAAAGGGGAAAAAAACTCTGTAGGTCCGTGCAATAAGCGGATTTGTCAAGTCTTCGGGTTCCTTTGCAGCTCATTTGCAGAGTTCTTAGCCTTACATGTGGTAAAAATGCCATCCGGCAAGTCCTGATACACAGCTAATTTGTATACAGCCTTTCCTACTAACAAACTACAATTACCAAAAACTTTTAGTGCTACTATTTATCAGAGTTTTGTATGCCTTCTTTTTTCATTTTCTGACATCTGGCAATGTACAAAAGAGTCTAATGAGCAGCTGGTTCATGGGTGTCTTCTTTATGGAACTTTGCTATGGATAACGACTTAGATAATATAATGCCACTCGGAAAGGTTAGTGACATGGTAAACTTAAGTCTGAATACCAGTTGAACATCCTACAGTAAGATGAACAGCTGGTTTATTAGTCATGTTAAAGCATTTACTTCTTCCAGACCGTCTATTCCTCACATGCCATTATGCTGTGCAGATGCCGTTAAATGTATAATTTCTTCTGGTTTCACAAGTACCATGTTCTCATGGGATCTTGAACTGTTCTTGTTCACGGGTTCTACATGTGAATACTGAACAGAGAACAGGAATTACATGGAGATGGGAATTAGCAGAGGTGTTGTACTGAGAAAGCAGAGGCAAGAAGTTTGAAAATGAGGACCCACAAGAATTAAATGCAAAGAGATTATTTCATAGGCAAAGTAAGAAACGCTGCACATAGAACATAATAAAGTCTGTAATTTACTCCGATTCTAGAGACCGAAGAGCCCACTGAAGGTGAAGCTACTCGCTTGGAGGATTTTGCATGAGAGATTGCCTGCTTGGGGACAAGACTGAGCCACTTCCTTCCAGAGATCTAGCCGTCTTGTTGCTTGTGTGGAGCGGATGTCGAGACCCTGAACCACCTGTTTGTAGGCTACATCTACTCACAGGAGGTGTGAGGAGAGCTTGCTAGGAGGACTCACACTGGTTTTGGCCGGCACAGCCAGGTGCACCAGCTGATGGAGCATTAGGCAAGAAGTTGGCCCCTTAGAGGTGACTGGACTGTTTGGTGGCTCATTCTCCATGCCACCTTATAGATGTTATGGGGGGAATGCAACAACCGAATTTTTAGGAGGGAGTCAAGAGCTGTGGAGTTCATTATCTCTTTTGTGTGTAATAGAGTGAGGGAATAGGCTGAGCTCCTTTGTCATGTGAATTCCCTCAACTCTTCTTTTTTTGCTTTGTTGAGAGGTTAGAGTGATCCACACTGTCTTTGTGTGGGCTTTTGTATAAGGATTTTTTGGAAGCTTTCTAACTATACTTATGTATCCCTTTTTTATTTAATACATCAGTGGTGCCACCCACTTTCCAAAAAAAAAAAAAATCCGAATCTAATGTAGGCAATGCTAGTTCTAAGATTCAGGTGCTGATCTAACGGCACCAAAGCAATGAAAGCAATATATGTAACTTGAAATGATGCACCGTTCCAGTCATATTTTGTAAAGCTGTTTGGAATAAGAAAGACACCATGAGCGTGTAGACACAGTCACAAGACAATATAGGAAAGATATTTTGTGTTCATACTAGCATCTATCATTTGGGACTACTGAAAGTTAATGCAGGGAGCTGGCTTAAATTGCCTCTATTCAAACATGTGAAAAAGATATGGAAAACCTCCATATTCATTAAAATCCCAACATTATCTGTGTTACATCTGTCCCCATCTAAATTACCTTCTTTGCCTTTTAACTCATTTCACACCTGTGAGAGAGAATTTGGAACACATTTACCACAAACATGGGGAACAAAATGCAATTGTGCTGTCTAAATTAAAACAAGTAGGATAAATAGTAATTCTCTAACAAAAGAATGCATAAACTTATACTCTTTCAAAATATCGTAACTTACCTTCGCCGCTTGGATCTCCATACCATCTATTTCAATTCTAGTTGTCAAAGGTCTCAGCATGCAGATAAAGAACAGATCTGATTTATCAAATGCCACACAATGACAATGCCTGAAAATGAAATTATACAAAATCCGTGACGCTGATGTGATAGAAATATCAAGGTGCTTTCTTTAGGTGTATCCTATTCAGATTTTTCTTAGATCCTTGTTTCAAAAATAGTGAACTATAAGAACATCAGAATATTTAAAGAATATGCATGCCTCAAACTTTCCAGCAAAACTGCATTGTTCGAGGGGGGTGTCAATGTGAAGGGCAACCTCTCTTAGTAATGTCTTGTGTCAATTCAAAGGCATCAGCTCAGTAGCAATCTCACTCAACAGCATCAATCCCCTCGGTGCAAGATTTGTTCTCTTTAAGCATGTTAGGAAAAGCTTTAAAAAATGGCCTCTCTCTTGAAGGCAAATCAAAGCATTCACTTCAAAATCTTTTTCATGTCCTTATGCATATAAGGAAAGCAATTTTTTTTTAACGTGGGTAGTACCACTGGTTTTATAAAAGAGAAAAAAGTATACATGCAAGGGGAGAGTGCTCCCACACAACTCCCAAATACAAAAGGCGGCAGACAACTCTTTGCCTCGGGAGCAAAAGAAGAAGCAAACAAACACCCACCAGCTAAGCTCAAACCCCAACCACGCACAAAGGACACCGACGGCCCAGCACCTATCAACGTCGACCACCCAACCAGACAGCTCTCATAAGGAAAGCATATTAAGATGTCAAGAATAAGCACGAACCACATGATCATAATTTATTGTTACAGAATATTGATTAAGTGAAAGCTAATGACTACAATGCAGCAAATTTATCTCACAAGAATTTATGTCAACCATAAGTCATCTGTTGATTGATGATACAAGGATTTTTTTAATTAACTTTTTTATTCTGGTCAAGTGAACACCCATATTGACATTGCAAACATATAACATAAACAGTAGTGAAGCACTCACAATCACAGATCAACGAACCTAAGGAGAGGATGGATACTACATCTCTGGTAGACATGCATAATGGAAAATAAATTTGATTAAACATATGACTATACATGGCCACCTTTTAGTTTCATATTCCCTTCCGACCATGTTTTCCCACTTTTAGATTGGTGCAGTTTATGAGAGTTATCAAAAGAGAGAAAACCAAGGGGAACAACTAATTTCTTGGAAAGTTATCCAATTGTCCAAATAGAAGGTCCTCCATGCTTGTCTATCAAAATTATCGCCCATGGTCTCTTTCCAATTTTCCACCACTCCTTCATCTATGTTTATTGTTGAATGTTGAAAACCTCACAAATTCATAGTTATTGGCAAAGAATCTTCAATCCTTCAAACATGCTGAGAGTGAAGGTAAATCTCATCTTAGGGCTTCACTACATGGGTATGAAGAAATATGCACATTGTCACACATGCATGTCCCTGATCCTCCCGTCAGCATCCTACCAGGTAGTAATTCCAAATGTTCTGTGCAGTTGAGAATTTTGATTGTGTCTCTTGGCATTAGTCCTGCATTGATTAGGTGAACACTGCATCTGTATAGGTAAATTATTCACGTCCTTTACGAACAAACAATGTTGCAAACTAACAGTTCATCTGTGCAAAGGATGAGAACATACTATTAACACTTTATCTGTGCAAGCCATGTGTCATGTGCACATTCATATTGCAATTTGTAGTGATAAATGACTTTTTTCTTTTTTCTGCCAGGCTCATAATGTGTTAAGCATTTACTCAAAAACGTATTTGTTGAGCATACTTTGTCAATACCAGATGTTGGTTCTTTTGCACCATTTCTGTGATCCTTTCCTTGCAATGCGTTTACACAAAATAAGAGACCTAATGACAAAGGGTTGCTACATAGTCTTACCAGTTTCCTTCAAGATCCAAGTGCATTACAGAAATTATCCAGCAAAAGAATAATCACAGTTTTCTCTTCAATCCCCCCCTCATTTTTTGCTACCCAAGAACCATGGTGAACAAGTTTAACAATGTTGCAACATTTGTGGTTGCACCTTAGTCGGTGAAAAAGAAGCCCACATGAGGCAACATCATATGTTGGAGAAGGTTGTCCATGGAAGCAAAACATTGATGTGGATTGCATATTGAATAAAGAAAAGCTATGATCTTGACACCACTCTCTCCCTCCTCCCAAGTAGTATTGTAGTCTCTCTTTATTTTCTTGCTCACATAACCCTGATTAACTTGCTTATTCTGTGCAACTTAAAAATGAATTTCTTGAAATACAAATAAAACATTTTATGAAAAGACATCAAAGTACCATGTGTGCCGTAAAGTTATCTTCAGGGGATAGAAGTAATTCTTGATCATATGGAGGAGATTTGTCTAAAACTATTGCTAATGTAATGCACAGTTTACATAAGTTAGCTACAGCTCCTTTCATAGGCAATTATAGGAATTTATGGTTGAGAGTTTATCCTAGAAAATAGAAGCATTAACATTCTGGAAAGAAAAAATAAAAAGACACAGATCATTACCGAAAAGCAATTACCTCCATAAACTCTGTGTCAACCTGGATACAAAGGAAATACTGTTAAATACTGGAAACATTTTGACCAAACATCATCATATATATTTTTCATATACGTAATGAATCAGCACAACATGGGAGAAGAATTAGATAGAGTGAAATAAAAAGACTGAAAGAATGACTTTGCTTCTTACACCGGTTTCTTCCTTGACTTCTCTTACTGCTCCCTCAAAAATTTCCTCAGACTGCCAACCAACAAAAGGAACTGCAAATCAGGGACATGGATGTAAAGCTTCCCAGTTCAACTCAATGGAAGATACAATGCAAAGATACCTCCAGAATGAAGCCTGTTGGCAATTTCCATACACCTGAAAATGCAGGAGCACAGTGTTTCTCCTGCACTACGAGAACCTATAGATGTACATTTCATGTGTCAATACATAATCCGATTAGCAATGCCAGAGAAGTATGATCAGGTGATATATAACAAAGAGGTAATTTAATAATGTAGGTAAGAATACAGATATGCAAATCAAAAGAATATGCAAGCCAATTGACCACAAAAATTATTGCAAAGTTTCTTGAAGTTTATGCTCTTCTATAGGTGTACCTCATTTTCCTCGTTGATCACAAAACCTCCAACTCCAACTTGATGTGAAGCATTTGCAGGCAGCATGCTAGGCCCTTCAGGAATCCAGTATGTTAGCATCACATATTCTTCCTCTGCATGGTGATACTTAAAACCTTCCTGCATATATTTATATAAATAGTTTTGAAAAGCATAACTTTGCTTTTACGTACCAAAGCATGATAGGATAACTAGTTCTCAAAAAACAAAAAATAATGTTTAAGAAAGTTTGAAATATGTACTGATAGTTAGAACAATTCTCGGGAAAAAAATCAGAAGAAAAAGACTGCTTGTCATATGAGCTTCTAAGTCAAGAGATAGACCTCATAGTACATCTTACACACACTCTTGTGCAACATCTTTAAAAATATACGGAAACAATGCAGCATTAGTTGGATATCAACCCACAGCATTCAGTAATAATACTGAAAATACTAGGTAAAGCACGGCAAGTTTATACAAAATTAGCCCAATTGATATCGGATCACTTAAACATTGATTCAAGATAAGCAAAAGAATGCCTAAGCTTCAGTAAAGGATACATGCACACAATTCCAGGATTTAATGGCATCCAAGATCAACTGATTTTGGGGAAGCTTGCCCCTTAATTTCTATCTAAACCAGGGTTCCAAAAATCATAGTGTTGAGAACACAGCTCTCTCTTGCGACCCTTGGAATCGAGAAAGAACAAGAAAACAAAGAAGAGAAAGCAATCACACACAGGAACACAAGGATTTTATGTGGTTCGCAGGTGATGTGCCTTCCTACGTCCATGGCCACAGCAACGTTCCACAATCTGAAAACTGGAGGAATCACACCTTACAATGAAGAGAAATGCCCTTTAAATACAGAAAATATTAGGGCACCATTAATTACCGATTACAGTAATACCCTTAATAAAAAAATCTTCCAGGGGATGCTGCCCCCTTGACCTTTCGGGCTCCCCTCTCCAACAAGTAGTTCAATGTGATCAGCCGATTTGTATCAGTTTCTGGCGAACTATGTCAATCCTGTTTTCCTTTCTGATCATGGGGACTTAGATCAGCCACGTTGGCACAGAATGGCCAATCCGGATTGCATGCCAATCCATGCTTCAACTGCTAGTCTGACAAGCAGTTGAAAATCAGACTAGCTTATTGCTGATCATATCCAAACAGCCAGCAATGGCTACTTGGCATATTGTGTATATCAGCTACGCTCTGTGAGCACAGGCATATGCAGATGCCGTAGATCGTATTGGAGAACTTGGCGTCAGATTTAAGGTGATTGCGATAAAACTGTTCATGGAAAGAACAAGTACAATTTATGTATTGCCAATATATAAGTTTTTCAACTTATATTTACTTCAGTTTCAAGCTCAATTTGGAATCTTTTAGTTTAGATGTACTTTTATATATCTTTAGATGCTATATATTTTTAAATGTTTAATCACTAAAATAGGACCGATCTTGGTCAAGGCCAAGACAAACCAGATCAACCAGGATTAGCCTATCGGTTTTTGGCCAAAGAATTTGGGGCCCATTGCACATTTTTTGTTTTTGATCTACACACAAGTTTCAGAAGTGAAAGTGAGTCAATTTAGGCTCTGATAAGCACGTGGCTTATTAAACAAAAAGACATGTCAAGACAAATAAGTAGCACGGTAGGTTTTTAAATGCCTACCTTCACAGCAATAGGTACAAACTCTGATCGATCTAGTGGCAACTTAAGCCAAACTCCTTTTATTCCCTGCATCAATTACACATACATGTGAAGAGAGGAAAACAAGTCAGGAAGTATGACCAGTTAAAAATGTAAGATTGATCAGATAACAAAAAAATCATGTAGGTTTATGATCGAATGAAGGGAACAAATGATGTTATCAGCTCAATCTTTATTCTTGAAGTTGATGTCTTAACTATCCTGTTGCAACAAGAAATTAAGAAGATATCATGTTCCACGTCTCATAACTGATGTGCCTATGATCATTATGTAGAAATTTACATTTCTCTAACAGGGTTTATTACAGCCAAATAGTATGCTGAAATAATGAATCAATGGCTTTTGGTATTTTTTCTGTTCTTGTCTTCATAAGGTGAGGTGGAATCATAAAGTGAACAGGAATGGAATATCAACCGAATCTGAAGCTCAAAGTAACATTCTCCCTCTAGGTTATTCGGATAGTTTAAAAGTAGCCACCTATATAAGAATAATAAAAACTCAAAGTACATAGTTTCCTCAGCCACATCCTAGGTTTGCAGAGAAAGATCTTATTCACCGAGAAGAAAATGCATGTGTGAGAACAAACTTGAAAATTTTCGAACAACATAATCAGCCTTGACCAATGAGATCTGTATGTGGTATTGTATCATAATAGTTTTTCAAAACGATGATGAAGAAGGTGATTAAATAAACGTAGAAAGAAGAATACGTTATCTCAATCTGTATTAGGAAGTTAGCTCTAACCCCTATTCCATCCCTAATCATTACGCTACTGCATTTAACAACGTTACAAACGAGAGGTGCAGTTGAAAAATACGTAAGATATGGTCAGATAAAATTGTTTCAAGATAACTAGCATGCACTGTAGAAATCAAAGACAACTCGGGTCTGAGAATGAGAATAGGCTGTTAATATTTAAGCAAGGAGCTAAAAGCATGAGATCACCTGCAATTTCCAGTGAGAAAGGGAGGCCTGAAGAACAAAAGCAAACATATTTGCATTCCATGGTAACCTTTCTGAGTTAACAACAATTCCGCCATATTCATCCTCAAAAGCATCTAGTATGTAACCTTCTCTGCTATATGGCCATGAATGCGCTCCATTTTTTCCAATCACTCTACACAGGTCATTCACAAATCGCTCCTGGCGGCTTTCTAAACCAATGTCTTTACTGTGAATTCTACCAGCTGAGTGAGAAGCTCTAACTGAAGTGTCTGAACACAAAAGTGAGAAAGAAAGCATGAGTTTCATGTAGAGACCAGAATGAAGGAAAAAACTTCATGGTATGATGAATATCACCATACTCTGAAGCTCTGAAGCAGTGATAAGAGTGGACGGTAGAGTAAAAGTTTAAGACATGCAGCTACAATCCAAGATGCATTCTTAATTGGAAGAATGGCCTCATGCAGGGATATGGACCGAGAAGTAAGTGATTAGGTGAAGCGTGTTATTGCATGACCAGTTCCCTTCAAACAGAAGGCTAATTTATGAGAAGAATCAAAGGGCTGATTAAACAGTATGCTTAATGATTGCATTAAGTGACTGTGATATACAATACAAAAATATAGATAAAGCTGTTGAAATATCTCTGC
This sequence comes from Amorphophallus konjac, assembly GCA_022559845.1. Taxonomy (NCBI): domain Eukaryota; kingdom Viridiplantae; phylum Streptophyta; class Magnoliopsida; order Alismatales; family Araceae; genus Amorphophallus; species Amorphophallus konjac. Next base: position 580,415 of record JAHNEJ010001850.1, on the reverse strand, counting down.
GAACTACTGGCTATGGATGTGTCAACTCGAGACAATTAGAGATGCGTTGTGAACCATCTCTCGGAGCAGTCTCGCACACACCAACGGGGTAAAGAGTGTTTCATCAACCGGAGCAGAAAAAATAGTATCTTCTATCAGAAAAGGTGGGGTCCTTTCTCGATGGGAAACGGCTTAATCAATAGACGCCAAACTTCAAATTAATATCCAAACAGACTAGATATCAAGAGACGAACTTGAAGAATCAAAGCCGATTGATGTACCTTATTACGTCGATAACCGGAAGAACAGAACCCAGAACTAAACTAGACAGATTCTACTTCTTCACATACACGGCAAACTCTTATGTTCAAACAGGGCAAAATGAAGAGAACGAGCTTCTACCTCGGACCGGAAAAGAACACAGTTTCCTCAAGAGTCTCCCACAGCCCCTGCGACCCAGCAATGGGGAGCAACCGTTCCTCTTGAAGAACGCAACCTCCGACTTCAGAACCAACTTCGTCTCCATCATGTCCGTACACTCCAAAGCCACCTTCTTTCATACACAGCTACCTGTCATATCCGGAAAACTGAAGGAGCATCACATATCTATACATGCGCGGAATACATACGCCAAAAAAAAGGAGGGAGAAAACCGGGAAGACACGGGAAAAATGCTTATCCACACGCTCCCCAACCTACCACTAACAACAAAAGAAAGCAACAAGGGAATGGTAAGATCAACACTCCCTCGCGAATCCAGCTACCACCGAGGCAGGCCAAAACAAGCCCGTCACTTACACAAGGAATGACAAACGTGGGCTTCATCGCCTTCCTCTCCTTGAGCAAGCTAGCTAACCAGGTACCGACAAGACAAGGGAACCACCGTCGCATTGTAAAGGCACAAAAAAAAAAACAACAGCAGAGTAGCCGTACTGGGTTGGAGCAGTTGCTGTAAAGGCATATGCTAATGGATAAGTGGGATTAGTGCAGAGTCGGCCATCCTATCCAAGACGATACCCAGGCAACAAGGTGTGGCAAGTGGCGTGTAACGGGGACTACCAAACTCCAGAAGCCGGAATGGGTGTGAAGAAAAGCTCGTTGTTTTGCTCTGTGCTTGTTTACACAGTCATCAGTGGATCTTTTTGCATATTAAAATGGAGCAGGATCAGGATCGAAAGTGGGTGCGACGCACAGACTCGGAGAGCAAGGAGCACGGGGAGAACAACTTTAGCGGGCAAAAGGATGCTGTTCAGTGGTTTTCTGGTTGGCTCCCGACCGCGTGCCATGAATTGAGCCCCCGTCGATATTTACATGTATACCCCTCGTGGTCTAGTATATTTGCAAATATAAACATGACGTTTGACAATAGGCAAAAATCACCCCTAAATACTTTCAAATTATTGTATTTGTACATCTTTTATTAAAAGTTAGAAAAAATTGATATTAAATTACTAATAAATGGGTGGATTAGATGGCTGATTCCTAATATCATCTCTAAGGGGGTAAATATCAAAACCTTTAAAAAATAGTAAAAGTAGAGTTTGACGGATCGTTCGTATCGTCCGTCTCAATTTTTCATTGAGACGGGACAATACGGGTGTATCACGTTACGTATCGAGATAAAAAAATAAACTATGTATATAAAGTGCATATAAAATAATATAAAATATCTGTTTGCTCAGTTGGTTAGGTGCCCTTCACATTTCTTAACCCGTGACCCGAGTTCAAATCTGCCCATATCGAATTGATTTGTCAAATCTTGAGTAAAAGTCCAGAATTTTGGGGTATATAAAAATTTGACTGATCGTTATGATATATGTGTTAAAAACTCTTTTCAATGTGCCCAGAAGGCACGTCGCATGAGAGACCGTGAGAGGACACGTGACTTAACCATTTCAGTGGTCAGGGGTGGAGGATGACGTGGCTGCGCTGTGGCCTGCTGTTGGCGGAGAGCGACCGACGAGCAGGGCGGTAGACACAGACAAGCGGGCCGTATCTCCACAAAGGCCTACGTGGCGAGGTTCTCCGGCTGTGGATTTTTGGCGGAGAGAAAGGCAGAAAGCCACAAAAACGTTTTTGAGAGCCAGGCTGGGACACGGTCTTGGACGGAGATTTTGCTCGCCACGCCGGACACCACCGACGCGCACGCTTCCCCCACCATCTGGACGGGCCGGCCGGTCCAATGTGACCATCAGGATGGTCCTAATATTTGGACTCATTAGTAAAAGAATATCTTTCCACGTGAACATAGCTAATAATAATAATAATAATAACAAAAACGCAAAAAAACATTCATCCGTTCACGTGGTATCATATATTTGTAGACGACAATTAATTGTACGGGGTATTTTTACACTTACCGTTTACGTGGTAAGGTGGCTATCATATATTTGTAGATGGCAATTAATTGTACGGGGTAATTTTACTCTTATTATGTTTATGTGGTAGGGTGATTTTAATCAATATGCATATAACAGGGTTAGTTTTAAAAACTCTCTCTTTTTTAAATAGTATTCTTATGTTAAAAATACCAAATAAACCTAGAGTATTTGTCTATAATCTTATGGTTACAAGAGAAAACATCACCTTATCCTCGTTTTCTACTAGCTAATTAATTCCCCCTTCTCTTGTATAGAGATTACACCCCTCGCAACTCTCTCCCAAAAGAATCAGAGGAATAAAAAAAGGAAACTTACCTGTATAGCCTTAAAAAAGAAGGGGGAGTGTGTGAATAATAAATATATTTATTATTTTTTAAATTATTAAATAGAGGTGTAATTTGTATAGCAAGTTAGGAGAGATAAGTCTCCCCCTCAATTTTTTTTAAAGTAAGAATTTACTTATTACACACACATTGGATGTGCGTTAAACTCGGTGTGCAGCAATACAAACTTCTCACCTTTCAACTGAGCCAGTTGAATTTTGTAGAGTCGGATCCGTTGACATGAAGTGCATGCATATCACTCTTAGATGTTATTTGTTTTGGCGTAAAATGATGAAATTTCTTGGTTTTGGACCGCCGATGTTAAAACCGATGTATTATATTAATTTTAAAACCTATGAGTACGTAGTCTGTAGTTGTTTTATCTCTACTTTTAGTTTCTTCTGAGTATGGCCTATAAACCGGAACCAAAAAAATTTAGCCGGTCAACCTTGCCGATTGTTATCTTATTTACATTATTTTACAGTTTATCAAACAAACAATACTGTAAGATACAACAATTTTAAAAATGATTTTTTATTTTTAACCCTTAAAAGCTTTTAAAATTAGAAAAATATCTCTCTAACCCACCTATTTAACTAAAAATTCTCACATTCTTCGAACCCTTAGTAAAAAACCTCTCTAATAATCAATCGTTCGAAAAAATAAATATGTTAAGAAATATTTCTTCCTCTCGCCCCCTTAATTTCTTATTTCCCAAATTATCCTTCATCTCTCCTCTCCCTAGGGGGTGCCTCCTCCATGTTGTCCTCTACCGCACCAGTACGGAACCTGCCGCCACTGCCACAGCGATCGTAGCTGCTCTTCCAGCCACCTGGTCCATCTTCCAAGATAGCCCTATTGCCATGGAGCCTACCGATCACAGTCGACGGGCACGCCACAGCCGCCATGCGTCCACTGTGACCTCCTCCACCGCCAAGCACTCTCGATCGACCATGACCCTCCCATCCTCCACGGCCTTCAATTCCCACCCAGCACCGGCGCCATTTGCTCGAACTTGGCAGCCAATCCACAATGTTTGTCCAGTCACCAGTGAGTGAGAGAGAGAGTGATCAGAGAGAGGGAGAGTGAGCAACGTGCCGTCGTCGAGAACTCCGCCATCCACGTCAAACTGTATGACGAGATTGTCGCACACATCGGTGGCCAGAAGGTCGACAAGAATGATCAGGAGAATATGTCGTACTTGTGCAAGCTTGACGACGGTGAGGGGAGGTTGAAGATGTGCACCTACTTCGCGGGCCTCTGTAAGGTAGTCCACATTAGCCCCAAAGCCTTCGTGGATGACGTTGTCAACACCTAGGAGAAGCTAAGCAACAAGGGCAAGTTTCAGTGCCTAGAGTTCCTGCTAACGACCCCCCTGGTGCTACTGCACCCGTACACAAAGGAGTGGAAGGCCAAGCTTGAGGAAATGGAGTTGGGTTATGATGCTCCGGATGAGAGGGACAACAACGACAATAGCTTGGGCCGGGGAGGTCCTCGACTGGGTCGAGGACGACGGTGATGAAGGTGAAGCAAAGGACGAGGAGGATGTGGCCATTTGATCTGGAGGATGATGGGGATGAGGAGCCGCTGGGCACAGGCGATGAGCCTTCCAGCCTAGAGGAGAGCGAGTAGTACTAGAACGGGTAGTGGAAGAAGGCCATGAGGAGCCCGGAGGCCATGGAGAGCCTTGTTAAGAGGAGCATCAATGTCACGACATGGGTTTTCAGATCGAGTATCTGTGAGTTTCGGAGCGTTTTCGCGGGTCCCAGATCATATTTTTTAATTAAAACGGAATTTATAAATTTTGGGTCTTCAGATTCCCAAATAAGAGATAATAATTTATTTTTGGACTCCGTGGCGTAACATGCGAGTTACGTGCTCTCCGAGAATCGTTGGGTTGAAATTTGAGAATTTTCTCATTTCCCAGATTTTTAAAGCCCAAGAAAAAAAGAAAAAGAAAATAATAAAAACTTTATAAAAATCCCCCATATCCCTCTTTCTCATTTTTCTCTCTTCTCTCATCTCCTGTTTCTCTCCCTCTCTCCCACGTTTCTCACTCTCACACCCTCTCCTTCACTCCCCGACGGTCGACGGCGGTGTGGAGGTGAGGTGGCGGGACGACGTGGGCGATGTGCGATGTGGACGGGAGTAGGAACTGAGCAGTGGAGTGTGGTGAAGGACTTCGCGGAGTTTGTAGACCGACTGCGGGAATTTCCTCGTTTTCATGTGGATCAGGCATTTTCAAGGAGGTAAAGCAACGTGTGAGGTAGGGGGACGAACTCCGCACCCTTTGTATGTTAAATTATCGGGATTTCATGTCGTGGTAACGTCGAGAGTGGGTTTATTTCATATTTTGAAGAAAATCATGCTCAGGGATCGAGTGACAAATTTCCACCAATCCGAGTGTTATTTTGTAGTCGAAATAGTGCTTTTCGATGGATTGGATGGAGGGGACGAGTTCCCCAATGTTTTTCCCCTCAAATGGGGTGAATGGGGAGATGTTTGGGACCCCACGGCAGGTTCCAGATTGGAATTGGTCGACCTCTGGGCTACATAGTTCGACCTATGGGTGTTCTGTGTGAAACAGGGCTAAAAAACCCTGAATCGGTCGACCTGTGAGGGTATAGGTCGACCTATGACCAGCATAGGCTGACCTATGTGATGAATAGGTCGACCTATGGGTGCATGGGTCGACCTATGTAGTGGAAAGGTCGACTTGTTTTGGATAGGTTGACCAGTTCTTCGCGTAGGTCGACTTGTACAGTATACAGTTCGACTTGAACCTAGCAAAGGTTGACCTTTCCATGGAAAAGGTCGACTTATGGGGTTCTAATGGTCGACCTTCACCCCGGAAATGTCCCGAGCGCCCACATTACCCCGATGTTGAGTAGTTGGGTGTCCGTGGTTGCCGTGTCTTCGTAGAGGGTCATTCCCGTGTGGTTTTGGTTTCCATGGAAGGTTATTTCCACGTGAGTTTCGTGTGTGGCCAGCGACTGTAGGTTGGTGGTCCGGCCAAGTGTATGGATGGTTTTCTGCCCTTCCTCATTAGAGGAAGACTTTGAGTGGCCTCGGGTCGCCTTATATTTCCTTACTGTGTGTGGACAATGTAGTTCCTCGAAAAGTATGCCTTTGTAATTTTGTGTGCCCGAGTGATTCGAGATGTCTGCAAAGGGTCTTCCCGCATGAATGGGCATATCCGTGGAGGGTTATTCCCGCATGATTTGAATGGGCCGACAATCGCTGGTTTCCAATATCTGGCCTTGTGACTCGGCTTGGGGCCGAGTTATTCCATGGTTTGGGTGTGTATGTGGGCACTCTAGTGGTTCCCATGAGACTGCATGTTTAGTGTTTTACTATAGCACTATCTTGAGGGCATATCGTGGTTGGACTAAGCAAAGACAACCTAGTGTGTACGAGTAGAGCAGAGGCAAAATTGCCTGAGCGCACGTGCCTTGGTTGGGGCAAGTGTACGTTACTGATGAGGTGCAGTGGTGCGTACCTTGTGTCGGGTTGTAGGACACTGCCGTGTTGTCGGGTGCAGAGGCACGAACCCTAGCCATTCTTAGGGAGAGGTGTGCATGTGTCTCTCTTAGCCCCTCCTTTAGACCGGGTGTGGGCCGAGTGGGAGACTTGTGTATATGAGAGTCGAGTGATGTCATGTGAGGGAGCTTACCGATAGCGTTGTCGCAACCCTCATGACACACTAGCCAGTGTTTTCAGGACGGCAAGGTTGTGGTTTTCTTTTTAGTTTGAGACCGAGGTTTCTTGACTTTGAGGTCATGATCCTCCCAAGGGTAGAGGTTGTACTCTTGACTGCGTGGTCTTTGCTATGGCTTCCGTCAGCGAGGATGGGCCTGCACGACAAAGTTGTCATGGATTTTTCGGTAGCGTAGATGTGGTTTCGCCTGTTAGTTCGGTGGTTCCGACTGTGAGGTCGAGATTTTCCCTGTTGAGAGTAAGAGTAGATTAGAAAGTTGTAGTTCCGCCGCATGTTGTTGTTACTATTGTCGCTACTATTGTTCCTATTGTTGTTGTTGATATTGTTGTTACTGTTTACTACTATTATGTTGTGGTGAGGATCCGTGGGACTCCTACTAAGCTAATGAGATGAGGCTCACCCCTTCCTTTTTAGGTTTGGCATGCTTCCATGTGATTCGAAGGGATTGTGTGGCGCTAGAGGAGGTTCATAGTAGCCAGCTACCAGAGCCGAGTGTTGTATCCAGACTTTTTTCCCATGAAAAAAACAAGAAATAAAGGTATAGGAATTTTCCCGAACACCTTCAAGGCATTATTCGTTCGGCATCTCTATGGCATTCCGGGTCCGACCGAGGGCCCCGATGGACTTGCCATGACTCATGGGAATACTTACAACTAGCGGGGACCACCCCCGACCATCCAGAATGTGGCACTGCCCGCCTTCAACTCGGCCACCCGGGCCAACCCTGGGCCCCCCCAGTAGCACGCTGCGCCATGTGGCACCCAGCAATGAGGCTTGGAATCACTCCCAAAATGCCTCCCTCCAACATTCTAACGCTAAAAGATTACCTCTCTCAATCAGCCTCGGGCTCTGAGAGCTGTTAGCCCTCTCGTACGACCCGTAATTACGTGTTGGTAATTTTCCCGAACACCTTATGGATGCCCATTTTCCAGCAATTCTACAATAAGCCGAGGCCAACCCACAGTTTGGACACACTTGCATATCATGCAGCAACTTTACAGCAAGTTGGGGCCATGCCCGACCCTCAGACATGCGGCAACGGGCCCCTTACTTTTTGGCCACCAGGCCAACCCAAGACTATACACTAGCTTGCCTTGTGGCATGGCATATCTCACTAAGGTCGAGCCCTTACACCCTAGAAATGCCTTCACTCAATACCTACGAGCTACTATCCATGCCGCCGGGCCAGATATGAGCAAAGGAGGCCCGCTAGCCAAGCCATTCGACAACACGGTCTGTGTGGGGACCATCCTCGAACACCTTGGTGCCGCAACACTACCACCTCGTAATTGGCCCCCACGGGTCAATATCGGCATCCCAAGAGCATAACCGCGCCAAAGGACAGCACAAAACAATGAGGAGCAACCCCCGGGGTGCCCCCCTCAGTGGTAGCCCGCCCCGGGGGGCAGTTCGCCCTAGGCGCGATCGCGCCCAGAGGACACGTGTCTCCCCCGACCTTCTTCACCCAGCTCCCCGGTCCCAATCCCAGCTTACTCCAGCCCCATTTCTACCTCGATTCCAGTCAACGTACCAGTCTACGAGATGCCCGGAGGTTGCGAGAAGGAAGGCTCGAAGAGCAGAGAAAATAACCCCGCATGAGAAACATCACCAAGTCAACCTCATTCTGCGCAGTCCAGCCAGTCCGTATCCTTTTGCACTTGCATTCACACTGGGTCAAAGTGGGACCCAAAATATAAAAAAATGGTCAAAGTGGGTCCGCGTAAGGGGGGGGGGGTTACGTGGACCAGGCTGGGGCTGGCCCCCCAGCCTGGTCCATGTAAATCTCATTTTCCCACCAAAAACTAAAAAAACCTTTAAAAAAAACTGTAAACTGGCTCATGTTAACCGCCCTAGGGGGGTTTACATAGACCAGGCTGGCTCACCGAGCCTGGTCCGCGTAAACCCCCCTTCTCTCTCAAAAAATAAAAATAAAAAAAGGGTTTTGTACCCCAGTCTGCATAAAAGGGTGCTTTACGCCGACCAGGCTGACCCCCTCAGCCTGGTCCACATAAACCACCCCCTCCCACACAATTAAAAAAAAGAGAGAGAAGAAAACCCTTTTTCCCAACCAACCTAGTCCGCGTAAAGGGGGACTTCATGCGGACCAAATTGCCCCTGCCATCCCAGCCCGGGTAAACCCTCCCTGACCCTTCAACTTCCTCTATAAAACCCCCCTTAGGAATTCCTAGGGACAACATCAAGCAGCCTTCAAGGAGCAATTCATCTGGCAAGCCACAACCAGGACGACAAGGCGTGGTGAAGGATTTGGTTGGCTAATTCGGCTTAACACACGCCGAGGGTATGTCGAATAAACATCCCATATATGGCTTCTAGTCAACTCTCACAAGCCCCTTTCCCCACTGCGTATGGAGCGTTATGGTAATGACGATCACCCTAGTGCATCAGGTCCGCCTACGTATGGCGCGTCATGGTAACAACATCAATACGTCATGCCGAAGCCTCTAGTCAGACGGGATCGCTTGTCGGCCGCTTCATCCGAGTCGACAATTGACTATCCCACCCCCTGACTCGAGTTAGGGGGCCCGAAAGTAATACTTCAAGGGTCCAGACCTAACTCCCAGCACGCCAATGCTTGACCTCGGAGTCGATGCTTAAATGCTCACCTAGGAGCAGCACCCAATCTCTCTCACACCGATCAATGTCAGCATACGGCTTGCAGCCTAGTCCTGGTCGCTCCATGTGGGTGCACTTTTTTATTTTTTTATTTTTTTTATTTTAGTTTATTAGTGCGTAGGCGTGCCAGTCACGGAGTGACTGTTTATTCGGGCTCTAAGGAGCGAAGTGGCCTAGAGTCGTCGGTGCGCGCCATCTGACTAGTCAGACGATAGTGAATATCATGTCAGGATCGGAATCCGCCGTGCCATAAAGGTCACGGCGTTAATTACATCTTCCCGAATGGGAGAAAATCCTTGATTACTCGCCAGGAGAAAGGGCCCTATGACCGAAAAACTATATGCTTGTGGTTGCATGGAAATGCAAAATATACCCCTTTTTTATTATTACTCGTATTATTATTTTTTTATTCTTACTTGTGGTGTTTTTATTGTATTATTTTTTTGTGGTTTAGATTTTTATCATGAATTTTTTATTTTGACCTTTTATGTTTTTATGTTTTAATTTTATCATGATTTTCATAATTTTGATTTATCTTACCATGTGTTTTGTTGTTTTGATTTTATTACATTATTTCTTTCGACTTCTTTTATTTGTTTCAATTTTATTATGTTATTATTTTTATTGTTTTGGCTTTCTTATATATTCATTTTTTTGCTTTAACGTTATATTGTTATTATTTATTGATCTATTTATTTTGTTATATTATCTTTATTGTTTTGATTTTCTTAGACATTATCTTTTATTTTGATATATTTCTCTTGTGCTCTTATTATTATTTATTATTATTATTTATTTATTTTTGATGTGACTCGGGTGACGAAAAATCAAATTTCGGCAGTATCGCCCCCTGTCCCGGAGTATGTCGAGGGATATCGTGGGTGCCCGTCTACATAAGCATGAGACGGTCCCTCAATTGTCCAGGCGTGCATGAAAATGGCATCACCTGGCCCCATATCGAACTTAGCACCCTCGAGGGCTGGCCTACGAGGAGGTTCAGATCATGTGAGGGACTTCTCGATCATGTCTGCGCAGATCTTTCGATTCGCCGTTGACACCGTCGCATATGCATATAGGTTCAAAGGTGAATCGGCGTAGCCCGGGCCATCGAATCTGGGACTAAAAGAGTCGTGGAAAACTTATTAGGACATCGGTCCAAGGCTGATTTATGCTGATGATGCAGCAATGCACGGGGGATCCCCGGGACGCATGTTCGCCTATGTTCCGACGTGATTTAATATTATGAGAGAGGGACAAAACCCAGCAGGGGTAGGTCCGACACAAAGGGTTATCGGTCTTCAAGCGAGGTCAGGTCATGGACATGACAAGGCGGACCCACGGGCCCAAACCGTGCTTGCGATAGGCCTTGTTCGCATCTATTTCAATCATGACTCAAGGACACCTGATTGGGTTAAACAACTGTAAAAGAGCTAACTCGAGGGGTTCGACCGGAGCAGTACGCCACAGAGCGAAGCCCGGTGGTCGGGGGTCGCGTGAGCAGTGAAAAGAATTCGTTCTGGATCGTAGAGTCGCAACGGCGACGAAATTAATAGAATTTAACTCTTAATGGGTCAAAAATGAATAGTTAAGGTTATTATTCATTAACGCTCACTTTTTCGCCGATATCCGTTTGTCTGGCAATCCAAAGAATCTTTCCTCGGGACGAAGAGTAGGGAAACATTGGCTCTACCCCATGGGACAGACGGGACGGCGCTGTGAGACCAAACGAACACTCGGCAAAGCAATTGGTGTAGAAGAGGAATAGTGGACAAAATACATAAATGATAAAATAAGAAGAACAAATAAATAAATAGAATGAAGTAAAAGGTTGGAATGCAAAAGTGAATCGTGCATGGACTTAATTCATTAGGGCGCCCTTGACATCCGGTTAGGTTAATCCTATAGATGCATGAAGTAAAAGGTTGGAGTGTAAAAGTGAATCGTGCAGGGACTTAATTCACTTAGGGCGCCCTTGACATCCGGTTAGGTTAATCTATGGATGAGAGAGATAGAGCGATGGATCCCGCTCTCTCCTCACATACAGCTGTGTTAATCAGGCTCAGTTAGCGTAAACGACCTCTGAGAATTGCTTGTGTTAATCGTGCTTTATTAATAAAGTGACTCTTATCGCTTTAAGTTGTGTTGGCACGTGTGTGTGTGTGTGTGTTCGTTTTATGTGTGTTTTGTGTATGTGCGCGCGTGAGTGTAATTTTTGTTGGTGAAATAGGGGGGGGGGGGAGAGAAGTGCAGAGTGCATGACGGTTATCAACCGTGCATGCCCCTGCCGGTTATTTTTCGATTAAAAGAAGAGAGAGGAAGGGGTGCCGGTTATGGCACCCAGTGACCGGCACCCCATCCGCATGGGTGTTTGTTTGTTTGTTTTCGGTTAAAAGAAGAGAGAGGAAGGGGTGCCGGTTATGGCACCCAGTGAGGTGACGGTTAACCGGCACCCCATCCGCATGGGTGTTTGTTTATTTTTTTTGGATGTATTAAAAGCACGAATAGTGCATGAATGAATAGTATTTAAAATAAAGTAACACATAAAATCAACGTATGTGGTCGGTTACGTGGTTTGAAGGTTATTATTCATTGGCGTGCGTTTTATCGCCGATATCGGTTCGTCCAATAGTCCAAAGGATCTCCTCTTTGGATAACGGGTAAGAGATCAGAGGCTCATTCCCATGGGATAAACAGGACGGTGATCGGAGATCAGATGGACGGCCGATAAAACAAAGAGCGTGAAAGGTGAATAATATTTTGCATAAAATAAAAATTGAAATCAACCTACGCTACCGGTTACACGTGTTCTTTGCTTTTGTTTTGTCGTATGTGGTTTTTTTTTTAGGTAAAGAATGTGCCGGACACTTTAACATTTCTGCAAAAAGAGTCTTCTTCACTAATTGTACACAAAGCAATCACCCACGTGAAGCTTCCAATGTTTACAAAGTAACAATTTCTGTTTCACTGTTTTCCCAAAGTTTTTTTTTAAAGAAGGGAGGGGGGGCTGCCGGTTATGATTTTTTGAATTTTTTAAGGAAAGGAGATGGGGCCTGTCGGATACGGTGTTTGTTTTGATTTTTTAGGTGGCATGCATCAAATGCGTGAATAATGCCCGGTCGATTAATCTTTTGGGGAGGCCGTCGGTTAACGAGGTTACAGACTGTCCGATAATTTTTTTATTATTATCTTACACCCATTTTTAATTTATTATTATCATTATTATTCTTCTTTTTATTATTTTTTATTCATTAGTCCAAGGTCTGATGAAATTTCGACAACATCTCTCTTAGACTCGGAACATTTAGGGCAGGTTTGTTAACGGGATTGTCGGGAGGCTGTCGCATCCGATGAAAGAGAAACCACCGAGGGGCCCACGTTCTCCCTCACACAATCTCGACCTCCTGGAGTCGAACACGGCGTCCGCGCTCGATTAACAAAGAAGGCCTTAGAGATTTTTAAATCAAGACCGGATGCGTTCACTGACGACTTAAACCACGCCTCAGGTGTCCCCCTCGACCCCTGGTGGATCGGGGACACCGTACTAGTAACCACAGAACAAGTGACTAGCTAGGGTCGCGCTCGTCAGCGCGGGTCCAACCACCCCCAACAACGTGTGCACACACAGACCGTGCGTCCCTGGTCTGGCCCTCTGACCAGTTTTTCCCTCAGCCGGACTCTGGCTGGTAGACGCGGGGCCCGACGGAAACCAGTCCAAAATAGTCTCTCTGGGTAGCCTTGCCACCACTCCCTGGTGGGACCACTCGCGTGTCGGAAGGCTACGACTAGTGGAGGGTCACTGAAAGAGTAGACTCTCTAGTCAACGGAAAATAACGTCTAAACCGGACAAAGTACAAGGGCCGCTCCTCGTACCTACACCGACTCACGGCGACACAAGCCGAGAACACCACCTCCCGGGATCCCACGGCACCCTAACATGTGGCCCCCATATGATGCCCAACATCAGTCAGACCATGGGTCAGCACGCGGGTTGAGATCCACTAACCCGGGACTCGAATTGGCAAAACACAACTCCGGTAGAACATAACCGCTGGTGGTCCATCTTTGGGCCACCACAAGAATTAGCGGTCCAACATTGGGCCGCCACAGGGACTGCAGCGGTCCAATAATAGGCCGCAACACCCTGGGCCGTGAAAGAACAGAAGGTCCTATATAGGGCCGCCACGGGTATGAGGTAGGCGAACCTTCGACCGCGAGACCCGAAAAGCCTCCAACGGTCAAAATGCCTCGAAGGCCACGCCGGCCAACTTGACTTAGCGGTCGGCCTTTCGGCCGCCACTTGGGCTGTGGCGATTCATCGTATGGCCGCCAAGCCCAACCCTACACACGGAAAGACTGAAACGGTCGAACAGGGACCGCCTGAAGGGTGTGGCGGTCACTGGAAGGGCCGCTACAGCCTTCAAAAACAGAGAACGGCGAGAAAACCTCAAATTCGCCATTCCACGCCCCATTCACCCCTGGGTGAAGGGGAAATAAAAGGGAAACTTGTTCCCAAGTCCCTAATGCATCTTTTGATGCCCACAAACCACAAAAATCATGCATTGGAACGCTAGATCGGGCGCTCGAACCCAAAATCATGCTTTTCCCTTCTCGGCTCAAAATAACCCTCTCTCGGCCTCGCCTCGGCCTATAAATCACGGAGAAGGAAAACATGGAGCCAGGGAACGTCACCCTACCTCTGATTCGTCCGAAACGCGGCGGATCGTCCCCAAACCGCGAAGAACGCCGTTAAAACCCTCATTCCTTCACGCTTTCCACGAACTCCGCACGCCCACACGATCGTCTCGCCGCCGCCGTCGTCACGCCGTCGCCCACCACCGTCTACAGCCGGAGGGGCGCGCCGCGTCGTCGTTGGGAGAGGAGAGAGAAAGAGAGGGGGGGTGCGAGTGTGTCACGGCGGAAGGAGGAAGAAGAAAGAAGAAGAAGAAAAGAAAAAGAAAAAGGAGGGGGGTATTAATAGAAAATTCAGATTTTTTAAAAAATACGAAAAAATAGAAAAATATACCCCCGCGATCGGTGGAACGCGCTGATCGCCGTGGTACCATCCCTGAGTAGGTGAACGACCCGGTTCACCTGCTGCGAGGTTCCGTAGGTCTTGTCAGGGAAAAATACGGGAAACCGCGAAATAAGCTCCGGGACCTCCGAAACTGATCCGAAACGCACGGATCCGAACCTGAAAAATATCTGAAAGATAATTCCGGACAAAATGGGAACAAATTCTCCGAGAAAATAAATCTGGGATCAGAAAAGAAGGATCCGAAAGGTCCGAGATATTACACGTGGGACCCCTCCCAAGCTAATGAGATGAGGCTCACCCCTTCCTTTTCAGATTTGGCATGCTTCCATGTGATTCGAAGGGATTGTGTGGCGCTAGAGGAGGTTCATAGTAGCCAGCTACTAGAGTCGAGTGTTTGTTGATGCACTTTTTATGAAATCGATTGTTTATTCGTTTATTGGTTTATTAAGTGCGTGGACATGCCAGTCATAGAGTGACAGTTTATTTAGGACTCCGAAGAGCCACAGGTGCGCTAGATTTGACTCAGTCAGACGATTATGTAGTTCGGGTCGGGACCAAAACCCGCCGTGCCATAAAGGCCACGGCGTCATTTACATCTCCCCGGAAGGGAGAATACCCTTAATTAATTGTCGGGAATAAGGGCCCTACGGCCTGAAGAATTATGCCTATGAAATAAGATAGTAAGGAACTTGAATGGCATTAAAAGACCCATATCAGGGTGTAAGTACTCGAATCATATCGGTCACTCATGGACTATTTTCTGTTCGGACGAAAGTCCATGTGGCAAGCGCGGCGGAAAACGGAAGTAAACCCGCACAAATATCTGCCGAGCACGCGGTAATTTTAATAGGAGCGTAGGATTAGATCCCAGCGGAGAAGGGACGGTTTTAGTAAGATGTTGGCTCGAGATAATACCGGGTCATGGCCATATCGGAGAAAATTCCCAAGACACAAGCCCGATATACCGAGATGCCGTATATGTCCCCTTGCCCGGGGTCCGGGGAAGGAGAGACATCCAAGACGCGTGCCAAGGTACACATGTTTTTGCATTTTTATCTTATTAGTTTTAATTCCGTTTGAGTATAAATTTTATTTCAGTCATGTGTCTTATTATCGCTATTTTTTTTATATTTCTGATTGCATCATCACGGCCTTCCCTCTTTTTATTATTTATTTATTTATCACTATTATTATTAATTTTTTCCATTCACCCTTTATTTATTTTTTCTTTTTTTTTGAGGGGAGGAGTTCAGTGGACCGGGCAAAGGTGGATTGGTGTGTGCCGGTTAAAGGTACTAGAGTGTACCGGGCAAAGGTGGATTGGCTACTAGAGAGTGTGCCGGTGGAGGAGGGGATGCAAGTGTACCGGGCAAAGGTGAATTGGGTGTGCCGGGTAGAAGGCCAAGAAAGTGTGCCGGGCAAGGTTGAATTAGGTGTGCCGGGTGAAGGCTCTGAGGGGGTGCACCGGTGGATGGCGATGGGAGTGCGCCGGGTGGCGGGTGAAGGTTCAGAGGGGTGCACCGGTGGCTGGCGATGGGGGTGCACCGGGTGGCAGTCGATCGGGGCGCGCCGGGCGGATGTGCTCGGGAGAGTACCGGGTAAGGGTGACTCGGAGTGCACCGGATGGGGGCCTGTTATGCTCTAACTTGCAGTGAATTCATGGTGATTTCTCTCGTTTGCTTGGGAGGTTAGCAGAGCCCTCCTTTCCTTATTAATGCAGTGTGGGTTCATATAAGAAACTTTGGCTTTTATCCAGGAGGTGCATGCATGAGGTTCTTTTTTTTTGACATGAGTTTTCATTCACAGATTGTGCCTTTTTGATGCTCCTCACTAATTCTGCCAACTTCGAATATCCTTAATGCAGAAACTCTGTTCTCATGGGTAGCACCTTGCAGTTTATATTCCACTTCTGTAAGCTTTAATGTCAATTCTCTCTTCTTTTGCAACAAGCATTTGTTCAGGTTCTGCGCTAGCCTCAAGTTTTCTTTCCATATCTTGTGTGTTTTCTTGGCTTCAGTTTTTCCATAAGAGCATTAGATGAACCCAGTTTCATCACTGTATTGACCAGCACGGATTTAGATTCTTGTTTGATAGAAAGAATCAGTGACTCCTTCTCTTTCTAACTGCTCTGAAGTGTACCCTTTTGTTAGCCCCTTATTCTTTTTGACTCAGTTCAGTAGTCTTGTTATAAGCCGAAAATTGGAGCTGCTGAGGGTGTGACATTTCAGTCAGATAATCCCTGCTCTCTGATTCCTGTTCTGGAGCTATATAAACAGCGCCAGGCACATATATTTGCTTACTGTGGAGTTCTAGATTATAGCATCAATATCTCAGCTTTCCCCAAGAAGATCAACTATTCTCTCAAGATTATCTCTAGTAGAGGGTCCTTTATCTAGTTCTACCTTCAATACGTTGGAGTCTTCAGCCATGGACTTAAGTTCACTTTGAAGAAGGTTTTCTGCAGGCTTTCCTCCGTTGGCCGATTCTTGGGAATTGACTTCTCTGCATTGCATTCATTGTAGTTGTTTTCATAAACCTTTAATTCCATTATCAACCCTTCAAATTCTGCAAACTTCTATGCAAGAGGAGAATTTTATCCAAGGAATGTAATTGAGTGGGGATGGGCATTTGTGACTGCAACTCAACCGAGTTGGGGAACTGTTGGTGGGACAGCATAGGGACTGAAAAGGGTCGACCCCTTCCCCCTGGGCGTTCTGATGCCCGAAAGGGGTTGCTAGCAGTATGGCCAATAGCCAGTTGAGGTAGTGTGACTAATATTTATTGTACGCTAAAACATCCAGCTTTGTATCATCTGATTTAAACCAGTGCATGCTCCTCCTACAAAGATAACACCATTTCTGATCTTGGACCAACAGCCACAACACCTTTATAGTCACCATGTCTGATTCGGGGAAAACTGATGGTGTTACATGCATGTCTCTGATCATTTTTATGGTTTGCAGACTTGAGCATTGGATTGGCAAATTGTGGGATCTGTACTGTAATCCAAACAGATCTCAATTGGACCAGAAGTAGATGCCTCAAGATTGGTTTTAACACCCAGAGAATTACCACTTCGACAATCAACCTCAGAAATCATCATGTTATCCTGCCCACAGTATGCAGCCCAGTGTAGGGCAGTCCAACCACGAGTGTCACGAAAGTTCGAGGATAGGCCAGAAGCTTTAAACAGATGAGCTGCCCAAGTATAATCCAGTATGGCATACAAATGAACAACCCCTAAACCTTGACCGTCAAGGTCAGCTATCCTGCGTCCTCCAGCTATTTTGTCAAAAGCCATTCCTGAAGCTTATTTTTCAGAACCAGCTCAAATAAATGCTGGTGAACTGTGATGATGAAGCCTCCTTGTTCCTGACCGATTTCTGTAGATGCACCCAACCTCTCTCCAGTGAAGGAGATATGACTGACATAAACCTCTTTTCACCCTTCAGGGAATTTGATGATACTCCATTGCTTAGATTGGAAATGTTGGTTGATGTGGAGAATAGCAAACGGACAAACCTTATCAAAAATGGTAAAATTTTCTCTGGTTGGCCTCACCAATGCCAACGTCTTGTGAAGATACAGTGCTGTTCAGAATGTCTTCAACAGGAAGGGACCCAAAAATCCATGACTTGACTAATTGGTGTTTGCTCATTGAAGATTAAATGAAAATTGACCACACCAGGTACGTGTGGTGGTGCCATGCTTCGGTATACCCCATGCTGAACCATTTCTTGGTTTCTTTTATTTGAATAGGACCATGCTGGTGAAATATCTGTGGTCTTGAAAGGCCGATCCATACTATATAGCTGATCTGCCTTTACAACTGCTTTTAATTCTTGCACATTTGATAACTGACATTCCAGCTGTAGATCATGCAGTGATCCGGGAGTGTTGTCAACAATGTAGTCCCACTGCCCAAAATTATTTGGAAAGTATAAAGCTCCACTGGCACAAGCATCGGGTATTATAGAAACTGACTGAAGGTCTGTTCCTTGAGCATCTGCATCCATAGTTTTCTGATCAAGAAGCCCTATGCATTGTTTTGATGTTCTTAACAATTGTGGTAATTTTGCCATTTCCAATGAAGATATGCTGGATAATTCATGTACCGCAGATTGGCCAAGCATACGCCCAGAGATGCTACCATCAGGTGGAAAGTCCTCGGCAGTGTCTTCTCCTACTCCAACACTTTCATCTGCACTCACTAAAACTGCATCGGCCACTTCACAATCTGATTGGGAGCAGCAAACCCGAACAGAGTCTTGGCTACACTTAAATGTTTCTGCAGTTTCTACACTGTCTTTGTGAACACCCTCTCACTGTCATGTTACCTCTTAACAAAGGATGGAGGCCCCGATTGCTTTGAGTCTTCTACATGAGGTAGCCCTGTATGTCTCGACATTAACAACATCTTCATCAGTCCCACCAACTGTTTAGCCAATAAACTTTTCGTCATATTGGAATCTTTCCTTTGCCCCTTTTTTTGCTTGTAGCGCTATAAATGCTCTTCCCAGCCTCAAGAACGTGACCAGAATCCTGAAAACCAGATGACTCATGAATAGCCCTTCGCCCCTTTTCTTTCGCCGTGAGTATACCATTTCTGGAAGTCTCACTTACTGATTCAACCTTGTATAAGTCACAAGGGAGCTTCTTCTGCTTAATGATATAGTCAATTGAATAGTCCTCCCCCACAAAAGGCAATTCTATCTTCCGAACCTTCCTGATTTCAGGGTCTATATCATCCAAGGATAAGCACATGACTTAGCTCTCTCTTGTTTGGGAGATATGTGCGACAGCGGCTTGACGGTCATTTGTCAATGCATTTTTTCTTATTTACCCGTGTTTTTTAGGTTAAAATTATGTTGTGCTTTTATTTCTTTTATTGGTTTCAATCCTGACAAAATTTTGGCAACATCTCCCCCGGACCCGAGATGGAAGGGGATAACACGGGTGCGCGTCCACAAGGAATGACGGCCCCAAAAATTCACGGTGTGCACATAAGTGACAACACCGGCAAGATCACTCCATTTGGGGCCGGAGGTCCCGAAGGACTAGCCTGCGTGGGAGTCCTGTGACCCATGTATTATATTAACCACTTACCCAAGAGACCATACTGAAGGTGACGCAAGCTCCCTGATATCCGTGAGCAGTCGGAGAAACTTCGGAGACAAACCCAAAGAGAGCGATAGTGAATCAAAGGGTAGTACTGAACACCATATTGGTCGCAGCATAAAAAGGTCTCCCAGAAGGGAGAGTTTCATTCCATTCCCTATCTAAGGGAGCTCTAAGATTGCGTTGGGGTAGAGATACAAAAGAAAAGGAGCACACATCGGATGAAAAAAGGGGAGAAACCATGGACATGAAAGAGGCTGGAGCACCAAATAAGATCTCCCGAGAGAGAGCATTTCATCGCTTCATATCGGAAAGGGAACAAAAAAGGAAAAAAAAAGGGGAATGTACAAGGAAAGAAGTAGGGGCCGAGTCCCCTTCTTTCCCTCACCTCTTTCTCCTCTCTCACCCTCTTCTCTCTTTTCACTCTCCGGAGCAGGACTTCACCAACAGTCGAGTGGTCTCCCGTGTCCCAGCCTCTCTCTCTTTCTTCCACCGACGGAGGCTTTTATATGTCCGCTGGGGTTGATCTACATTCACGATGCAGGTCGCTCCGAGTTTGACCCCCGGTCTTGTCCCTGTCAGAGGGGTGGCTGCGTGCTTGAGCTGGAGGCTGACAGCTTGGCGAAGTCCGGCTGGCTTCGACGCGACCGTGCTGCGCGCCGAGGGTCACACGTAGTGCCTGGCGTGTTTACCGCCGCTGTGCCGGACAGGGCTGGCAGCGAGCGTGCCGGGTGGAACACCCTGAAGGTGTACCGGCCAAGGGCCGCTGAGGCGTGTCGGGTGGCCAGCAGCGAGCGTGCCGGACGAGAGGCTTCGGGGTTTGCCGCGGTGGTGTGCCGTGAGGATGCAGTGGGTGTGCCGGGCCCGGACGCTCGCGGGTGTGCCGGGCACGGATGCTCGCGGGTGTGCCGGCGGAGGAGGCAGCGGATGTAGGGTTCACGCTGCCAACGGCCGTGCCGGATCAGCAGTAGCAGGGGGGTGCACCGGTTCACGCTGCCAACAGCCGCACCGGAGAAAGGCCGGCACGGGAGTGAGAGACACTGATCGAATGGGTGTAGGCTCCCACTGGTTAAGTTCATGAAAAGCTCCACTAGAACCAGCTTATGTCTGCAGTCCACTCACACCACAAGCTGCTCTGCCTCCGGCGTTTCCGGTGGGCTTGCTGAGCTCATGTCCACCCCTTTTCAGATCATCAGGGTCTCAATGGACAACAACAGCTCTTCCCACAAGAGAGTTTGCTCCAGTCAGAGGTATCTGACCGCCAACGATTATGAAGTTTATAGTACCATCCTCGCCAACTGTTACATTCCCAAGATCACCGACATGACGATTCTCATCCTCTGGAGCACCATGTTCTTTTCCAACAGGATTGAAGTGTGGGCCTGTGGACATACAACCATTTGTGGTGTCACAAGGAGCGTGAACATGGAAGCCATGAAGCCTGGGCTTTGATCCTTGGAGATTTGCAGTAACTGTGGCTGGGCCATTACCCTCTTGGGTAAAGTATACGGTGCCACTAACACCCTCTGTCCCAGTAAGAACAGCAACAGCCTTCATCATATTTAAACGTGATCCCTCAAAAAAATAACATCTTGCTCTGATAATAATTCCAACATGGGCATCAAATGATTCGGCCAAGCCTTTGTGATCGCATCATTGGTTGCACTTCCACCTATCTGTATCTCTTCAGGCTGTTGATCTCTTTGCACCACCAATCAATGCTAGTTCGCAGGTCATGTTTGGGCTTTCCATCAAATGCCGGGTGTAGCGGGAGTGTACGCCCTCCGGCACAGTGGTGTGCCGGGGGAGTGGGTGTGTGCCGAAGGCGGAGGAAGAGTGACGCGTGGTTACGAGTAATCCGGCACAGTAGGTGTGCCGGGTGGAGTGGTGAGTGTGCCGGGTGGCCACCCGAGTGAGGGAGAAAATGAGAGAGAAAGAATCAGAGATAAAGGGAGAGAGAGAGTGGGTCACCTCTTTGTATTATTATTATATATTATTATTATTTTATTTATTATTATATATATATATTACTTGTTTATTATTATCATTTTATTATATATATATACATTATTTATTATTTCTTTTCTTTTTTCCTTTTTTCTTTATTTTCTGTTCTTTTCTCTTTTCTTTTCCTTCTCTTCTCTTCTCTTTCTTCTTCTTTCTTCTCTCTTTTTTTTGATTTATTTAGGTGTCCACATAGTTGTACCTAGACTTTTTCCCAAGAAAAAAGTAAGAAATAAAGGTCTAGGAATTTTTCCGAACACTTTCCAGGCATTATTTGTTCGGCATCTCTACGGCATTCTGGGTCTGACCGAGGGCCCCGATGGACTTGCCATGACTCATGGGAATACTTACAACTAGCGGGGACCACCCCCGACCATCCAGCATGTGGCACTGCCCATCTTCAACTCGGCCACCCGGGCCAACCCGGGGGCCCCCCAGTAGCACGTTGCGCCATGCGGCACCCAGCAATGAGGCTTGGAATCACTCCCAAAATGCCTCCCTCCAAAATTATAATGCTAAAAGATTACCTCTCTTAGTCAACCTCGGGCTCCAAGAGCTGTTAGCCCACTCGTACGACCCGTAATTACATGTTGGCAATTTTCCCGAACACCTTATGGATGCCCATTTTCCAGCAATTCTACAATAAGCCGAGGCCAACCCACAGCTTGGACACACTTGCCGTATCATGCAGCAACTTTACAGCAAGGTGGGGCCATCCCTGACGCTCAGACATGCATCAACGGGCCCCTTACTTTTGGCCACCAGGCCAACCCAGGACTACACACTAGCTTACCCTGTGGCATGACATATCTCACTAAGGCCGGGCCCTTACACCCTAGAAATGCCTTCGCTCGATACCTACGAGCTACTATCCATGCCGCTAGGCCAGATACGGGCAAAGGAGGCCCGCTAGCCAAGCTCTTCGACAGCACGGTGTGTGGGGGGACCATCCTCGAAGACCTTGGTGCCGCAACACTACCACCTCACAATTGGACCCCACGGGTCAACATCGGCATCCCAAGAGCATAACCGTGCCAAAGGACAGCACGAAACAATGAGGAGCAACCCTCGGGACACCCCCCTCAGCGGTAGCCCGCCCCGGGGGGCAGTTCGCCCTAGGCACGATTGCGCCCAGGAGGATGCATGTCTCCCCCAACCTTCTTCACCTAGCTCCCCGGTCCCAATCCCAGCTTACTCCAACCCTATTTCTACCTCAATTCCAGTCAACGTACCAGTCTACGAGATGCCCGGAGGTTGCGAGAAGGAAGGCTCGAAGTAGAGAAAATAACCCGCACGAGAAACGACACCGAGTCAACCTCATTCTGCGCAGTCCAGCCAGTCCGTATCCTTTTGCACTTGCATTCACAATGGGTCAAAGTGGGACCCAAAATATAAAAAAATGGAAAATTTATAGAATTTCCCCTTTCCCTCTCTTGGACCCCAAGTGGGTCCGTGTAAGGGGGGGTTACGTGGACCAGGTTGGCCCCCCAGCCTGGTCCATGTAAATCCCATTTTCCCACCAATAAATAAATAAGAAGAACAAATAGTGGACAAAATATATAAATGATAAAATAAGAACAAATAAATAAATATAATGAAGTAAAAGGTTGGAGTGCAAAAGTGAGTGGTGCATGACTTAATTCACTTAGGGCACTTTTGACATCCGATTAGGTTATCTATGATGAGAGAGAGAGAGAGTAATGGACTCCGCTCTCTCCTCACATACAACTCGTTAATCAAGCTCAGTTAGCGTAAATGACTTCTGAGAATTATTTATGTTAACCGTGCTCGATTAACAAAGTGACCCTTATTACTTTACGTTGTGTTGGCGCGCGCGCGCGTGTGTGTGTTTTCTTTGTGTTTTGTATGTGTGCGCGCGCGAGTGTTATTTTTTTGGGTGAAACCAGGGGGGAGAAGTGCAGAGTGCACGACGGTAATCAACCGTGCATGCCCCTGCCGGTTATTTTTCGGTTAAAAGAAGAGAGAGGAAGGGGTGTCGGTTATGACACCCAGTGGGGTGACGGGTAACCGGCACCCCATCTAGGTGGGTGTTTGTTTGTTTATTTTTTTTGGATGTATTAAAAGCACGAATAGTGCATGAATGAATAGTATTTAAAATAAAGTAACACATAAAATCAACGTATGTGGTCGGTTACGTGGTTTGAAGGTTATTATTCATTGGCGTGCGTTTTATCGCCGATATCGGTTCGTCCAATAGTCCGAAGGATCTCCTCTTTGGATAACGGGTAAGAGATCAGGGGCTCAATCCCATGGCATAAACAGGACGGCGATCGTAGATCAGATGGACTGCCGATAAAATAAAGAGCGTGAAAGGTGAATACTATTTTACATAAAATAAAAATTGAATT
This sequence comes from Amorphophallus konjac, assembly GCA_022559845.1. Lineage (NCBI taxonomy): Eukaryota > Viridiplantae > Streptophyta > Magnoliopsida > Alismatales > Araceae > Amorphophallus > Amorphophallus konjac. The sequence goes on along the minus strand of JAHNEJ010001850.1, from coordinate 556,854 downwards.
CAACCTACACTGCCGGTTACGTGTGTTCTTTGCTTTTGTTTTGTCGTCTGTGGTTTTTTTTTTTAGGTAAAGAATGTGTCAGACACTTTAACATTTCTGCAAAAAAAGAGTCTTCTTCACTAATTGTACACAAAGCAATCACCCACGTGAAGCTTCCAATGTTTACAAAGATTACAAAGTAACAATTTCTGTTTCACTGTTTTGCCAAAGTTTTTTTTGTAAAGAAGGGAGAGGGGGGGCTGCCGGTTATGATTTTTTGCTTTTTTTAAGGAAAGGAGATGGGGCCTGTCGGATATGGTGTTTGTTTTGTTTTTTTTAGGTGTCATGCATCAAATGCGTGAATAATGCCCAGCCGATTAATCTTTTGGGGAGGCCGCCGGTTAACGAGGTTACGTGCTGTCCGATAATTTTTTTATTATTATCTTACACCGATTTTTTTATTTATTATTATCGTTATTATTCTTATTATTATTATTTTTTATTCATTAGTCCAAGGTCTGATAAAATTTTGACAACATCTCTCCTAGACCCGGAACGTTTAAGGCCGATTTGTTAACGGGATTGTCGGGAGGCTGTCGCATCCGATGAAAGAGAAACCACCGAGGGGCCGATACTCTCCCTCACACAATCTCGACCTCCTGGGGTCGAACACGGGATCCGCGCTCGATTAATAAAGAAGGCCTTAGAGATTTTTAAATCATGTGGGAGATTGTTAAATGTGTGTGATTAAAAAATGTTTAAAAAATAGAATAAATCATTGTAACGTTCACAAGATGAACGTTGCACTGCGTAACGTTTCTAATAAATGGAAACGTTACACCCATTGGCACCATTAAAAATAAAATGTAAAAGTGTTTAAGGGAGGCCCATCAATGTGTGAACGTTGGGGGTTCTCCAAAGGCCTATATATAGACCCTTTTTGGCCAACCTAAAAATGTAACAATCACAAGAGAAGCAACAACGTGAAAGCCCTTCAATTTTTCTTCTCATTTTGTTTCCTCTATAATTTTTATTTCCTTTGTACTGAGTTCTTGCATGCTAGGTTGAGATTCGTTAAGGCTCTCTTCGAGGACGTGCCGACGAGAGAGCGGGTGTCGCCTACCCGGGGTCATCGTATCTCTAGGAGACCGTTGCCACGAGGACCGCACGTCATCCGATAATAAGTTCTCTTAGTTCAGCGACATCGCGCTTCGACCAGAAGACTACGTTCCGTAAACCTCTTAATTAATTTTATTTTATGTTAATACTTTTAATTTTTCAGCATATATTTCCAACAATGTGGAGGTGGCACCTAAACACCAACACTCTCTCTCACGGTCAAGATGGGTCGTGGACATTAATTAGGTGGAGGTGATAATATATGGAATTGGGTAATGACCCACTCTGATACCATGTTGAATCCGCAAAACCGCAATGTTGAATCCACAAAACCACAGTTTTACGGATTCAACATGGTATCAGAGTGGGTCATGGACCCAACTCCATATATTGCCACCTCCACCTAATTAATGTCCACGACCCATCTTGGCCGTGAGGGAGAGTGTTGGTGTTTGGGTGCCACCTCCACATTGTTGGAAATATATGGTGAAAACTTAAAATTATTAACATAAAATAAAATTAATTAAGAGGTTTAGGGAACGTAGCCTTTTGGTCGAAGCGCGATGTCGCTGAACTAAGAGAACTTATTACCGACCGACGTGCGGTCCTCGTGGTAACGATCTCCTAGAGATACGACGACCCCAGATAGGCGACACCTGCCCTCTCGTCGGGACGTCCTCGAAGAGAGCCTTAACGAATCTCAACCCAGCTTGCAAGAACTCAGTACAAAGGAAATAAAAATTGTGGAGGAAACAAAAGGAGAAGAAAAATTGAAGGGCTTTCACGTTGGTGCTTCTCTTGTGATTGTTACATTTTTAGGTTGGCCAAAAGGGGTCTATATATAGGCCTTTGGAGAACCCCCAACGTTCACACATTGATGGGCCTCCCTTAAACACTTCTACGTTTTATTTTTAATGGTGCCAATGGGTTATTGGAAACGTTACGCAGTGCAACGTTCATCTTGTGAACGTTGCAACGATTTATTCTATGTTTAAACATTTTTTAATCAAACACATTTAACAATCTCCCACATGATTTAAAAAATTTTAAAAAATTATTAAATTAAAAATAAGAAGAAGGCAAGCAAACAAATAAGAAGCTGTTGAGTCCTTTATACTATGCAATAGGTGAAAATACCATTCGGTTTGAATTTTCACTTAGTGATATTTGAAATTATCTGTGAGAACACTCGGTGGATTATGCCTTAAACTAGGTCTCATGATTCAGACTTTCTCAAATTCACACATAGTATAGCCAGATCAAGATTCTATGCGGATTGCGCAATTAATGGCCTTGCGCAGGTATCTCATGTGTGTTTTAGAAAATAGCCCACATTTTCACAGTCGCGGCCTCACGACTCCACACATGTCAGTGAATCCTACAAAATGTGGAAGCAAGGCAACCATCCTGCCACTTGGGTCTCGGATTCATTAAGAGTATAGCACTCACCCTTACCTCTGACTTTCAAATGAGCACTGGCGCCATAGGGATGAGAACATAATTCATTGGTGCTCTCCCAAGTTACCTATCAAGCTTGTTTCTACCCATTGAACCTCCGTGAGGTTGGGTTGCTGTCGTGGTAACTTCTTTCTCTTATGGGCTCAATCCCATCCCCCTCGACGCCTCTAGAATCACGATTCTAGACAAGCCTTTTGTAAAGGCATCTGCCAAGTTTCTTTCTGATTTCACAAAGTTTAAAACAATTAATTGTTGCTTCATTTTATCTCTTATTGATTTATGTCTCACTTTTAAGTGTCTGTTCATCTTTACATCTCCATTAGCTTGCATGCATTTATCAATGGCAGATTTACAATCGCATAGTATAGATATGGGAGGTAGTGGATTAGTTATTAAAGGAATATCAGCTAGAAGGTCTCTCAACCATTCTGCCTTCGTGCATGTGGTATCTAGTGCAATCATTTCAGATTCTATAGTGCCCCTAGCTAACACAGTTTGTTTAGTTGATTTCCAAGATACTGCACCTCCTTGTAGGTGCCGCGTACGGCGTGCGTGTGTGTGTCCTCCCGAACTTGTGCTGCTGCTACCTACAGTGCATAGGTTAGAAAGATAGAAAAGGTGTGATCGCCAGAGGTGTTTACCTGAACCTCACAGGGGTAGAGTGATCGTGAACGTCTTAGGAACGGGAGAATGTGGGATCTTCCTGTCCTCGCTCTCGGCCGACCAAGAACGCGGAGCTCTGCGAGTCGATGACGAAGTTCCTGCAAATTAACCAGCAAATAAAGAGACCATTAGACTGAGAAAGTGTAGTAAATGCTCATGGAAGTAAAGAACACATGCAAATGGGGTCAATCGTACCGGGAAGGGGGGCAAAAAGAGGGATGGCCGAGACTTTCGACCATCCGCCTTCCCAATGTTTTGAGTTGAAAAACCTCTTTAAAATAGGGAACTAGGCAAGTCTAATATGCATGTAATGCAGTAAAATGTAAAGAAATATAGCAAGATGGAGAACAAGGAAGAAAGACGAGGTTGGCCCGTCGATCAAATAGAGGGCGGCCAAGTGTTTGGCCGCTCAAGAGTGGTGGGCGGCCATGTTGATGGCCGCCCCCTGCAACTAGACTCTCCCGCTGCGGAGCTCTTCAACGGTGGGTTCTGCTTCTAGGGGAAGGTCGGGGAAGGCACTCTCATCCTCTCAGCTCTCTCTGAATTCTCCGAACTGATAGAACCTCCTTCTCTCCAAAGTGTTCAACCCCTCCGTGAGAAAATGTCCCACCTCCTTCATAAATGTCCCCTCACTCCGTGAGATAGATCGGAATGGGGTTTTACATGTGGGGGAATTCCCTCTAAAAATCATTTGAAAATGGAGTACGTGTAAGCTACGTGAGTCTCGATCGTCCCGAGGTGGGAGCAGTTTCGGAGGACGTGCCTGGAGTGGGCGGAAACGTGGGTTTGACTGCAGTTATCAGGAGGCGGCCAAGGTTCTGGCCGTCCAAAGGAGCTAGGAGGCCAGGTCCATGGCCTTCTTGAGGGTGAGGGCGGCCAGGTGGCTGGCCTTCTAGGAAGAGCTGCATGGGCGGCCAGGTCGATGGCCGCCTTGGGATGTGGGCGGCCATCTCTCTGGCCGCCCTGGAATGGGCTGGGCGGCCAGGAATCTGGCCTCCTTGGGTTCTGGGCAGCCAACTGCGTGGTCGCCTAGAAATCAAGGCATGGAATGTGTATAGGGCCTCAAAAAAATTCGCCTCGGGGCCTCACGCCCCCGAACCCCCGACCTTACAAGCAGGGGGGACGTTGCCCCCCTGCAACCCCGCGCCAACTTATCGCGAAGTTTGATCCGCGAAGGGACAAGGTGGGGCCTACCTAAATAAGGATGAGACTCCACACTATTAATCAACCAAGATGAAAATATCACTTCTATGGTGGCTAGACAAGGTCTGCGGGATGCACAAAATCGGGCGTCTACACTCCTCCCAGGAGAAAAATAAAAACCCGATGTGGATTTTACATCTAAAGAATCACTAATCCAATCTGTATCACTATATCCCTATAAGACAGAAGGATAACTAGTGTAGTGTAATCCGTAAGTTATAGTCCCTTTTAAATACCTAAGTACTCTTTCTAAGGCTTTCCAATGACTCTTATTAAGGTTTATAGTGTATCAACTAAGCCTATTGACCGCATATGCAATATCAGGCATGATGTAATTTGTTAAGAATCCAAGTGACCCTATAATTTGTGCATATTCACTTTATAGTGTTGGATGCCCTAAATTTTTCTTTAAGTGAATACTAGGGTCAAAAGGAGTAGATACAGGTTGGCAGTCTAAGTAGTTGAACTTTTTAAGAATTTTCTCTATGTAATGAGATTGTGATAAAGTTATCCCGAATGAATCTTTTATGATTTTCGTGTTAAGAATTAAATTGCCTCACCTAAATCTTTCATGTCGAAGCTTTGGGAAAGAAATTCTTTAACTTCTTTTACTACTTTCATATTAGACCCAAAGATTAAAATGTCATCCACATATAAGCACAATATGACAATGTGACTCCCAAATTGTTTATGATATACGCACGCATCAGTTTGGTTGATTTTAAATCCATAGGATATTATAGTCTCATCAAATTTTAGGTGCCATTGTTTGGGTGCTTGTTTTAAACCATATAAGGAACTGATTAATTTACAAACTTTCTTTTCTTGTCCTGAGACTATGAAGCACTCAAGTTGATCCATATAGATTTCTTCTTCTCATTCACCATTTAAGAATGCAATTTTTACGTCCATTTGGTGAATGACTAATTTATGTATCGAGGCTAAGGCTATTAGGATCATAATAGTAGTGATCCTAGCCATAGGTGAATATATATCAAAGTAATCTATGTTTTCCTTTTGGGTAAACCATTTGGCTGCCAATCGGGTCTTAAACTTATCTATGGTTCCATCAGGTTTAAGTTTTTTTCTAAATACCCATTTACATCCAATTATTTTACATTTAGGAGGTAAATCAGTTAGGACCCATGTGTTGTTTTGAATTATAGAGTTCATTTCATTATCTATGGCTTCCTTCCAAACAAGTGAATCTATAGATCTCATGGCTTCAGTATAAGTGGATGGAGAATCTTCAATTAGAAGAGCATAAAAATCGTCAAAGAGTTTTTTTGTTCTTGCTCTTTTACTTCTTCTTAGTTCTATAGGAGTTTCTTCTTCTCTAAGTCTAATAATATTAGAGCTAGAGCCAGTTTTATTATTTTCTTTGTTAGTTTCTGTAGCGGCAGGAAAATGGTTCCTAGGCCACGTACCACCTTCTCTATTTGTTTGTTGAGGAAATCGTCTCGCGCCCGTAGATGCCTGCACACACAAAGGAACCAAAAGGGCGTCAGAAGAAGTCCCGGGTGTTACCCCAGGGGACAACCCTCCGATGCTTAAGTCAGTAAGGAATTTAATGAGCAATAGAGAGAGACAGAGTAGGAGAGAAGTAGGGGCCGTAATAGTAGGTCCAGGAGGCACGTGGTTCCTCTGTGCGCGTGCTCGCCGGTCCCAGTGGGCTCTCGGAGAGTGCTCGCTGAGTGGCAAGGCCGCTCAGGAGGTAGAAGCTCTCTGGACGTCGATGGCCCTCGTGTCGTTGTTGCTCGTAGGGCTGCTCTCTTCTTAGTAGAAGGCTCTGGGACAGGAGTCTCCTCTTGCGAAGTCGTGTGGGGGTTTTTTAGTAGAAGAATCTACCGTACTTCTCTCTATCGTCGATGTCCCTTTTATATGGGGTTATCCTGGTGCGAGGGCCTCATCTCTTGATAAGGAAGGGTCCATTTAGTTGGAGTAAAGTTCCCCGCTGTGTCGACGGGAGTTTCCCGTTGGAGGGAGATAGCCCCGGCGTCGGCCGTTCCCCGGGCGAGTCTTGCGGCACTCATGGCGCGTGCTCGCCCGTTGCGGGGTCAAGGCCGACGTCGTGGGGGCAACGGTCGGTCGTTGGAGTGTCCTCCGGCGAGAACTGCGCTTGGGCCGGTCATCTTCTTATCGGGCCGAACATGTGTGTCTGTTCCTCGACTGGGCTCAACGCGTCTGGGCCTTAATGGGCCGCTCGCGCCTGGGCCGTTCTTGGGTCATACCAGATTTACCCTCCCCACTTCCCCCCTACTCTTAGTTGCCGAGCACTCGCAGGGGACTGAGAGTAGTCCAATAGAGTGTTCTTTTGGAGGGTGTGATCCGAAGGCGATTTCCTCGTACGGCGGGAGTTGGTAGATTCGAGGCCCGCTTGGCACGCAAGGCCCCTCTGATGGTGGCAGAGGCCACACTGGCAATGATGACGTCGGGTCTTGTTTTGTTTTAGGGATGTGTGCTCGGAACGGTCGCCTGGCCTTGGTAGCCGTACCACCGTAGCGGCAGTCGTCCCTTCGCCTGACCCTCAGGGGGCAACCGTCGGATTGTAGTGGGCGATTTATAAGGAGTGCTATGAGGCCCTTCGAAAATCATACCCTCACCTCACTGGTCGCCGTGCTTCATCGTAGGCCTCTTCCTCCCTTTGCCTGGTGAGGATCCTTCCTTCTCGGCTCTTTTTTCTGTAGTAGCGATGCCTCCACGCAGGAGAGCTCTCATCGTCGAGTCTTCCTCTTCGGAGGAGATGCCTCAGAGTTGAGGCGGTGTACCGAGCACCTCAGGTGTGGGCACCAGTCGGTCTGACTCTCAGCCCTTAGTGGCCTATAAGGTATTTCGCGGTTTGCGGGAGACCTTCCAGATCCCCCCTGAGTACGACATCGTCTTCCCTACTGTGGGAGACGACCTAACGAGTCACCCTCCTAGCGGGATTATGATCCCGATGGCCTCCTTCCAGGCTGGTCTCCGTATTCCGGTCCATCCTTTTATCTCGGCCGTCCTCCGCCATTATGGGCAGAACCCTAGGGGCATAACCCCCAATTCTTATAGCATCCTCTACGGGTTTGTCTATGCTTGTCATAGAGCGTCAGTGAAGTCGAGCGTCGACTTGTTCCGGTAATTTTTCCTCCTCCAGAGTTGCCCGTCCGATACTTATTTCGCCTATTTCAAGGCTCGGTCTAATAACCACTTCATCTTGTTGTGCCCCTGTGGTCATTTGAGTTATTTGATATTCATGGTTTTGATAATGGCTAAACACTATAAGTCATTGTTGTTTTCCACTCTTATATGACTAAACTACTTGATGTTCTTTCATGACAGATATGTCAAGGAATGGAGTGGAGATGGCAAAAGTAAAAGCTCAATAATTGCGCCCTCGCATGCGGATCGACCTGCGCGGTCAGGTCGCGGGGATCGACCTGTAAGGTTTCGCACAGCACCTACGGGCGACGCAGCGGATAACACAAATTTCATTTGTCCGATCCCGGTGTTATGGAAAGCTTAATCTGTGCTCTAATCGGTGTTTCTAAGACCCTAATTACGGGTTGCGTGTTTCACCTTGCGCGGAACGACACTGTCCGCTAAGCCCGATGCAGAGAAACCGAGCCGCACAACTGTACGGCCTCTAGAGCAGATCCACACGGACCCTTGCGCAGCGACGGTACCTCCCCGGCACGACTATCCCCGACTCTATCACCTTCTAGAGAGAGAGAGAGAGCGCAAGAGGGAGAAATGGGGGAGACTAATCCTCTCCCTTAAGCTTAATGCTTGGTTAGCTTAAGGGAAGGAAAGAAGAAGCTCGAATGAGCTTCACGTAGGATCTATATATAGAGTGTAGGTTTTTTAGAAAAGGATTCCAAAAGATCGAAACTGTATATATGTCCTATCTATTATTATACATATGTATTAAGCTCCATTTACACTCCTTTCCAAAAGGAATTAAAAGGAATTAATACATACACTTGTATAACAATAATCCGTCACCCAAGAATCCATTGTGTGTGATCCTCTAGGCCCATAGTCACTCTAGTTTAAGGCCCATTAACTTCTAATTCCTAATTAGAAGTAAATTAAACATATTCTTCGCTTCTACAAGAGCCGAATAATAGTTTAATTTATTCTGAACCTTTCGATCACGTTGGGTCAAGCAAATCTGCGTGATCCTAGAGGACGCCGGGTTTAAACCAGCCTGTCTGGTACCTGTAAGTCCACAGTTACCGCATCGATATAATCCCTCGCTCATTCTATGAGTCTGGTACGATCGAGGGTATGATTTCTGTCAAACCCCATGATTGTGCCATTTGACTATGACCCCCTTAAAGTGTATGACGTCTGTTCTAAACGAACTCACACGACCCTGGCCAGGGATTTAACGGAGCGTCAATGTCATGACCTGTCTGATATATACCCGACAGTGAGCGATCCCCTCTTGACCATTGATGATCTTCACACGTCTCCTGGAGTGGTTAATGACTCGGTAACTCATGACTTATGGTTAAAGTCACTTAGCTAAGTAATTAAACCATTCCAGTCCTCGTGTAAGATCCGATCAATGTCTCAGGTCAAAGGACCAACGATGCTACTGTGACCGTTGGATCTTCAGTTGACATTAGGTATAATCAACCATCTGAAGATCCAATAGCGGATCAGTTCAGTGTACATCCTCCAAGGACATACACCTACACATATGTGTTGGTGCCCCGCACCAATGACCATGAGACTGGTCACTGACACATCATGTGTACTGGTTTAATAGATAATCAAAGTCCCTGAGTGATTACCCTCCAACCAGGAACAGTTTAAGGTATGTGTTCATGTAAAGTCAGTCTCATAATCGAGATCCCATCTCGAGTTGACTTTACAACCACATATCCTAGGGACAACGTAAAGTAACACAATCGCATATTTACGCTCAAACACCACTTTATCAATAATGAACAAGATCGTACATATATCGGGTCTACCCGATCCTAAATTGGCATGTAGCACACCAACACTAACAATCTTCCACTTGAACTACAGCCAATTTCCCACAACTTTGAGGCCCATCTTATCCCGATGACGCTCAAATACAGTCTGTGTCGAAGGCTTAGTCAGTGGATCTGCTATGTTGTCTTCTGACGGTACACGCTCTACCGTCACATCTCCACGATCAACAATCTCCCGAATAAGGTGAAAGCACCTGAGAATATGCTTTGACCTTTGGTGAGATCTCGGTTCCTTCGTCTGGACGATGGCCGCATTATTATCACAAAATAATGGGATGGGAGCTGATATCTCGAGAACTACGCCGAGTTCCAAGATGAATTTCTTCATCCAGATGACTTCTCCATTTGACTGCCCCTCCATTCAACATGAATATAAATTCAGACATGGATTTGCAATTATCTGGATCTGACTGGAAACTAGAATCTGTGTAAGCTCTAAGCTGTAGGTCCTCTCCTCCATAAAGCAGAAAAAGATCCTTAGCCCTTCGCAGGTACTTAAGGATACCCGTTACTGCCTTCCAATGCTCTTCGCCTGGATTTACTTGATATCTACTGACAATACTTAAAGCATTGACAACATCAGGCCGTGTACATAGCATTGCATACATGATTGACCATATCGCCGAAGCATAGGGTACCTTATTCATGTGTGCCACCTCCTCAGAAGTTTTAAGACTCATCCCCTTGGATAGGCAAATTCCATGTCTCATGGGAATGAGACATCTCTTAGAATTTTTCATCCTAAACCTTTTGAGGATAGTATCTATGTACATGGATTGGGATAATCATAGCATCCTTTTAGATCTATCTCGATAGATCCTTATGCCCAGCATATAGGATGCTTCTCCCAAATCCTTCATGGAGAAGGTCTTGGACAACCAAGACTTAGTTGATGTCAACATCTCTACATCATTCCCAATGAGTAAGATGTCATCAACATAAAGAACCAAGAAGGTCACTGAGCTCCCACTGACCTTCTTGTAAACACAGGGTTCATCTTCATTTCGAATGAAGTTGAAAGATTTGACAGCCTCGTCAAATCTTAAGTTCCAGCTTCTAGATGCCTGCTTTAATCCATAAATGGACCTTTGAAGTTTGCATACCTTATTAGGATGTGGCTTGGAGGTGAATCCCTCAGGTTGTACCATGTACATCTCTTCTGACAGGTTTCCATTTAAGAAAAGTTGTCTTCACATCCATTTGCCAGATCTCATAATCTAGGTATGCAGCAATGGCAAGGAGGATTCTGATTGACTTAACCATGGCTACCGGCGAAAACGTCTCGTCATAGTCAATGCCTTGCCTTTGACGATATCCTTTCGCCACTAGTCTAGCCTTGTATGTGTCAACCTGTCCATCTGCACTGATTTTCCTTTTGAAAATCTATTTGCAGCCGATAGAGACCTTCCCTTCGGGTACATCAACTAAGTTCCAAACTTTATTGGTATACATGGACTAGATTTCTGAATCCATTGCCTCTTTCCATTTCTCAGAGTCTACACTATGGATCGCCTCCTGGTACAACTGAGGATCATCATCCTCATCGATACATACCTTAGAGGACCCCTCTGAGACATGTCCAACATATCTCTCAGGTTCTCTCGGTAGTCTACCAGATCTCCGTAGTGTCAGTGTTTCACCTTGAATAGGATCAACTGATACAGTCTCATCTAATGAGTGTGTGTCTATGGGTTGTGGTTCTTAGACCTCGTCCAATTCTATCTGGCTCCCACTGTTTTTCTGGAGTAGATATTCTCTTTCCAGAAATACAGCTCTCTTGGCCACTAAGACCCTTTGCTCAGAAGGGTGAGAAATAATATCCAAACATCTCCTTTGGATATCCCACAAACCTACACTTATCGGTTCTCGACTCAAACTTATCACTCTCGTTCTTCTTTACATGAGCAGGACACCCCCAAATTTTAATGTGATTAAAATTTGGTTTCATACCCTTCCATATCTCATATGGTATAGAAGGAACTGATTTACTTGAGATCATATTCAATAAATAAGCCGCAGTCTCTAACGCATAGCCCCAGAGTGACAAGGGTAGTCCTAACATAGACATCATGGATCGGACCATGTCTAACAAGGTCATGTTTCTCCTTTCGGATACACCATTGTGCTGTTGTGTATACGATGGAGTCCACTGAGAAACTATTCCATGGTCTTTAAGATAAGAAGTGAATTCATGGCTTAAGTATTCACCTCCTCGATCCGATCGAAGAACCTTAATACTTTTGCCAGTCTGTTTCTCTACTTCCTTTTTGTAATCCTTAAACTTCTCAAAGGTTTGTGATTTATGTCTCATTAAATACACATAGTCATATCTAGAGAAGTCATCAATAAAAGAAATGAAATAGAGATAACCTCCTTTTGCTTCTATGGACATGGGTCCACACACATCCGAGTGTATGAGCTCGAGAAGGTCAACATCCCTCTCACCATGTCCACCAAAAGGAGCCTTGGTCATTTTCCCCATGAGACACGACTCACAGGTATCAAATGGCTTGTATTCGAATGAATTCAAATACCATTTGAGTGTAAGTGAGAGACTCTTTTCTCACCTACATGACCAAGTCTGCAATGCCATAGAAATGCAGAATTCACTTCATCCGCATTGGAAATTTTCATAACATTAGAACGTGTATCTAATACATAAAGGCCATTGACTAATGAACCATTGGCTATAATCAAACAATTATTCATTATAGAGCACCCAGTGCTATTAAAAGTCAATGTATATCCAATGTTATACAAGCCATAGATTGAAATAATGTTCTTAATAATATTAAGAACATAATAACAGTCATTCAGCTCCAAAATGACTCCTGAAGGTAAACTGAGGCGTGTAGTCCCGACAGCTTTGGCAGCAACTAAAGCTCTGTTGCCCATCCTCAGTTCAATCTCCTTTTTACCCAATCGCCTTCTATTTGTCAACACCTGCACAGAATTGCAGATATGAGATGCACATCCAGTATCCAATACCCATGATGTGGATTCCATATATGACAAATTAAGGTCTATGATAAAAATACCTTCATTTAGAATTACCTTGCAATTCCTTTTCCAATGCCCAGTTTCTCCGCATCGAAAATATTTGTCTTCTTTTCATTCTTCTTGCCCTTCCCTTTGTCAACTTTGGCGAGTTGTATACCCGTGGCCTTTTTCTTTCCTTTCCCTTTGTTACTTGTAGTGGATATCTGGGTGACCTTCCTTTTCTTATTGGCCCGGCCAATAATCATTACAGAAGAAGATGGTTTATCTTTCTACATAGTTCCTTCAGCACTCTTTAACATGTTGAGCAGCTCCGGGAGAGTTGCATCAATTCTATTCATGTTAAAGTTTATGATGAAGGAAGAAAAAGAATCAGGTAATGACTGGAGTATAAGATCAATGCACAGTTCAAGATCCAACTTGAACCCCAGTACATTGAGTCTATCTATCCACTCCATCATTTTCAGTACATGAGCATGTACTGAAGAACCCTCAGACATCCGTGTCCTGAAAAGCATTTTGGAGATGTCATACCTCTCGATCCTACCCTGCTCCTCGAAGAGCTGGCGTAGATTGAGAAGTATACTTCTACAATCAGCCTCTGTAGCTCGGGTGCCATAGAGGCCAACATGTAACATTGGGCAAGGGAGGAGTCCTCAGACCACTTGGCATAAGCCAGCAACTCGCCCTCGTCGGCATCAGGAGCCGGCTCAGAATGAACCGTGTCCAACACGTATGCAATCTTTTCGGCGGTAAGGACTATGCGTAGGTTACGCAGCCAATCCGAGTAGTTCGGTCCAGTTAAGCGATTTACATCCAAGATGCCACGGAGGGGGTTGGACGACGATATTGTAATCTGGATAAGAAATAAAAGACAACCTAGCATGTGTTCAAATTCTAACTTAGATGTGGTTTTCTATCTTAGTTAGTCCCACTATTTTTCGATCGAACTATATAACCCTCAGTATATAGAACGGGAGATCAACGAGATCAACCTAGTGGGTCGGAATCCCAACGAGACTGATGTACGACCTTGTGGAAAGCACAACAAGCCATACACCATCTCAAAGGCAGTCAACAGGCACTTGCATCTAATGTAATATCCGATATTCGGCCCCCGAGAAATCATCCCCTTGTGGAAAGCACAACAAATGATATTCTCGGTTAGATCTAACCATCATTATTACATAGCAATGAGTTCATGACCCGACCCTTGTGGAAAGCACAACAAGGTCGAGTTCAATTCCTCACCCCATTGAGGCCGAGCCTTGGAGTTTACTCCCGCCCCCAAACTCATGGACCTTGTGGAAAGCACAACAAATCTATGAAATGAAGATGTTCATTCACTCCATAATGATGGAGGGCCACGACGACTCCTAGAGCCACGCTAATCAGATCTAAAATTTAAGTGCGAGAGAATTCAATTTTATCTTGATCTCACCCTAGGTGGTAATATAAATGTATCCAATATATTTACCGTACCTAGTAGTTTGCACAAAATAAATGCATCCAATGCAAAATTAAACGCAAGTGATCATGGACTTTAACCCTAATGTAACTAAGACATCCGGCCCGCTTCCGAAGCAGCTGGATCGTCCTCGTCGGGTGTGCTCCGCGCTTTCAAACTCCGACGCCGCATCAATTACAACTTTTACACGGCACGCAGGCCGGAAAAATTAAATTATATGTGACTCAAATTTCAGCAGCCCTTAGGGCGAGTACAACAACGGAGGAAGATAGAAGTACATTGGAATTTAACAGAGAGAGAAAGGAGGTTCGCAGACCCCAATTAATTACATTAATCCAAGTCTATGATCACTTGCCAACCCATTCAAATAAAATCAATCAAGGGTTATTTTCTGAAAATAATCCTTACTTTTGAATTTAAAAATGAGATGTGCAAACAAAAACAGCCTAGCTTTGTTTAATTTTAAAAATCAAAGCATAATTAACTAAAATTAAACACACAAGTAGGCCAATACAAGGTAAATAATGTAAAGCACGTAAAAAACCATCATTTTCTACAGGGGCATCTAATTGAGATAATTAATTAAATTTAAATTTAAATTTAATTATCCAATAATCAAATTTAAATTCAAAATTTAAACATGTCAATAATTTAAATTTAAATTCAAACTAATTATCCAATAATATTGTTTGAAAGTAAATTTAAAATAATGCAATTATCCTCGATTAGTAATTTTCTAAAATTCAAAATTTGAATTTAATAATTATCTAATAATTAAAATTCAAATAATTGAATTTTTTTACTTTTAACTTCAATAAAATTTAAAATTTGAATTTTCTAATTATCTAATAATTAAAATTTTAAAAATTAAAATTTACTGAAATAACTTCAATTATTAACATTTTATCTTAAGATAAATAGTAATTATCTCATCTCGGTAAATTCAAATCGGTTAAATAAAATTTACCATTCGACATTTACTATTGAGATACTACTATTTAACCTACTCGATAAAATTCTATTTAATTTACTGTGTATTTTGATATATATATATATATATATCTAATATATATATTATTATTTTTACACATAATAAATTAAATCAGAATAAAATATAAATTTTTTTTTACAAAACGGTCCAACAATAAAAAAAAAATTTACAAAAAAAAATTTGCTCACCTGATGCCCAGCATCCAGGAAAAACAGAAATGCCCAGCACTCCTGTCTTACAAATTATAATTGAAGATTTAATATGCCCCTAAAGCATGGTTCTAAACGGCGATAAAAACACCGACCAGAGCGCGAACCTGGCTCTGATACCACTGTAAGGTTTCGCACAACACCTACGGGCGACGCAGCGGATAACAAAAATTTCATTTGCCCGATCCCGGTGTTATGGAAAGCTTAATCTGTGCTCTAATCGGTGTTTCTAAGACCCTAATTACGGGTTGCGTGTTTCACCTTGAGCGGAACGACGCTGTCCGCTATGCCCGATGCAGAGAAACCGAGCCGCACAACTGTACGGCCTCTAGAGCATATCCACACGGACCCTTGCGCAGCGACGGTACCTCCCCGGCACGACTATCCCCGACTCTATCACCTTCTAGAGAGAGAGAGAGAGAGCAAGAGGGAGAAAGGGGGGAGACTAATCCTCTCCCTTAAGCTTAATGCTTGGTTAGCTTATGGGAAGGAAAGAAGAAGCTCGAATGAGCTTCACGTAGGATCTATATATAGAGTTTAGGCTTTTTAGAAAAGGATTCCAAAAGACCGAAACTGGCCAGGGATTTAACGGAGCGTCAATGTCATGACCAATTAACTGTGTGATATATACCCGACAGTGAGCGATCCCCTCTTGACCATTGATGATCTTCACACGTCTCTTGGAGTGGTTAATGACTCGGCAACTCATGACTTATGGTTAAAGTCACTTAGCTAAGTAATTAAACCATTCCAGTCCTCGTGTATGATCCGATCAATGTCTCAGGTCAAAGGACCAACGATGCTACTGTGACCGTTGGATCTTCAGTTGACATTAGGTATAATCAACCATCTGAAGATCCAATAGCGGATCAGTTCAGTGCACATCCTCCAAGGACATACACCTACATATATGTGTTGGTGCCCCGCACCAATGACCATGAGACTGGTCACTGACACATCATGTGTACTGGTTTAATAGGTAATCAAAGTCCCCGAGTGATTACCCTCCAACCAGGAACAGTTTAAGGTATGTGTTCATGTAAAGTCAGTCTCATAATCGAGATCCCATCTCGAGTTGACTTTACAACCACATATCCTAGGGACAACGTAAAGTAACACAATCACATATTTACGCTCAAACACCACTTTATCAATAATGAACAAGATCGTACATATATCGGGTCTACCCGACCCTAAATTGGCATGTAGCACACCAACACTAACACGACCTGCGCAGTCAGGTCGCGGGGATCGACCTGCCCGGTCAGGTCGCGGCGATCAAGGGGGCAGCGCCCCTTGCGGGGTTTTCCGTGGGCGGAGCCCCCGGAACAAAATTTTGATTATAGGAGTGATATAATCAATAGAAATCTTCAAGACAGTCAAGGTTGATGTCACAGATGAGAACATACTGCTAAAGGACTCAAGCGACGGAGCTAAAGAGGTTAACGGACCGACCCGGGAAAACCCGAGGTCTGCCCAGCTGGCGGTCGACTGCCAGCACAGGGGCGGTCGACTGCCCTAGCTAGCAGCTCCCAGTCTGCACGAGTCTCAGTGGCGGTCGACCGCCAGCCCAGTAGCGGTCGACCGAAAATTCCAGGGACCATCCGTCTACAACGTTTCTCAGTAGCGGTCGACCGCCAACTTCTGCAGGTCGACTGCCAGCCCCGAGCCATCAATGTTGACTTTATTTTTCACTTCGAGAAGAGCCTCTTTCCTTGTAATTGTTTAATCCTAAAGTCACCTAATCACCCATAAAACGTGGATCTGGTCTGGGGGGTGTTTATGGACCATTCAAAGTCTATAAAACACATACAAGAGGGTTAGAAACCCTAATGCTTCAAGAGGAATCAAAGAGAGATCAAGAGAGGCTAGAGGAGGTGCTTGGAAGAAGAGGTACTGTAGCCGTGAACAGTACTCCGTGCAGAAGTTCTACATCCACTCCAAGTGATTCAAGCATAGATCTGAAGCAAGCAACCTCCAAGGAAGCTAGAAGCAATCAAGATTATCAAAGATGATCAAAGCTGCATCCTTAAACCTCTTCATCAACTCAAGAGGATCAAAAGAAAGATCAAAGCTACATCCAACACTCTCTCCATCAACTCAAGGTGATTCAAACTCATATCTCAATCCAATAATCTCCAAGGAGGTGCAAAAGCAAGCAAGGCTATCAAGGTGATCCAAAGAAGCTGATTTCACAAGGTTTTCAAGGGAGATCAAATCTGCATCCTTTATCTTCTTCATCAACTCAAGGTGATCCAAGGAAGATCATTTCACAAGGAAGAAGATACCATTGAAGCATCAGATTCAAGCTCCAGCAATCTCAGACAAGATCTTTTCTCTTTGAGCATATTCTATATCTTGTTTGAGTGTTTTCATCTCGCATCACGTACCACCTTCTCTATTTGTTTGTTGAGGGAATCGTCTCGCGCCCGTAGATGCCTGCACACACCAAGGAATCAAAAGGGCGTCAGAAGGAGTCACGGGTGTTTCCCGAGGGGACAACCCTCGGATGCTTAAGTCAGCAAGGGATTTAATGAGCAATAGAGAGAGGCAGAGTAGGAGAGAAGTAGGGGCCGTAGTAGTAGGTCCAGGAGGCGCGTGGTTCCTCTGTGTGCGTACTCGCCGGTCCCAGTGGGCTCTCGGAGAGTGTTCGCTGGGTGGTAGGGCCGCTCAGGAGGCAGAAGCTCACTGGACATAGATGGCCCTCTTGTCGTCGTTGCTGGTAGGGCTGCTCTCTTCTTAGTAGAAGGCTCTGGGACAGGAGTCTCCTCTTACGAAGTCGTGTGGGGGTTTTTTAGTAGAAGAATCTACCGTACTTCTCTCTATCGTCGATGTCCCTTTTATATGGGGTTGTCCTGGGGCGAGGGCATCATCCCTTGATAAGGAAGGGTCCGTTTAGTTGGAGTAACAGGTGTAATTACAGATAGAGCATACATAGAACAAGCGAACACTGCAGACATGCTCTCATTTGCCATTGTAGCGAAGGGCCATCGGCTAAGAGTCAAAACAAGCAAAAAAAATAGAAGATATAGAAAAGGGAATAAATAAAAATAATAATGCATCGAGAACAAGGTGTGAGGATGCCAGACATAGGAAGGGGGAAAGGGAAAGAGTGAAACATCGACTTCCCCTCCTTCCCCAGGTCTCACCTCTTCTGCTCCTTCCTCGCATTCTCTCTCTCTGTCTATCTAATCTTTTTTCTTCTTCTTTGTGTATACATCTTCTTCTCTGTCCTTTTCCTTTTATTTCTTATCCTCGTGTTAATTACCGTCCCTCCCTTTTTATAGAGCGAGGAGGGAGCAGCCGGGGGACATCCTCTGCTCGCCGAGAGGCCGTCACTGTCGTACTGGGCGACGCTGCAGATAACGTCGTTGCTGCCGGGGTGACGCTGTTGCTGCCGGATGAACCTCTGTGCGTCGGACAAGGTGAGGCCCTCGATGGCTGCCGTTTAAGCGTTCATGGGGCTAGTGGTTAACGCGCGTGAGGGCGCTACCGGTCAAAAGCCCAAAAGGGGCTGCAGTTCAAAAAGGATGAATATGAAGAGGAATTTAAGGCATAGGGGGGTGCATTAAATGCAGGTTAAACTTGGCAAGAAGAAAAAAAAGGAGGAGAGGTGATTGGCGTAGCACCTCCAAGATTTGATAAATCGAGACGGGACGGGTCGACTCGCTCGGCCAGTCACAGATCGGGACGATCGGTCTGTGAGACACAATTGAGACGTTTTATATATTATTTTAATTTTTTATAATATTTCAATTCTGTACCGTCTGAATAATAGTTCAATTCGAATTTTTGAAACGTTACATTTAAAAAAAATGTTTAAAACAATGACATAGTTAGGATTTGAACTCGGGAGACCCAAGTAAACCGTAGAACAACTAACCAACTGAGATAGAATTTCATTTAAATTATTTTATTACATTATATATATATTAATTATGGTTTGCCGTCTCGATACGCACCGGTACCGACCTATACCATCCCGTCCCGAGCCGTGACCGGGACGACCGGGACGGCAAACCCTGGCACCCCCCCTTTTCATTCCTCTTTTCTTTTCTTTTTTTATTCACCCTTCCTCTTCTTTTATTTCCTTTATGCTTTTCTTTTTCTTCTTTTCTTCTCTTCTTCTTTTCTTTTCCTCTTCCTCTTTTCGAAGTTCGGACTTCCATGGTCCGGATCACGGTGGTACCTCTTCAAAGATGCCTCGCCCTTCTTAAATCTAATTCGTCCGGTGAGACACAAATATATGATGACACGGTGTTGCACGTCTGATACGGCACTGCCATCAATAATGTTGAAATTTGGTCGTTCTATCCTCTTCTTCTGCTTCTTTGCTGATGTGTTCTTACAGTCGAGCCCGTGGCAGTATACCTTAGGAACACCTTGATTTCTTACCATTTCTGCTATACTGTAGTATATTGTAATGTTCATTTTATCCTTCTCTACCGGTGCTAGGGTGGCTGGCCGGAACTTTGACGAGGGTGCCCATACGACACGCCGGGTGAAGGTGCATACACGACACCTCTGATTTTTTCATATTTTTCTTCTTCACCTTATTTCTTTTCTTCTTTGCTCGAAGCGGGGATTGCTATTGTAGATGGCAAGTTTTTTTTTCTGACATCAACACTCCACTATACTTGTAGTTCCTTATGAGAACCCTATGTAAAACGCAGACATCCACTTTACCTTGCAATGACCAGGGGGCAACACATATGTCGAGTTTATCTCGTGACTTGCACCAGTTGTACTCAGGCCTTTAATGCCTACCTGTAAAACCTTAATGGCATCTATAAAGTAGGCCTGTCAACAGATTCGGATATTATCCGGATCCGTTTCGAATTCGAATCCGTATTAACGGATAATATTCGAATTCATATTCATTTTTTCGGATACGGATAATATCCGAATTCGAATCGGAGCGGATACAGATATTATAATATTTGCTTCGAAAAATATCCGTTCGTCATATTATATATCATATGATACATATTTTTAAATAATATACTATAAAATAAATAATATTGTGGAGAAATTTAGACATTTTATAGTTATAGTTTAATTTAGAGTTTATTTTATATATTTTTGACATTTTATCGTTATATTTTGTATACTTTTAACATTTTATAATTATATTTATATACTTTTGAATTTGAATCAGATAATTCGAATTTTAAAATGGAGCGGATACGGATAGTCATATATTCGCTTCGTATCCGAATTCAAATAGGAGCGGATCAAAATCGGATAATTCGAATTTTAAAACGGAGCGGATATGGATAGTCATATATTCGCTTCGTATCCACTCTGTTGACATGCCTACTATAAAGAAGTGTAACCAAAAATCCGGTCTTAACCGTGCACCTTGCTTCATCCAACATCTGAGCCAGTGTGTTCTTACCCCTTGCTGAGCCAGTGTCTGTAGCCCTACTCCGGTCTATGCCTCATCCAGTCAACTTGGACCCCAGTGCTGTCAGCCCAGTCTGCTAGACCCAACAATCAGATTCTAGCTGCAGTGCAAACCATGTCCCTTTTTAACGCTACGGCTTCTAGGGTATCCTAGTCCTCCTTCAGTAGAAGAAACAAAGGTGTTTTTGGATTCAATCCGATGTAAAATAAACATCGAGACGTCATGTACATGAGTCCCCGCAATCGCCTCCACTCATACCAGCGGAACCTCCTTCTCCCTACGTGTCACCTGACATCCCGTGCCTACGTGTCGTGCCCTGGTGACACTTCCCCAGTCAAAATTTGGTTCCTTAGGTGATCGTCGAGAAATCAACTGGCACGCCCACATTCCATCCAGCTACCCCTTACCCAGTCACATTTCTTTCTTCGCATTTCCTTGAATCCCCGCATGCCAAGTCGACCAATCTCGGCCTTCTGAAAGGCAAGTGCGTGTCACGATTCGGGAGAAATTTACAAATTCCCGCGAGCGACGGACAAAATTTGGCACGCCCGATGAAACGTCTCCTACCTTTCTTCTTTCCGCTGAAGAGGAACCAGTGCCAACCCTGAAGTCATGGTGTCATTTTCCTATACTTGCAGGAGAGGTAGAGGAGGAACATTCCCTGCAACTTCCAGTATGCACTCTAGCAGTCGGTTCGTGCCTGGCAACCCTCTCCGATCGTCCCGCCCACCAGCAACCAACAGTCTAGTAGCAATGGCGCCCGTGACGTATGGCCCCATCATCATTGCCACCCACGCTCGGGTGGGCTACTTGGCGATGCCGATCGCCTTCGGTGACTTCGCCCCTGTCATTGGTTCGCCCTACTTCATGGTCGTGATCCTTATGGCTATCCCACAGCCAACCCCTGTTCCTGCTACTGCTCGTGCAGATAGGCTACCACGCCCTTCCCCAGCACTAGCGACCTGCGAGGGCACCAGGCCTAGGGTCTCCACTGTCAGCCCCCGTAGGGGTCCCACGTCCTCTCTTTCCCGGACAAGCATCAACTCCCTAGTCCACAACCGACCGACCCCCAACACGGGCATCACGCCTCGGACCTCGGTCGTCCCTCCAGTCACTCACTCGGGGTTTCAACCCTGAGTCCCCATCGAGCCAACACCCAACACGGGCTCCCAGCCCCGGGTTCAAGGCTCCTCAGCACTTCGCTCAAGCTTTCAACCCTGAGTTCTAGCAAAGGCTACACCCAACACGGGTTTCCAGCCCCGAGTTCAAGGCTTCTCAGTATTTCGCTCGGGCTTTCAACCCCGAGTCCCAGCCGAGCCAACACCCAACACGAGCTCCCAGCTCTGGGTTTAAGGTTCCCCAGCACTCAACTCGGGCTCACAACCCCAGGTCATAGGAAGATTGGTTCCCAACACGGGCTTCCTGCCCCCAGTTTCAGACATCCCAGCTTCTCGACGGGGTTTACTGCCCCAGGATCCAATAGTGCCAACCCCTATTACAGGTTTTTCCTCTCAAGGAGCGGCAACTCCAGTTTCCAGCGTGGGCCTTCAGCCCCAAATTCCAGCAATGCTGGCAGCTGACACGGGTTCACTACCCCGGGCTCTCGGCGTCTCATCATTTGAAAGGGGCATCATGTCCCAGACTCCTATAATATATAGGCTCTCAGTATGAGGATATCATCCCGAGTGCCGACAACCTTTCTCTCAGCTTGAGCACACTTCAACACTCGAGTCGCTCAGATTTCGACTCTCAATATGGGCACCAGGCCCTGGAGGTTGATTCCAACAATTCTTGCTGAAAGTGTCACGCTTCTGGCAATGGTAGACTGGGTCTTCTGAGTCCTCTTTGGTACCCCAAAAGAAACGCCGCAGCAACCGCAGAAGCAGGTAACCTGCTGTCGCAACCAGCAACTCCGGCAAGACTATTCTCATCTATCATCTAAGGATTCATCTCGATGGGGGTGTGCCAATCATCCCGTGTGACCGGAACGTGCCTACAGTCCCTACCTCCAATAGCTTCAGCCTCCTGCGGCGTACGTGAGAGGATAAAGCAGAATTGAAAGAAACTGGCACTTCGTTAGAATACCGGGGGCAGTCACATCAGTCCGACACCAAAACTCCTAAGTTCAATCGTAGGAGTAGCGACAAGGGAGAGCGACAGCTTTGCCTGAGAAGAATCTGGGTTACTCCAACGGAGGCTCAAGCCATTTGGAGGGCACGTGCCAAAAATCCCCTCCACATACCTGAGCGTCATATCGCTCGAGATGTTGCTGAGTCATCATCGGCTTAATTCGACCACATCCAGCTAGCCACTCCTTCTCACCTAAATAGGTAGAGGCGAATAGGGGCTCGTACTGAGCTTCACAGGTAGAAAGTTTTGAGTTCTTCTCGGATAAACACCAGTCACATGATGGAGGATCCACCACAGAGGATCTCAGTCTTCGATAGACTGGGGGCACCGGTCTACTCTGAGAAACATCCCGAGAAGAAGCGGATGGTGCGGTTCATCAACGATGTCGTTCGGGTGTTCGCGTGTTACGCCATCGGTCAACAACCCGAGACGCAGTCTGATGACATGCACTAGCCATTGTCCCAATTTAAGAGGCCTCGCTTAGAAGCTTAGCCTTCAGTGCCACCAGGCCACGTCAGCACTTTCGCCGGGCCCCAGGCCTTGGAACACCCTGAAGAGGTGCCAGCCGAGGATCATGGTGCTCCCATAAATACGGATCCAGCTAACAATAATCCTCTAGCGGAAGTTCAAGATATGACTCTTGAAACTCTCATGAGGGAGAATCAACACTTGAAGACCATCCTGCAAGATCTTCTTTAGGAACGAGATCCTCACCCTCAACATCCTGCTAGACCTCGGGTCAAAACGCAGATGTTACCAGCCAGGCACAATGGTGCCAACGCTTCGGCAACTGTTGCCAGAACCTTGACAGTAGCAGGGTTCGACACACCACCAACAGAAGTGATGTGACACCATTCGTTGGACCTAGATTTGCAAGAAACCGGACCGAACGGTGATATCTCACAAGCGGTTCTCCCGCGAGGTGCGCACCTGGGCCCGTAGGCGGACCGGCGATGATGGTGAGGGTCCGAAGTGGACCTTGAGGTTTCAAGGATATGGCTGGATGGGGATGGACCCCAATAGGATAGGGATGCCCAACTTCAAGGGCGACCGACACGCCGAGGGCGTGGGATGTAGTGTCTCCCTCACAACTCACCCGCGGTGGCACTCGAATTGATGGAAAATTGGAACGAGCTCTCTCTCACTGCCGACGGCGCAACTAGAGATAATACTAAACTAAGCAAAGGTAAGAAACCAGCAGAGGAGAGTGGTCCGAAGCTCACCTGATCGGTGTGAAGACACCGATCCCGGCCGGAGACGAGGGCGAGCGGGGGAGTGTGGGTTCCCCGCACACTACGTCGGTGTAGCTTCCCCTGTTCAAATATTTCATGCACTACTCCCCACGCGGGGGGGTTGGACTAGGAAAATAGAAATTTAAGTTACAAACAAACACTACCTCCACACAGGGAGGGGCGTTAAGCCGGCCAGGCGGGGTGGGGTGGTGAACTAGCTATTGCCGAACGATCTGCCCCATTCTGGAATACCAGGACAGGGGGTTGATGTAGACGCTGCCACGCACTCCTCCGAACTCAGAAGTCGACGAAAATGGAGCCGAAACGTTGCTGACAGACCCAAGAATGCCTGTGAATTTTTATGGACGATCCCGACGTTGACACCGGAGGGGGCGGGCTCTGGATCAGGCTCCCTGCGCTCTGGTTCGGACTGGTCCCAGGGTGCAGCAGCAGGTGGACGTAGGTACCACGGTCACTCCCGAAGTCCAATTGAGGTAGGACCAAGTCGAGGACGACCGTGGATGAGTCTTCTTTGAGTGGCAACCAGGGAGGGCACCAGAAGAGGTCGGAGCATGGAGGTGGAACCCGAAGAGTGAGAGGGGGTCTGATCAGTCCCTGACAGGACTGACATGTGCACCTGGGGAAAATAATTTGGAACGGGGAGCTCCGGTTGCTGTGTTGGATAGAGGACTGGTGAATCTTCGCCCCGGTCAAGTGGCGCACCAAGTGGAGCACGGGTGTGGTCGCAGTAGCTTCTGAATGGCAGCTCTGGTTTCTGGCCGGATTGGTTCTGCGCAGTCGGTGAAGAATGGCTCTCCCGGACAGCTCCGAACTCGAATTGGGGCGGGATCACCTCGCCTGCGAAGACGACTGGAAGAGATTTCCGGAAATGTAGAATACGCCTCCATAAGATGTGCGGTGAAGACGTGGTGGACTCTGAAACTTGACCCTTGACTGCTGCCTGCGGACTGAGATGAATAGGGTGATGATAGGTGATGGGAGACAGAGTAGATGGGGTGGGAAATGAGGTGGATGGGTGTGGGGGTGACACCTGACTATGTGGGGGTCTGTTAGAGGGTGATACAAGGTGTGGGAGGGGCAGAAAGGAGGCTGGGAGGTGGTCTAGCAAGTGGAGGAAGGGGAGCTGCGAATTTGGGTTGGGAAGGAGAGAGGGGGGAGAGAACTCTCCTTTGGTTTGAATGCGGGGTTAATGGAGGGGTTAACGGGGGCCTAGGGAATGGGAAGGGTTGCCTTGGGGAGGGGAAGGGGTGCTTGGGAGAAGGGATTCTCTCTTGGGAAAATGAAAGGTTGTATGGGGAAGGGGAAAGGTTGCTTGGGAGGAGGGAGAGGTGCCTAGGAGAAGGGGATTCCACCTAGGGGTTGGAGGGGAATTAAATGGGAGTTATGGGGAAGGGGGAGGGGTCTTAATGAGAGGTGAATATGGAGGAGAGAGAGTGAATTTTGAAATTGGGGGTGGGGAGGAGAGAGAATGGGGTTCGCCCCCTTTAGAGAGAGAGAGAAAGAGAGAGGGGAATCCACCCCTTAGAGAGAGAGAGAGAGACAATTCTTGTGGAAATTTTCACTTCATACTTCATTCATTCATTAGTTCTCCATGAAGGGATTGGGGTCCTATTTATAGGGAACCCTCAATTTACAAAAAGTCCTTACCTTTTGGACTATTGACAAATGACCAAGGGGGGGAAGGGGGCGCCCATGGGCCAAGCCCATTGAAGTGGGCCCATTAACCCACTAGGCCACCTAATGATACTTAGACTTAGATAGATGACTCACTAACTTAGGTACTTGACTCAATAAAAGGAAGATTACATGGTTAAGACTCAAGGAAAGATATGAAAATTACATAGCTAGACTTAGAAAATTAAGATGAACACAATGGCGAGTACCGGGACCCTTGGAGAAATGGGAAGTGGTAAGCGATGTCCCCATCATACTCCCGGGGTGCAGAGAACTCGACTATGTCGAGTAAAGATCCATCGTATGCGGAGGGAGCCACGGCGGGGTTACCCACAAGTCTACCAAAGGTAGCTGGTCCTTTCACCAAGCGAGGTAGCTCCCATACCCTTTGCTCCAGATGACAGTGACCTGTTCATACAATATCCGTTCAACATGCTCATGCTGGTCTCTCTGGGCTGGTAAACTTCTCTCAAGGGTAGGTGCTCTCTCAAGGGAGGGGATGAGGTCAATTTCCTCACTGGGTGTCACCATGGGACCCATGTATGGCACCAGGTCAGCCACGATGAAAGTGGGACTTACTCTGTATTCCTCAAGGAGGTCTAACACATAAGCATTAGTGCCGATGTATCTCAGGACCTGGAAGGGACCTGTTCCATGAGACCTCAGTTTTGAGACGTTCTCAGATGATAGTCTCTCAGTCCTCACCATCACGGAATCACCAAACCAGAATTCTTGGTGGCAGCGGTGAGAGTTGGCTAATTGTTTGTTCACCTCGTTGCTCTTGTTGATGTGCTTGCGAGGGTTGCCATGCAATGTCATAAATGATGATCCTCTAGGGATGAAGGGACGGCATGGACAACCAAATTTAGCCCTATCAAGTGTTACATTGATTTTGGTGGACTTAGGAGGGCCGGGACACCCATAGATACCTATCATGCAAAGGGGTGTTGGATGTCGGGGGTCCCGGACATCCATGAATGATTCCTTCATGCTTTGACCTCATAATGATTGACTTAGGGGGGCCGGAACATCCAAATGTAGACCAGCCATGCTTTGACGCCAAGAAGACTTTGATGGAATTGGGAGGACCGGGACATCCATAAGTGGACCTATCATGCAATGATGCCGCGTAGACTTTGGTTGACTTAGGAGGGCTTGGGCATCCATATGTAATCCAATCATGCATGGGGATGACAAATGCCGGGGGACCCGGACATCCATGAATGCTCCTATCATGCCTATGACCCATGATGAATGAAGGATGACCATTACACCCAAATATGGACCACTTATGTTTCCAACTTGACATGTGGGTGTTATGAATGAAAGGACCCGACCTACTAATCATGTCAAGTGGTGGGAGGTGCCAAGACAGAGGCATTCCTACTCCAAAGATGATTTCTATGTGAGGGGTTGTGGGATGACCTTTGAGCTTCCATTTGAGAGGATCGAAGGGATCTAAGAAGGTGGATAGCACGGAGTGAGACACTTCCTTAATCCCTATGTGAATATTGCCCAAAGTCATGGCCCCTATGGTGTAACCCGAGTCTAGGAAGGGGTGGATTTAATCCATTATGGTTGGTTGGGATAGGGAAAGGTGGGTGGTGGGTAAGGTGATTGGGCCACTTGGGTATCTGTACTCCCATTGGAATGGGTCAAAGGGATCATGGTAAGGGCTACCTAAAGAGAGGAACTCCATGTCCCCAAGGTCTTTACAAGGTGGTGAGTCATCCTCCTCCAAAGTGATCGGTCCAAGATCTCTAGTGAGTTGATCGTTTAAGGCATTTGGGGTCTCAATGGGTGGGGAGTAGACCGGAGTGGGTTCTTCCTCCAAGGGGAGAAATAGAAGAATCTCAATAGTGCAATGCCCACTCATGCAAACGGAAGTGATGGAGTCAATGGTGGGGTGGGCAAAGTTAATGGTGCTAGGCTCCGAAGGTCCCATGGCAAGCAAGCCGGTCAAGTGGACTTGCCAATATAGGCAATCCATTAGGTCTCCCAAGTCTCCCGTGAAGTAGAAGGTTTGTAAAGTGACATGGGGAGACCGGGTGGGAACAATTTGGGATTGATATCCCAATGGTGGTGATCTCAGGAGGGTGGGACTTTGCTTGAGCCATTGGAGTATGGACTCATCTATGGTGACGGTGTGCGGCTCATGAGGACCCGGACTAGGAGGGGTGGGTAAGTTTTGTGGCTCCTCCTCCTCAACGGTGTAGGCTTGGGTTTCCTCGAGGGTCGGGAGGGGGTCTAGGTCAATCTTACTTCCAAGGGAAGAGGTGTTTACTTCCAAGGGATCAGGTGTTTGGATCATGGGCTCCTCTTCCAAGGGGAGGAATGGGTCTTTTGGTGGAGGAGTGGAGATAGCCGACTCATGGTACTCTCGGGGTGGTGAACATGGACGGGCTTGGGTTGGGATTGATAGGGGAAGTACTTGGGTTGGAGTTGGGGGTGGAAAAGTGGTTGGTTGAGGAGGTCTGGATTGGGGTGCGTAGATCTTTCTAAGATCGGCCCTCATTTCAACCCAAGATTCAATGGGTGCTTCCCCTTTGGCTTCTCTCAAACCTATAATGTACTCCCATTCTTTCCTAGCTTGGCGCCAGAGCAAACTCTTGGCATAGTTGACTTGGATAGGTCCTGACAGGGTAAACCTCCCAAAGTGTCGGTCTATGGACTTCTCCCATTCTAGATATATGCTAGGGTGGGTTCCGTCAAACACAAAGGCTTCTAATGGGCCTAAGAGTGGCGAATATGTCAAGTATGAGGTAGTCATGATGGTGGACAAGGGTGATGCATGCAATGGCCTTAGGATAAGACTTAGTAGAGACAAGTCTAGAACTTGCTCTGATACCAAGTTGATGTGACACCATTCCTTGGACCTAGATTTGCAAGCAACCGGACCGAACGGTGATATCTCACAAGCGGTTCTCCCGCGAGGCGCCCACCCGGGCCCGTAGGCGGACCGGTGATGATGGTGAGGGTCCGAAGTGGACCTTGGGGTTCCAAGGATATGGCTGGCTGGGGATGGACCCCAATGGGATAGGGATGCCCAACTTCAAGGGCGGCCGGCACGCCGACGGCGTGGGATGTAGTGTCTCCCTCACAACTCACCCGCGGTGGCACTCGAATTGATGGAAAATTGGAACGAGCTCTCTCACTGCCGACAGCGCAACTAGAGATAATACTAAACTAAGCAAAGGTAAGAAACCAGCAGAGGAGAGTGGTCCGAAGCTCACCTGATCGGTGTGAAGACACCGATCCCGGTCGGAGACGAGGGCGAGCGGGGGAGTGTGGGTTCCCCGCACACTGCGTCGGTGTAGCTTCCCATGTTCAAATATTGCATGCATTACTCCCCACGCAGGGGGGTTGAACTAGGGAAAGGAAAATTTCAGTTACAAACAAACACTACCTCCACACAGGGAGGGGCGTTAAGCCGGCCAGGCGGGGTGGGGTGGTGAACTAGCTATTGCCGAACGATCTGCCCCATTCTGGATACCCGGATAGGGGGTTGATGTAGATGCTGCCACGCACTCCTCCAAACTCGGAAGTCGACGAAACCGGAACCGAAACGTCGCTGACAGACCCAAGAATGCCTGTGAATTTTTATGGACGATCCCGATGTCGACACCGGTGGGGGCGGGCTCTGGATCAGGCTCCCTGCGCTCTGGTTCGGACTGGTCCCAGGGTGCAGCAGCAGGTGGACGTAGGTACCACGGTCACTCCCGAAGTCCAATTGAGGCGGGACCAAGTCGAGGACGACCGTGGACGAGTCTTCTTCGAGTGGCAACCAGGGAGGGCACCAAAAGAGGTCAGAGCAGGGAGGTGGAACCCGAAGAGTGAGAGGGGATCTGATCAGTCCCTGACAGGACTGACCTGCGCACCTGGGGAAAATAATTTGGAACGGGGAGCTCCGAACTCCAAACGAGGTCCCGCTTGCTGTGTTGGACAGAGGACTGGTGGATCTTCACCCCGGTCAAGTGGCGCACCAAGTGGAGCACCGGTGTGGTCGCAGTAGCTTCTGAATGGCAGCTCTGGTTTCTTGCCGGACTGGTTCTACGCAGTCGGTGAAGAATGGCTCTCCCGGATAGCTCCGAACTCGAATTGGGGCGGGATCACCTCGCCTGCGAAGACGACTGGAAGAGCTTTCCGGCAATGTAGGATACGCCTCCAGAAAATGTGTGGTGAAGACGTGGTGGACTCTGCAACTTGACCCTTAACTGCTGCCTGCGGACTGAGATGAATAGGGTGATGATGGGTGATGGGAGACGGAATAGATGGGGTAGGAAATGGGGTGGATGGGTGTGGGGGTGACACCTGACTATGTGGGGGTCTGTTAGGGGGTGATACAAGGTGTGGGAGAGGCAGAAAGGAGGATGGGAGGTGGTCTAGCAAGTGGAGGAAGGGGGAGCTGCGAATTTGGGTTGGGAAGGAGAGAGGGGGGAGAGAACTCTCCTTTGGTTTGAATGTGGGGTTAATGGAGGGGTTAACGGGGGCCTAGGGAATGGGAAGGGTTGTCTTGGGGAGGGGAAGGGGTGCTTGGGAGAAGGGATTCTCCCTTGGGAAAATGAAAGGTTGTATGGGGAAGGGGAAAGGTTGCTTGGGAGGAGGGAGATGTGCCTAGGAGAAGGGGATTCCACCTAGGAGTTGGAGGGGAATTAAATGGGAGGTATGGGGAAGGGGGAGGGGTCTTAATGAGAGGTGAATAGGAAGGAGAGAGAGTGAATTTCGAAATTGGGGGTAGGGAGGAGAGAGAATGGGGTTTGCCCCCTTTAGAGAGAGAGAGAAAGAAAGAGAGAGGGGAATCCACCCCTTAGAGAGAGAGAGAGAGAGAGAGACAATTCTTGTGGAAATTTTCACTTAATACTTCATTCATTCATTAGTTCTCCATGGAGGGATTGGGGTCCTATTTATAGGGAACCCTCAATTTACAAAAAGTCATTACCTTTTGGACTATTGACAAATGACCAAGGGGGGGAAGGGGGCGCCCATGGGTCAAGCCCATTGAAGTGGGCCCGTTAACCCACTAGGCCACCTAATGATACTTAGACTTAGATAGATGACTCACTAACTTAGGTACTTGACTCAATAAAAGAAAAATTACATGGTTAAGACTCAAGGAAAGATATGAAAATTACATAGCTAGACTTAGAAAATCAAGATGAACACAATGGTGAGCATCGGGACCCTTGGAGAAATGGGAAGTGGTAAGTGGTATCCCCATCAAGAAGCCAATCCGCTAGCATCAAACACGCCAATGCCATAAAGTCTTATGGCCCAACGGTAGATGACAGAGTGGATCGTCTAGACGAAGCTCGCCCAGTACGAGGAAGGGGTGACCACTGTAGATCTTTACAGTGTGTCATACCCACTACACCACCGGTTGAAAAAGTTTCCTCCGGAGTACGCCAAGCCCTCGAAGTTACAGAAGTTCGACGGGCAAGGGTCTCCGCATGAGCACTTGGCCTATTAATTGTCCTGCTATTGCTGACAGTCTGTTTATTTCTCTTCTTGTGCAATTTCCATCCTTGCTATTATTGCATGTATCTTTGAAATAACACTAAAAATATTACTCCCACGCAGGGACGTTAGATAGATAGCAAATTCAAAATACAAATGCCAAAGAAGAAAGTATACAATAAATATTACCAGTTTAGCACGCAAGAATATGTCTTAAGATATTGCAATGGCATAAGAAGATTTTAAATAGATATTCTTTTTGTCTTGGAAATGAACAAATATCTTAGTAGATACTATGCATTTAATGTGTCAGCATGGTTCAACTTGATTTATTAAATATCGTTCTTACGTTTTGTTTGCTCACATGATGAAGAAGGAAGGTGTTAAATAATATCGATCGTTTAAGTGCACAACGCCATGTAACATTTAAGTGTTGTGTAGGCGTCTTACTGTTTATTTTGTCATTTAGTGCAATCAATAAGTCAAAAATGTTCCACGTGGACCGCCCATTAAAAAATGAGCAAAGAATTTTATCTTTGTTTAAAGAAGGTAGATGAAGTATCGTCTATCCATTCGTCTAACTATCATGATCACTTTTTATATTAGATGAACCATCGTATATCCTTATTTTTATCGTTATTTACTTAGACGATGTTTCGTATATTCGTAATCTTCTTAGATTACTAAGTTTCATCTATCACAATTTTTAACTTTTTCTCTTTAGATGAAATATTATCTAACTCATCGTCTATCGTGAGTTAGACGAAGTATCGCCTATCATGTCTTCAGTTAGACGACGTATCGTTTAAATTGATCTTTTATCATTTTTCTTTTGGATGAAGTATTATCTATATCATCGCCTATCGTGAGTTAGGTGATGTATCGTCTAACGCTCCTTCAAGTAGATAATGTATTGTATATATTTAGTTTTATCATTTTCTTAGTAGACGGAGTATCATCTATCCATTTTGACTTAGACGATGTATCGTGTATCATTGAGCTTTTGTCCTTGTCTTATTAGACGAATCATCGTCTATTCATTCTGACTTAGACGACGTGTCATTTATCGTTCCGTCTAACCACAAACATTTAGATGAAGTTTTGTCTAGTGCAAATTTACTCATTCAGACGGTGTATCATCTATCCTTCCTTTTTGTCTTTTTCTAGTTAGACGATGTATCGTCTAACTCTTCTTCTATCTTGAGTTCTTAGACGATTGATCGTCTACTTTTTCATCTATTCTTGAGATTTATATGATAGATCATCTACTCGTTTGTCTATCTTAAAAACTTAGACAAAGGATTGTTTAACTCATTTCCTTATCGTTTTGTTTATAGATGATATATCATCTATATTACATTTGATTAGACGATGTATTGTTTAATAATGTTTCTTATGTTTACTTAGATGATATTATATCCATTGTATCCTAGATATTTATGGAGATTTGAATTTTGGTTAAACTTATAATATTGGAATAAATAAGTATATTATATCATAAACTAAAGTATAATAATAAATTTATGAAAAATATATATATTCAACGATCTTTCCTTTTTTCTTAATGACAAAATAAATTAGAAGTTCGGGTAGATTTGTCTTTTATATGATATCTGTTTGAAATTTTTAACTCCCCTTGAGTTAACAAATCTGCAGGAGTTTCAATATATATTAATGTGTTTCTCTCCCTTACTAAATACATTCTCCCCCTTTATATAAGTGTCCTTTTTATCGTGTATCCTTCCCCTATATTAATATATTTCTCTCCCTTTTTGTCAGAGCAAAAAAAAAATGAGAGTTGAACTGTAACATACATCTCTTTTTGATGAAAAATGTCATACAGGAGTAGGGATTAATTTCATTGATTTCATTGATAAGAGTTACAATTGAATAATAAAAAATAAAAATTATAAGCAAGTTACAAGAGGTTTAAAGAATGACAATTATTAGTATATTATTGGGGATTCCTCATCCCCAGCCAGGTTTACTCTGGTGGGATTTGGGCACCATATGTGAATTGTATTGAGCGCATGTGCCACACCACCGGTTATAGGGTTTGTGATTACAATAATGTTGTAGTCGTCTATAAGTTTGTAGTGGGACTTCCCATATCTCCTCCTCTTGATTCTTGTATGAGTCCATGAATTTGCTAAAGTCGTGTCTGCTTCTCCTCAGATTTTTCAGGAGGTCAGTGCAATGTGCACTCTTTTCATGCAGTTGGTACCCCATGCTAAAACTTGTGCATAGTATTCTTCCTGCAGGTCCAACCGTGGAAGCTTTGAGTGGTATTGCAGTGGGAATGGATCTGAGGCGTGGACTGATGTTATTGCTTTAGTGCTAGAAACCCTTGAGACTGTGGGCTGTGAGATAGTTGGAGCATGCATTTCTTTCCTCGCATGCTCTTTTATGTCATCAAACTCTTCTTCAGTTGACGCCTTTTGACTTGCCTCCATTTCAACGAATTTTTCATAGGAGATAGAGGGGAGGTTTGACTGAAAGAGTTTTCGATTGTATTCTAAATATCTTATATACTCCTTAATCTCTTCCTCAACCTCTCTGTCAATCTGTTGGATTTGGATTGCCCTATACTGCTTAAACGCGACCTTATTCTTTCCTAGTATGGCAAGTACATTGTTGTACTCCTATAAGAACCTACACTTAGGAGTGAACTCTAGGATGTTCTACTCCTCTGTTAACGTGTGGACTTGATCCCAGTAGCTCATAATCATGAATTCAGGAGCATAGCTAAGACTTATTAGGTTGGCTGTGAAGTTGCCCAAAGGAATTTTTGGTTCTCCTGCTCGTCTAGAAGTGCCTGACCCAATTACAATAAATTTGCTTCTCCTGCTCGTCTATCACGAGGACTTCAAAAATGCTAGGGAAGGGAGTCTGCTCTTGTGTGTTGATTATTGTACTAATTCTCTCCAGATGAAGGCGATGTAGGTTCATAGAAGGGGATTCTGAAATGTGATAAGAGAATGGTATAACTACCTAAATGTTACTAAATACAAGGTGATGAATTTAGAAGATGAGTTTGCCACAGATCGAATGATTGAGGTTGTGTCGAGGAACTTCCCTCTCCCTGAGTGTATGTAGGAGGTAGAGGAGGTGGAACTTTGTAATATCCCGGACCTTTCGGATCCATCTTTTCGGGTCCCGGATTTATTTTCTCGGAAATTTGTTCTCATTTTGTCCGGAATTATCTTTCGGACATTTTGCGGGTTCGAATCCGTGCGTTTCGGATCAGTTTCGGAAGTCCCGGAACGTGTTCCGCGGTTTTCTGTATTTTTCCCTGACAGGACCTACGGAACCCCGTAGTGGGTGAACCGGGTCGTTCACCTACTCAGGGATGGTACCACGGCAATCAGCGTGTCCCAACGATCGTGACGGTATATTTTTCTATTTTTTTGTTTTTTTTTTAAAAAATTCAGATTTTCTATAAATACCCCTCCTTTTTTCTTTTTCTTTTCTTCTTATTCTTTCTCCTTCCTCCTTCTCTCCCGTGAGCGACCGCACCCCCCTTCCTCTCTGTCTTCCTCCGGTGTGACCACGGCGGCGCTCCCCTCCGACTGCAGACATCGGTGAGGCGACGGCACGGTGGCGACCACAGCGGCGAGGCGATCGTGGCGGCGTGTGGCTCATGAGATATCATGAAGGTTTGAGGGTTCTAAAAGCTTTCTTCGTGGATCGACGGTGATCCGACAAGTCTCGAGCGATTTCGAGGTAGGGTGACGGTCCCTAGCTCCATGTCTTCCTTCCCCGTGATTTATAGGCCGAGATGATGTCGAGAGTGGTTTATTTTGAGCCGGGAAGGGAAAAGCATGTTTTTGGGCTTGAGTGGCCGATATAGCATTTTAATATGCTATTTTGTGGTTTGTGGGCATCAAAAGATGCATTAGGGGGTTGAGAACAAGTTTCCCTTTTGTTTCCCCTTCACCCGGGAGTGAATGGGGCGTGGAATGGTGATTTTGGGGTTTTCCTGCTGTTCTCGATTTTCAGGGTCTGTGGCGGCCCTTCCAGTGACCGCCACATCCTTCAGGCGGTCCTCGTTCGACCGTTTCAAGCTTTCCGTGTGTGGGTTGGGCTTGGCAGCCTCACGATGAGCCGCCTGAGCCCAGGTGGCGGACAAAGGTCCGACCGCTAAGCCAAGTTGGTCGGCATGGCCATCGAGGTATTTTGACCGTTGGTTTTTGACCGTTGGAGGCTTTTGGGTTTGGCGGTCGAGGGTACGCCCGTCTCATGCCTTTTGTCGGCCCTATATAGGACTGCTTGTTCTTTCGTGACCCAGGGTGTGGCGGCCTATCGTGGGACCGCTACAGTCCCTATGGCGGCCTAACCTTGGACCGCTAGATCTTGTGGCGGCCCAAAGGTGGACCGCTAACGGTTCATGTCCAACCGGAGTTGCGTTTTACTGATTCGAGTCCCCGGTTAGTGGATCTCAATTCGCGTGTTGACCCGTGGTCTGACTGATGCTGGGCATCATGTGGGGACCACATGTCAGGGTGCCGTGGGATCCCGGGAGTTGGTGTTCTCGACTTATGTCACCGTGAGTCGGTGTCGGTACGAGGAGCGGTCCTTGTCCTTTGTCCGGTTTAGACGTTGTTTTCCGTTGACTAGAGCGTCTACTCTTTCAGTGACCCTCCACTAGTCGTAACCTTCCGACAAGCGAGTGGTCCCACCAGGGAGTGGTGGCGAGACTACCCCAGAGAGATAATTTTGGACTGGTTTCTGTCGGGCCCCACGTCTACCAGCCAGAGTCCGGCTGAGGGGAAAACCGGTCAAAGGGCCAGACCAGGGACGCATGGTCTGTGTGTGCACACGTGGTTGGGGGCGGTTGGACCCGGGCTGACGAGCGCGACCCCAGCTAGTCACTTATTCTGTGGTTACTAGTACGGTGTCCCCGTTCCACCAGGGGTCGAGGGGGACACCCGAGGCGTGATTTAAGCCGTCAGTGGACGCATCCGGTCTTACTTCTAGTGGGTTGGTACTCCTATCTTTGTGCGGTAGTGACTCTCAGAGTTTGACAAGTTGTCTCAGTTTTCATGCCGTGCGCTCGGTACTAGCCGTTGTAGTAGCTTGTAGTTACTTTCCGCACAGTTTCTCGATTTGCGAGGTGGGGACCGGATGATCCCTACTGAGCCTTTTGTTTTAAGGCTCCTTCCCTGCATGTTTTCACCATGTTTCAGGTGAGACGAGTCTTCAGGGAACGCTTCAGAGGCTCCACGTGGCTCAGGTGTCCAGGGTTAGTTGCCAGTTGCCAGGCCGGGGTATGCCCCGTGTAGTTGTACCTTCTTTTCTGTGTTGTACTAGTTGTAGACTACTATTATATTTTAGACTGCTATTATTATTATGGACCATGTAATTTAATTAATGTCATTAATTGCTTCCTACTTAATTCATTTAATTGGCGTAGCTCTGCAATTATTTTAGATTCTTGTGTATCTCCACATCATCCTTTTAACCCTTCCGAGTCCTCTGGCTCGTGGGTGGCGGTTCGAGATTCGGGTTATCGGGCTTTCCAGATGTTCGGATCTCGGGTCGTTACAAACTTCCTCCGATTCTGACGATGACTCCCCCAAAACAGATCTGACTGCAGCTCTGAAGTCCCCATTTAAGAGTTCATCCATGAACCTTTGAAGATGCATGCCGGTTTGACCTTGTGTCTTCAAGACTTCATTGTACTTTTCCCACATGCCGTATGTCTTCCTCCATGTAGCACCGAGGAACAAATTAGCAACATCAGTTGGAATGATCTTCATTTTTGTGGGTTTAGTAGAAGCCTTGACTGTAGCTTTTCTTTGGCACCTGAGTCCGGCAATCTCTTTGCCTCTGCTTTGTCAGCAACAGCTTTTGCTCGGGCTTCTGCTGTTCTTGTTGTTTCTATGTTATTCATCTCGGCAAGATAGATTGGTTCAAAAGGAGGTGGAGGTTGTGCACCCATAGTAACTGAAGGTTCTACCACAGGGGAAATGCTGGGAGTACTCCCCTCTCTTATAACCATGCGGCAGACCACCTTGACTCTTTTTGTTGGCTGCGGGGCAAGCTTGGGTGCAGTCCTCATGTTGATTTTATCAGCTACCAATGAAGCTAGCCAATCACAATCTTTATCAGGAGGTTGCATTTGATGCAATTCCATTACCATATCTTGCAAGGTCCATGTTGGCCCAAAAGGCAGCATGCGGACAAGAAGGGGGGGTTGAATTATCCCCCAATCACAGTGACAATTTTAAAACTACTTTGTAGAATTAACAAGATTGAAGAAAATAAACAAAACTAGAATAAAATCAATTCTCTCAATCTCGCCGAGCCCACACGATCAAGATAATAGAAATTAGCGAGTAATCACACACCACAATATACGAGCATTTTTAGGTGGTTCGGTCAAACAACCAATCCACCTACGTCTACGCCTCACCAAACCGGTGAGGCTTCACTCACTTCAAAGAAGCACACAGAGTAAAAACTCCAACCACACGGAGACTTCGTCTCCACAACGATACGACTCCCGGATCTATACACACACACACTGCGAACAATGCAGCAATCCACACACACGACCATGTGCAGACGGTCACACACACACAGTATTCTCTAGTTCTGATATATAAGAAAATACATCATGAATGCTCAGAATAAAGGATGAACCATGAAAAGCATCTAGAATTATCAAGAAAATAAGATCTGATTTATCTCCTTTGTGATAGTAGGCCGATTGAAGATGCTTCAACTAGATCCACGTTGGAGGGAGGTCGATCTCGAGCAGGACGGAGCCGCCGGTGCTTCTCCTTGAAGATCCGGCCACGAATATGACTTTGTAAGCTTGAGATATGATGAAGACCTTGAAATCTTTGCTCCGATCAGACCTGCAAGAGAGGAAAAGGAGTAGATCGTGAAAGACACTCTCCTCTCCACCACAATGGTCGCCCACACTCTTTATTCTCCTACAAGTTAGAAAATGTTAGCACATTAGGGTTCTTCTTCTAAAATTTGGAATAGATGTATACATATATGTAATGTCCCGGGTTTTTCGGATCCTTCTTCTTGGGTCCCCGATCTGGTTTCTTGGAGTATTCGACTCCGTTGTGTCCGGAATTTCGTTTCGGACATCTTTCGTGTTCGGATCGGCGCTATCCGGAGTTGTTTCAGAGGCCCGGAAGAGCTCCGCGTCTTTTTCGCGTGTGTTTTCCGATTCCCGGTGTGTGTTTCAGTAATTCCTTCGGAACCTCGTTGCGGGTGAACCGGGCCGTTCACCTAGGCGAGTGGGGTACCATTACGATCGGTGCGTTCCGAGGATCGCGAGGCTGTGATTTCCTATTTTTCGGAATTTCCCGATTTTTCAGATTTTTCTATATAAACCCCCCTCTCTCTCTCTTCCCCTCATTCTCTCTTCCTCACTCTCTCTCTTCTCCCACTCTCTCCTCTCACTCTCTCCTCTCCGACGGCCGACGGACCGAGGCGGGGGTGAGGCGGGGCGATGCGGGCGAGGAGGACGGCGAGGATGGGTCGAGGATCGAGGCTCGAGGCTCGAGAGCGCGGTGAAGCCGGTTCGCGGGCGTGGAGGCACCGGCGGGGTTTTGGAGGCGTTTCTTCGTGGATCGGCGTCCACGGTGCGCGAAATCTTGGGTGGAGGTAGCGAGATGGACCCCCAACTCGTGCACTTCCTTTCCCACGAGTTTCGTAGGCCGTGGTGAGCCGAGCGGGTGGAATCGGGGTTTTGTGGGCAAAACCCATGTTTTAGGGTTAGTGGGCCGATCTCTCGTTTTACGGCATTTTTGGCCGATCCAGGGGTTTAGACGCATGTCTAGGGGCTTGGGGATGGATTCCCCTTTGTTTAAATAGTAGAGATGTGGTGGAAGCAGTAATGGGGAGGAGAAAAACTAGTGCGCGAGATTCCTCTCCACCAGAGAGGTGAAGCGAATTGCTCAGGAGTTTGGGTGTATGAGTACCTTAATGGCTCCTACCTTCCACCGGAGGGTATCCTTGGTTTAAATAGTGCGCCGCCTTAAGGAGCCCTGCAAGCTGAGGGGTTTCCGGCGGGAGTTACGTCCTCAACGTGGGCTTTCATGGCCTTATCGTGGGAACGTTATCGCCTCGAAGTCCGGCGGCTTCTTGATTCCCCTGTCCGTTGGGGACTCTTAACGGCAGCACGAACGGATAATATCTGGTCTGGCCGAGCTTCTGAAACTCCAGCCCTGTCCGGGCGATGATCATAGCTCGGCGAAAGAGGGGTCGGATAGGTCGGCTAATGCATGTCTCCCCCGGGCGGGGAAACGGCTTGGACCGGACCCACCTTGTGACCTGACCATCACTCGGGCCCTCCGAGCCTAGGGGCCGCCGGGGAGAGTTGGTTCCTCGAGTGTTTGTTCATTGGGCTTTTCTTTCCTGAGTGGGCCCTGTGGGCTGTCACTCAGATGAGCTTGCCTCGTTGGACCCTGTTGGGTCTTGTTGGGCTGCTCTTTGGGTGGGCTACAGAAATCCCCCTCTCCACTTGTCCCCCTCCTACTCCCGAGCCATGGAGGCTCGGTCGAGTAGCTTTTGAGGCTTTGGACCGGCGTGGCTCAGGTGGGTGGAATTCTGTTAGCGTTATGGAGCCACGTGTAGTGGTCGCCTGGGCCCGTAATGATGATCCTGATGGATTTGAAACGAAGGGCCCCCCCTTTTCTCGGAGTACGGAACGACGTGCCACCTTCCTCCAGGGTTTTATAGGCGTTGGACGCTGTTCGTCGTTCTAGGCTTCTCAGGATTTTAGGATTTCCTTAGTTTCCTTGCTTCTGGGGCTCCTTGATGCGCCGTGAGGGCACAGTGGAGACGCAAAGTCTTGTGGCGGCGTTTGAGAAGTTGGCGAGGATAACCGCGGAGGCGGTCCGACAACTTCCTTCCCCCCCGGAGTCTTCGAGCTCGCGCGAGGGATCATCTTCCAACTCGATGACGGATCGGCCTTTGGAAATCGAGCATGTGAGGCGGGAGCCCGTCCCCAACTACAGTGAGTTGGGGGAAGCCTGTAGACACGCCATTTTCACATTTTTCGTGGGTAAATCTCATATTACACCGTGATGCCCCAAAGTGGCTTACGTATTTAGCTTTATGTGGGTGATTAGTCATTTTTCAGGGTTTTACATAAAAAAAAGAGAGATAAAAAAATAAAAAAAAATAGGAAAATACAACAAAAAGGAAAGTTTATATATTGAGAAAAGCATACAAATATACAAAAAAAATAAATAATAATAAAACTTATAAAAATAAAAATCCAAAAAATTGAGAAAATGTTAAAAATAATAAAACAAAATAAATCTCAATAAACACTTTTATTTTTGTGTAAAAAATGAAAGCTTATATATATGTGTATATATAAAAATGTAAAAGGAAATTAATATAAAAACACAAAAAATATAATGATATATCTACTTATCTTTATACTAATCTTCACTTTCTTTTCATTAATCGCATCTTTGTTATTGTTAATCTCCACTCATACGTCTTCATCTTATGCACACCACCACCTTATCTCTCTTCCTCGTACATCTCCATCTCACTTTCTCACACTTTTGTCTCTTACACACAGTCGCCCGGCAGAGAGAACCTCCTCTTCCCCACCACTCTAATCATTCATTCCTCTCTTAATAATTTTCTCCAAATCCCATCAAAGCCTATCCGACACTTCTCTCGTTCACCCTCATCTCATCTACACATACGTCATCTCCCCACCCAACATTCTACACTCTCCCTTCGTCTCTTCTATTTCTCTCGAATCTTCAACCACCCCACTCACTCTTTTCCTTTCTCCTCTAAACACTCGTTAAAACCTATATCCCATCCATCACCCCCACTCCCCATTTTTTATTATTCTTCTCTCTAGATCTTTCCAAATCTCTCATCCATAGCCTTCTGTACCCACACCATCTTTCTCATTTTGGTTTTCTCCCAACTTCTCATATCAACCCACGTCCTTCTCTCCTTTTCTCATTTATCTCCCCACACCCCCTCCACAGCCATGGCCCACTCCTCCATTCTCATCTCTTTCCCTCTCTAACCTCTCCCATCCCCCTTCTTCTAGCAGCATCGAACTCACTCACCCCCCCTAGGACTCTCTTCCCCCCTCCTCTTGCGGCTTCGTCTCTCTCTCCCTTCCATTTTTTTTCTCTTCTTTTTCTTTCCTAACGCTCCCACCTCACATCTCTCTCCCCACTCCTTCTCTTCACTGTTGCACCCCCTCTCACCTCACATTCCTCTCTCTCCACTACACACAGCAACATCCACCTTGCCACTCCTCCACTGGCCGCCAACTCTAACACCTCCGCCTCTCCACCATCTTCACCCTCCAGTCCCACCGACAACACCGCCCGTGAGCCCTCTGCATGCAAGCCCTCGCGCCGTCCACCTTCTCACCATCGTGAAGTCACCATGTCGTCCTCGTCTCCACCTCCGGCTAGCCGACGTCATCCACCGTGCGCCCTCGCCCCCGACGTCTCCACCGCGAGGACACCCCCCGTGCGAAGCTCCCGGCGCCCACCGTCCACCACGCCGATGTCGCCGTGAACCCGTCACCGGTGCACCCATGTCCGCCG
Source organism: Amorphophallus konjac (assembly GCA_022559845.1). Classification (NCBI taxonomy): domain Eukaryota; kingdom Viridiplantae; phylum Streptophyta; class Magnoliopsida; order Alismatales; family Araceae; genus Amorphophallus; species Amorphophallus konjac. The sequence continues at coordinate 515,302 of JAHNEJ010001850.1, read as the reverse complement.
TCCGCGTCTCCACGTCGCCGTCAGCAACACGCTGCCGTACCCACCGCCGCGTCCACCTCCCTGCCTCTCTGACCGTCGTACGCTTGCACCGTCGTCCGCCGTCCGCCGATCACCCTTGCCGGCTAGCCGACGTCGTCCCTCCACTGCCGCCCCGACCGCCGCGAGCCTTCACCGTCCACTGCCATCCGTTTCCGCCGCATCCACTGGCACCACCAAGCTCCACCCATAGGACCGACGTCCTCTCCTCTCCGGTCACCGCTACGCCGAGCTTCTGTGGACACCGTCCGCCAATCACCCTGCGCACGCCCCCACGTCGCCGTTGCCGGGACCGCCGTCCACCCGTCTTTGCTTCAACGCTGCCACCTCCACCCGCATGCGCCACCACCGGACGCCGCTGCCGTTGCCACTCCGACGAATCGCCGCTGCACTCCCATTCGGCCAGCCACTGCACCGCCTACGGGCGTCCGCCGCGGCCACCTCCGCGCCCCTCTTTCCCGTTCCATTTTCTCCTCTCCCTCCGTCTTCTCTCTCCCCCCGTGTCTCTCTTCCTCTCCCTCCGTGTTTCTCTCTTCTTCTCTCTCCCTCTCACTCCCCCACTCTCTCTAACTCCACCTACGTAAACCACCTCCACCTCCCTTTTCTTTCTCTTTCTCCCTCTAACACACAAAAAACCACGGGCCTCTCCTTTTCCCCCGCGCGACTCTCTCCCTCATTGGACCTCTGCCGAGCCCCCTGCCGGTCTCCCCTCTCGCCCACGGCAACCCCATACCACCGCCGTGAAGCCACCAGCACCACCGTGAAGCTTCCCTTGCATGCCCCCGCGTCGCTGTGAAGCTCCCCTGCCGTCCGCCTCCTCGGCACCGCCAACGTCGTCCACCTCAACACCGCCGTTGCAAGCTCCCGTCCGGCCACCTCGTGAAGCCACCGGCTGCACCTCCACTGGCCACCTCGCGCCAGCATCACCGAAGGCCCCCCCACCTTGCCGTTAAACTCCCACATCGCTGCCCAAGTTGCTGCCGACTGCCCCCCGTCGAGCCTCACCGCCGCGGCAGGTCCCCCACACCGTCGTCGTCCATCCGCCACCACCTCCGGCTACCGCACGCGCACCAACCCCGGCACCATCTCCGTTGTCGTTCCCATCTACCGCGGCCACCCTCGCAGCTCCGCCTTTCTCCGCCGCCGCCGTCGTCTTCACCGGCAGCCACCTTCTGTCTCCCTCTCTCTCTCCTCTCTTCTTCTCTCTCCCTCCCTCTCTCGATCTCTCTCACTTCTATTTTTTTGATCTTTTCCCCGCCGGTTTTCTCTCCCTCCCTCTCTCTTCCGTTCTCTCTCTATCTCTCTCTTATTTTATTATTTCTCTCCCCTCTCTCTTCCTCTCTCTTCCCCTCTCTCACCCTCTCTCTCCTTCCCTCTCTCGATCTCTCTCTCCTTACCTCTCTCTTTTATTTTTCTCTGCTTCTCTCTCTCAGCCTCATGTGATTTCTATCTTTCCCTTTTTATTATTATTTCTGTAATGCCCTGGATTTTTTGGATATTTTTCGGATCATTTTAGTGGGTCTCGGAGTGTATTTTGTGCTTTACACGTGTTTTTCCCTGATGTGCCTTCAGAACTCTTTGCAGGGCAAACCGTGGCGTTCTCCGACTCCGGGACGTTACCACTGCGTTGCGCTCTTCCCGAGGATCGCGGAGGTAATTTTTCATAATTTTCTGAATTTCTGTAAAATTCGGGTTTTCCTATATATACTAACCCTTTTCTCTCTCCCCCTCTCATTTCTCTCTTCCCTCCCTCTCTCTTCTCTCACGCTCTCTTTCTCCCCTCTCTTCTCCGGCGACCGACGGAGCGAGGCGGGGGCGAGGTGGAGGTGGCGCGGGCGAGGATGCGGGCGAGGACAGGCGAGGATCGAGGCGGAGGAGGCGCGTGGAAGCTCGGTGGCGCGATCGCGAGCCGGCGAGGGTTTCGCGATGATTTCTTCTTGGATCGGCGTCCACATCGCGTCGTTTCTTCGGTGGAGGTAGGGAGATGGACCCCCAGCTCGTGCACTTCTTTTCCCGCGAGTTTGGTAGGCCGTGGTGAGCCGAGCGGGCTAAACGGGGCGATTTGGGGAAAAATGCATGTTTTTGAGGTGTGAGCCAGATCTTCCGTTTTACTGTGTTTTCGGGCGATCCAGGGGTTTAGATGCATGCCTAGGGGCTTGGGGAAGGTTTCCCCTTTTGTTTCCCCTTCACCTGGGGGTGAACGGGGCGTGGAATGGTTTTTCCCGTGGTTTCCACTGTTTTCGGGCGCGGACTGAGAACGCGCTATGCTCCAGTAGCGCGTTCTTGATGGTCGCGCTGTCCCGATAGAGCGCGTTCATCGGGGAAGATGAACATTATGGCAGTTCCTGTCGCGCTATAGGGCTATGGCGCGTTCTGGACTGTCGCGCTATGGAAACATAGCGCGACCTGCCTTGTCGCGCTATAGGCTCCTAGCGCGTTCTGCTTGAACGCGCTACGGACCTATAGCATGTTAGTGAAGTGACCATCCGGGCTGCCCGGGGCGGGCGGTCTGCGGCTGATCATGCCCCCCTTGAGCCGTGTGTGTCCTGGACACCCCGTGGAGTTCCGTGACCGTGTCTTTGGGTGTCCAGATGTTGTCCCACTTACCTCGTTTTGCGTGTCATGCGCTTAAGGGTCCAAGTGACCTTTTAGCGTCCGATTGTGTTGTGTTGGTCTCCGGTCGACCCGGTTGGGACCCAGTGGTCGACCTACGGCCTTGTGAGTATCCCGGACACCCCATGGGTTCTGTGTCTGTGTTTTTGGGGTGTCAGGAGGGACCGTGTTACCTCGTTTAGCATGCCCGTAGGGTTGAGAGTCCGGGTGACTTCTCGCGTGTTGGGCTTCGTGTTACGCTCGATCGAGTCACCGTGTACCGGTGTGCGTGCGGTGGGGTCTTCCCCGCATGTTGTGGGTTTCTTTGGAAGGCGATTCCCGTGTGGGCCACGTGTTTGGCCTTGGACTGCGAGTCCAGTTATCCGGCCTGGGGCTGGAGGTTTCCCGCTTGCTACAAGATGGAAAATCGTCGTGGTGGCTTGTGTGTTGCCCTGGGAATCGTGCTTCTGTGTTTTCCGTGTGGCCCGTGTGGGTGGCCTTGGTCCCTTGCGTTCCCTTCCCGAGGGAGTGGTCTTGGCGACTCGTGAGTTGTCTCGGTACTTGTGCTACCGTGGTTTTAGACCTAGAGATTGGACTAGATTGACGGCCTTGTGCTGTTGCGTATAACGGTCTTGACCCCGAGTGTTGTGACTCAAGGACCGTTGGCTGTAGTGTGTCTAGAGGACTATCCAGAGTCTAGTGGCTTAAGTGCCACTCGAGTTTTCTCGACTCTCGCGCACGGTGCGTGCGTGGCCGTGGACTGTGAGTCCCGTTTCTTCTCCGACTGTGGTCACCGTGCGATGGGGCCGGTACGTGGGGTGGTCCCCGTACGTCGTCGGATTCGGACGTTGTTTTTCGTTGAGTTGAGAGTCTACTCCTTCAGTGACCCTCCACTAGTCGTAGCCTACCAGTACGCGTGTGCTGGTCACACCAGGGAGTGGTGTACGGGCTTACCCTGAGGACGGTTTTAGACTGGTTACCGTCGGGCCCCTCGTCAAATCAGAGTCCTGTGCCAGGGGAAAACCGGTCAGAGGGCCAGACCTAGGACGCGTGGTCTGTGTGTGCACACGTGGTTGGGGACAGTGGACGAACGTCGATGGGCGTGACCCCAGCTAGTCACTTGTTTGTGGTTACTTGTACGGTGTTCGCGCCTCGGGTAGGACCTACCACGTCAGGCGGTTCACCTGCGGTGCGGTGTAAGACGTCAGGGGACGCTACCGGCTGTGCTTCTAGTGGGTGGTACTCCTGTCGAGTACGGAGTGACAGACTGTCAGTCTCTGTGTCTTTGACCTTCGAGTTTTCGGTCGCGTTGTCCATTGAGTTTCGGTTGGTTCACCGTGACGCGTGTGTTGGTTTTCGCGTCATGAGACTAGTGCTAGTGGCTTTACCGAGGTTGGGTCTTGTTGTGCGGTACGCGCGATCGGATGGTCGGGGTTGCACCTTGGACAGCGTGTCCAGGTTGGCTGTCCGGGGGACAGGCCTCTACGGCGTGGTTGCCGTGTGTTCTTACTTCGGTAGGTGGTACTAGCGTGGTTCAGTAGCTTCGACTGCGTGATCGAGGTCTGCCTTCTGGCAGTAGGAGTAGCTGTAGTGCCGAGTTTTGACCGGCCACCGGTTTGCTGTTCATGCTGTAGTTGTAGCTCTCCTTTCCGCTACCGCCGTTGTTTCTGGTTGGGGTTTCGCGGGATCCCTGCTGAGTCTCTGTTTAGGAGACTCATTCCCTGCTTTTCAGGTGTAGCGGTCCTTCCTCGAGGTTCGAGGGTGCGGAGCGGAGGTTCTCAGTTGCCAGCTTGTCGGGCCGAGTGTTTACTTGGCATGTGGTACGTTTTACTACTTTAGACTATACTTTCTGTTGGACTGGACTCTGTTGTAGCTGTAGTTGTTCTTTCTTTCAGCTTGTTGTTGTTGGTTGTCCTGCTTTATTTCCTATTTCTTTGTGCCTCCACACTCCTTTTAGCCCTTCCAAGCCCTCCCGGCTCATGGGCGGCGGTGCGAGTCTCGGGTTATCGGGCCTTCCCGGTGATCGGATTCTCGGGTCGTTACAATTTCCCTCTCCCTCTTCTCTCCGTCCGTCGAATTCCCTCTCACGTTGCCTTTCTATTCCTTTTCGGGTTTACACTGCACATTCACATGCATTCCTTTCACTTTCATGTTCACTGCACATGCACATGCACTACTTTCATCTTTCACAATCACGTACACACATGCACATAGCTCCACACACATATGCACTGCTCCTCCTTTTTTTTACTTTGCATGTCCACACATAGTCACACTCACATGCACATAATCTTATATTCACGTACACACACATGCACTTGATTATCTTTTTATTTTGTTTTACTAGTATATTCACCTCCCTTTATCTATATACACCTACATAAATATACTTATATATATATTTACTTATATACATACAGAATAGAGTATATATCTGTACATATTATATATAGTATATACATACATATATATATTCTATACCTATATTATATGTGTGTATATATATATATATTAGTATGTTAAGATACTCATGTGTCTGAATTTATATTTATGCGTGTTATATGTTTATGTAATGTATTTAAGACATCTATGTAACAGTTTATAGAAATATATTTATTCACATATATATTTTGTATGCTTCTATCTATATATATATATATGTATGTATATAGTTAAACACATGTGTGCATGTTTATTTATATGTAAAAATTTATTTATTTACATTAGTTCATTGTCCCCTGTAAAGTGCAGGAATAAAAGCTGAGACTTCGGCTCAATCAGCGCTCCCGCGTGTCCTCGTACACGAGGGAAGCCGTTTCGTCCCACCGCTTGCTCGCCCCCGTGCTTGCATCGCCATCAGCGGCTCTATTTTTATTGTTATCATTTTATTATATTTTTAGTCTATTATTAAGTTATTAGTGTTTATCTTATGAATTGTTATCATATTATATCACTTGTCTAACTTAATTTTATTTTCTGTTTGTTTATTTTACAGGGTAACCAGTCAAAAGCCCCCTTCTTCGACCCGTCGAACGAAGAGGAAGAAGGAACCCGCGCAAATCACGCGTCAAAGGCCAAGCGATCAATCAACCAGTTCGGGGCCCACGGTCCCTGGCGATCACACCACTAAACGCGTGTTTGTAGTAAATTTTAATTTCTATCTATAATACCCGCGGATAGCTAAATCTCGGGTCTGTTTGTACTATAATCGGCCGCGGTGAGTCATTTCACCGTGGTCATTTACTTTCGGCATTCTTCTTTCTGCACCTGTTATATTGTTGTTAAAATCACGCAAGGATCAATATCCTGCGGCGGTCTGTTTACTGTTCATATTCATGTTATTATTATTATGTGAGGAGTGATGTGCCGTTCCAAATTCCGAGTCCACGTATGTCTTTGTGTCCGCCAACTTCTATTACATAGAGTCTTAGGTTCGCACTCGGTATATAGAAAGCTGTCCTCGGAATGGTAGGTCACGCCTACCGGGAAGGGGTTCAGTTTGCGTGAGAGGGTCTTCGGATCCTGTTCTCCGTCCTGTACCGAGGGCCCGGTAAGTCTAGGCTCCACGTCCCCGTACAGAGTGACCTTTCAGGTCATACTCTCTACCCTCTTTTCTACATCACCCTTTTTACGCACGTGTTTTCATTTTCATCATTTTTTACTCTTTCACTCAGAGAGGGAGAAATCCCATCTCTCTCTCAGTCCACCACGTGACGCGTTCACAAAGCCAAGGTGAGGAAGCTGGAGCATCGCTTTCGCTTGCCTCTCAGGTACAGCTTCGCTGTCGCCGCCCCGTATGAGACGAGTCTGGACAGCCGTACGGGGCACATTTTCACTTTTCTTCTGGCTTCGAAGAGTGGGTTCCGCCTTCCCCTCGAGCCTTTTGTACTTAAGCTTCTCGATTTTTTCCGGTTGGCGCCTATTCAGTTGGTGGCCAACTCGTATCTCCTTCTTTCCGCCTTTCGGATTCTCTGTCGTCAGCACGGCATTTTTCCTTCCTTGGACCTCTTTCACTATTTTTTCGAGTTGAAAGCGCACCCGTCAGCAGGGAAGGGCTTCTACTTTATCCAGGCGAGGAGGAACAGGAGTTGCATCTCACTCGCAGTGAAGGACTCCTCGCACAAGGGGTGGAAGACCCAATTCTTCTGGGTGAAGTCGGAGGCGACGGACGAGTTTTGGAGATGTTTGGTCTCGCCCAATTTTCATCCGAATCTTCCCCCTCGCCAGGAGGAGTTCCCTCCCCACGTGGAGCGGCAGGCCGCTCGTCTGCTGGATAACCGCCAGTCGATCGAGGAGCTGGTGACGCCGGAGAACATCGAACGGTGTTTGCTTACGCGGTTGACGTCGACAGGTACCGCTCTCGAGGCTCTTCTCCTGGGGTGGTAGTTACTTTCTTTCACCTGACCGGGTCTTCTTCCTTTGTTGCAGACGTGAGGCGGGAACCTCTGGAAGAGGCTGCCGAGGTCATTGATATGGGGGATGACTCGGCGGCCGACGAACCGGATGCTTCTGCGGGTCGCGCCCAAGCCCGAGACAAGGGCAAGGGGGTGGCCCCCGAGGGATCTTCACGACCAACTGGTACGAAGCGCAAGGATCCCACGGCGGGAAAGTTGCGGGAGGCCGCGAAGGCCAGGAAACGGGCCAAGAAGGCAGGCCTTCCTACTACCGCCGGGGGTGACTTCGGCTCAGCGGCGGTCCCCTCTCGGGGGCAAGATGGGGCCGACCCCTCGGGGCCAGCTCCCCCACCTGCCTGGCGAGAGGGGGCCGAGGAGACCGGGGGCCCTTCAGAGGGCGGTGATGGGTCGGCTCTCCCCCCCATGGGGGTAGAGGGGGCCGATGTTGAAGTAGCTGATGCTGAGACCGGGGGATCGGTCGGAGTCGGTGATGTCTCGGTTGGCGAGGTGCGGGCCGAGACAGGCAGGGCTGGGGGTTCGCCCGCTAGGGCGTTGCAGCCCCAAGTGCTTGAAGTTCCCGGTGCGGTCGATCCCACGGTGCCGGTCGAGGTTGGGGGTTCACCCGGGGAGACGTCGCAACCCCAACCGACCGTGGTGCGCGAGGCGGTCAGCTCCGTCACTCAAGCATAGCCTTCTGGCGGGGTGCCCAGGGCGGAGCAGTTCCCTCTGCCGGAGCCTTTGGAAAGGCTTGGTATCACGGGCGATCTGTATCGGGTCTGCCGGTCGATCGCCGCAAGGACGAAGGGGAGAGAATGGCGCAATACCCCCCCCCCCCGGGATCCTTGATGTTCTGATGGAGGGCGGCCTGGTCATAGCTCGGTCGGCGGCTTTGATGTTGGAGGCGCACGCCCGGATGGAGGCGGAGCGGTCGAACCTTGCCTGGACCCTTGGGAGATGCGAGAGGAAACTGGCCTGACTCAAGGGGGAGCATGAGGGGCTCCGGCAGGAGTTTTTCGCGTTCCGGGAGGTGGCGCAGGCGAGCCGACTGGAAGCCGGGGTGCTGACCGAACAGCTCACCAAGACCCGAGAGTCTCTTGAGAGGACAAGCCGATCCTTGGAGGAGGAGCGTCTGCGTCGCCTCGAGCTAGACAATCGTTGGGAGCTTGAACGCGCCGAGCTGCTAGATCGGGTGGAGGTGGCGGAGCGCCTCCGCTCTGAGGCCGAGGTGGACCGGGCCCGGGCGGAGGAGCGTGCGGCCGAGGCGGAGCGGGCTCGGGTCGAGCTCGTCGGAAGGGCGGGGCAGATCGAGGCGGAGGCAATCGAGCGTTATAGGAGCTCAGATGCTTACTCGGCCGACCTGGTGGAAGCCGCCCTACCCTATTACGAGGTAGCACTTCGCCGGGGCACCCGGAAGGGGTTCAAGCAGGGCTATCGCCGGGCGATAAACTACGCCGACGAGTAAAACTCCGGGATCGAGTTCCCCTTTGGCCAGCGTTATGACTCGGATGAGTCGGTTTCTAGCTCCTCATCGTCGGTCGGGGAAGATTCGGAGGGGTCGCCTCCATCGGGGTCACCGGCTCTGGGCGTTTCGGGAGGGCTCACGACCGAGACAGTTCTCGCACAGGCGAGGTCAGTGTCCGAGCCTGACGTCACCGAAGGCGCCGGGGACGACGCGTCCCCTTCCGTCGTTCTCGAGCGTCAAAGTGGGCCCGAGGCCTGATGTATTTTACCTTATTTTGCCCCTTCCTCTTGTTTGTCTCTCTTTCCTCCTTTAGGGAGTTCCCTCTTTATGAGATAATAAATGGCTTACTTGTTTGATCGCTGTCCTTGCTGTGATTTGGTTGGCGTATCTGAAGTAGTTGGCAAGTGCCGATATGTCCTGCGTGATTTTCGGACGCTGTTTTGGTAGGCTTCTGACGGGGCGTCCTTCCGTTCCCTCATGCTTTGAATGTCAGGCCGCTTCGTGAATCTCGCTAGGGCGGGAAACGAGGAGTTGGAGGTGACTGTTCAGGGGAGAAATCCTTTGGCGTGTTTTCGAGGGGGGGGTCATTTAAGGCGTGTAGCCTCCTTTGGCCTATAAGAAGGACCGAAAGGCGCCCTTTCCTCTTTACTGCTTGGGATTTTCTCTAACTGTCTTTCCTCACTCCTTCCTCTTCACTCTGCGTTATGCCCTTGCATTCGGAGCATGGAGGATCCTTCGGAGGGCGACGTCGCCGACGACGGGGAGCGGAGGGCTCTTGCTATCCTAGCTTGTTGGACGGGTCCCACGGTCGCCGCACGAGTTCGAGACGGGTCCGACGGTCGCCGCGCGGATCTGAAGAGGGCTTCGACGTGTGAGGGCACGGCTCTTGCCCTTTCTCAGTTCTGGCGTGGCTTTCGGGCGGGCGCCGAGGCGGAGGACGGATGGGGGCATCAGGGAAGCCTGCCGCCACTCCCCTCCGTGTGAGGGGAGGAGGCAACTCCAGCTCCCTCCTAACCTCTCCGAGCAGCCTCTTTTTCCCTCTTATGTTCTTCATTTCTTTCACTGTTCGGGGGCTGCTTGCTCTCTCCTTCCTTCCAAGGAGTTGGCAGATTGGAAGAGGGGAGGCCTTCACGGCGCTCCTTTTTCCTGGTTGTTGCCAACTCGGGAGGTAGCCTTCCTCCACGTTTAAAGGTGGCATTCCTTCTGCAGTCCCTCTGTCACTTTTGTCACGGGCCACCTGAGCCGACTGGCTCGACCACCTCTTGTCCGAGCCAGTTTCCACACGAGGCAGAGTCAGTGGCTGGACGCGAGGAGATCAAGACCGAGTCAGCCGAGCGATGGCCTCTTGAAGCGGTGTTAGACGGATTTTTACTTTTTGCTATGTGATGTACTGGCATTTGCCTATCTGATGTACTAACAATTGTTTGAATGAATGGAGAGGGAATTTAATTTTCATTCAATCTTGCTATACAACTTTAGAAATAGAATCTGCGTAGTGCGGCTGCATTCCATGTCCGGGGAATGGGTTCCCCTTCCATTGTAGTTAGCCTGTACGCTCCTTTCCCGAGCGTCTCGATCACTCGGTAGGGGCCTTCCCAGTTGGGGGATAGCTTGCCCGCCGCCTCCAGTGGTCGAGAGGCTTCGGCCTTCCTGAGGATGAAGTCCCCCGGTTGGAAACGTCTGTCTCGGACCTTGGCGTTGTAGTATCGAGTGAGGCGGCGCCGGTACTCCATTGCTCGGACGTTAGCGATCTCTCGGAGTTCGTCTGCCAGGTCGAGGTTCTCGAGCAACTTTTGCCCGTTTGCCTCGGGTGAGAAGCTGATCACTCGGAGAGACGGATTGGCGATCTCTAATGGAACGACGGCTTCGGTGCCATATACCAACTGAAAAGGGCTTTCACCGGTTGCCGTCCTGGGGGTCGTTCGGTGCGACCATAGTACGCTAGGCAATTCCTCGAGCCAGCTACCCTTAGCCTTGCCGAGCCTGGTTTTTATGCCTTTTAAGATAGTCTTGTTGGCATTTTCAACCAGCCCGTTGGCCTGAGGGTGGGCGACCGAAGTGAAGTGGTTGCGGATATTTAGGTCGGTGCATCTATCTCAGAAATACCGAGAGTCGAATTGCCGACCGTTATCGCTTACTATCACTCGGGGGATGCCAAAGCGACAAATGATCGATTTCCAAACAAAGCCACAAACGACTGTCTCGGTGATCCTTGCCGTAGCCTCGGCCTCGATCCACTTGGTGAAGTAGTCGATGGCGACGATGATGAACTTCTTCTGGGACTGGGCCGTCGGGAATGGCCCAAGGATATCGATTCTCCACCGAGCGAAAGGGTAAGGCTCGGCTAGGGTGACAAGTTCCGTGGCTGGCCGATGGACCAAGTGGTCGAACCGCTGGCATCGGTCGCATTGTTGAACATAGGCTGAGCAGTCGCGCTGCAGGGTGGGCCACCAGTACCCCTGTCGTAACAGGATTCTTGCCAGCGACCTTGCCCCTGAGTGCGCTCCGCACAGGCCTTCATGAATCTCTTGGATGGCTCGGCTTGCTTCGTCGGGACCGAGGCACTTCAGGAGGGGACCGGAGAACGATCTTCGGTAGAGAGTGTTGTCGAGGACGACGAAGCGCCGAGCTTGATACTTCATTCGGCGGGCTTCCCGAGAGTTGGAGGGCTCTTGGGAGTCCTGTAGCCAGGACAGGTAGGGGGAGCGCCAGTCGCTTGGAGTGGCCGAGTCAACAGCGAGGAGCTCCGTGTCGATGCTCGGGCGCTCTAGCTCTTCTAGGAGGACCAATCGTGTACCTTCCGGGTCTAGGGAGGAGGCCAATCGAGAGAGGGCGTCCGCCCGAGAGTTTTGCTCCCGAGCTATCCGGACTACCCCAAATTCCTTGAACTGTTGGGCCAGGCTCCGGACCAACTGAAGGTATTTGATCATGGGTGCCTCCCGAGCTTCGTACTCACCGTTGACCTGACCTGTGACCAGCTGAGAGTCGGTGTGGATCCTGACTCGCTCGACCCCCAACCGTCGGGCCATGCGTGCTCCTGAGATAAGGGCCTCGTACTCGGAAGCATTGTTGGATGCCTGAAAGTTGAATTTCAAGGCGTACTGTAGCTCTATCCCTTCGGGGGACCTCAGGAGGATCCCCGCACCGCTGCCTGCCAAATTGGACGATCCATCGACGAACAGTTCCCAGGTTGGCCCGGTCGTGGTCGGAGGCCTGTCTTCGGCCGGGATGGTGCTTTCGGCGATGAAGTCGACGAGCGCTTGGCTTTTGATTGCTGATCGTGGCCGGTACAAGATGTCGTAGGCCCCGAGCATAATGGCCCATTTGACGAGTCGCCCTGAGGCCTCGGGGTGGGCCAGAATCTTCTTCAACTGCTCACCGGTTAGCACGGTGATGGGGTGCCCCTGGAAGTAGGGTCGGAGGCGCCTTGCGGAGGTAACCAACGCTAGCACAAGTTTCTCGGTTGCGGGGTACCTTCGTTCGGCCTCATTGAGCACCTTGCTGGTGTAGTAGACCGGTCTTTCGATTCCCGAGTCGTTTCTGACTAGGACCGAGCTGACCGTGGATGGCGTCGCTGAGAGGTAGAGCAGCAAGACTTCGCCTGGGACGGGCTTGGAGAGCACCGGTGGCGAAGCCAGGAACTTCTTAAGCTCGACGAATGCTGTCTGGCATTCCTCGTCCCATGCGAACGTAGCAGATGCTAGCTTGGGTCCCCTCATCAGTTTGAAGAAGGGCAAGCATCGTTCGGCCACACGGGACAGGAAACGGCTGAGAGCGGCGACACGCCCTGTCAGACGCTGGACGTCTTTAACGCACGTGGGCGGGCGCATGTCCAGGATGGCCTGGACTTTGTCTGGGTTGGCTTCGATCCCGCGCTGAGTGACTAGGAAACCCAGGAACTTCCCGGATTTTACTCCGAAGGCGCACTTGGCATGGTTGAGCTTCATGTTGTACTTCAGGAGGGTGCCGAAGGTTTCGACAAGGTCGGTGAAGTGGTCTTGGGCCTTGGGGGTCTTGACGAGCATGTCGTCGATGTAAGCCTCGACGTTCCGACCTAGCTGTCCCTCGAACATGTGATTTACCAGTCGCTGATATGTGGCTCCAGCGTTCTTCAACCCGAAGGGCATCCGGGTGTAGCAATATACGCCGCAGTCGGCGATGAAGGCGGTCTTCTCGACATCTTCTAGATTCATTCTGATCTGGTGATAACCCGAATAGGCATCTAGGAAGCTGAGTATCTCGTTGCCCGAGGTTGAATCAACCAATTGGTCGATGCTCGGTAGCGGATAGCAGTCCTCGGGGGTAGCCTTATTCAGATCGATGAAGTCCACGCACATTCGTCATTTGCTTGTGGTTTTTGGCACCAGGATGACATTGGCTAGCCACGTAGGGTATAGGACTGGTCTGAAGAGGCCAGTCTCTTGTCCCTTGGTGACCTGCGCCTTGATGATCGCCTGCTTCTCGGGCGCATGCTTCCTTCTCCGTTGCTGTACGGGCCTCACGGTGGGGTCGAGGTTGAGCTTGTGCATCACGGTCTTCTCTGGTATGCCTGGGAGTTGATCATCGGACCAAGCAAAGACCTGAATGTACTCAGAGAGAAATCTCTTGTACTGCTGCTGTTCCTTAGGTGGTAGGTCGGCTCCGATCCTTACTCCGAGGGCCGGGTCATCGTTTAGGAATACCGTTAGCAATTCGCCACCGGGCTCGGTGGTTACGGTCTTTCCTTCGACTCTCTTGGGGCCCTTTTCCTTCCCGTCCGGCCTTGAGGCTTCCACCGAAATGTTGTAGCACCTTCTAGCCGTGGCCTGGTTACCTCGGACTTCCCCTAACCCGTTTTTGGTGGGAAACTTCATTTTCTGGTGATAGGTAGATGGTACGGCCTTTATTCGGCTGAGGATTTTCCGGCCGAAAATGGCGTTGTACGCTATCATACCCTTGATCACTATGGGGTTTTGGGTGGGGTGCCGATGGTGACCGGCAGGCTTAGGGCTCCCTCGGGATAAGTGGCCAGGCCGTTAAACCCGCAGAGGGGTGTTCGGATCGGGCGGAGCTTGGATGGATCTTCCCCCATCTTGAGAAAACAGTCATAAGATAATACATCGGGGGCGCTCCCATTGTCAACCAGAATTCTATCTACGTTACAATGGTTTATTGTGGCCGAGATAACGAGGGCATCATCATGCGGGGTGTTCAGCCCTTCCAAGTCTTGGTCGGAGAAGACTATGACCTGGGGCTCCCTCGGCGGGCCCCTGGAGGGCTCTAAGGCCTGCCTGGCCCGCTCGGCATGACGCTTCCTTCCTCGGCTGGTGTCGCCGCCCGATGTCGTTCCTCCGGAGATGACGTTGATGTGGACCCCTCGGGGGGCGTTGTCGATCTCCTCGGCGGCGTCTCAATTTTATTTGCGCCCGGCTGCAAACCGGGCCAGGTGCCCCTGACGGATGAGACGTTCGATCTCGTCTTGGAGCTGGTGGCAGTCGCCGGTGTGATGCCCGTGGTCGCCGTGGAACAGGCAATGCCTGTCGCGCTTGCGGTTCTTCGATCTCATTGGTTCGGGCTGGCGGAGGAGTCCCGAGTCTTTGATATCTTCATAGATCTCGTAGACTGGCGCGGTCAACGGGGTGTACCACTCATACTTCCGTTTGCGCTCTCCTTCCCGATCGCGCTTCTTGCCCGAGCCAGGACTTGGCTCGGAGGCCCGCTTCTTGTCCCCCTCCGACCCGAGCCGGTTGTGTCTCGGCAAGCGCTGAGTACTTCTTCGCACTCGGCGTGGCGCAGGGCCAGAGTCACTAGCTCGGCGAGGGTTGAGGGAGGGTGGAGGACAAGTTCGCGGCGGGGATTCTCGTCCCGGGTGCCCCCGGTCAGAGCGGTTGTGGCCGAGGCCACATCCAGGCGGGGAATTCTGAGCGTTTCCGATTTGAATCGGTGGACATAAGCCTGGAGCCTTTCCCCTTGTGCTTGTTTGAGGGCCAGGAGCCCCGCTACTGACCTTGGGGGGGCGCTCCCGGCGAAGCTCTCCTTGAAGACTCGCCCGAATTGCATGAAGTCCCGGATGGACCCAGGGGCGAGGGCCCGGAACCATGCTTGAGCACCTTGGACAAGGGTGGCTGCAAAGGCTCAGCATTTGATAGGATCCGGCGTTCCATGCAGAGTTACAAGGGCGTCGAAGCTGTCGTAGTGGTCGGCTGGGTCGCCCTGGCTATCATAGAGCTTGAAGGTCGGAATGGAGGTTCTGGGAGACACCTCTGCCTTCAAGATGTATTCGGAGAAAGGGGATTTCTCCTCATCCTCTGGGAAAGAGGTTTTCTGCAGGTCGCGGAGGGCGCGCTCTTGCTCTGCAAAACGTCTTTCGAAATCCCTCAGTCGGAGGGATAGTTCCGGCTGCGGTCGTGCCGTGGGACCGGGGGGAGCGTCGTGACGATCCTCAGGAACGTCAGCGCTCGGGCGCGGAGGCCTCGCCCCCTGTTTCCCTTTTCTGGGCGTGGAGGAAGCCTCTTGCTCCGGGGGCGGAGCTTACGAGGGTCCTCCAACGTTGTTGCGGATGAGCTACTGACCGCGGAGGGTGAAGCGGCCTCCGGCGGTATGCTGGGATGCACTTCGACGGGGGGGGCTCCCGGACGGGGCGCGGGACCTGGCATCCCTTGCCGCCTGGGCCCTCATGAGCTCCACGAGGACGTCAAGCTTCTTACTGAGGGCCCGGAAGACCTCGTCGCCACCGTTGGGGGGTACCCCCGTCGCCGTCGGAGGTGGCGGCGGCCCGTTGGTGGGGACGCTGGCGTTGGAGGGAGGGTTCTGTGAGGCCCTAGAGGGGCCATCTCCTGCCGCCACCATGGCCTTACCCCTCTCGGCGGCGGACCTCCTCCCTGAGCTTCTTCTCACCATCTTGGCTCTTCGTGCGTTTCCCACAGATGGCGCCAGATGAAGAGGCGAAATCTCGCGCTGTGTCCTGAGCGGGCTGTGGATCACCAGAAGATGAACTGCAAGACAAGGAAACGTATCAGAGGGCCCAGGGGGTTTCCCTGGGGAAAAACACTCTGATGGTTAAGTCAGTAGAGCTGTGGTGGAAGCAGTAATGGGGAGGAGAAAAACTAGTGCGCGAGATTCCTCTCCACCAGAGGGGTGAAGCGAATTGCTCAGGAGTTTGGGTGTATGAGTACCTTAATGGCTCCTACCTTCCACCGGAGGGTATCCCTGGTTTAAATAGTGCGCCGCCTTCAGGAGTCCTGCAAGTTGAGGGGTTTCCGGCGGGAGTTACGTCCTCAACGTGGACTTTCATGGCCTTATCGTGGGAACGTTATCTCCTCGAAGTCCGGCGGCTTCTTGATTCCCATGTTCGTTGGGGACTCTTAACGGCAGCACGAACGGATAATATCTGGTCTGGCCGAGCTTCTGAAACGCCAGCCCTGTCCGGGCGATGAGCATAGCTCGGCGAAAGAGGGGTCGGATAGGTCGGCTAATGCCTGTCTCCCCCGGGCGGGGAAACGGCTTGGACCGGACCCTCCTTGTGACCTGACCATCACTCGGGCCCTCCGAGCCTAGGGGCCGCCGGGGAGAGTTGGTTCCTTGAGTGTTTGTTCATTGGGCTTTTCTTTCCTGAGTGGGCCCTGTGGGCTGTCACTCAGGTGAGCTTGCCTCGTTGGACCCTGTTGGGTCTTGTTGGGCTGCTCTTTGGGTGGGCTACAGAAATCCCCCTCTCCAGCAGCAGTGGTGCATCGAGAGATGATGTGATTATGGTCCGATGTGACACTCGCCGAGTGTGTCGGAGGCGCTGACCTGATGGAAGCGATGGCTTTCCTTGGTACTGGATGGTGCAGTTTCCAGCATGCGCGAGGTTCGAGGTCAGGTCGAGCGTGGAGTTCTTCGGTTGGTCGGAAGTGCGTTTGGTCTCCCCTTTGGTTGGAGAGATTGTGTTGGGCTAAGGTTCGTCGTCTTGCATTGGGTGCCCGGATTGGTTGGCCTTGTGTGCCATGAAGTTCGTGCGAGACGTGCTTCTTGTCTTGGCAAGGCGGTTGCCTGTGAGAAGTCGTGCCCATTCCCTTGTCGTGTAAGGGTGCTGGTGCTGTTCCGGAATGACGAGTGCTAGTTGGGCGGTGTTCACTTTCTCGGCTGTGCACGCGGATCAGAGTGCGCAGCGGAAGCGTGGTGGGCTTGTGACCCATTGGTTCAGGATTGTAGCGTTGGTTGCCACGGGCGGATTCTTGAGTTTGCGTTGAGCACGAGAGGATTGGTTCCTCTGTGCAAAACGTGTTGTTGCCGTGCCGTTGCCCGAAAATTCGTGATTCTTGGCACTGGTAGGATGGAGTGTTGGGGAATGTGTTGGCTAGTGCGCCGCATGAGTACCCTATTCCTGTGATGGAAGCCGTGTCAGGCGTTGGTGTTGGACCTGGATGGGGTTATTGAGGATGTCGCCTGACGATGGTCGAGGACGTGTTGGTCAGAGTCGGTGGCCTGGTGCCCGACTTGTGTTCCCAGTCGTGTCCTCGAATGAGATCGTTCTTGGAGAAGTGATCTCTGGCAGGCTATGGGTTCCTGTTGGTAGCTGCGAGTGATTGGTAAGGCTAGTCTCGTAGCCGACCACGGTGAGATGTTTGTTGCTTTGGGGACCCGTGAGCATTGTTCAGGTGGTGTCCCGTGGCTCTATGGTAAGGGCGGAATCGGGATTGGCAGGTGTCCACTTGGATTGATCGAAGGATTTGATGATACCAGATGGAAGAGTGACGCCTGTAGGCGGAGGCCTTTTGTGAGATTGGCGTCGGATGGTGGTCCTTGATAGGACGTTGGTGTCGCAATGGTTGTCCCTGGTTTGGTGACCAGCATGGGATGGTTCCCCTGTAAGTCTGAGTCCAGTGAGGTGATGACTGAAGACACCAGGATCTCGTCATTGGTTTCATCGTGCTCCCCAAGAGGGTCGAGTTGGTGTGATGTTTGAGCTCGGATGCGGAGTCCGAGAGGAGTGCAGCTCAAGATGTGGCATTGGTCTGTGTGTGAGTCAGCGGATGGCCTGTTGTGAGTTGGGTCGTGCCTGTTGGGCCGGTGGAGGTTTCCCATTGACGTGTATCTGGCGACCAGTGGATGGTCTTTTCACAGACAGAAGATGCTGGTTGTCGGGGCTCGAGCGTGGCGGGAGCCGTGTGCCAGCGAGACCTTGGGTGGCCATTTCTGTGATGTGCCTTTCCGGATGGGATCTGGGCTTTGTCGAAGTTTGTCTTCTGACAAGAGTTGGCACAGTGTTATGTCCGGCTTTCGGCTTGCCATGCGTGGAGTGTTTCTTGGTGTTGAGCCGATGAGCTGGTTGCGGTCCGTTGAGAGGACTGCTTGAGCTGGTAGAGGATCTATTTTGGTTGCTCCCTTGAGGAGGGTGTGCGACATGTCAGCTGGCTGCGAAGCTGATGTGCGATTTGTCTGCCGACCATAGGATGGATCGGTAGCTGTTTCTCGTGGCGAGGGTTGTGATTCCTCGGTGAGCAAGATTGTGGATGCGGCGCCATGGTGGATTCTCGCGTTGTCTGAGGTGATGTCGGACTGTGCCCTTTGGTATATGCCTGCTTTGTTGGCCAGTGTGCTCGGCGCGAGGAGCGAGGTGTTGTGTGTGATTGTAAGTCTGGCTGTGTCCCTTAGGATCGGTGTTTTCGTGAGAATCGAGGTTTTCTGTGCTGGGGCTCTGACAGCGTGCCAGTTCGTTAGTGTTCTTCCCCTGTGACTTTGTGCTTGGTCCTGAATTTCGAGGACGAAATTCTTTTAAGGGGGGAGGGCTGTAATACCCCGGGTTTTTTGGATCCTTCTTCTCGGGTCCCGGATCTAGTTTCTTGGAGTATTCGACTCTGTTGTGTCCGGAATTTCGTTTCGGACATCTTTCGTGTTCGGATCGGCGCGATCCGGAGTTGTTTCGGAGGCCCGGAAGAGCTCCGCGGCTTTTCCGCGTGCATTTTCCGATTCCCGGTGTGTGTTTCGGTAATTCCTTCGGAACCTCGTTGCGGGAGAACCGAGCCGTTCACCTAGGTGAGTGGGGTACCGTTGCGATCGGTGCGTTCCGAGGATCGCGAGGCTGTGATTTCCTATTTTTCAAAATTTCCCGATTTTTCGGATTTTCCTATATAAACCCCCCTCTCTCTCTCTTCCCCTCATTCTCTCTTCCTCACTCTCTCTCTTCTCCCACTCTCTCCTCTCCGGCGGCCGACGGACCGAGGCGGGGGTGAGGCGGGGCGATGCGGGCGAGGATGACGGTGAGGATGGGTCGAGGATCGAGCCTCGAGAGCGCGGTGAAGCCGGTTCGCGGGCGTGGAGGCACCGGCGGGGTTTTGGAGGCGTTTCTTCGTGGATCGGCGTCCACGGTGCGCGAAATCTTCGGTGGAGGTAGGGAGATGGACCCCCAGCTCGTGCACTTCCTTTCCCGCGAGTTTCGTAGGCCGTGGTCAGCCGAGCGGGTGGAATCGGGGTTTTTTGGGCAAAACCCATGTTTTAGGGCTTGTGGGCCGATCTCTCATTTTACGGTGTTTTTGGCCGATCCAGGGGTTTAGACTCATGCCTAGGGGCTTGGGGATGGATTCCCCTTTGTTTCCCCATCACCCGGGGGTGATTGGGGCGTGGATCAGTGTTTTGGATGGTTTCCCACCGTAACGTTCTCGGGAGGGTGTGACGGTCATTCCAGTGACCGTTACATGTGTGTAACACGCCTGGGCAGGGGCGTTACATTCCCTTTGCTTTGGCTTTGGCGTTCGTGGGTGTGACGGTCCCACGATAGACCACCACAGCCGTGTGACGCGCCTGGGTGGGTGCGTCACATCCCATGTTACCCAACTGAGGGCTGGGGGTGTAACGGCCCCCGACGGACCGTTACATGCGTGTGACGCGCCCGGGGTGGGCCGTCAGGGGCGTCTCAACCGTTGTCTTCCTAACCGTTGGGGGTCAGCGCGTGTAACGCGCCAGGGCGGGCGCGTTACATTCGTGTAACGCGCTGGGGCAGGCGCGTTACATCCCGTTTTCACGCTGGGAGTGTGAGGCGCGCGTGACGCACCAGGGCAGGCGCGTTACATTCGTGTAACGCGCTGAGCCAGGCGCGTTACATCATGCGTTCCTATGGGCCGTGTAACGGCCTGCGTTAGGCCGCCAGGTGGATGTGACGGTCCCGCCTAGATCGTTACCGCCCTGTGACGGTCTAGGGCTAGACCGTCAGGCTCTGTGTTGCACCGAGGCGAGTTTTTGTGTTCTCCGCATTGTTCCGCGATGTGTGGATCCCCGGTCGACTCGGTTGGGACCTAGTGGTCGACCTGCGGTCTCGTGAGTGTCCCAGACACCCGTGGGATTCTGTGTCTGTGTTTTGAGGGTGTCGGGAGGACCGTGCTACCTCGTTTAGCGTGCCCATTGGGTTGAGAGTCCAGGCGACTTCTCGCGTGTCGGGCTTTCGTGTTACGTTAGACCGAGTCACCGCGTGTCGGTGGGTGTGCGGTGGGGTCTCCCCCGCATGCCGTTAGTTTTCCTGGAAGATGATTCCCGAGTGGGCCATGTGGTTGGCCTTGGACTGTGAGTCCAGTTACCGGCGTGGCAGCTTGTGAGTTGCCCTGGGAATCATGTTTTTGTGCTTTCCGCGTGGGCCATGCGTGTGGCCTTGGACTGCGAGTCCAGTTGCCCAGCCTGGGGCTGGAGGGTTCCCGCCTTTCCCTGAGAGTGGGATTTGGTGCGGCGGCCTATGAGCTGCCTTGGGAACCGTGTTTCGGCGTTTCTGCGTGGCCGAGCGTGCGGCCCGGGGACTACGAGTCCTGTCTCTTCTCCGACTGTGGTCACCGTTCGACGGGGCCGGTACGTGGGGTGGTCCCCGTACGTCGTCGGATGCGGACGTTGTTTTCCGTTGACTTGAGAGTCTACTCCTTCAGTGACCCTCCACTAGTCGTAGCCTACCAGTATGCGGTACCGGTCGCACTAGGGAGTGGTGTACGGGCTTACCCTTAGAGACAGTTTGTGGACCAGTTGCCGTCGGGCCCCACGTCTTGCAGCCAGAGTCCGGCTAAGGGGAAAACCGGTCAGAGGGCCAGACCAGGGACGCACGGTCTGTGTGTGCACACGTGGTTGGGGGCGGTTGGACCCACGTCGACGGGCGTGACCCCAGCTAGTCACTTGTTTGTGGTTACTTGTGCGGTGTTCGTGCCTTTGGTAGGCGCTACCACGTCAGGCAGTTCACCTGCGGTGCGGTGTAAGTCGTCAGGGGACGCTACCGACTGTGCATCTAGTGGGAGGTACTCCTGTCGAGTTGGGAGTGACAGACTGTCAGTTTCCGTGACTTCGACCTTCGGGTTTTTGGTCGTGTTGACCGTTGAGTTCGGTTGTTTCGCCGTGGCGCGTGTGTTGGTTTTCGCGCTGTGGGACTAGTGCTAGTGGCTCTACCGAGGTTGCGTCTTGTTGTGCGGTACCCGCGATCGGATGGTCGGGGTTGCACCTTGGACAGGGTGTCCAGGTAGGCAGTGTCCGGGGGACAGGCCTCTATGGCGTGGTTGCCGTGGGGTTTTACTTCGGTAAGCGGTACTAGTGCAGTTCAGTAGCCTCGACTGCGAGATCGGGGTGTGTTTCTGGTACAGTAGGAGTAGTTGTAGTGCCGTGTTTCGACAGGCCACCGGGTTTACTGTTCCTACTGTTGCGGTTGCTCTTGTAGCCTTCCTTTCCGCTACCGTCGTTGTTTCCGGTTGGGGTTCCGCGGGATCCCTGCTGAGTCTCTGTTTTGGAGACCCATTCCCTGCTTTTCAGGTGAGGCGGTTCTTCTTCCTTGAGGTTCGAGGGTGCGGAGCGGAGGTTCTCTGTTGCCAGCTGGCCGGGCCGAATGTTCACTTGGCATGTGGTACATTTTACTGCTTTAGACTGTACTTTCTGTTGGACTAGACTCTGTTGTAGCTGTAGTTGTTCCTTCCTTTCAGCTTGTTGTTGTTGGTTGTCCTACTTTATTTCCTATTTCTTTGTGCCTCCACACTCCTTTTAGCCCTTCCGAGCCCTCCCGGCTCGTGGGCGGCGGTGCGAGTCTCGGGTTATCGAGCCTTCCCGGTAATCGGATTCTCGGGTCGTTACAATATAGGTTAGAGTGGCCAAATGACCCATCTAACCCTTCTAGAACATGTTAAAAATACCCTCACGGGTGTAGGAACCATTTGGGGGCAAAATTGTAAAGTTTTCAAGGGTAAACAATGGGTTTCAGGCATTTTCGTAAACCCCATCCGGAAAGGGTCGACCCCTGAGCTTTCTATGCTCAGGACCACCCAGACAGTAGTTTGGATAGAAGGGGTCGACCCCTGTGTAATTTTCTGCACAAAGCACCATAATCCAGAAAACTGGAGGTCGACCCCTACTGCTACATGCCTTCCAACACCCCCAGACAGCCTCAGACCCAGTGAGGGTCGACCCCTGCCTGTTTGGGTCAAAAACCAACATAAACCTCCATCTTCTCAAGGGTAAAAAGTGGTTAGATATTACCATGTTCATCTAGATATGTGAAAGTTCAAAATACCATTCTTGAACCTGTAAAATCACAAGTTAAACTCAGATTCTCTTGAATCATAGAAGTAAGAACTTACCAAGTATTGTCCTTGTTCTTGAGGAAGTTTAACTTGATGGCTGCACTCATTTAATTTCTTTACACAAAAATACTTCAATGAACAAAGTCTTCCAAGTTTTTGTGTAACCATTGACAAGCATAATGAAGTTATGTACATGAAGAAACAACCTCAGTAAAAACTTTCATTCATGAAACCCCAATCAAGCTTTTTTCATAAAATCCATCTTCAAGTAATTCTTTCACACATGAAATCAAGTGAAGTAAACCAGCATCTTCAAACAAACACACATGGTTTGTTATCATTAAAACTCAATAGTAAAATCAACCAAGGGATCCAACAATGTCCCCCTTTTTTATGATGACAAAACGATGTCTGCGTGAATTTCATGAGATAGTGTAAAAATAGTTCACTCTTTAAAAACCATTATGAACAACTTGTATGAATAGTATGAACAGATTCTCCCCCTATTAGAATGAAAAATTAAGCACACCAACCTTAGCCTATTCTCCCCCTTTTTGTCATCAAGAAAAATCGACTGACAAAGGGGTTATTTGAAAGTGATCGATATGTGCAAGAGTAACCTACAGATATGTATAGAATATGCAGAATTTGATACGCAATTATTGAATATGAAGTCAAATGATTGATACATGGTGTTGAAATATGAAGATGTGAAAATGTATTCAAACAAGCAAGCAATCATAACTTTCCAGCATGCAAATAACAATATATCTCTCCCTAAATGGGGCAATGGATAGGAAATTGGCATGTGATTCTGAATCAAAAGGTAAAGTATGAGACATAACTAAAATAGTTGTGCATTCATATACTAGAGACATTGCATAAACCATGATGTGGACAGATTTAGAGTGTACATGCATTCATATCTTGTTTCTTATGTTTACTTAGATGATATTCTATCCATTTTATGCTAGATATTCAAGAAAACTTGAATTTTGGTTACGCATGTAATCTTTGAATAAATATTTTTTATTATATCATAATATAATATAAAATAATAAATTTATGAAAAATATATATTTCTAACACTTTCGACCCCCTGCACCTCACTCTCTCTCACTCTTGCACTCCCCCCTCTCTCTCTCTTTGCGACCTTACCCCATTGGGTGGGTGATGCGGGACAGACACGCGGACTCGACTCCAAGTTGATATGCGATCCTCGGACTCTAGATAAATTCGCGATCGTCCCTAAGCGAGGGATACGTGGGACCGTACGCGGTTGAGAAACCGGCGATGAGTCGGGTAGTTGGCTCTTCCGCGTGTACTCGAAACGAGTCACGGGACAGGTCTCGCTCTCTCTCTCGCAGCGGTGATATAAAAATATAACGAGCTAAGAACCTATCACTCGTAGTGGCATATACAAATAAATACGGAATAAGCAAAGTACCTACGAGGAGGGTGGCGAGTGTACCTCCACGCTCCGGGCGTGGGGAAGACGATCCCGGTCAAGTACGGTAACTCCCGGTACAATGGTAAAAAATTAATTACAGCAGTGAATTATGTTGCCCACTCCACGCAGGGAGGTAAAGGGCTATAAGTGGGCCCGGGAGGACCGATCTTGAGTTAACGGGTAGCAAGCTAGAGGGGCGTTCAGACCGAACTCGACCTGCTGGTCCGACTCGGTACTATGCCGACTCGGTGCTGCGCCGACTCAGTTCTGACTCGCTGGACAGCAAGCCGTGGCCTCCAAAGGAACCTCATCTTCATGAGCTCTTCTGAAGGCGCTGCTTGGCTGGGATGATGGCAGGACGTCCCTGAACGACCTCCTGAAATGGTAGTTCCAGAAGTTGACTTTTGGTATTATTGCATGAATTATCCACGGACTGCTCTTTCTGGCCTGCACAGAGAATAGAATTGCGCTCCTCGGCGGAAAGAATTATGGCTCTCAGATACGGAATCCGATCGAGACGTGGTTAGTGCCGTTGGAAAGAGCACTCATAGATCTACAACATATATATTTTTTCCATCGATCCGAGAAGGGATTAGAAATGAAAACCTCTGTAAACTAAGGAATTTCCTGTGGATCTGGTTACAGACAATCAGGATAGAAAGGGATCTGTCTGAAGATGATTTTTGACCGGAGGGTAAAGAAATTTTATGGGTCAGGAAAAATTACTGGTAGAAGGGGTGGGTGTTAGGAATACTTGATAATTTTTATGGATTTTCTGAAATTTTATAAGGGGGTGGAAAAATTATGACAATGGGACACTGTCCCGCAGATCTGCCAACTAGCAGATTATTGAGGGGAAGAACAAAAATATGAAAAAAAATACCAAACGAAGGCCAAATGGCACGAAACTTAAACTGGAGACTAGGAGAGACAGGGAGAACAAGCTCTTGAAATTTGAGCTCGATCAGATAACAAGAGAAAAAGATAAAATTACAGGATTGAGGTTCTATCCTGATTTGGACAGAACTCCGGCGATGACGGTGGCGGCGCGATGGCGGCACGAACGACGATAGTGGAGCTGAGCGTCACACTCAGGGAGGTGATGGTGGAGATGTGTCAGACATCTGAAGGGAGAGCTCTCACAACTCTAGAGGGGAAGAGAGGGGTGCCCTTGGGCCAATTGAGCACAAATGAATTTTTCTCTCATTAATACTAAGTAAATCACAAAATACAAGGTATATATAGAAAGTGTAAAAAGACCTAAACTAACCTCAGATCTAAATTAGGGGAGGGGTAAAAGGGGGAGTTCACATTTAATTTCCATGTGTTTTGACTCAATTAAAATTAAAATACAAAACCTATTAAACAAATATAAATGGGGATGGCATCTTGGACTTTAAGGGTTAGAATATTGGACTTTTTAATTCAATTGTCCCCTTGAATGGTCAAGCCATCTAGAAGCCCACCTTGGACCTTTGACCAGTCCCACATGGGACATATGGCTTAGGTGAACCAATGGGGAAGGAGATGAGGGGCCCCCGCTGGACCTACGAGATTTTTACACAAAAACCCAAACATCCTTAGGGAATGACAAATTGGCTTATAATGCCTTACAATTGCAAACATACTTTCCAAGAATATAAATGTATACTAAAAGGATACAAATACAAAAATAAAAGTTAGTGTCCGGTGTAGATTCCCATCAATTCTCCCCGGGTGGGAAGAACTCGACCCCATCGAGTAAGGGGTGCGGCTGCTCAAGTAGCTCCTGCGGATCCGTCACTGAATCTGGAAGCGCGGAGTACGCTCCACTCCAAGTAATCGACACCTGCTCATCTCGTATAGATTCGATATGCACTCGCTGCTGGGGAATGAGGCTAGAGGTGGACACTCCGGGGTGGGGTCACTCTCAAATGAGGGAGGCGGCTCAAAGACTCACTAGGAATCACCGCTTGGTCCCTATATGTGACTAGATCCGATATGTTGAGGTAGAGCCGATCCCAAAGTCTGACAAGTCTCGCACTCGAAAGGGATTGACAACACGAGCGTACAAAAGATCGACTCGACTCGATGTATGCACAGACACACAAGACCCTAGACAAACCTAATGTTAGTCCGACCCATATACATGTAAGGGTGGACCAGGACACCCGAACGTGTGCCATGCATGCATGTTACGTAACCGGAGGTTGGTGGCATGGGGAACTCCTAGACGTCCGAGTATGACCCAAGCATGGATTGACTTCCCATGGGACTTGGGTGTGGGAGGGCTAAGAGAACCAAAATTACCTTGCCAGTGAACGGGTTTGATGGGTGTATATGGATCGGCACGTGGGGAAGGGGTGTGAAAGTGGACTTCCCCGACAAGGTATAAAGGAAGTGGTGGGTCATGAGGCCCACTAGAGAAGGGGTCTAATGGGTCAAAGAATATGTGACCCTCAGTTCCTCCATTACATTGTCCCATGTTTGAAATTCATGAAGGTGATGGTGACCTCCATCCATCGTGGTAGATGGGACAGTGTATAGAAGATATGGCTCCTCCCTTGGGATAAAACGAATGAAGTCGGGCTCGGTCGGTAACGGGAGGAGTAGAAGGACCTCCGTGGTGACATGACCCACGGTGTACACGGAGGTAATGGACGCTAAGGCAGGATGGGTGAAGCTACGACATGTGGGTCGGTCGAAGCCTGGAGCCAACAAATGCGTAAATGTCAACTGCCGGTCTAACCCTTTAAGAAGGTCATGTAATGTATCCAAGTAGTGACTAGACCGGAAAGTGGTGTGAAATGAGTTTATTGGCACTAGAGGTAGGGTGGGGTCCATGGATGGGAAGGGAGGTGAGACCAAGCCATTCTTGAGCCAGCTAAGTAGTGGCTCGGTGATGAAAAGCGTTCCCGTTAGAAACACGGGTGGCTCGGGTTGAGGTGGCTCCAAATAAAGATATGAGGGTGGTGGCATAGGAGCTCTCATGGGTGAGGAAGGCATGTCCTCCCAAAGGGGAAGTGGTCCTTGGGACCCTGTAGGTGGGGCCGGGTTGGGGCTACGGGCTATGGCCTCCCTAGGCTCGAGTATGGCTACCTCCTGCCTTGAAGGTGGGCAAGGGGAGACCAGCGACTCAAAATAAGCGTACCTCCTATCCACCCGTTCCGAAATCATTTGCACAAGTTCGGCAATGGTATGGGTTGGAGTAGGGGTATCGCGGTGGACTCGCCCGTAATCAACCGGCCTAGGCTTGGGTCGGGGCTCATCTAAGCACGGGGCTTCTTACCTCCGATTATGACCCACTTGGTTGGAAGTGAGTTGGTGGGGTCGGCTGGAGGTGTGACCCACGGGGTTGGAAGATGGGTGGGACGGGTTGGAATGGACCGGATGGGGAAGGTAGACCCTCCTAAACTCTCTCTTCATGCCCCACCATGATTCGATGGGCCATTGCCTCCTAACCTCTCTCAAGCCTTCGATGTCTCTCCACTTTTCGGCAGCCCCGTGGAGAAGCCTCTCCTTGGCAAAATAGAATTGCCCGGCTTCGGACATGGTATAACAATCAAAGTATGTGTCCATGGCGGCCTCCCACTTGAGGTAGTCACCCGGGTCATTGGAGCCATAAAAATTCGGAGCTTCGGGCCTACGGAAGTGGAGAGGATGGTTGCCCAACCCATGGGTGGACCAACGGTCATATCGCCTGGCGACCGGGAGTCCATTGGAAATGGGGAACTATATGACGGACATGCTGACACTTAGATAAGACACTAGACACGACTATGCAAGGTTGGAATGCACTAACTAATGCACACTAAGGACCCTAGACTTAAACCAAGATCCGGTACGTGGCGGAGGTTTGACCCGAGGGTCTCCTCGACGCGAGTGTACGGCCTTCCCGATAGGCGTAACCTAACATTTGGGCGACACCTTTTGATATACCGAACAATGGTATGCAAATGTGACACCTAGACTTAAATGACTTATTTTTTGTTAAGCAATGGCTAATGACTACCCTAGACTCAACTGGCGCTCTGATACCAAATTGATGCAGGACGGACACGCGGACTCGACTCCAAGTTGATATGCGATCCTCGGACTCTAGACAAGCTCGCGATCGTCCCTAAGCGAGGGATGCGTGGGACCGTGCGCGGTTGAGAAACTGGCGATGAGTCGGGTAGTCGGCTCTTCCGCGTGTACTCGGAACGAGTCACGGGACGGGTCTCGCTCTTTCTCTCGCAGCGGTGATATAAAAATATAACGAGCTAGGAACCTATCACTCGCAGCGGCATATACAAATAAATACAGAATAAGCAAAGTGCCTACGAGGAGGGTGGCGAGTGTACCTCCACGCTCCGGGCATGGGGAAGATGATCCCGGCCAAGTACGGTAACTCCCGGTAATATGATAAAAATTTAATTACATCAGTGAATTATGTTGCCCACTCCACGCAGGGAGGTAAAGGGCTACAAGTGGGCCCGGGAAGACCGATCTTGGGTTGACGGGCAGCAAGTCGGAGGGGCGTTCGGACCGAACTCGACATGCTGGTCCGACTCGGTACTGTGCCGACTCGGTGCTGCGCCGACTCGGTTCTGACTCGCTGGACAGCAAGCCGTGGCCTCCAAAGGAACTTCATCTTCCTGAGATCTTCTGAAGGGGCCGCTTGGCTGGGATGATGGCAGGACGTCCCTGAACGACCTCCTGAAGTGGCGGTTCCAGAAGTTGACTTTTGGTATTTTTGCACGAATTATCCACGGACTGCTCTTTCTGGCCTGCACAGAGAATAGAATTGCACGCCTCGGCGGCAAGAATTATGGCTCTCAGATCCGGAATCAGATCGAGGAGTGGTTGGTGCCGTTGGGAAGAGCACTCATAGATCTACAACATATATTTTTTTCGCATCGATCCAGAGAAGGGATTAGAAATGAAAACCTCTGCAAACTACGAGATTTTCTGTGGATCTGGTTACAGACTATCAAGACAGAAATGGATCTGCCTGAAGATGATTTTTTACTGGAGGGTAAGGGACTTTTATGAGTGCAGGAAAAATTACCGGTGGAAGGGGTGGGTGTTAGGAACACTTGGTAATTTTTATGGATTTTTTGAAAATTTATAAGAGGGTGGAAAAATTATGACAAGGGGACACTATCCCACAGATCTGCCAACTAGCAGATTAATGAGGGGAAGAACAAAAATATGGAAAAAATACCAAACGAAGGTCAAATGGCACGAAACTTAAACTGGAGACTAGGGGAGATAGGGAGAACAAGCCCTCAAAGTTTGGGCTCGATCAGATAATAAGATAAAAAGATAAAATTACGGGATTGAGGTTCTATCCTGATTTGGACAGAACTCCGGCGATGGCAGTGGCGGCGCGATGGCAGCACGAACGGCGACGGTGGAGCTGAGCATCGCACTCAGGGAGGTGGTGGTGGAGATGCGTCACACATCTGAAGGGAGAGCTTTCACAGCTCTAGAGGGGAAGAGAGGGGTGCCCTTGGGCCAATTGAGCAGAAATGAATTTTTCTCTCATTAATGCTAAGTAAATCACAAAATACAAGGTATATATAAAAAGTGTAAAAAGACATAAACTAACCTCATATCTAAATTAGGGGAAGGGTAAAAGGGAGAGTTCACATTTAATTTCTCATATGTTTTGACTCAATTAAAATAAAAATATAAAACATATTAAACAAATATAAATGGGTATGGCATCTTGGACTTTAAGGGTTATAATATTAGACTTTTTAATCTAATTGTCCCCTTGAATGGTCAAGCCATCTAGAAGCCCACCTTGGACATTTGACCAGTTCCACATGGGACCTATGGCTTAGGTGGACCAATGGGGAAGGAGATGAGGGGCCCCCGCTGGACCTATGAGACTTTTACACAAAAATCCAAACATCATTGGGGAATGACAAGTTGACTTATAAAGCCTTACAATTGCAAACCAACTTTCCAAAGATATAAATGTAAACTAAAAGGACACAAATATAAAAATAAAAGTTAGTGCACGGTGTAGATTCCCATCAATAGGGGTGCCGACATCCGAGGGGGTCTCCCCCTCCTACTCCCTTTCCTCTCACTTTATCTCTCTCTCTTGCTCTCCCCCTCTTTGTCTCCCCCCCCCTTTCAATCTGTCTCTCTCTCTCTGCAACCCCACCCCACTTGGTGGGGGTGCCGATACCAGAGGGGGAGACCCCCTTCGGTGCCATCTTCCCTCTCTTTATCAATCTCTATCTTGTGCTCCCCCCCTCTCTGCTCGAGAGGCAACCTCCCCCCTCTGTCCCGCTCACTCTCTCACTCGTTCCATCTCCGATGGTTGTGTGTAGACCACCGACATCCCTCCCACTGGTGCCCTCCCTCTCTCTCTCTCTCTCTTTGACGCTCACTCTCTCACACGTTCACCCTCTGCCACCTCTCTTTTTGAGAGTTAGACAAGGATGTCGTGGTATTTTTCTCTTCCTTGGTTAGTTCAGATCATAGTTAAATTAGTTTAACCAAACCTTATCTTACGGTGGCAAACAACGACGATTTTTTCATGTAACCGAGAAGAATACATGGGCTTTTGGCTAAACAAGCCGATTAAAGGGACCTATTTTAAATTTGAAGTTTTTAGACGCCTAAAACTAAAATCCCATTGAAAAGTTAATAATATTTTACTCTGAAACCCCTAGTTCACATCATTTTAATGCTTAAAATTTGTCTTCCACTCTTTCATCTATTTCCCCATTTGTTTTTCCTCCTTGATTTGGTTGCTTAAAATTTGTTTTTCCAACTTGAATCTATCATAGTCGGGGATTAAAGAATATAAAAATATAGGGTAGAACATATAAGAATGCGGGGATATGCCTATAATTATCCCTACTTGTTTCGATGTGGGTCACGTGGGGTCCCAAACTCTGAGGTAGCTGGGCCCAGACTTTTAGTTCGGGTGAGCCCAATTGCTTCTAGCCTGTTTAGAGGATCGGACCGATGACTTCGGTTCCTATCCCACGTGCACTTCTCTGGCGTGTTATGGATCTAACAATCTCTCCATTTTTTATGATGGCAAAATGATGTGTGCGTGAATTTCATGAGATAGTGTAAAAACAGTTCACTCATTGAAAACCATTATGAACAACTTGTATGAATTGTATGAATAGATTCTCCCCCTATCATAATGAGAAACTAAGCACACCAATCTCAGCCTATTCTCCCCCTTTCTGTCATCAACAGAAATCGAGTGACAAAGGGGTTATTTGAAAGTGATATGTACAAGAGTAACCTAAAGATACGTCTACAATATGCAGAATTTGATACGCGATTATTGAATATGAAGTCAAATGATTGAGAGATGGTGTTGAAATATGAAGATGTGAAAATGTATTGAAACAAACAAGCAAGCATAACTTTCAAGTATGCAAATAACAATATATCTCCCTCTAAATAGGGCAAAGGATAGGAAATGGCATGTGATTCAGAATCAAACGGTAAAGCATGAGGCATAACTAAAAGAGTTGTGCATTCATTAACTAGAGACATTGCATAAACCATAATGTGGACAGATTCAGAGTGTACATGCATTCATATCATATTTTTTATATTTACTTAGATGATATTCTGTAATGCCCCGGGTTTTTCGGATCCTCGTTCGTGGGTCCTGGATCTGGTTTCTCGGAGTGTCTGACTTCGTTGTGTCCAAAATTTCATTTCGGACATCTTTCGTGTTCGGATCGACGCGATCCGGAGTCGTTTCGGAGACCCGGAGGCGTTCCGCGACTTTTTCCGCGTGTGTTTTTCGATTCCCGGCGTGGGTTTCGGCTTTCCCTTCGGAAGCTCGTTGCGGGTGAACCGGGCCGTTCACCTGGGCACGAGTGGTACCGTTGCGATCAGCGCGTCGCGAGGATCGAGCAGGCGTGATTTTCTATTTTTCAGGATTTTTCCGATTTTCCAGATTTTCCTATATAAACCCCCCACCCTCTCTCTCCTCTCATTTCTCACTCTCACCCTCTCTCTCTTCTCCCACTCTCTCCTCTCACTCTCTCCTCTCCGGCGGCCGACGGACCGAGGCGGGGGCGATGCGGGCGAGGAGGACGGCGAGGATGGGTCGAGGATCGAGGCTCGAGGGCGCGGTGAAGCTCGGCCGTGAGTTCGTGGAGCGGCGAGGCTTCAACGGCGTTTTCTTCGTGGATCGGCGTCCACGGTGCGCGTAATCTTCGGTGGAGGTAGGGTGATGGACCCTCAGCCCGTGTACTTCCTTTCCCGCGAGTTTCGTAGGCCGTGGTGAGCCGAGCGGGCTAAACGGGGCGTTTTGGGCAAAATGCATGATTTTGGGGTGTGAGCCGGATCTCCCGTTCTATGGTGTTTTTGGGCGATCCAGTGGTTTAGATGCATGCCTAGGGGCTTGGGGAAGGTTTTCCCTTTTGTTTCCCCTTCACCTGGGGGTGAACGAGGAGTGGCATGGCTTTTCCCGCGGTTCCTACCGTTTTCGGGCGCGGACTGAGAACGTGCTATACTCCAGTAGCGCGTTCTTGAAGGTCGCGCTGCCCCGATAGGGCACGTTCATCGGAGAAGATGAACAGTTTGGCGGTTCCTATCGCGCTATAGGGCAATGGCGCGTTCTGGACTGTCGCGCTATGGAAACATAGCGCGACCTTGCTTGTCGCGCTATAGGCTCCTAGCGCGTTCTGCTTGAACGCGCTATGGACCTATAGCGCGTTCTTGGAGGGACCAGCCGGGCTGCCCGGGGCGGGCGGTCTGCGGCTGATCGTTCTCCCCTTGGGCCGTGTGTGCCTTGGACACCCAGTGGAGTTTCGTGACCATGTTTTGGGGTGTCTGGAGGTTCCGTTTACCTCGTTTTACGTGCTCGTGTGCTTAAGGGTCCAGGTGACCTTTTAGCGACCGTTCGCATTGTGTTGGTCTCCGGTCGACCCGGTTGTGACCTAGTGGTCGACCTTCGGCCTGTGAATATCCCGGACACCCCATGGGTTCTGTGTCGGTGTTTTTGGGGTGTCAGGAGGGACCGTGTTACCTCGATTAGCGTGGCCATAGGTGTGGTGGGTCCGGGTGACCCCACGTGTTCCGGGCTTTTGTGTTACGCATGATCGAGTCACCGTGTGTCGGTGTGTGTGCGGTGGGGTCTCCCCCGCATATCGTGGGTTCCTTTGGAAGGCGATTCCCGTGTGGGCCATGTGTTTGGCCTTGGACTGCGAGTCCAGTTGTCCGGCCTGGGGCTGGAGGTTTCCCGCTTGCTTCAAGATGGGAAATCGTCGTGGCGGCTTGTGTACTGCCTTAGGAATTGTGCTTCAGTGTTTTCCGTGTGGCCCGTGTGAGTGGCCTTTGTCCCTTGCGTTCCCTTCCCAAGGGTATGGTCTTGGCAACTCGTGTGTTGTCTCGGTATTCGTGATATCGTGGTTTTGGACCTAGAGATTGGGCTAGATCGACGGCCTTGTGCTGTTGCGTGCAACGGTCTTGACCCCGAGTCTTGTGACTCAAGGACCGTTGACTGTAGTGTGTCTAGAGGATTGTCCAGAGTCCAGTGACTTAGCGCCACTTGAGTTTTCTCGACTCTAGTGCATGGTGCGTGCGTGGCCGTGGACTGTGAGTCCTGTTTCTTCTCCGACTGTGGTCACCGTGCGACGGGGCCGGTACGCGGGGTTGTCCCCGTACGTCGTCGGATTCGGACGTTGTTTTCCGTTGAGTTGAGAGTCTACTCCTTCAGTGACCCTCCACTAGTCGTAGCCCACCAGTACGAGGTGCTGGTCTCACCTGGGAGTGGTGTACGGGCACCCACCTTTCGAGACGGTTTGTGGACCGGTTACCGTAGGCCCCTCGTCGGTAGCCAGAGTCCGGCTACGGGGGAAAACCGGTCAGAGGACCAGACCTAGTGACGCAAGGTCTGTGTGTGCACACGTGGTTGGGGGCGGTTGGACCCACGTCGACGGGCGTGACCCCAGCTAGTTACTTGTTTGTGGTTACTTGTACGGTGTTCGCGCCTCGGGTAGGACCTACCACGTCAGGCGGTTCACCTGCGGTGCGGTGTAAGACGTCAGGGGACGCTACCGACTGTGCTTCAAGTGGGTGGTACTCCTGTCGAGTACGGAGTGACAGACTGTCAGTCTCTGTGTCTTTGACCTTCGGGTTTTCGATCGTGTTGACCTTTGAGTCTCGGTTGGTTCGCCGTGATGCGTGTGTTGGTTTTCGCGTCATGAGATTAGTGCTAGTGGCTTTACCGAGGTTGGGTCTTGTTGTGCGGTACCCACGATCGGATGGTCGGGGTTGCACCTTGGACAGCGTGTCCTGGTTGACTGTCCGGGGGACAGGCCTCTACGGCGTGGTTGCCGTGTGTTCCTACTTCGGTAGGTGGTACTAGCGTGGTTCAGTAGCTTCGACTGCGTGATCGAGGTCTGCCTTCTGGCAGTAGGAGTAGCTGTAGTGCCGAGTTTTTTGACCGGCCACCGATTTGCTGTTCCTGTTGTAGTTGTAGCTCTCCTTTCCGCTACCGCCGTTGTTTCCGGTTGGGGTTCCGCGGGATCCCTGCTGAGTCTCTGTTTTGGAGACTCATTCCCTGCTTTTCAGGTGTGACGGTTCTTCCTCGAGGTTCGAGGGTGCGGAGCGGAGGTTCTCAGTTGCCAGCTTGCCGGACCGAGTGTTCACTTGGCATGTGGTACGTTTTACTGCTTTAGACTGTACTTTCTGTTGGACTGGACTCTGTTGTAGCTGTAGTTGTTCTTTCTTTCAGCTTGTTATTGTTGAGTTGTCCTGCTTTATTTCCTATTTCTTTGTGCCTCCACACTCCTTTTAGCCCTTCCGAGCCCTCCCAGCTCGTGGGTGGCGGTGCGAGTCTCGGGTTATCGGGCCTTCCCCGTAATCAGATTCTCGGGTCGTTATAGCTGGTATCAGAGTCAGGTTTGTGGGCGTACATAGGAATTCGAGATATTGCAGTGATCAGAGTCCGTAAGGTCAG
This sequence comes from Amorphophallus konjac, assembly GCA_022559845.1. Lineage (NCBI taxonomy): Eukaryota > Viridiplantae > Streptophyta > Magnoliopsida > Alismatales > Araceae > Amorphophallus > Amorphophallus konjac. The sequence continues at coordinate 480,951 of JAHNEJ010001850.1, read as the reverse complement.
TACAGTCGGCAGCTGGCTTAGGGTTTTGTGTTCGCTTTCCGCCTTGTTTCTCGCTTGAGAGCTTGAGTGCGCTGTGCGGCGCTGTGAAGGTGGTTGCTGTCCGCGGCTTTCGTGCCAGCGTAGGATCTGAGGATCGAGGTCGAGAGCCTTCTCCCTCATCGGTGGTGGCCTTGGTTGTGCTGCGTTGGGCAGAGGTTGCTGGCAGGCGCGAGTTCGCGGTGCTGCGTTCGAGGAACCTGCAGCGTGGTCAGGTGGCTGGTGCAGACTGTTCTTGGTTAAGTGACCGTGAGCGTGCTCTAAGGGAGCTGCTGTCAGTTTTTGGTCACTCCAGCTTGAGGTTTGTCCAGCCCCTGAGGTGTTCTGATCGAGAAGTGTGCTCGGGTGAGCGAATATCTTCTCGGTGAGCTGCCGTTTTGTCGAGCCTGATGATCTTGTCTTGCTCTGTGGCGTCAGAAATGACGTGTCGGTCTCGGTTGTTTTGCGGATTTCAAGGCAGGATTGGGTTGTGGTGTCCCAGTAAGTCTTGCTCCTGCGCTCTTGTGTGCGATTGGGTTGTGTTCGCCTTGGAGTTGGCTTGAGATGTGATGGTTCCGCGGCGAGTTTCGGGACTCGAAGATGAGCATCGGCGGTTGTTGTTATGGCTCATGTTGCGGCTCTTAGCATACCGTGTTGCAGTTTGAGGAATTGCAGCGGTGGTGCATCGAGAGGTGCTGTAATGGTGGTCCGACATGACACTCGTCGAGTGTGTCGGAGGCGCTGACCTGATGGAAGCGATGGTTTTCCTTGGTGCTGGATGGTGCTGTTTCCAGCGTGCGCGAGGTTCGAGGTCAGGTCGAGCGTGGAGTTCTTCCGTTGGTCGGAAGTGCGCTGGTTTCTCCTTCGGTTGGAGAGATTGCGTTCTGCTAAGGATCGTCGTCTTGCATTGTGTGTTCGGATTGGTTGGCCTTGTGTGCCATGAAGTCCGTGCGAGACGTGCTCCTTGTCTTGGCCGGGTGGTTGTCTGTGAGAAGCCGTGCCCATTCCCTTGTTGTGTGAGGGTGTGCTGGCGCTTTTTCGGAAGGACGAGTGCTGGTTGGGCGGTGTTCGCTTTCTCGGCTGGGCGCGCAGATCAGAGTGCGCAGCGGAAGCGTGGTGGGCTTGTGACCCACTGGTTCAGGATCATAGCGTTGGTTGCTACGGGCAGATTCCTGAGTTGCGTTGAGCACCGGAGGATTGGTTCCTTGGTGTGAAACGTGTTGTTGCCGTGCCGTTGCTCGAGGTATTATGGTTGTTGGCACTGGCATGATGCAGTGTTGGGAAAAGTGCTGGCTAGTGCGCCGCATGAGTACCATGTTCCTGTGATGGAAGCCGTGTCAGGCGTCGGTGTTGGACCTGGATGAGGTTGTTGAGGATGTCGCCTGACGATGGTCGAGGACGTGTTGGTCAGAGTCGGTGGCTTGGCGCCCGACTTGAGTTCCCAGTCATGTCCTCGGATGAGATCATTTTTGGGGAAGTGGTCTCTGGCAGACGATGGGTCCCGGTTGGCGGTTGTGAGTGGCTGGTGAGCCTAACCGTGTGACCGACCACAACAGGGTCTGTTGGTTCTACGGTCTTGTCGGATTGTGGCGGTGAGATGTTTATTGCTTAGGGTCGCCGTGAGCACTGTTCAGGTGGTGTCCCGTGGCTCTGTGGTAAGGGCGGAATTGGGATTGGCCGGTGTCCACTTGGATTGATCGAAGGATTTGATGAGACCATATGGATGAGTGACGCCTGTGGGCGGAGGCCTTTTGTGAGATGGGCGTCGGAGGATGGTCCTTGATAGGACGTTGGTGTCGCAATGGTTATCCCTGGGTTGGTGACCAGCATGGGATGGTTCCCCTGTGAGTCTGAGTCCAGTGAGGTGATGACTGAAGACGCCAGGATCTTATCATTTGGTTTCGTCGTGTTCCCCGAGAGGGTCGAGTTGGAGTGATGTTCGAGCTCGGATGCGGTGTCCGAGAGGAGTGCTGCTCGAGATGCGGCATCGGTCTGTGAGGGAGTCGACGGATGGCTTACTGAGGTTTGGAATGTTTCCTTTGGACCCGGTCGAGGACCAGGAAAGGAGGAAGAAGCTGAGCAAGCGAAGGTTTCCCGTTGACGAGCAGTTGGTGACTAGTGGATGGTCTTTTCAGAGACAGAAGATGCTGGTTGTTGGGGTTCGAGCGTGGCGAGAGCCGTGTGCCAGCGAGACCTTTGGTGGTCGTTTCTGTGATGTGCCTTTCCGGATGGGATCTGGACTTTGTCGAAGTTTGTCTTCTGACAAGAGTTGGCACAGTATTATGTCCGGCTTTTGGCTTGCCATGTGTGAGGTGTTTTCTTGGTGCTGAGCCGATGTTCTGGTTGCGGTCTGCTGAGAGGACTGATTGAGCCGGTGGAGGCTCTGTTTTGGTTGTCCCCTTGAGAAGGGTGTGCGACCTGTCAGCTGGTTGTAAAGCTGATGTGCGATTTGTCTGCCGACCATTGGATGAATCGGTAGCTGTTGCTCGTGTCGAGGGTTGTGTTTCCTCGGTGAGCGAGATTGTGGCTGCGGTGCCATGGTGGATTCTCGCGTTGTCTGAGGTGATGCCGGACTGTGCCCTTTGGTACATGCCTGCTCTGTTGGCCAGTGTGCTCGGCGTGAGGAGCGAGGTGTTGCTTGTGATTGTAAGTCTGGCTGTGTCCCTCAGGTTTGGTGTTTTCGTGAGAATCGAGGTTTTCTGTGCTGGGGCTCTGACAGCGTGTCAGTTGGTTCAGTGTTCTTCCCCTGGGACTTCGTGCTTGGTCCTGAATTTTGAGGACGAAATTCCTTTAAGGGGGGAGGGCTGTAATGCCCCGGGTTTTTAGGATCCTCGTTCGTGGGTCCCGGATCTGGTTTCTCAGAGCGTCCGACTCCGTTGTGTCCGAAATTTCGTTTCGGACATCTTTCGTGTTCGGATCAGCGCGATCCGGAGTCGTTTCGGAGGCCCGGAGGCGTTCCGCGGCTTTTTCCGCGTGTGTTTTCCGATTCCCGGCGTGGGTTTCGGCTTTCCCTTCGGAAGCTCGTTGCGGGTGAATCGGGCCGTTCACCTGGGCACGAGTGGTACCGTTGCGATCAGCGCGTCGCGAGGATCGAGCAGGCATGATTTTCTATTTTTTGGGATTTTTTCGATTTTCTGAATTTTCCTATATAAACCCCCACCCTCTCTCTCCTCTGATTTCTCACTCTCACCCTCTCTCTCTTCTCCCACTCTCTCCTCTCACTCTCTCCTCTCCGGCGGCCGACGGACCGAGGCGGGGCGATGCGGGCGAGGAGGACGGCGAGGATGGGTCGAGGATCGAGGCTCGAGGGCGCGGTGAAGCTCGGCCGTGAGTTCGTGGATCGGCGTCCACGGTGCGCGTAATCTTCGGTGGAGGTAGGGTGATGGACCCTCAGCCCGTGTACTTCCTTTCCCGCGAGTTTCGTAGGCTGTGGTGAGCCGAGCGGGCTAAACGGGGCGTTTTGGGTAAAATGCATGATTTGGGGTGTGAGCCGGATCTCCCGTTCTATGGTGTTTTTGGGCGATCCAGGGGTTTAGATGCATGCTTAGGGGCTTGGGGAAGGTTTCCCCTTTTGTTTCCCCTTCACCTGGGGGTGAACGGGACGTGGCATGGCTTTTCCCGCGGTTCCTACCGTTTTCGGGCGCGGACTGAGAACGCGATATACTCCAGTAGCGCGTTCTTGAAGGTCGCGCTGCCCCGATAGGGCGCGTTCATCGGAGAAGATGAACAGTTTGGCGGTTCCTGTCGCGCTATAGGGCAATGGCGCGTTCTGGACTGTCGCGCTATGGAAACATAGCGCGACCTGGCTTGTCGCGCTATAGGCTCCTAGCGCGTTCTGCTTGAACGCGCTATGGACCTATAGCGCGTTCTTGGAGGGACCAGCCGGGCTGCCCGGGGCGGGCGGTCTGCGGCTGATCGTTCTCCCCTTGGGCCATGTGTGCCTTGGACACCCAGTGGAGTTCCGTGACCGTGTTTTGGGGTGTCTGGAGGTTCCGTTTACCTCGTTTTACGTGCTCGTGCGCTTAAGGGTCCAGGTGACCTTTTAGCGACCGTTCGCATTGTGTTGGTCTCCGGTCGACCCGGTTGTGACCTAGTGGTCGACCTTCGGCCTTGTGAATATCCCGGACACCCCATGGGTTCTGTGTCGGTGTTTTTGGGGTGTCAGGAGGGACCGTGTTACCTCGAATAGCGTGTCCATAGGTGTGGTGGGTCCGGGTGACCCCACGTGTTCCGGGCTTTTGTGTTACGCATGATCGAGTCACCGTGTGTCGGTGTGTGTGCGGTGGGGTCTCCCCCGCATATCGTGGGTTCCTTTGGAAGGCGATTCCCGTGTGGGCCATGTGTTTGGCCTTGGACTGCGAGTCCAGTTGTCCGGCCTGGGGCTGGAGGTTTCCCGCTTGCTTCAAGATGGGAAATCGTCGTGGCGGCTTGTGTGTTGCCTTGGGAATCATGCTTCTGTGTTTTCCGTGTGGCCCGTGTGAGTGGCCTTTGTCCCTTGCGTTCCCTTCCCAAGGGTATGGTCTTGGCAACTCGTGTGTTATCTCGGTATTCGTGATATCGTGGTTTTGGACCTAGAGATTGGGCTAGATCGACGGCCTTGTGTTGTTGCGTGCAACGGTCTTGACCCCGAGTCTTGTGACTCAAGGACCGTTGACTGTAGTGTGTCTAGAGGACTGTCCAGAGTCCAGTGACTTAGCGCCACTTGAGTTTTCTCGACTCTAGTGCATGGTGCGTGCGTGGCCGTGGACTGTGAGTCCTGTTTCTTCTCCGACTGTGGTCACCGTGCGACGGGGCCGGTACGCGGGGTTGTCCCCGTACGTCGTCGGATTCGGACTTTGTTTTCCGTTGAGTTGAGAGTCTACTCCTTCAGTGACCCTCCACTAGTTGTAGCCCACCAGTACGAGGTGCTGGTCTCACCTGGGAGTGGTGTACGGGCACCCACCTTTCGAGACGGTTTGTGGACCGGTTACCGTAGGCCCCTCGTCGGTAGCCAGAGTCCGGCTACGGGGGAAAACCGGTCAGAGGACCAGACCTAGTGACGTAAGGTCTGTGTGTGCACACGTGGTTGGGGGCGGTTGGACCCACGTCGACGGGCGTGACCCCAGCTAGTTACTTGTTTGTGGTTACTTGTACGGTGTTCGCGCCTCGGGTAGGACCTACCACGTCAGGCGGTTCACCTGCGGTGCGGTGTAAGACGTCAGGGGACGCTACCGACTGTGCTTCTAGTGGGTGGTACTCCTGTCGAGTACGGAGTGACAGACTGTCAGTCTCTGTGTCTTTGACCTTCGGGTTTTCGGTCGTGTTGACCGTTGAGTCTCGGTTGGTTCGCCGTGATGCGTGTGTTAGTTTTCGCGTCATGAGATTAGTGCTAGTGGCTTTACCGAGGTTGGGTCTTGTTGTGCGGTACCCGCGATCGGATGGTCGGGGTTGCACCTTGGACAGCGTGTCCTGGTTGACTGTCCGGGGGACAGGCCTCTACGGCGTGGTTGCCGTGTGTTCTTACTTCGGTAGGTGGTACTAGCGTGGTTCGGTAGCTTCGACTGCGTGATCGAGGTCTGCCTTCTGGCAGTAGGAGTAGCTGTAGTGCCGAGTTTTTTGACCGGCCACCGGTTTGCTGTTCCTGCTGTAGTTGTAGCTCTCCTTTCCGCTACCGCCGTTGTTTCCGGTTGGGGTTCCGCGGAATCTCTGCTGAGTCTCTGTTTTGGAGACTCATTCCCTGCTTTTCAGGTGTGACGGTTCTTCCTCGAGGTTCGAGGGTGCGGAGCGGAGGTTCTCAGTTGCCAGCTTGCCGGGCCGAGTGTTCACTTGGCATGTGGTACGTTTTACTGCTTTAGACTGTACTTTCTGTTGGACTGGACTCTGTTGTAGCTGTAGTTGTTCTTTCTTTCAGCTTGTTATTGTTGAGTTGTCCTGCTTTATTTCCTATTTCTTTGTGCCTCCACACTCCTTTTAGCCCTTCCGAGCCCTCCCGGCTCGTGGGCGGCGGTGCGAGTCTCGGGTTATCGGGCCTTCCCGGTAATCGGATTCTCGGGTCGTTACATATTCTATCCATTTTATCCCAGATATTCAAGAAAACCTGAATTTTGGTTAAACATGTAATCTTTGAATAAATATTTTTTAATATATCATAATCTAAAGCAAAATAATAAATTTATGAAAAATATATTTTCCTAACACTTCCGACCCCCTGTACCTCACTCTTTCCCTCCCCCTTTCTCTCTTTGCGGCCCTACCCCATTGGGTGGGGGTGTCGACGTCGGAGGGGGTCTCCCCCTCCACCTCCCCCTCCGGCTCCCTTTCCCCTCTCTCTCTCGCTCTGCCCCTCTTTGTCTCTCCCCCCTTTCTATTTCTCTCTATCTCTGTAACCCCACCCCACTTGGTGGGGGTTCCAATACCAGAGGGGGAGACCCCCTTCGGTGCCCTCTTCCCTCTCTTTATCAATCTCTATCTTGTGCTCTCCCCTCTCTCTACTCCAGAGGCAACCTTCCCCCTCTGTCCCGCTCACTCTCTCACTCATTCCATCTTCGGTGGTTGTGTGTAGACCACCAACATCCCTCCCGCTGGTGCCCTCCCCCCCTCTCTCTCTCTCTTGGATGCTCACTCTCTCACTCGTTCACCATCTGCCACCTCTATTTTTGAGAGTTAGATAAGGATATCATGATATTTTTCTCTTTCTTAGTAAGTTTATATCATAGTTAAATTAGTTTAACCAAACCTTATCTTACGGTGGCAAACAACGAGGGTTTTTTTCACGTGACGGAGAAGAATACATGAGCTTTTGGCTAAATAAGTCGATTAGAGGGATCCTTTTTTATTTTAAAAGTTTTTAGATGTTTAAAACTAAAATCTCATTAAAAAGTTAATAATATTTTACAATGAAACCCCTAGTTCACATGTCACGCCCCGAGCGCGGAAGATTACTCGGATGCGTGACGCGTCTATATCAATCGTGTCATTAGAGTAAGTATGTTCGATATACATAATCTACAGAGTACGCAAGACTAGTAATAATTAATAACCTTAATATTCCAAGTGATGAATATTGAATTAACAAAAGGAATTAAAGATAACCCATGACGACTTCAAATTAACATTTGGCTACAACATTAGGCTACATGCCTCATCACAGATTAACCACTAATTGACACAGCTGGGAATACAAGGCAGACTCAATAAAATTCAAAGACACGACTAACTACCGCTCTTCACTCGGTCTCAATCCCGTTCTTGTCGCTATCCGAATCACCTGAAAATATTAGGAAACAACTGTATGAGCGAATCGCTCAGTAGGAATTACATCTCAAATTCAAGTAATCTTTAAGTGATTTATAATTTTACATGTATTTGGGACTATGCATGATATTCGAGTAATATACGAGTGATAAATCAAGTGTACATGTAGGTTTATGCATGATGAAAGTGTACGGTAAGTCAAAGCTGTATGAAGAGAGTATAGTAAGAATTCAAGTATTTGACCAAGCATGATACCAAGGAATACGTTTCAAGTATTTGACCAAGCAATTAAGGAATATAATTACCCCTTCCGGGTAAACTGGAACTCTTGTACAAGTAAGGACTCATTCATATACGAGCATGTAAGGTAAAACTTTCATTCAAGCTAGTAAACATTCAAGCGAGTAATATCAAGTACGTGTGAGTAGAATTGGCTATTTAATCAAGTATTTTGCCCTTCCTCGGGTCACAAGTCAAGTACGGCCCATCCGGGCCAAGTCACGTCAAGCAGTAAGTAGAGAGAGAGTAGGGTGGAGTGTCTCAAGTCAAGCAAGTACTTCGGTGCAATGCTAAACACCGTGGTCATTAAACTCCCATGGGCACAAGTACCTTCGGGTGCTCCTCCCAGGACCAGACCCGGCCCTATATGCACATCATTTAATTTATCATTTTTGACATCCACTCTCATTTATAGCCAATATGGAATTTCAAGAATTTAGAGACGTAGTATTACAGACGAGATTAACCACGCATTTGGTTATGGGGAACTCTAGAGGTGGCCCCTACATGCTCAAGAGGTGGCTCCCGTCGTGTAGCACTTTGCGCCGTATGGCCTCAAGAGGTGGCTCCCACTACGTAGCACTTTGTCCCGCTTGGCACTTAGCTTCCACACTTCCAAATGGTAGTTGAGAGTTTCAAGGTTTGACCAGTTTGACCTTGTATATACAAGGTAGATTTTCACGGAGTGGAGTTCAGAAAATTATGATGCAGGAAAATGTACTAGGCTATATTGGTACGGATTTCGAGACAAATCAGGAATGGAAACAATTATCATGTCACTGAATTGGCGCCTGGGGGTTAGCCCCTCTTTTAGTCAATTGGCGCCCTAGGGTCAGGAGGTCTTTTAATTAATTGGCGCCCTAGGGTTAGCCAATGTATCAGGAAATTGGCGACTGGGGGACACCCAGTCTTTCAGTAAATTGGCACTTGGGGTACAGCCCCTGTTTAATTAAAATGGCGCCTGGGGGTTACCCTGTCTTTCAGTCAATTGGCGCCCTAGGGTCAGGAGGTCTTTTAATTAATTGGCGCCCTAGGTGGTGCCATCTCTTAAGTAAATGGCGCCTTAGGTGGTGCCATCTCTTAAATGGCGCCTTAGGTGGTGCCATCTCTTTTAAAAATTTTATTTTTTTAATACTCAGAAAAATGAAATTGGCGCCCCCCTGGAAGTCTTCAATTAATTGAAGACTGCCGCGATGCCGTCATTTTAGTAATTGGCGCCCTGGCATAGGGCGCCATTTACAGAATTCTTCATTTCTTTTAATTGGCGCCCTAGTCAGGGGCGCCAATTACCTGAGAGCTATATTTTGTTCCCGTGGGTTCGAACCAGTGGTTTAAGGGGGTTTAATCAGATGATTTATCAGTTAGAATTCAAGACGGGTTGTTTAAACATGCTGTAACATGGACTTCACTTTAACAGGTTAACAAGGGTACGTTGATATTTTTAATTAGCATGTTTAACAGTTGACTAACAGAGCTTAAACATGGAGATTTACTTCAATTAGCTAAATTATGTTGGGTTACAGGTTGCTTAAACATGTCATTGCTTGAGTACATTACTAATTTCTAACCAAACATGATAGATCATAATAGATCTAGCCTAATTTCATATGAATATGAGCTAATTTCAAATGTTACAGGTTAAAATTCAAGACGAGTTGTTTAAACATGTTGTAACATGGACTTCACTTTAACAGGTTAACAAGGGTACGTTGATATTTTTAATTATCATGTTTAACAGTTGGCTAACAGAGCTTAAACATGGAGATTTACTTCAATTAACTAAAGCATGTTGGGTTACAGGTTGCTTAAACATGTCATTACTTGAGTACATTACTAATTACTAACCAAACATGATAGATCATAATAGATCTAGCCTAATTTCATATGGAGATGAGCTAATTTCAAATGTTACAGGTTAAAATTCAAGATGGGTTGTTTAAACATGCTGTAACATGGACTTCACTTTAACAGGTTAACAAGGGTACGTTGATATTTTTAATTATCATGTTTAACAGTTGGCTAACAGAGCTTAAACATGGAGATTTACTTCAATTAGCTAAAGCATGTTGGGTTACAGGTTGCTTAAACATGTCATTACTTGAGTACATTACTAATTACTAACTAAACATGATAGATCATAATAGATCTAGTCTAATTTCATATGGAGATGAGCTAATTTCAAATGTTACAGGTTAAAATTCAAGACGGGTTGTTTAAACATGCTGTAACATGGACTTCACTTTAACATGTTAACAAGGGTACGTTGATATTTTTGATTAGCATGTTTAACAATTGGTAACAGAGCTTAAACATGGAGATTTACTTCAATTAGCTAAAGCATGTTGGGTTACAGGTTGCTTAAACATGTCATTACTTGAGTACATTACTAATTACTAACCAAACATGATAGATCATACTAGATCTAGCCTAATTTCGTATGGAGATGAGCTAATTTCAAATGTTACATGCTAATACACCCTAATTAGTTACAAGTTTGGTGATAAATCATGAAAAACCTACTAAACATGCTATATAATTACCTAGATTAACTACGGTTTAGCCAAAAATTGAGAAAACCTACCTCTGTGAAGCGACATGAGTTGTAGCAGGTGGAAGAAGCAATTCCTTCCCTCTTCTGCAACCTCCAGACCTTGTCCCCGTATTCTCACCAAAACCATCCTCTAAGTAGATAAATAGGAGGTATTTTATAACATTAGGATCGACAGGATGAGAGACAAGATCCGTGAAAATCGGATCTGAGTGGGATGACAACATGTACAGGCTGTTTGGATAATACGGTAGGTGATCGAACAAAAAAAAAAGGAAATGGCGCCTTAGGTGGTGCCATCTCTTAGTAAATGGCGCCTTAGGTGGTGCCATCTCTTAAATGGCGCCTTAGGTGGTGCCATCTCTTAAGTATAGTTAAACGTATCACTAACTTCCTTGATTTTTATCTTTAATATTTGATGGAGTCTGATCACCAAATTTTATGGAGAAGATCCTTACATTTTTCTCTATTTTTACATATATTTTTTTAAAAAAATCTTTTTAAATAAAAAGTGACATTATTCACTAATTACTATTCATTTCTTAAGAAATGACGACTTTCCACATGGTCGTCAGTTCATAACTCTCGGAGCGTTTGTCCATCCCCTCAAAGGACCGAAATTGTACATGTGTCCCTTTTCATCTTGGGTATCTACTTTAATAGCCTCATTTCTTTCAAAAATTGGGAGAAATATTTTATTTACTTTTTATATAATTGAATAATTAAAAATAAATTACAACTTATAACTTAATAATTGGGAAAATAAATTCTATAAAATAGAAATTGAATTATTTGATTATAATTCATGTAAATATGGTTTGGCATATGATATTTGGCATATGATATTTATTAATTTAAAAAGGGTTTTAATTATTAGTAAATATTTTAAATGATTCTTTAAATAGTAGCAAATTTTATTATTATTATTATTATTTCTATTTAAAATTAGCGGGTTGTTGTGCCCCTGGGCCCTGTGGCTTGTGGTTTTGATGATTGACTTTAGGGGTTTGTGATGATTGGTTTTAATGTGAGTTAATCACTGTGAGTCACCATGTTTTCATTCAGTCTTTCATATGTTCAGTCAGTTCATATGCTTACATTGTGAGTCATTGCATTTGAAATTCAGATTGTTCAATCTGCTGCATAAAGCATTCATATGCATTTATAGAGTCTGCACATTTGCATCAGGTAGCAAGTGTGTACAACGCCCTGTGTAGGCACGACAAGTCTATACACTGGTTGCACATTGCACATCTGCAGGCACTTCTAAGTCTACACATCGTGTAGTGTGCTGGCATAGTCTGTACACTCATCTGTCTGCATGTGTCACCAAGTCCACACATTGCATCATGTGTTTCTTCATGAAGTCTATACATTGGCATGCTGCATCTCTTGAAGTATGTACATCCTCTTCAAGCATTTCAAAGTCTATACATTGCTGAGCGTCTCACTAACTGTCTCATGTAAGTCTATACATCGCCTTCAGACTTTCAAGTCTATACATTCCATGATCTTCCAAGTATGTACATCCACAGTGTGACTTCAAAGTCTGAACATTGTCTCACTCCGTCAAAGTCCATACATTTGTCTTCTCTTCAAAGTCAGTACATTGGCGTTGTGCATCAAAGTATATACATCACCTTCTGCAAGCTTTATTGCAAGTCTGTACATCGGTTTGATATCAACAAATCTGTACATTGGGTTCAACTCTCCAAGTCTGTACAACCACATTCAATAGGTAAAGCCTATACATTCTTCAGCTGGAACTGTGCAAGTCTGTACATCGTTACTTGCCAAAGTTTGTACATTGGCATCTGTTCCTACGTTGCACTTCCAAGTCTGCACATTGGGTTCTTTACCTACGTTCATCCTTGAAGTCTGAACATTGGAAGTTTTACCTACGGTGCACTTCTAAGTCTATACATCAGTCCTCAAGCGTTACAAGTCTGTACATTGGGCCTTCAAGCTTTTGAAGTCCATACACTGTCTCGCTCACATCATCAAGTCTGATTGAGCATCGTGAATTCTGATTGAGCATCGTGAAGTCTGATTGAGCACTGTGAAGTCTATTCAGTGGATGAGCATTGTAATGTCTATACATTGGTAGAGTCTGTACATCAGACGTGCATGCTCGCCTGTCCCCCCGGATGCTCTCATGGGACCGAGTATGCCCTCCAGTGACTGCTAATGCTTCCCTAACTTTGAGGATGCTCCCCTGGAGCAGCGATTGCTCCCCAGAGACAGCATGTGCTCCACATGCTCTCCTGATGCTGGTGATGCTGTCCAGAGGCCATAGATGCTCTCCTGAGACTTCTTATGCTCCCGTGCGAGAACGCACAAAGTCTATACAGTCTGAAGTATATACAACACATTTCATTCACAGAGACTGTACAGGGTCTAGACTTAACCTGATAATCCGATACTCTGTCTGACAGGTGCTCTGCTCGTGAAACTTAAGGATGGCACGTGATCCAAGGCTGGAAGGCCAGACCAGATGATGACACGTGTGCTGAAGCAATGCTGATGCTGCCACGTGGTCCGAGAGTTTTGGGCGGGAGATGTGGAAGCCACACGCCCTACCCTAATTGCTGCTGCTGCTGCTATATATACGAGCCTTCTTCCACAGAAAAAAAAAGATCGAATTGGCGAGAGGTGAAGTCCATACAGAGAGCCACGATCCAGACAGAGAGGAGAAAAGAAGAGAAGAGCAGAAGAAAAGTAAAGAGAGCAGAAGAAGAAAAAAGAAAGCAGAAGTGAAAGAAGAAAAGAAGAGAAGAGCAGAAGAAGAGTGAAGAGAGCAGAAGAAGAGTGAAGAGAGAGATAGTGCTCGTGAGAAGTGAGAAGAAAGAGAGAAGAAAGAGAAGCAGAAAGAAGAGGAAGAAAAGAAGAGGAGGAGAGACTCTATTGCAGATCAGTTCAGTCTGTTCATGGATCAAATCCAGAACGACTATGCTCATTGAGAGCTACATCTCTTGTGTTTCATTTCTAGCTTTTGTTGTTGTGCTTTTTATGTTTCTTTATTTTTTCTTTTATTTCTTTGGTTAGCCTTGTTCTTCCGACTGCCCTGCTGGGGATCGGGTTCCTCCTGTGGATTCAGGAGAAGGGAGACTTGTCTCCGGTTCTGGGCTTGTGGCTTGCAAGTCCAGGGGTCCCTCCGGTTGGAGGAAGAGAGGTCTGCGACCTCTGGTTGCTGGTGACTGGGAGTCACTAGCGGGTTCCCTCCTGGTCTGGAGGAAGAGAGACTTCGGTCTCTGGTTTTCAAGTGACTGGGAGTCACTTGGGGTGTCCCTCCGGTTGGGAGGAAGAGGGGAGGCTGTTCCCCTGGTCAACCTGTGTGGCAGCACCTTGTTCGCAGACTGAGTCTGCTTGGTTCTAGCGTTTGCTAGTGAAGCCTCACTGCAGTTGGGAGTGAGGGGTGGATGTAGGTCTGGAGGACCGAACCACCTAAAAATCTATTGAGCAGTGGTTTGCTTTGTGTGTTTGCTTCCGCTAGATGCTTGGATAGGCGCGCTCCATGTGCTTGCTCATAAGTTTAATTGAATTAGTTTTATTATGTGATTGCGTCTAGCATCTGAGTTTTTATTTGGGCATTATTCGAAGAAGGATACATTCACCCCCCTCTGTATCCGGGCCTAGCACCCTAACACGGGTGCTACATCACATCATTTCAATGTTTAAAATTTATCTTTCACTCTTTCATCTATTTCTCCATTTATTTTTTCCTCCTCCGCTTAAAATTTATTTTTCCAACTTGAATCTATCATAGTCGGGGATTAAAGAATATAAAAATATAGGGTAGAACATATAAGAATGCGGTAGGGATGTCAATGGGTGGGGTCGGCCCGACAGGCCCGTGGGCCTGGCCCGATTTCAGACCGGGCCGCAAGGTCTTTTTCGGCCCGTGGATTTTTAGTCGGGCCTAAAAGTCCGGTCCGACTTGACCTACGGGCCGGGCTTTGAGTTCGGCCCGGCCTGTTCTCTTTTTTTATTCTCACTTCAAATTTTAAAAATTATTTAGTTAAAATTATATTATTTTACTTAATTCGAAAATTTAAAACTCTCTTTTCACACAAAATTGTGTAATTAATATCGAAATTTTAATTAATTTAGTGAGATTATAAATCTTATAATATTAAATCTATTAATTTTTATTATTTTATTTAAGTTGTCGGGCCGGGCCGAGCCTTAGTCGGGCTTTGCATTTTTTACATAATGTCGGGCCCGACCCGACCCGGCCCGACATAGGTCGGGCCCCGGTCGGGCTCGGGCCCCGACCAAACTCGGGCCTTAATTTTGATGAGTCGAGCCCGAGTCAAGCTGACCTAAGTTCGACTTAGACCCGACTCATTGATAACCTTAGAATGCGAGGATATGCCTATAATTATTCTTACTTGTTTCGTGGGGCGTCCCAAACTCCCAAGAAGCTTGGGCCAGACTTTTAGTTCGGGTGAACCCAATTGCTTCCAGCCCGTTTAGAGGATCGGGCCGACGACTTCGGATTCCTATCCCACGCGCACTCCTCCGGCGTGTTCTGGATCCATCCCGCTCTCAGTCGAAAACGCCGACCCGCCGACGTTCGGACGAAGAAGTCGTCGGCGACGGAGCGTTAGCGTCTCCAAGGTTTTTTGCAACTCTACTTATCATGTTCTTCTTCAGATATTTTTACCGGCGATTTATTCCCTATCGTCTTTGTTTCTTCTTCCGAGTAATCTTCTTCAGAACCTTTTTTATTTCATGTTCGTAGGCGATCCCGTGTGTGCAGCGCGGGCAGGCTCGCTTCCTCGCGTCGTGGCCGTCTTCTAACCCACTCTCCTTCCTCTGAAACCCACCGTAGAAGAGCGCCGGCCAGACCCACTGTAGAAGAACGCCGGCCAGACCCGCTGAAGCACCCCGTGATGTGCAGGCCCCTCCCCCTTCCTGGCCAGACCCTGCTGCCCAACCCCTCTCCCTGTCACATCCCCTCCACGCCATGCCCTTCCTGTGTTGTGGAAGGATGCCGGACAAAGCCGCCCCCCCTCTCCCTCTATCATCTCCCCTTCCTAGTCTGTGGACGGATGCAGCTCTAAAGGTAGCTCCTCACTCTCGGGGAGAGGGAATATCGAAAGGCACCCCCCACTCTCCCTGTATCATCCCCCCTAGCCCCTTCCTGTTCTGTGGAAGGATGCCGGCCAGAGCCAACCCCCTCTAACTCGATCGCCTTCCCCACCCATTCGGTTAGGAATCATTTATCCTTCCCCAAAATCTAGGCATTGTGATAGGAGATTCCTTTTCTTCCAATGTGGACTAAACCCACTAGCAATGCTAGTTGGCTGAGGGACTCACACTCCCTCCGGGTGCTCACACCACCCACATGTAACAATACCTCTCCCTTTACAAGGGCGACGTCCTCGTCAGCTAGGTGCCGATCGAGGTTACGTTCGTTCATGTGCAACAGATAAATGGTGTATTGATACACCACATTGGATCGACAAAGGTTGGGCTCATACACCATTTCTTAGGAATCATTTATCCTTCCCCAAAACTTAGGCATTGGGGTAGGAGATTCCTTTTCTTATAAGCCGGTTCAACTCTTTGTAGAATCCAATGTGGGACTAAACCCACTGACAAGTCTAGTTGGCTGAGGGACTCACACTCCCTCTCGGTGCTCACACCACCCACCCGTAACACATTCCCTTCGGACCTTTTTCGGGCCTCTTTGTTATTGGGATAGGCGAAACCGGGGTGGCGTATTTGCCGGTTGCCACCCGGTTGTTAACGAGATGGATTAAACAAAAAGCGGCTGAAACCCCGGTTTTCTCATTCGAGTCCTAGGGGTCGAATACGCCACTTGGGGATGGTGTATCCGACCCTTAACCTAATCTAATAAGATGTTCTGTGGAAGGTTGTGGACAGAGCTGACCCCTCTCCCTCTCTCATCCCCTCCTTCCACCCCTGTCGTGAAAGGATAATTCATCTTGGTGTATATATATGTATGTATGAAACTATTATTTTTACACATACATATTAGACTTGCACGTACCATTGTCTATAATAGGGGGGATGGTCATTGTGAATTTACAGAATGGAGAAAGGGATGGGGCAGATAGATGCTTGTGCATGTTCAGACACCCTCCTCCCCACCAAAGAAAAGGTTGTCTGTGCATGTGAGTGACAGCGTGCTTATGGTGGCGATGAGGACCAACGCCGACAAAGTGCCATGGCCTCCAACCTTGGCTGCAGGCAGCAGTCAGCAGTCCTTTGGAAGGTCCCGGCACGGATCTCACTCTAATCCTCACCAGCTGGCACTTGGCAGGAGCCACCACTGGCCCCGAGCTGCGGCGATTAGATCCAAATATCTCATATGCATCGAAAAGTCAGCTACATATATAAGAGGAATATTATGATGCCACACCTTTTATAGTATATCATTTATATTCTTTTCTATATCATAGAATCTTCTTTTGGAAGGTTCACATCAAGTTAATGAAATGAGAAAAACAGAAAAAAAAACTAACTGCCAACCACGTCTACACATTTTTTAACATTTATGCTAATCTTGCCAACAGATAGTTAAGTAGTTTTCATCACTTTAAAAAATTAAGTAAAAAATTGACATAGAATAGATAGAAATAGCTTAAAAAAAGATCCCAAACGCCTTTGTTGGGCTGAAATCAACCTGCCTCATTAGCGAAGTTTGTCAAAGTTGCAAGTGGCTTGATACCTACCAAGACTTAGCTCGGTGTATGTAAATCACATTGACTGCAGCATGTTTTTTTTTTTTTTGAATGTCATTGATTGCAGCATGTTGCTCTGTTGTTTCTTTTCGCCTTATGGCGAGTTCAAATGCTTAGGTCACACCTGTTGCAAGTTTTTTTTCGAGAATTGGATGGTACCACATGTATTAAATGTATAAAGAAAATGGGATATACAAATATAGTCAGTCGGCACCAGGGTTGTTTCGGCCGGGACCGAAACCGATATGGACCTGCTCACTGTAACAGGTCCGAAACTAAATTTTTTTTTTAATGGTTTCGGGCGAAACCGATACCGGTTTCGCTCGAAACCCACCCGTTTCAGTCCGAAACCCACCCGTTTCGGTCCGAAACCGGAAACCGGACGTGCCTTAGTGTTAATTTTGCCTTTTTTGAATGGTTTCAACCGGTTTCGGCCGAAACCGAAACCGAAATCGAAATCGATACGTTTCGGTTTCGGTCCTGGCCGAAACCGGTACCGAAACCGATACTGCCATCCTTGGTCAGCACCCAAAAATCCCTTTACAAAACATCCCCACTATTAGCCCTCCAGCAAAAGGAACACCTGTTGCAAGTTCTTTGTTAGGTCTGTCAAATTCCATCTTACAATTTTTTTCTAGCCACAATGATTCTAATATGTTAACTTCTAGTTTACAAGAGAAGAGTAGTGAACCGTCCATGGACTGGCATTGCATTGAAGAACCAGGGAGGGCAGGATACTTGCAACTCATACCTCCCCATTGCAGTCCCAGCCAGCTGGGGCAGTTTGAGTCCATAATCTTGGCTTTCTGAGGCGAACAGCAGAGCCCATGGAACATGAGCTTATGTTAGAGTGTTAGACAAGTCAGCTAAATAGCAATGGTATACTTAGGCAGAAAGGCTGTTTTTGGACCATTGGATTGTGTGATTAGAGTTAATGATAGGAATTTCCCGTGTTTGTATTCATCTGTGGTCTGTCCATCTATTCTACGATATCTGTAATCTCCCTCTCTCTCTCTCCCCCCTCCCTGTGCTCGTGGTATTGTGTATCCAATTTTTGTAGTCACCACCCGTTTTTCATCTCTGTCATCATTGCCATCATGGGTGGTAGCTTTGCATTTCTTTTTTTTTTTGAAAGAAGAGATAGCTGTGCATTTCATGTCTCTGTTTTTCCTCTTCAGTGGGCAACAACCCAACAAGTTGGCCTTGCTTTTAAGTGTATTGCCCGCATAATAGTGGTTCTTAAGGGATCAAGTTGCCTAAGTGAGCTGTGCAGAAGGTGCTTGCCTTAGTTCCCTTCTGCGCACGTTATTTGCTTGTCCTTGTTTATCATCTATTTGATGCTTTCCAATTGACAACAATTAGATCACCTAATGTTAGCGAATGACGACCAGGTGGAATTGCCAGATAGTTCTAAGAGAAAGAGATAGAAAGAAAAGATTGCTCATCTCCACTAATAATGGCAGAGAATGAGGGGGCAGCAAGAAAGCAAATTCCTGTCCAGTGCCAGAGAATTGGATGCAATGCCATGTTCATGGAGGATAACAATCCTGACGGTTCATGTCAATATCACCCATCTGTAAGTTTGAGTCTGGTCCTGTTACTCACACTTGATTCTTGCCGTGTTCTCTGCTGGTGATGTTGTCAGGTTGCTGGTCCCATGCACGTCTCGTATTGTTACTATCTTTTCCCGTAATCATGAAAGATAAATTTCAGTGTTTCTTTCTAATCTCCTTGTGAGATGATAGTTGTAATTATTTGCTGTCTTTACTGTTATAATGCGAGTGAACTTCAAGAAAGGTGAATGATCTGGGCATGCCTGCAGCTGCCTTGTGTCAAGGTGTTGATAGAAACAAAGGTCATCCCTTGGGATCATAGTCTCCAGGGTTCTTGGGAGAAAAAGTCTCGGTGTAGGTAGCATCCTTTAAATAATGTTTTTGTTTAAAATTTTAAAATCTCTGCCACAGAGCATCAAGCATAGATTTAGAGAGACTCTATCCTTAACCACAAACTAGGACATTTGCAAAAGCAATCTGAAATTTGTTTCAAATACTTGCCATACCTATAGAACGACCAAATAACACTTCCAAATGCTACAACATTCCACATTCTATTTTCCTATGACATTCCTGTTTTTGGTGCCATTTGATATATTTGTCTGTCTCTTAGGTATAAGTGCTTGAACTTTCAGTAAGAAAGGGCAGCCTACACTACGAGATTCCTGCCAGGGTGGGGTGGGGCCAGTGGATGTTTACAGCCTTCCCCTTGCTTTTTGCAGGGATGTTTTTTCTCCTAATGGAACTTGACACTCCTGGCAATTTGTTAAATTCTTCTGAAGCTTAGAACTTCAGATGAAAAGCCATGTTCTCTGTTTAGGGAAATTTCAGTGCTTAGATGTGTACCTCATCCCAGGGTCTGCAGTACCGGTACTGGAACTGGTACTGGTCAGTGGTGGTACCAGTACCGGTACCACCCGGCGGTTGATCCCCTATATTAGTGTGTATATACACAATTAAATATATGGGTTTAAAAATTGAAGAAAATGTAAAAAATCAGAAAAATAGGAAAAGTTGATAGAATTCAAAATCATAGATAATTGAACACATCCAACAATGTAACACATATATTTGAAAGTTTAGAATAATAAAATACTTCATTTATTCACCATTAATGCAGTGAAATTTGAAACTTAATACATGTAATTGAGAAATTGAGTCATACATACTCAATAATGGTCTTATGAATGTGGGTGAACTGGGCCAGACCGGCCCCGGTTCACCTGTTTTTTTTTTTAATTTTTGAATTGGTACCGGCCGGTACCGGTATCAAAGAGGCAGAACCGGACCGGTTGGGTCCGGTACCGGTACGTACCACCTGGTATCGGTACGTACCGGGTGGTACTGCAAACCATGCCTCATCCTTCATTAATACTTCAACAATATCATGCTGGTGCTTAACTTTTACATGCCGTCAATAGTTGTCCTGGTTCATGGAAGGTTTAGCTTTTCATTTTAGTGGAACAAGCATTAAACACTAGTTAGGGCGAGTGATGCAAACTCCATAACAAACATGGTGACATAAAAGCAAGTCTCTTGTTTCACTAGTAATCATGACTATGTTATCATAGGCGAGGCCTTGCTCGCTTAGGCAATAAAGAAGGGCGAAGCAAGACAAGACATGAATGCCTCGCCTCGCCTCATGCTTGCCTTACTCACGCGGGTGCCCCCTATAATATCTATTCTATGCCAAATATTTGTACTTTTTATTTGTATGGTATTGCCTTTATTTATCCTTATTCCAAAGTGGTTAAATCCTCATTTAATAACGTTTAATCCCCTTTTTCTCTTACATGCTGCCATGCTTTTTTTATTCTTAATGATCCTAAGACCATCCAATACTTAAATTAGTGCTTTGTACACATTGATTTTTATATATTGGACATGATCAGTGTTTCCGTAAGTCTAACTTGTCATTTTCTTGGATGCTTTGTTTAATTACATAGGTGTGCATGTCATATTTAATAATATGTATATGTAAATATTTATAAACACACACACACACACACATATATATATATATATATTTAAATTGTTGCCTCAAATGCCTAGTGGCCTAGGCCATCACCTAGGTGTTTAAGGCTAAGGTGACCCTTGGTTGCCTCGGTCATGTCACACCTCTAACTACATAGAATCATGATTATCTACCTTCTAAGTACCCTTTCATGCTAACCATCCTTACCCTAATTTAATTTTCGGAGCCATCTTAGGTACAAGGTTAAGCTAGCGCCCTAACATGTTCACCTCTTCGCTTTCTATTGTTTTTCTTTCAAAAAACATGTTCACCCCTTCAATAATGTCGTATGCATATACGACTCCTAGATGAAAGCAATTTGTTGGGAAATCCTCTGTTTTGTATCGCCAAATGCATATGTCTCATATATGGAAGTGAATTGTTCTTTCAACCTTTGCTTATCCTTATATAAAATGTTCTCACTCTATATTTCTTATTAAAGTCCTCACTGACAACAAAAAAAATCAGTGAAACAGGTGGCAAAGGAGGTACCACTTAATGGAGAATCTGAACTGTCATTACTTCTTCCCATCATCCAGTCAAGTCTCATAAACTTGGTTTTGTCAAAATTAACTCATGTCCATTACCTTCTTGTACATCGGCAGAAGAGCTTTGGCATCCTCATCTTTGTCTTCTGTGCTACTGGTAGGAGGAGAGTGCTGTGTACTTCCACTTCCAGATAGTTTATGTTGATGACTCCTCCACCTAACATAAAGCCTTTGCTGAAGTGACATTTCTAGCTCCTTGTTGTATGGAGTCAGAGGTGATAGGCGCCCAAGGCGGTCAAGGGGTTTCCTCAAGCCTCAAATGCCTAGGCGATGGCCTAGGGTGTTTGAGGCGACATTTCATTAAAACTATAAACAGGCCAGATATGTACATATTTCATTAAATATGCCAAAATCACATATAAACCTATAAGAATACTTAATTTATACATGCACATGTGTTATAGGAATGGGCTGGGTGGCCCAAGTGGGGTCGACCCAAAGGCACCCATGGCCCTGGCTAATTGCCTAGGTGAGATTGGCTGAGGCGAGGCAAACTATTGGCCCCTCACCTCGCCTCATCGCCTAGGGGAGCGCCTCAAGCGCCTTTGATAACATAGTCCTTGTCAGACGCTTGTGGCAACCAAGGTTAAGGAGGATTCTCTTGTTTGAGGTATTAATACGTGCTTCGTCTAAAAATAAATATTCTTCATTGGTAGTTTTTATAGTTTCATCTAAGATATCTTTGCAAAGAATGTGGTGGAGGATCATCTTGTTGGCATTGTGAACTAACCTTTTGCCTCCCTCCCTCCTTCCTGCACTTTCTCCATGTGAGGGTTATTGAACAGAACTAGTTGATGCAAAATGATTATCCATGAATGCACATACACTAGAAGAGGTGAAACTTGAATAAATCACACTTCTGAATCAAATATGAAGCCTTACCCATCATAAAGTTTGAATTAGAAGGACTAATTGAAATCTGAAGAACAAATTGAAAATCTTTACATAATGTATGAATTAAATGTACTTATTGGCAGAAGATGAGATTTCAGTTGGTCTTTGTATAAATAATTGATAGAACCCGAGCTACTGCTGAGGCTTCTAGGTAACCGCAAAGGCTGGCTTTACATGAGTGATAAAGATTCTGGCAAAGTTGGGTGTTTGGGGGAGAGCATTTGGGTATATGCATGTAAATAGAGGAGGCTGGCCATTGGAGAGATGGTATCATGATTAGAGGATAAGAAAAAGAACAACAGATTCACAAAATTTTCAAATATGAGTCCCTTGATGATCCTACTAGATCTAAACTCTAAAGGAAGGTCTGCAGTACCGGTACTGGTATGTACCGCCCGGTACGGCACGTGCCGCCCGGTACATGAACTGGCTGAACCGTCCCGCTCAAGGCCGGTACCGGTACGTACCAGGTGGTACTGCAGACCCTCCTCTAAAGACAATGGTTCATTTTGGTCTCTTCAACTGTTGGTAGTTCAGGTCACTGAATTGAGAATCCTATTAGTTCCTCCTGAGGTTGACGGAAGTTGTGTCATCATGAAGGGTAGGGAAGTTTATCGCTTATCCAAGTTAGGACACTTAGGGCTTGGTTCACTCCTAAGAGTGGCTGATTCTTCAAGATTAGCTTTTGCAGCACTGTGTCAGAAGAGATTGATTCCAACCATTTTATCAGAAGTTCAAAATGACATTTGGGAAAACCATAGACAAAATAGACTCCATTTATTAGCATCTTCCTATCTTCCCTCTTCTGGCCTACCATTGCCATTTGGCTGCTCTAATTTGGTGCCCAACCTGATCGGCATTGAAGCATATGCTTGTGTTGGGACCCAGGTCCCAGGAGCAAGGAAGGAAGAGAGGTCAGCCATCAAAGATGGGTAAAAAGTAAAATTAACCCTCCCTCTCCCTGCTCCAGGGATTTTATGTTCATTGGCGGTGGGAGAGGCAGATGAAGGGAGGGAAGGCCAGCTGGAAAGAAAGACTCTAGAAAAGAGGAAAACTAATCTTTCATGATTAAGGCCAGCTTGCAAGAAAGACAAAAAAATCTAACTTTTTATAGTTGTTTCCTTGTCCTGGGAAATTATTTCATCGTTTTCATTTTAAAACCTTCCACGATTCAAATTAGTTGTTTTATGTTTTCTTCTTGCAACAAATACAACTTGCTTCATTCTAATGTGTGCACTAATCTTTCATTCTTTTTACACATTTTCTGCCTATGCATTCTGGGTGGCATCTCCGTTCCCTTCAGGGGGTAAGTATTTAAGACATTTATTTTGTTAGCTGTTCGAAATGCTTTATACTGTACTGATGTCTCAGAAATGATCTCCAGCCTATTTTTCATGATGGTATAAAAGAGTGGAGTTGTTGCAAGCAAAGAAGTCACGACTTCAGCTTATTTTTAGAACTCCCTGGGTAAGCTGTTTCATGTATGCAGTGATGCTGTAATAGGCAGTGAGATTTTATACTTTGGCTTTATTACCTGTGTGTTACGAGTGTTGATGATTGAACATTGCATTGATCCTATGTCTATTCTTCCAGTTGGGTTAATGCTGTACTAGATTTGTTCTCTAGTTGGTTTTGTCTTGGAAATAGTTAATAAACTTGTAGAACAAAATTGCATTTAAAAACATTTGTAGGGGACAATTCAAAGCAAATTGGAGATTAGAAGTGTTGATGGCAAGTTCAGATGCATCATCATTGTTCCCTACTTAGATGAGGTTGACCAATTTTACTTCATGAGGAGTTTCAACGATGTTTTCTTTCTCGGCTGGCACTCTCAAGCAGGCACCTTGCCTTCTGTAGGCACTATCAACTTTCCTGTTACAGTTCCCCCTGGCATCTCTAGACCATTTGCAGTTTCACATTCTAGATCAGCTGAAATCTGGAAGAAGAAATATTGGACTTATTTTTACCATATACGACATGAGATCGCACAGTGCAACTGGTATAAGTGGAGAAACACCAATCCACATCAGTCTTCTCCCATAATTAATGCAGTAGATGTTCTTCAGGTTGCTTGAAGTGTGACCACTCCTTCAGTCCATTCCATTGTGACTATATCTCTTGAGGCTGAGGTGGAAGAGTTTACCGAGCTGGTGGAGCACATACATCAAGTCTTCATGATCATCTTCCACAGCTGAGTCTTTCGCTAGAGCCTTCTCTGCATTCTTAGCATGTCATGCTACTAATCTCTCATGGATCTTGAATTCCATAGTCTCTCACCATTATATCCTCCAATGCTCGTACTCTTGTAAATTACTTACCTTTGTCAACCCCACTTGAAATTCATAATGCAGATGGCACCCGCACTCAGTTATTTTGTGGTTCTGTCACTCCTCACTTTTATTCTGCTGGCTATTTTCAAAGAATTTGGCGAAGTGTTTGTTCCTGAACGACGGAAGATCTTAGTAGTACTTTTAGGAATATTTTGCTTATATTCCTAAATTCTCAATGTATCTTGTTTCAGTTGGCCATTTTACTGACTCTGGCCTTAATATCAAATTTGATGCCTTTACATGTATTGCGTAGGACCCATCTTCAAGGAGGATGATTGGAAGCAGACATAGAGTTGATGGTCTCCTTCAGCTTGATCATCTTAATTTCTATTACTATTTGATTCATCCGCTTGTCTTGGCTTGTGTGCTTTTTGCATTGTTGACTTGGTCATTTTTCTTGTCCTCATCTTGAATTTTTGCTCGAAGTTGTTTGAGTATACATGCTGCAATTTGCAAGATTCCTGGCCCTTTCTCTTTTAGTGATCATAAATCTATTGAACCTTTTCAGGGAAAGAAGGATTAGGAATCGGGCACAGACCGCCAGTCTGGGGCTGATCTGGGCAGTTGATCTGATCCAATCCCTGGCTGATCCAGCCAGTCTCTGGCTTAAATTAGTCCTTTTCGCATCAAAAAATTTAAAAATAAAAAACCACCATAAGCATTGCAAATGGCCAAGTTCAGCCCTCTATGGCAGGGTAATTGGATCGCTTCCGAGGCTCGTTGCTTCTGATATTGGAAATTATTAAACTACAGACATGAGCAACAAGACTTGGAAGAGATCCAATTGTTCTCAGATAAACATCTTGCTCTGGAGAGTAAGAGAGGGAGACTGAAAGGGAAGGCCAGAGGGTCAGAGGGGGGGGAGAAGTTTAGATATTGAAAGTGGGAGAGGAGGCTAGAGAGTAATGGGTTGAGATGAGGGTGAGAATGTTCAGATAGTTGCTATGTAGTCCGAGGCGAGAGGCAAGGGGTTGCCTCAGCCTCAAATGCCTAGGAGATGGCCTTGGCGTTTAAGGCGACATTTCATTAAAATAATATATATATATATCACAAAAATATATACATAAAACTAACGTACTTTCTAAATCCATTCATTCCTGTGTGTCAAATTATTGTATAACTCACTAAATTCATGTAAAAATTAAGAAACCTAATTGCATCTATCAAAGACATGTTTAACAAACCAAATTCATGTAAAATTTAACAGAGATAGAGAGAATGACAGAGAGGGGGGGTGCTCGGCCCCTCTCTCTCTCTCTCTCTGTAAGAGAGATAGAGAGAGAGACAAAGAGAAGAGGGTTTATGTGTGTGTGTGTGTTCTCTGCGTGTGCGTGTGCATGTGTGTGTGAGAGAGAGAGAGAGAGGGAGGGAGGGAGAGAGAGAGAGAGTTGAGTAGAGTACCTGCACGCCACTATCTACGAAGCCACGGGTCACTGGTCGCACATAGTGGGGAGATGCGAGAGAGAGAGAGGAGAGGGGCCGGCTAGGGTTTAATCGGGGAGAGAGGAGAGGGAGCCCTTTTATAGGCAAGGTATGCAGTACCAGAACTCGAACTTGTACCGGTACCGATACGTACCGGGCGGTTCCCCACTTCCCCCTCCGGTTACCAACTTCCCCCATATATTATATCTATTATGTATAATTATAACCCAAGCCCACCCTGCATGGCCCAGCCTGCTTCGGTTTGGTTGACTTGGGCAGTTGGGCCCCGGCAAACTTGGCCCCCATAAAGGCCATGTTCGCCTTAAAAGACATCCCCTGCCCCTGAACCCCCACCCTCCCGTCCATGCACCCTGCCTTCCCCGTCCGGACCATTTGAGCCCTAGGGCAGCCTCTTGCCCCTGTCTTGCGTCCCCTCAGCCAGTGGCTTCCCAGTGAGCGGTGGACGACAGACGGTGGACGGTGGCGACCAGCTTATGGCGGCAGAGTGGAGGTAGTCTTCTTCTCTGTACGCCCTCTCTCTCTCCCCACCTCTCTTCTGACCTCCACCGTCGTCGTCACCGCCGACCCTCACAGCCGCAGCCCCCTTCGCCGTCATCCACCGGAGGAGATACGACTATTGCAGCCGTCCAGGGTTTTTTTTTTAATATCTGTACGGGCCAGTATCGGTAACGGGGCTGAACCATACCGGCCAATCCCGATACTGGTACGTACCGGCCTGGTATGGTATGTACCGGCCGGTACTGCTTACCTTGTTTATATGGCTGAACCGGATCGTCTTATCGGGCTTGTGGGCTTGGGCTGGGGTGCGCCTAGGTGGGTCGAGGCGGGCAAAAGGCGATTGGCGAATTGGGCCGGAGTGAGGCGACTTATTGCCGCCTCACCTTGCGTCCTTGCCTAGGCGCCCGTCTTTAATAACATAAGATAGGTGGGCTATTTATAGCCCCCAAGGCTTCTCCAACCCAAACTAGCCTTCTGGAGGCCAACTAGCAATGGCTAGCCTTGTTCTCCAATAGCTAGTTTGACCATCTGTCGGAGGCTCAATGATCGTTCAATCTGGGCCAATCCCATTGATTTGGGCCTGATCCAACCATTCTCCTTCAAGAATCGAGGGTAGGCAGATTGGGATTGGGTCAGATTGAGTAGAATCCAATTGGATTGGTTGCTCTGGGCCGATCAGATCCGGTGTTGCCATCCATGAACCTTTCTTAACTAATATATTCTGACATATACATATCTAACACCATTTCCGTCTTTAATAAGCTTTCATTGCCATGATCTTTCATAGACAATTTTGTTCCTAATTTAAACTGCCAACCCAAAAATCAAGATAAGAGGTCAAGATGCCCAGAACCAATGTAAACACAGAGTGGCTCATGAATTCCTGGTATGGGACTAAACACTGCCAAACCCCCCCCCCCCCCCCCAAAATAAATAAATAAATAAATTAAACTGGGTAGAGTTGTAAGGCGTGCAAACTCCCTGAAGCCGCAAGGCCAAATGGGGGAAGGCAGTGGGTGAGGCTTTGATACCATGTTACTAACCAGAACTACCGACTCACAAGTCGAGTTAGTAGGGAGGGAGAGGCCCAGAACTAATATTGGCATGGAGTGGCTCATGACCTCTTGGTGTGGGACTAAATGGCTTTCACCAGCAGGTATATCTTCTGAGGAGTTGCTCCAATTTGTCTTAGGCTTCCAGAACCTTCACCAACGTATTGTACACCCATGGTTCCATATCAATGGCACAGTCTTTTGCTCAGATTGTGCATTCTCTGTCTCTCTGAAAATGTGCTTCCTTCATCATGATCACAACACATTTCATCAATAATCTTGTCCTAATGCTCATCAGGAGAATGGTGTTGCAGAATGAAAGTACCATCATGTTTTGGAAATGGCCCATGCTCTTCTCATCTCTAACAATGCCCCTTGACATTTCTGGCCTGAACTTGTCCTTACCGCCATCCATCTCATGGATCTCACTCTTTTCTGTTGTTGGGGATGAACTCCACACTTGTCTCTTTTCCATTGTTCTTGATTGTGCTTCTCCTTGTACTTTTAATTGCACATTTTTGGTCTTTTTTGATTGACAGAGCAGGATGTGTTGTTGTCTTAGGGTACGTTTGGTATCGAGATAAGTTTTGAGGAGAATAGACATAACTCATTCTAGGCTAATTTATCCTTATATTTAAATCTCATGTACGTTGGTATGCGAGGAGATAAGTATGGCGATATTCTTATTTCTTGCTTGGTAAAAAATAGGGATAAGAATGAGAATAAGTGTTACAAAACGACCATTTTGCCCTTCTTATCCCAGGTTAATGGGCATGATGTTATCGTTCGTGTGGTTGGGATTAAGAGGACTTGGGCATTTTTTTTATCTTCAAGTTGTTAGAAGGGTTTAATTATTCTTAATAATCATGGTTACCACTAATGAACATCCTAATTAATTTTCTTTGGTAATCTTGATTAATAGTAATGGAAATATTAGTTAATAATTTTTTAATAATAAAGAATAGTACAAGTGAAGTTATTATTTAAGACATTTTATTTATTTTGTAACAATATTTAGTAGCATTGAGCTATTGTTTAATAATTGTGTCCACCATGATGATGATTAATTAAGAATACAACGTGACTTTTTTATATTTTGATCAATCTTAGTCATTAGTAGCACTAATATTGTTCAGTTAATTATCTTTGACTAGCATAATTAACAGTCGTGAGACTCTTAATTTAATCATCATTAGTTGGTATTATCCACTTAAAAATCATCATTAGTAATAATGCAACTTCTAATTAAGTTTTTAGTCTTGAAATTATTCATTAGCAATAAAGATGGTATTGTTTCATTATGTTTTACTTGCTAATAATAGGGTTTTTTGCAAATAAATCGTTGTTACAGGAGAAATTGCAGATATATCACTCCTGAAAACTTATTAGCATATATATCCCCACTATCTTGAAAAACTTGCAACAATGTCACTGCAGTTAACTGCCGTTGACGGGGTCTCAAATATTTCTCAAAGATGTCAATATTCCCGTTAAGTGACAGTTAAATGACCAAAATGCCCCTCTCCTTCACACCAGAGACACACACAGTGAGAGAGAGAGAGAGAGAGAGAGAGAGAGAGAGAGAGAGAGAGAGAGGCATCCCCACCGGCCACATCGTGATGGAGCTCTTTGAGTCTCTCTCTACTTCTATCTTTCAGCTTGGAGCACATTCTTATGCTGGCTATATGGATAATCCAGATGACAGTTGCTCCACTGCATGCTACATTGTTTATTCATGTCTCCTGGCTTCCTGGCATAAACAAGAATCAACAGGTTGTTGCTTGTTCTTCTACAGATGCTGAATTTCATGTCATGGAGGACACCAGAGTTAAAGCTCACCTGGATCTCTTCTTTCCTCGATGATCTTGTTGTCTCATTTAGTCGGCCCATTCCTCCACTGTGACAAGCAGGGCACAAATCATCTGTCATAATCAAGTTTTTCACGAGCACACTGAGCACATTGAGATTGATGGTCACTATGTTTGCAAAGCCTACATTTTCAGCCTCATTACACTTCCTGTGATTATTCGAAGGATCTGGCCGCAGACTTGTTCATCAAATCTTAACCTCAGCTTCAGTTCTTGATGGGCAAACTCCTTAAGTTGTTGATCCATCATGAGTTTTAGGGTGTTAAAGGAAATGTCAATGCGGGACATGGGACCATCTACAAGTGTATAGTTAGTGGTAACCTCACCTCCTGATCTTGTGGGTGATGATTTCCGTCTCCCCTTTGCATGTATTCCTTTTGTAAGGGCAAATGCCCCAGCTTAATGCACATACATAGGCATACACAGCTTTTCGTAGACTAGGTGCTTCTAACTTATATGCATCCTTTTCCCCGTTATCTCTGGTCCAAGAGTTGTTTGTGACAATTCACTGCCAGATGTGTTTGTTGCAATTTATGGTGTGATATGTTTCTAGAGGATATTCCTGGCAATTTGCAGAGGTATTTCCATGGATGGTAAAATGTCAAATGTAGGTTAAAATGGTATCACGATAGTAAAATGCCAAGTTATTATTACCCTGTTTTTTGCCACTTATTTGAGGACGATCATCATTTAATAAGGGTGTTCTGGTCTTGGTTCATTCTTTTCTATGAGATTTCACTCCATTAGAATAAAAATGTATGCATTAATCAAAATTTGATAACTACGTGGTCATCATGTGGCAGATCAGACGCAGATCACACAAAAGAGCATGGGTTATTTAGATCTCCGTTTAACTGATTCTTGAGTGGCGCTTGTGATGTAGATGTGAGACAGGTAAACATACTTCCGAGAAGCCAGTTACCAAAGTGAACCCGAGCTCCCAAAAGGCAACTCCCACTGGTGTCTTGAATAAACAGACGGATACCATCACCAACAAACAAGATGCTGGCACTTGTTCTAGGTGTCGACAGGGCTTCTTCTGCTCTGATCACGGTACGCTATTACCACATGGATGAATTGTATCTCTATTTTATGCAAATAAGGCATTTGATTTCATCTATTGACAATATTGCGTCAGGCTCGCAACCCAGACCTTCAAAGCCTGCAACACCTGCTGTCACAACTGAAAAAGGGTACTCCCCCGTGCCTAAGAAGAAAATTGACCTGAATGAGCCTCAGACATGCAGAAATAAAGGGTGTGGCAAGATCTTCAAAGAGAAAGATAACCATGAGGCTGCATGCGAGTACCATCCCGGGCCACCCATTTTTCATGACAGGAAAAGAGGGGTAGGTTTTGGGGAGGAGCATAACTGGTTAAAGTAATAGCTTCCCATCTGATGAACAGCTCCTTGCTCTATTACTCCCGCTAAATATTCTTTTGTGTTGGTGCTCATCCAGTGGAAATGCTGCGACATCTATGTCAACGAGTTCGACGAGTTCATGAGTATAGCTCCATGCGCAAAGGGTTGGCACAATGCAGATCCGGCATAACAAGTATTAACCCCAACGGGCCAATCATTAGGTGGACAGTGATGACAAAGTTGCGTCTGTGTTGAACCACTGAAACTTATCGAAAACACTTCTCTTTACTTGAAAAAGCGTGCCAAGGGCCAGAGGCATTGTTATTTAATTACTACGAGAAGGTTTCCTGGCTGTTTGACGATGGTAGATTACTGATATGGGAATGACTGTCTGCTTTTGATTTAAATAAGATTGCATAAACCTATGTACGACAATGTGATCTTATTTAAAAAGATTACGGCCTCCATGGCATGTGTTGTGATGGTGGGATGAAATCATACTTATTTTATAGCCGTTGAAGTGAAGATAAGATGGGAGGTGGAAAAATAGAAATATATAGGCGTATCCTTCTGAGTATAATGGAGAACTCAATTCTAAAAACTATTTTTTAAAAATCCTCTAAAAAGAATTATTGATGCTCGTCTGCGAACATCTCCAAACTGTGAGAAAAGAGCTAACCTTGAAAAATAACTGGAACACTAGTAAATCCGTCCCTGTTACCATTTGGGCGTTATGAGGGTTGTGATGAAGATCAAAAGATCGCCGACCGTCCAGTGGAACGGTGCGTGAAGCGCGCGTGTACGGGAGTGGTGAACGGGAAATGAGAAGCTGGGGCAAAGGAAGCCGCACGCACCGCAGAAGAACTGCAAATGACCTCCGGATCTCATATAAGCAGCGATGGGCACGGTCAGTGTGCTCGAAAGAAGCCATTGGTGTGCGACACGGAGGGAGAATTTGTCACGTTGACGTAAAATGCCCCACCCCGCTTGTGACGCTCCGATTAGCATGCTAACTGTGGCCATCAATGTGTACCCTCTCTCGACGGGATCCCTATTGGTTATTACAGAGTTCGAAACGTGGCAGGCGATTTCGCACACGTCGGCGCGCGGGCGAGAGAGGAGGAGGAGGAGGAGAGAAGGGGTCGTGGGATGCCACCAGGGCTTCCTCTCGGGGCCATCCGACCTTCCTCGCCCTAGTGCGCTGCTGCCGCGGCCGGAAAGATCTGGAGATCGGCGTGGGGGAGGGGCGATCCTAACCCCACCTCCCTCTCTTCTCTGCCGGACGAAGCCAGCGGGTCGGAGAAGATGGACGTCGCGGGCGGCGGGGGATACGGGGGCTGGTGCTGCCCGCCCGTGGATCTGATGCGGTCGGAGCCCATGCAGCTGGTGCAGCTGATCATCCCCATCGAGTCCGCCCACCTGACCGTCTCCTACCTCGGCGACCTCGGTCTCCTCCAGTTCAAGGACGTAAGAACCTCCAATCGGATAACCCCACACCCCCGCGGCTTCTTTCCATCATCTAGGACTGGCTTTGCCCAAAAACGAAAGTGGTTTTGAATAATTGGCTGTAGTTTTGGTCTTTCCTCTGGCACCATTGCCTGATTTCCTTCCATGTTTTATGGCTTCATACATCAGTCCGCCATCGTTCAATTTTCCTTCACCGTTTTTAGACTCTGAACTGATTGCCTTCCCTGCGTGTATGTTCATTTAGCGCCGAGGGCAAAACGGGTTGAAGGAATCGCACTAGTTGTGACTACGCATTATCGTTGTGATGGATATAGAAAATATGCACGGAGGGTTGCCCTCTTCTGTGTCAATGCTGTCCAAGAATGTGTAGGATGGCATTAGTTGGGGCATTACGAAGTTCTATGGAGTGATCCGTTGTGAACTGTTAGTAAATCGGTTAATGATTGTTCTGAGAAGAAGCGGTAACTCTACTACTGATAGGCTAAAACTGAGAGTAGATAATAACAATGTGAATCTCTAAAAAAGGATGCGGATTCCAGTCCTGGGGCAGTTCTTGGCTTGTTCTCCTTCTTGAGAGAGGCTCTAGTTACTGGACCCCAAGTCAAGTTATCCGGTGGAACTAGGGCCCCAGATATTGGACCCCAAGTCTAATGTTAGAATAAGGGTGCAACTAACAGTACAGTGCTCATGTTGTTTGCTCTTTACCCTGGTAATTCTTTTCTATCTCCGAAGAAGAATAGACAATTTAATTAGCTAGCCTCTTCAGCAGGAATCCTCATAATATCATTGAAACCTCAAGAAGTAAATCAAACTGGTAGATATCATCATGATCTCAAACAGTTGAGAGAGAATGTGGTTTCAATTGCATTAATTGATATTTTGATGTATAGAGAAATCAGAGGAGAACACAAATCATAGTCCAATACATGACATAGAGATGAGTGAAACAATATGAAAGTCAATGTATATTTCATGTGCAACATGTACTGCTATTCTCAGGGAACTTTGCGAGAAGTTGTGGATCTTTCTTAGTAACAAAATAAAGCTTTTTGAGAGTTTTTTTTCCTTTTCAGGGATGCTGTGGCCTTCAAGAGGGCAGAGCACTTTCCTGTCTCATTTTTTCTGACTGAGCTTGGACAGAGCCCTACTATTCTGTTGTGCATCTGATGCATGGCATTTTGTGAGCTTCCCTAAAAGTCATGGTATATTATTGGAGTTACGTATTGCATCTAGGCACTGTGGTACTGAGTTGGAGTTTTGTAATGCGAATGGGTGTGCTTTGGTTTAGAGGAAGCTCTCCCCGTATATAATTGTATTACTTCTAATTTATCAGCATATAAAGGCAGCGATGCAATACACCATCTATGGGGAAAAGATGTGTGTTATGCATGCAAGTTCTCATGCTACCTAGAAGTGTGTGGGAAAAAATGATAGTATAAGAGGAAGATTCCTATGGGGAGGAACAAGTGAGAATGAGAGTAGAGTAAACTAGGACATTGGGAAACAGTCTGCAAACTTAAAAAGTAAAGAGGGTTGGGAGTGAAGGAAAGAACTTAATTATTGTGAAATGACTCTGTTAAAGAAATGGCTTTGCTTTTTGCAAGCTACTATATGAAGATCAGACTTCCTGGAAAGGAAAAATCCTAGTACAAGACACATAATGAGTTCAACATTGAGCCCATAAGTAACCAGCAACTTTCACCTATACTATGTGTTCTGACATACTTAAATCACAGCTGTGGATGGAGAAGGGCACAATGGCAATAGAACTTTATTCTGGAAAGACAGACATATAGGAGACACCATTTTGGTGGAGATGTTCCCCAGACTTTGTACTTTATGGAGTGGCAACTAAACAATCTTGAGTGGAAAGGCAGAGGCCCAAAACATAGAGGGTTGCATTTGGTTGGTTGGAAAAGCATCTGCAGAAGCAAGGATGAAGGGGGAGTAGGTTTGGTTCCTTCAGAGCTCATTAACATGGTCTTATTTTCCAAATGGTCGTGGAAGGATGGAATGCAGAATCAGCCAATCCTGATCCAGATCGGCCGATTCGACTTGGAATTGCTAGGTGGTGATCCGATTCTGTCCTGGCTGTTCCCATTCAAAAAAATAATATATGGATAAAAAACAATAAAAAATATTCTGATCCGGGCCAGACCAAATCAATTGTGGATCAGCCGATTGTTTTATGAATTGGCTGATCTTGACTCATTAGGGCTCATCAAAACATAAAAATTTTAAATATACTTTTTATGTATTTGTGTAAATATCTTTTTATTTATAAACATACTTCTTATTTATGAAAAATATTTTTTTTGGCTTGTTATGATGTTTGCTCACTTCCAGTGGCCGATCTGGGTTTACCTTCCATGTGTGGAAGGTTGAAGGTCAACAATAAACCGTGTGGGCGAGACTGGTTCGGCATAAATACTTCCAACACGGATCTTACTGGTCTGAAAATTTGAAGCCACCTACAATTTTATCACCCATATGGAGGGACATCAATAGCAATAGTGATTTTTATAGTTTCTCAGTAGACATTCATGTGGGTAATGGTCAGCAAACTTTGTTCCATGAATATACTTGGGTAGACCATTTTTTTTTCTTTTTGAAAGAGGCTGGATGGTACTACTGTATGTATATATTAAAATGAAAAGAGGGATATGTCTCAGAAGGTGAGTTTTCCCAATTTGTATTCAATAACTACGTTTACCTATAAAAGGATTTGTGAGGTAAAGACAATGTTTTAAAAATTGGCTGCCTAGGTGACTAGGCAGGCTCCTATATTACTCACTGCCCTTTCCCACCTAGTGGTTTCCGCCATGTTGTAAGTTTTTCATTGACAGGTGACCATTATACCCCCATTAATTAGTTTGTATAGCCTTCGGAATTATGGCTTATATTCACAAGTTTGTCCCTTCTCCTACTCTCCCTTGTCACCTCTACAGTTGTCTTCCTATCACTTCTGTATGCGGTTTGCTAGAGTTCTTCGTTAGATGATTTGACTGACCCTGCTCCTGCTTTCTAATTGCTTGATGATTGTGATCAGTTCTATTCTACATCCCGGAGGGGCAATAATTGGAGATACCATTGTTTCTAGGAATTGATTTTCCTTGATAGCTAACATATTTTCAGAGTAGAAACTGCAGCAGTTAAGAAATTATTCCAACGAATACGCTTTTGGCATAACACTGGAGAAGGGGATCAGAGGTAGATTACACAAAAGATGCTTCTTAGATGTACACCTACACGCATGCCCTGTACCCTGAGGATGACTTTTTTTAGTTTTGGGGGAGGGGTGATCTCTAGAATTAGGTTGTTATTTCGTGTGTGGTTGACCATGCAAACATAGAACAGTCCATCGCCTCAGGGTGTGGTTGCTTTGTCGTCTTTTTATTTTTCATCTGTAGATACCATGCACTTGTCCATTTATCGTTGTGAAAAAAACTGTGTCCTGTTTTCTTTATTTTTTTGCAGATATCTTTATGTTAATTTGGTTTTGCACTAGTTAAATGTCGGCAGATCATATGAAGTTTCTTATATTCTAATGTTAGATGAGGTTCATACAAGTACTACTGACTTTGACTTATGGTAGATTTTACTTGAGTTTGTTACTCTCAGGGTTGTGTCAATTAGGTAGATGGCTTTTGCAAGTGCTCATTTTATGATATCATATATCTGTTTGGTGACTTTGCCATATCCTCTTTTATAATTTTGTTGGAATTTACTGATTTCTTTAATGTATTGTGGTCACTCAGCTTAATGCAGATAAGAGCCCGTTCCAACGAACATATGCTAACCAGGTAAATAATTGTCTTCTTGCCACTCTGTTAGTTTGTAGTATACACTTAATTTTTTTAATTGTTAAGTAAGAGATGTATTAATGCTTTTTCTCTCCAGATTCTGTATTCTATTGACAATTTCATTTTACGATTTAATGCTTATTGCTTAGTATGTGGAAAAAGAACCCTTGGTGTATGTTATTTGCAGATGATATTGTTTTAATTAATGAGAGTATTGATGGTTTAAATGCTAAGTTAGAACATTGAAGGCATACCTTGGAGTCTAAAGGTTTTGGAATTATTAGGATTAAGTTAGAGTTTATGCACTGTAATTTTAGCAATGGGATAGTGGCACAGGAAGACATAGCTTTAATTGATAGGCAAAGCATTTCTAAAAGTAGTAGTTTTTCGGTACCTAGGGTCTATTATTCACAAGAATGGGGAGATCTATGATGATATTGCACACAAGATTAAGACATGTTGGTTAAAATGGAGAAGCACATTAGGAGTCCTTTGTGATCGTCGTATACCTATGAAACTTAAAGGGAAGTTCTATAGAACAAATGTGAGACTTACTTTATTATATGGAACCGAGTGTTGGACAGTAAGAAAGTAACACATTCACAAAATGTGTGGCAAAGATGAGGATGTTGAGATGGATGTGTGATAAAACTAAAAAAGATAATATTAGGAATGAACGCATCTGTAAGGACTTGGGTGTAGTTCCAATTGATGGTAAAATGAGGGAAAATAGGCTCCGATGGTTTGGACATGTGCATCGTCACCCTAACTCAGCGTCAGTTAAAAGATGTGACCAAATCTTAGTGGATGCTAGTAAACGAGCTCGTGGAAGGTCGAAAAAAAGATGATGTGATGTTATTAGAAGGGACATTGACTTTTTGGGTTTAAATATGAATATGGCACTTGATAGAATCCTTTGACAGAACATGATTCATGTAGTCAACCCCAAATAATGGGTTAAGGCTCTGATGATGACGACGACGACGACAATGTGGAAAGAAGAAATGTAGTAGTTCCTCGAATAGGAAGCTTTGTTTTTAGAGAAAGCTGGTTACATTACCAATTTTGTTACTGAATCCTTGAACAGGAAGCTATTCATTGTAAATATTTGTACAAGAGTAGTAAATGCCATTATTCATGGGCAGTGGCAATACCTGGCACACAAATTTCTCATGGAAATAGCTAGCACACAAACTTCTCGGCTTATAAGATTTGTAATGACATAGTCTGTTGGTGTTGGTTGAGCCTCATGGCCATCCTCAGGACAAACCTTGAGGCCATGAGATCTGTGCAATAGAGGTGATCCCTTGCAAAAACATCCATGAGAAGATGAGGGTGATATCTTTGAGGAGACCGATCAATATTTTTCCTGCAGAAACTTGGTAACCGAAGATTGGGGGAGAAGATTTGCATGGGGTTTTGAAGCTTTCAGCTCATGTAAACATAGAGATGCTCATATAAATATAGAGAAGCAGCGAGTGACATGAAGGCGCGTTGATTCTAGGCAGGGTGAGGGGTGAATGATCAGTTAGATGAAAGGTGTACCTATGGACCTATAGCCCAAGGCAGGAGGTAATGGGAGATTCTATCTCTGTACAGAAGGTTGTTGATTCAATTTCTAACAGTTCCAGTGGAAGAAATTCTCCTTATTTGCATGTGATGCAAGCATATGTAAATAAAGTGAAGAAAAGGATGCTACAACGACTATGGGAAAAGCGCATTCTTATTTTCTCTTTTTAAAGAAAGGTGCAAAAGCTATAGCTTGTAGGATCATAATTGGCCAGGGAATCAGCCTGATGGGATTGACTAATTCTAGGTCCCTTCTTATGGTCTGATGGCAAATTCCTAGAGTAGAGAACAAAGGTAAGGAAAAAAAGAACATTGGAATAGATGGGAGAGAGATGGAATAGAAACATAATGTAATAGAGGGAATGGGGAAGATATTCTGATGGTGGGGAGCAGTTGCAGTAGATGGCACAAATCCTCACGGCATGGAATATAATGATTATAATCCGAATGTACTAAGACTGAAATATATTTGATCAAGAAGGTGGTAAGACCCTTGCAGAGTTTCCCAAGAGCATAATGCTTCGGAAGCTGGACCTGGTCAAGATTCTTTATTGTAACCCAAACTGCATTTTCCTCTCTAGGACTCCAAAAAGGTCCTTTTGAAACACCAAGGGGCGTTTGGTGAAAAGGAAATTGAAGTACTGTATTTTACTTTGATGTGGAATCCTAATTATGAATTTATTGACCTTAATTGGTAACCTGAAGAGTGGGAAAACCGGCATTGTTGAGAAGGAAGGGTGCAAGTACTGAGTAGGAGGAAAGAAATTATTTCAAGTGAAAGACATAGGTGAACCTAAAGGAATACGATCAAAGAAATTGTAGCATCATAAACTTGCTTCCAACTTTTTTTAGATGTAAGAAACGAGACAGTTGTTTGCACGGAATTTTTTGGCACAAATTGTCATTCCCATGTATCTTTTTTTGCATTATGTTAATATGTGATGACTTGTTACTCTAGCCTACCTAGGAAAAATTCTCATTGTTCTGTAGCCTACTCTGAGATGATCCATCTTGCAGAATAAGACTTTCAAGTTTTTGTCTATCGAGTAGATTAGTTTATTCCCCATTAACCCATAAGGTATGCTTTAAGGCCCTGCTTGTTTGGGGGATAAATCGGGATAAACCGGGATACCCCACTGAAAGTTAGCCTATTCCCTTTGGTTGCTCATACAAGGTATTCAATGGGATAGGCTCTTATACTGGTTTATCTCAGGATAACTTGTTCTACCAAAAAGGTAGAACAAGGAGGGTTAAGCTTTTTCACAATTCTCAAGGATATTCCGGATTACCTTATCTCCCAATCAAAGCATTTTGGCATATTTTATGGAATATCTTACATGCGGTTTAGCTTATCTACTTAACCTATTCCGCAATCAAACATGGCCTAAGTGATTCCCTTATTTTTTTTTTGAATTTGGGTGGTACTATAATTTTGCTAAGTATTGAAAGAAAGGGATTCACACATATAGTCATTGTGCTCTCGAAGGGTCCCCGCACAAAAAATTCGACACCAAGGTGGTGCGGTCCTCACTAGCCCCCAACAAAAGGAAAAGAGATGAGTTGCGTGGCTCCACTTTACATAGATTTTTTTACCCATTTTCTCACTCTGTCGGAAATAACAAATACAAACTTGTCCTCAATTCTTGCTTTACTCATGAAGATTCTGTTATTCTTTTCTCCCCATAGAGCCCATAGTGTGGCATGAAAG
Organism: Amorphophallus konjac; assembly: GCA_022559845.1. Classification (NCBI taxonomy): domain Eukaryota; kingdom Viridiplantae; phylum Streptophyta; class Magnoliopsida; order Alismatales; family Araceae; genus Amorphophallus; species Amorphophallus konjac. The sequence continues at coordinate 442,055 of JAHNEJ010001850.1, read as the reverse complement.
ATGACCCACCAAATCTGATTGTCTCCATTAAGATTCTATCTCCTATGCCAGTTGTCGAGCAATTGTTGCACTCTCTTGGGGGCTGAATAGTGCAGTGGGTTCTACTGGCGATCTTCGTCCATACCTCCCTTGTAAATACACATCCTGTGAAGAGGTGATTCATGTTTTCCTCATCCTCGCATAGGCAGCAAAGAGTGGATATGTCCTAAAGGAAAGAGGTAATCCTATCACGTGTTGGCAGCCAGTCATGTGATATCCTCCAGATCAGCAACTTGACTTTAAGGGGGCTCTCCGCTCTTGGGTGACCAAATATGCGGGGACAGGTTGTGGCACACTGCACCGTCTAAGTTGGAGTAAGCCGACCTCATTGAAAAGCCTCCCTCCTTCTCCCACCTCCACCACCGCATGTCAGCCTTGCTTGGCACCAGAGTATAATCTAGAAGAAACAATAGGAGTCCCTCTAGCTGGTCTATCTCATTTGGCCTAAGATTCCTCCTGAATGTCGATGTCCATGCCCCCCTCGAAAGTTGTGTTACAAAGGTGTGAGCCACCGATGCCAAAGGTCAAGATGATATTACAAAGAGCTTCGAGAATGTTGCCTCTAGGGTGAAATCCCTGCACCATTGTCCTTCCAGAACTGACAATTCTGTCCTTTTGCCCATCTGGATCCTCACACTTGAGTCGATGATGTCCCTGCACTGAAATATACCTCTCCAAATGGGTGACATACAATGTGTAGATGCCGGTGTCAAGTCCCATTCCCTGACTCTGTTATAAAACCTTTGCTTGATAACTTGTAGCCATAGACCACTCTTATTGGTTTCAAGTTTCCACAGCCATTTACATAAGAGAGCTATGTTGAAACTCTAATGTTCTTGATACCCACGCCTCCCATGTCCTTATGTTTAAATATTCTACCTCAAGAGATATCATACCAGCTTCTGGGAGTGTCTCCACTGACGTGCCAGAAAAAATCGTGCTTGAATATGCTTCAATTTTTTGGCCACTGTCTTCGGGATCTGGAAAATGGACAAGAAATATATTGGAAGACTATCTAGCATAGATGCACACCACCATTCTCCCCCTGTAGGATAGTAACCTCACCTTCTACCCTACTAGTTTGGACTCATGTATGTGCACACATACCAATCACTGCGACAAAGAGCCCCTGGAGATAGCGAGAGGCATAAATAAAAGAAAAGAAGCTCTCCTACATGATAGCCTAAGATAAGTGCCTCTCTCTTGAGAGGTCTTTCGTCTTGTTGAAATTTACCTATAACCCACTAACATCAACAACTCCAGCATCAACTTGGCTACATATAATTGGCTCTCATCCTCCACTAGAAGCGGCCTGGTATCATCAACGTACTGCAGGTAGGTAATGCCCACATTGTCGGGCCCTAATAGGAATCCTCTGATCAGTCCTGTCACTTCCGCTCTCATCCACATTTTGCTCAAAATCTGTGCTACCAAAACAAACAATAGGGGGACCTGGGATCTTCCTGACGGAGTCCTTTACCACTGTGGAAGGGAGTAGTGCATTGTCCATTGACTAGAACTATAAAGGAGGCCGATGAGAGACATTCTAGATCCACTGAATTCACCTATCATCAAAGCCCATTTTTGCCATGACCTCAAATAGACATGTCCATTTGATCCAATGATATGCATTTTCAATGTCCAACTTCAGAACCACTTCTCTCTTTCTATGGGTCTTCTTGGAATATAAGCATTCATGTGCAACTAGAAAGTTTTCCTGTATGTGTCATCTCTTGATGAAGGTCCCTTGGGTCCCGTTTAGTATCGGGATAAATTTTGAGGAGAATAGACGTAACTTATTCTAGGTTAATTTATCTCTATCCTTATTCTCATGTACATTTGGTATGCGAGGGGATACATATGACGGTATTCCTATTTTTAGTTTGATAAGAAATAGGGATACGAATGAGAATAAGTGATGAAAAATGACTATTTTACTTTTCTTATTCAGGGTTAAAAGATATGACACTATTTTCCGTTTGGTTGGGATTAAGGGGATATAGTAAAAGTTTTCTATCTTCAACATATTGGAAGGGGTTACTTAATTATTTTTAACAATCATTGTTACCAGTAATGAAGATTCTAATTAATTTTATCAATAATCTTGATTAGTACTAATGAGAATTTTATTTAATAAGTTTTCTTAATAATCATAGTTCAAGATATCTTTTAGTATTTTGTAAGACTATTTAGTAGCAACGAGACTATTATTTAATAATTATTCCCTAGATAATGATGACTAATTAACCGTACAAATGTGATTTTTTATAATATGCTTATCCATCCTAATCATGATTAGAACTAATATTGTTCAAATATTTTTTTGAATCAAGATAAACATTACCAGTAATAAGACTCTGTGGAACACGGAATTTTTCACGTAGGAAAAACAAACATAAGATGTTCTTATTGAAAAGAAACATTCCCTCTATGTGTAGAGGTTTATTCCGTGGGTGCGCATAATATCAGACGATTTAGGTTCGGGTGCTGGATCTCTCCCCACTGACCGAAGTCAGTGTTGATTTACATCGGCTTAACGTCCGAACACCTTTGTTTAACTGTCAAAGAAATCTCGAAGCCTTCTATAAGGGTTCTGATGTTGAGGGCAAAACTCGTTTGGAGGGCTCACAGTGCCCACTCACTTACCACCGACCAACAGAATGACTGAATTGGGGTTTCAACTGAGGCCCCTTATATTTAGGCAAATTTAGGGGTATGAATGCAAATGTGCGAAAGCCGTAGGCATTTTTGCAGTCACGGGAGATTTTCTGGACCCTGGGGGTATTTTGGTAACTTTACACTTCCAGGGGTATTTTGGTAATTTTACCATGTTAGGAGCATTCCCGAAATTTCTGGGCTGGAGAGAGAGAGTATGATAAGGTTCCCGACTTCCCAAGGCGTTGAGGCCGTTTCTGGAGTGTTTCGGGGGCTACTAGGCCATTTCTAAGTCACAGAGGTATTTCGGTAATTTTACCACACTCTATATAGACCTAGGTTTGAGGTGGCACACAAGTGTCGGACTGAGCTGATAATATCCTCGGACCAAAGGAGTGACAAGGGGTTTCATAGAAGGCACACATTTGTCAATTCTGTCAAAAGAGAGGTTTGTGCGTAATTTCCACAAGTCGGAGGGGTTTTCTTATAATTTTCCCCGATTGACGTACAAAGGAAATTTATAGAGCACAATGGATACATTTATAGCCTAAATAGGTACAAGGGTTGTCGACGAGTTGTCGACTGTACATGGGTCCGCAATAACGCGGGAAGTAGGGACGTAGTCCCAATTATAAAAGTTGCAGGGTATAACTGTAAACAACATGACTTTTTGTTTCTCATAAACCGGGATGGACATTTTCGTAATTCCTCCATTATATGGGCGGAACTACTTAATTAGTCGCCTCGGGGTGTAGAAACTTACAAACATGGCCCACTGAGGAGCATAATTACAAACGTACCCCGTAGGGGCATAAATACAAGACCCGGGGACTTACCCCTCACAGGCCAAGACAAACAAAACAAACTCCTTCGGATGCTTGGATGCTTCTTTACACTCGTCTCTGTGTGTCTGTTCGTTGTGTCGTAGATGTCTCCACCTGGACCCTTGGGGGTCTATTTATAGAAGGCGGGAGGACCCAGGTTGACAGAAATGTGGAGAATTGTCCCGGTTCTGTCAAGGTGGGGTGCAAAAACCCCTTTTTCTGTGAAGGTGGGGTGGCAAAAAGCATTTTTGACCCCTCTCCCTCTTTCTTTCTTTTTTCTTTCTTCTTTTTTTGTTTTGGAACACGGGGGACCCGGAGGGGTCAAATGACCCCTCTGGCTACCAGAGGAGTCAAATGGCCCCCAGAGGAGTTAAATGACTCCTCTGGCTACCAGAGGAGTCAAATGGTCAAATGGACCTCGGAGGAGTTAAATGACTTCTCTGGCTACCAGAGGAGTCAAATGACCCCGGTGGGATGACAAAAATGCTTTTTTGACTCCTCTCATCTTTTTCCTTCCTTTTTTTTTGTTAAAACACGGAAAGAGGAGAAAGGGGGCATACCTGCGACCCAGCGGGGTGGCGCGACCCCGCGGGGGTCACGCGACCCCGTTGGGGAGGCAGCGGGGTCGGTCGGCCCCGCCTGGCCTCCGCGGGGTGGCCGCGACCTCCCCTCTGAGCCCGTCGCACCCCAGAGGAGATATTTGGTCCCCGAGCACCCCTTTTGGCTCCTTTCGACGCTGTTTTCCTCCGTTTTTGTCGCCCTGGGGTCAAAGAGAAGCCATAGTGGAGCTTCGCGCGGGAACGGAGGACCGTCTTGTTTGTTGTTTGGTTGTACGTCGCTGCGTGGGGAGGAATCTTTACGCCAGCTCGTGCCGTGTGATACACTTGCTCGACCACTTTGACAGGTATGCATGCATGTCTTCCTCTTAACTTCCATTGCTGCGACGCCACTTGTGATAATATGATCGGCTCGATAGACCCTAAATCACGGAGGTACTCCGCGGTCCGACGACATTGACGCTACACCGTATCTTTTTCGTTGGTTGTTTTGGGATGAAATTCTCGAAGTATTTCGAGAAAATTACGGGTGCAACAAATGCCCCCCACGGAACGTTCGTCGAGGTCGGAGGCAGAGGCAGACAGTCCGTGCCTTTCGTATTATTTTTGATATCTCCTGAGTCTTCATGACATGGGAAGATTGTTGTAGCACTGCACCTCACTGCTTCATTGCTTTCCAGAAAGCTGAGAGTTGATGCATGCTTGTTTCAGTGAGACCCACCAGTCTAGAAGTGACGTAAGTCTATCTCGGCGAGACACTTTGACCTAAAGTTGATGTCGACCAACCTTTGGGGTATGCTGGCAAAAGCTAATGTACATCGTCCCCTAGGACATATTGGCCTGAAGTTGGATGCTAGCCAATCTTTGGGGGTGCATTAGCCAAAGTTGATGTGGATCGGCCCTTAGGGCATATTGGCCCAATGTTGATGCAGGCCTGTCTCGGAGAGGCTTGTTGGCCTGTAGTTGATGTAGATCTGTCTCGGCGAGGCTTGTTGGTCCAGAGTTGTTGTGGACCTGCCTCGGCGAGGCTTATTGGGCCAAAGTTGATGTAGGCCTGCTTCTGAGAGACTTGTTGACCTAGAGTTGATGTAAGCCTGTTTCTGAGAGACTTGTTGGCCAAGAGTTGATGTGGACCAGCTCTTAGGGCATATTTATCTGAAGTTGATGCGGCCTGCCCCGGCGAGGCTTGTTGGCCTGAAGTTGATGTAGGCCTGTCTCGAAGAGGCGCATCCATCTGAGTTGTTGTTGATTGGCTGTTGAGCTGTGATAGTTGGAAATTGACATTGGCCGACCCTTGGGGGTGCGTTGGCCAAAAGTCGTTGTGTCGGCTGACCATTGAGATGCCACTGAAGACGTGTCGGCTAATCGCTGAGGTGTGTAGCCGCAAGTTAAAGCTGGCTAGCTGCTGAGGTGTCGCCAAAGATGTGCCGGCTAGGTATGTCGCCGAATATTGAAGCTGGCTAATCGTTGACTCGTGATAGCCAGAGTTGACGTAGACCAGCCCTTAGGGCATGTTGGTCTGGGTTGATATCGGTTGTACACGAGCTGAGGAAAATACCATCCATCGCAGACTTGAACATACCACTACCCTCCTTTCTTCGTTTTAGCTTCAATTGGTGAGGCTTCATAGCTGCCCCAGAGTTTCCTAGCTCTTGGGATGGAGTGGCTGAATGGTCCTCAACTTGGTATAGCATTGTCGGATGCATGCATTTGGTATCCCTCGGGACGCCTGGATGACTGCGCTTGCGTCTTTATGGGAGGAGTTCACCCACCTTCGCGCTATTTAGGAGTGGAGGCGGAGGACTCAGCTGACGATTCAGTAGGAGGAGGAGCAACTTTGCAGACTTCGGGGAGCCCAGGTTGAGGTGGGCGTCCAGGTCGAGGACGCTCACGAGCGTGAGCAGGCGGCCTCTCGTAGAGTAGAGGAGCTTTTGCGAGAGGTCTGAGAGACAGAGGAGGAGTGCAGTCTTGCGCGTGCGAGAGGTCCGAGAGACCGAGGAGCGCAGTCTTGCGCGTGCGAGAGGTCCGAGAGGCCGAGGAGGAGCGCAGTCTTGCGCGTGCCGATGTAGACTATCCGTCGTAGGCTTGAGGAGCCCCAGGAGGAAGCTCTTCATTGCCGACCTGAGGAGGAGCGAGTCTGGTGCCTGATGGGCTGTGATACCCTCTTGTACATAGGGCCTTCGCGCCCCATTCTTTTTTTTTTTTTGAGTTACCCCCGAGAGCTTGTCTCGGGCTCCATTGACGAGATTGATAAATAAAGGACATAACTTAGTAGTTTTTGCTTCTATCATCTTGCATGTATGCTCCTTTCTTGGTTTTTTTTGATCACTTTACCTGCCCTACCGCCCTTTCGGGTTTTCGTCAGGACTTGTCCCCTTTAACTTTTTTCAGTGCGTCCTTGCGTGTTTTCACACTGAGGGGTACCCATTTTTGCCTAAGGCGCCCTTTCGGGTTTTCACTTTAGCCGGGTTAAAGTCTTTTTGCTCTTGATTGCGTCCCTGACAGAAACAATCAAGTCCGCTGGGACATCAATATTTTTAACCCCGTTTTTTTCTTTCTGTTTTTTTTGGGGTACTTATAGTGCCAATAGGCAAAGAGGGTGTGGCATTCCCGGAGGGACATGTGTGCCGCACCGATGGGGCAAGTGAGTGGATTTGACAGCCCTAGTGGGACGCGAGAGTCAAATTCAAAAACCGATAGGTTGAATGGGCTAGTCACCCGAGAAGGGCGTGCATAGGCCGAACCCGGTTGGGACAACAAATAAGTAGGTTTAACAGTCCGAAAGGGACATGCAGGTTAAACCTGGAAGTCGATAGGCGAGATGGGTTGGTCACCCGAAAAGGGCATACATAGGTCAAGCTCGGCGGGATGAAAGAGGGGATTTGACAGCCCGGGTGGGACATATGAATCAAATCCGTAAGCCGATGGGCAAGTAGGGTTGGCAGCCTAAGGAGGCATACATAGGCCAAGCCTGTGGAGACAAAAGAATGAACTTGACAATCCCGGTGGGATAGATGAGTCAAGTCTGAAGCGAAGAGGCGAGATGGGTCGACAGCCCGAAAGGGGCATGCAGAGGCCAGACCCAGAAGAAGAAAAAGGGTTGATTTGAAAGCTCTAGTGGGACATGAAAGTCAAACCCGAAAGTCGATAGGCGAGATGGATTGGCAGCCCGAAAGGGACATGCATGGGTCAGACCCAAGAGAAGAAAAGTATAGATTTGATAGCCCTAGTGGGACGTGAGAGTCAAACCCAAAAGCCGATAGGCGAGATGAGTTGGCAGCCCGGGAGGACATACTGAGGCTATTCCCGATGGGACAGATAATGGTGGATTTGACAGCCCTAGTGGGACGTGAGAGTCAAACCCGAAAGCCAATGGGCAAAGGATGGGTCGGCAGCCCGAGAGGGACGTACGTAGGTCAAATCCAGTGGGACAAAAATGATGGTGGATTTGACAGCCCTAGTGGGACGTGAGAGTCAAACCCGAAAGCCAATGGGCAAAGGATGGGTCGGCAACCCGAGAGGGGCATGCATAGTCCGAGCCCAGCGGGACTAGAGGGGCGGATTGGATAGCCCGGAATAGCATGGGATCCAAATCCCGGGAAACCCGAAAGATGAGTGGAGTTGACATGCCGAGAGGCGCACGAGTCAACTCTTGAAAAGAAATGGATAGACTTGACAGCCCGCAGGGCATAAGAGTCAAATCCAGTACAAATGGTGGTGTCGTTGGTCTCGGTAGGATAGAGTGTAACAATGTCGGGACGTCCCGGTGGTGTTGGGTGTCACAGAATGACATGGGAGACGTAACCAAGGCATTAATATGATGGAGCCACCCAACAAGCAAACTGAGAGAGGATTTTTTTTTTCACATTACCAACCTCACCACCATTTCGGGTTTTCGTCGAGACTGGCCCCCTTTAACTTTTTCCGGTGCTCCCTTGCGGGTTTTCACATCGAGGGGTTGCCCATTTTTGCCCGAGGTGCCCTTTCGGGTTTTCACCTCGACCGGGTTTATGGCATTTTTGCCCTTAGCCAACTGTTGAAGGATGACTAAGTCCGCCGGGGTATCAGAATTTTTAACCCCATTTTTTTTTAACTGGAACCTTCACTGGGGATAGGTACGTCATGTGAGGACGGCTGGAGAAACTCTTGCGGTGGCGCATGGTAAAGCTTCATGTGCTTGCCATTGAGAGGAGGGAAGGGATTATCTCCCTTGTGGTCAAAGACCGTATAGGCCCCTCTTTCGTAGACCTTCTGGATGACGTAAGGTCCCCGCCAATTGGGTTGGAGTTTACCGTTAGATCTTCTCGCGAGAACCTCCTTTTCCTTAATCATGACGAGGTCGCCTTTCTTGAATGCCCTTTGCTTGACCAGCTTATCATAGGCATGTGTCATGCGGGCTTGATACACTTGTAAGTGCTTGTAGGCTTTGAGTCTTTCACCTTCAAGGTTGGACAGCTCCTCAAGCCTTCTTTCTATCTCGGACTGGTCTTGGCCTGGCAATTCGGCGTGCACGACAACGCGATAAGATGCCAGCTCGATCTCCACAGGGACCATCGCCTCGGCTCCGTAAACCAGGGAGAATGGGGAGCAACCCGTAGGGGTTTTGTAAATGGTCCGATAGGCCCATAGGGCTTAATGAACCTTCTCGCCCCAATCTCACTTGCGACCACCTACTATCTTGGACAACAGCTTACAAAGGGTCTTGTTGAAGGCCTCAGCCAATCCATTGGCTTGGGGATTGTAGACCGACGATGTCCTCCAGTCAATATGGAACTTGGACGCCAACGCGCAAACAGTCTTGTTCCTGAATGGCGTGCCATTGTCTGAGATGATCCGGCTGGGGGTGCCGAATCTGTATATATGATGTAGTGCCTCACAAAGCGGGCAACTATTTCCCCTGTAACTTTTCGTAGCGGAACGACTTCTGCCCATCTGGAGAAGTAATCAGTGGCGGCCAGTATGAACTTGTGGCCTTGAGATGATGGCGGGAATGGTCCCACAATGTCCATACCCCACTCCGCGAACGGCCAAGTAGGCACAGTTGGATGGAGCGGGTTGGGCGGCTTCCGAGGCACTAGCCCAAATGCTTGGCATTGGTGACATGTACGAGCATATTGGTTGCAATCTTCGTACATGGTGGGCCAATAAAACCCCTTGAGCTTAATGCTATTCTTCATCTTGGCTCCTGCTTGATGAGCTCCACACAATCCGGAGTGGACCTCGTGCATGATTGTCTTTGCTTCCTTGGATGAAAGGCACCATAGGAGGACCGATTGGTCTTTTTCATGGACAAGCCTGAAGAGCAAACCGTCAATTAGCTGGTAGGATGTCGCCCTGCGTAGCAGTTGCACCCTCTGAGCCCGATCAGGAGGGAGCCAACCATTCTTTATCTTTATAATCGGCTCGCGCCAGTCCTCTTCTTCGGGAATACTCTGTTCTTGGATGTTATCGACCTCATAGACAGTGAGGCCAGACTCTTCGTCGAGCTCACTTGACATGAGCCTTCGGTGTCTGACAATGATATTCAATTCTCCCTCAGGTGGGAGCTTTAAGGCTGCTGCTAACTTTGCAAGAGCGTCAGAATGGGAGTTGCTGCCTCTGGGGACATGGCCTATTTCAAATAGGTAGAATTTTTTCTTGAGCCTCATGACGGCTGTATGGTAGAGAATAAGCTCTTTCTTCCGGACATCATAGATGCCCAGTACTTGCCGAATGATGAGCTGAGAATCCCCGTAGACTTTGATGCACTTGATGTCCATCTCCAGTGCCAATTGAAGCCCAATAATTAGCGTTTCATACTCTGCCTCATTATTAGTCAGTGACTTCATGAGAGGGCAAGAGTTGTGGAGAATCTCGCCTTACGGAGATACAAAAACTATCCCCGTGCCCGAGACGAAGTCTGTGAGGCCACCGACCCTTTTGATTGTTCGAGAAGAACCATCGAAATACAACTCCCAGTGTGGGAGGTTGAGGGTGAGGACGTCCGGCTCCATTTGCGGTGGGACTTTTTCAGAATGCTCCCCAGTTTCTTGAGAAGGTACCAACACCTCTTCATCGGGCAACTCGAAGTTGAGCGGCGAATCTTCTGGCACATGGTGCGCAGTTAAGAACTCCGCCATTCCTTGTCCCTTGATCACCTTGCGTGGGACGAAGGTGATATCGAACTCCATGAGGATAAAGTGCCCATTTGCCGAGCCTACCAGAGACATGGTTGGTAGTATCGGCCGAAATTGATCCGAAACCGGACCCTAACACTGTAGCAGGTCCGAAACTTATTAAATAATAATTTTTTAATGGTTTCGGATGAAACCATTAAAGGTTTCGGCCGAAACTGACCTGTTTCGGTTCGAAACCGTCCAGTTTCGGCCGAAACCATAGAGAATTACTATTTTTTTTTAATTTTTTGAATGGTTTCAACCGGTTTCGGTCGAAACCGAAACCGAAACCTGTACGTATCGGTTTCGGTACCTGCCGAAACCGGTACCGAAACCGATACTGCCATTCTTGACCAGAGAGCATGGATGGCAGTATCGGCCGAAACCGAAACGGGTCTTGTCACTGTAGCAAGTCCGATACCAATAAAAATTATTTTTTTAATGGTTTCGGACCGAAACCGTCCGCTTTCGGTCCGAAACCGACCGAAACTGGACCGAAACCGTCCGGTTTCGGCCGAAACCGGACATGCTCAATAATATTTTTGCCTTTTCTGACTGTTTTGAACCTGTTTCGGCCGAAACCGAAACCGAAACCGATACGTATCGGTTTCGGTACCGGCCGAAACCGGTACCGAAATTGATACTGTCATCCTTGCCAGAGAGGATGGGCTGACTGAGCAGAAACTTGAGTGGGTCACATTTTGAGATGAACTCCACCCGATGAGCTAGAAGGTAGTGTCTTAGCTTCTTGACAGCAAACACTAGAGCCAGGCACACCTTTTCCATGGGCGCGTACCGATGCTCAGGCCCGATCAACTTTCGGCTGAGGTAATACAGCGGTTGCTCCTTGCCCTCTTCCGGCTGGGTCCCAGCGGGGTCGCGCGACCCGGCTGGGGAGGCAGTGGGGTCGGTCGACCCTGCCTGGCCTTCGCGGGGGGTGGCCGCGACCTCTCCTTCGAGCCCGTCGCACCCCAGAGGAGTCATTTGGTCCTCGAGCACCCCTTTTGGCTCCTTTCGACGCCGTTTTCCTCCGTTTCTGTCGCCCTGGGTCAAAGAGAAGCCATAGTGGAGCTTCGCGCTGGAACGGAGGACCGTCTTGTTTGTTGTTTGGTTGTGCGTCGCCGCGTGGGGAGAAATCTTTGCGTCCGCCCGTGCCGTGTGATACACTTGCTCGGCCACTTTGACAGGTATGCATGCATGTCTTCCTCTTAACTTCCATTGCTGTGACGCCACTTGTGATAATATGATCGGGTCGATAGACCCTAAATCACGGAGGTACTCCGCGGTCCGACGACATCGGCGCTACATCGTATCTTTTTCGTCGGTTGTTTCGGGATGAAATTCTCAAAGTATTTCGAGAAAATTACGGGTGCAACAGACTCTTAATTAAATCATCATTAGTAATAATTGAACTTCTAATTAATTGCTTTTCTCTCAAATTGTTCATTATTAGTAATGAGAATTTTCATCAATCTATTTTTTCTTCACAATCATCATTAGTGCTAATGAGTTTTTAATTATTTTTCCCTATTACTACCATGGTTGGCAATAATGAGATGCTTCAATCAAACATTTTATTTTCCTTGACAATCATCATTAACAACAATTAATCTCTTAATCTTATTTTTTCTCCTTAACCCTTCAACATGAACAATACTAAGAATATTATTTTAATTCTTTTTTCCTTTCATAATCAAGAATAGCAATAACGACACTTTTAATTTTAAGTTAATTTTTCCAGTAGACCTCATGATAGACAGTAGTCTTAACAAAGACCACTAGGACAAATTGTTGTTGACGTTCGAGCCCTGCTACTATCATCTGTTCGAAACAATGAACGAAATCCATGGAACATAATTTAGCACATTTAATGGGGGGATTTCGAAGTTGACGAGATATTCTCACAAGAGTGAAAGTTTACAAAAGAGTGACTATTACTTCTTACACAATTTCAATTGATCAAAATTTTTCAATAAGGTTTCACATAATTGAACAATTGGCTAAAAAATTATCTTTCTCGATTGTTTGCCGTAGGTCTTTCAATAAACCAACCTCTCGTTCATCTGCAGCTCCTTTGCACTTTTCTTCCTCCCGTTAGTTCGATGAAAGGATGAGGTTTCTTCCCTTCTCCTGAAACAATTGTTGCAAATATCCCATGACAAGAATGAATAACAAATATTGAAACGATTGCAAGAAGAATGAAGAAAATCAAATGATAGAATCTACTAGATCTATTTAATTGTAACAGATAGGTAGATATGTCCTATCACCGGGCATCTGAACTAGGTGCACCTAGTCCATATTTACACCCCACATACAATTCAATATTATCACTTAACCATAAACTTTGAGAACTATCACTCGACACATGAACTAGGTGCACCTAGTTCATATTTACAGCCTACACACCATTCAACCACATCACTCGACCATAAAATTTGAGAAATATCACCCGAGCATATGAACTAGGTGCACCTGTTCATATTTACAGCCTACACACCATTCAACCACATCACTCGACCATAAAATTTGAGAAATATCACCCGAGCATATGAACTAGGTGCACCTGTTCATATTTACAGCCTACACACCATTCAACCATATCACTTCATAAAATTTGCCAATATCACTCGAGCATATGAACTAGGTGCACTTATTCATTTTTACAACCCACTTAGATTAACTTTGGACGTGGCCTTTTATGCAATCACACAAAATACATGGTAGGCATGAAGTATGGATGACAGTTTTGAACCGGCCCGATACGAAATCGGACCTGCTCACTGTAGCAAGTCTGAAACATAATTTTTTTATTGTTTCGGGCCGCCGCTGTCGCCGTTTCTTGCTGTTTACAACTTGTAGCTGTCGCTGTCGTCGTTCACATCATTGGGTTGAAGATGTCTCAAGGAGGATGTAAGTTTTTGTATTTTTTTCTTTGTTCAATAGTTTTTTTGTTGTGGGTAAGGTTATATACAATATATTAATTTTTATACGTAAATTATGGTAAATCTCAAATTAGGGTTTAATTAGTGATTTAAATTTAGGACTTTTGTCTAATTAGATAAGTTTAGTGTCAATTGAAGTTTAATTAAGCTTCATTGAATGTTTTAGGGTGGGAGCATGTTGTTAATTGAATTACATGCTGGATAATTAGAGCAAATCCCCAAATTAGGGCCTAATTAACTGTTTACATTAGGGGCTTTTGTCTAATTAGATAAATTTAGCGTCAACTTAAGTTGAATTAAGTTTCATTGAATGCTTTAGGGCGGGAGCATGCTGCTAATCGTATTACATGTCGGCTAATTAGGGTAAATCCTCAAATTAAGGTTTAATTATCAATTTAAATTGGGGGGTTTTATTTAATTAGGTAAATTTAACGTCAATTGAAACTCAATTAAGTTTCATTGAATGCTTTTGGGGGAGGAGCATACTACTAATTGCATTTAATGAAGGGTAATTAATGGTTAGAAACTGGGATTTTTGTCTAATTATCTTAATTCAGCGTAATTTAAAACTCAATTATGCTTCATTGCATTTTTTCATTGTACTTACAATTATTTGTTTTTGATTGTCTTAATGCAACGTCATGGCTAGACGTGAACAAGCTCAGGAGCAACAAGGGCATGACGATCCGGGGTGAGCCCACCTCACCTTAGTTGATGCTGGAAGAAGAAAAGTCAAATGTAATTATTGTGGTAAGGAGATACATGACGGAATTACTAGACGAAAGCAGTATTTGGCTGGGATAAGTGGAGAGGTCAAACAATGCGACAGATGTCCCTGGCAAGTGGCAGAGGAAATGCGCCAGTGTCTTTTGGGCAAAAAAGACATGATGCAACGAAGGGTTGAAGATCAGGCTGAAATTGCTGAGGAGATTTCAGGCAGAGTAAGCAAAAGGGGAAGGAGGGATGATGATGATGAGGAAGGCACGGGAATTCAGATCCAGAGCTGATCGAAGCAGTAGAACGTGAGCAAGCAACTCGAAGGAAGGGAAAAGCACCGATAGGATCAAGAACCTATTCCAGTACAGCTGGTGTAGCACGACGTCTTGACACTGGTGCAGCCCCGCAGAGAGTAGGCCCCATGGACAATTATGTGCACAGAAGGCAAAGTGTTATACAATCAAAAATTAAGCAAGCATTGATAGGGGTCAAAAAATCAGCTGAAGTTGCAGGACATGCATTTAAAAGTATTTGCAAATGGTTTTTCCATGTAGGTGCGCCTGCACATGCAGTTGAATCAGAATACTGGCAGCTTATGTTTGATGCCATAGCAGATGCTGGCCCTAGCTTGAAGGCCCCGTCACGTCGAAACATATACGGGCGTGGTCTTGATGGAGAGGTTGAGGAGCTTCATTAGTGGGTTGAAAGCTTCGAGCATATCTGGATGGAGAGAGGATGCACCATTATGTGTGATGACTGAACTGGTATCACGAAGAAGTCCATGATCAACTTTCTGGTTTATTGCATCGAAGGTATAGTATTTGTGAAATCAGTTGATGCATCAAATTATGAAAAAAATGCAAATTATTTGTTTCATTTGATGGATGACATGGTAGAATAAATTGGAGAGGAACATATTGTGCAAGTAATCACCGATAATGAAGCCAGTAGGGAGGAAGTTGATGCAGAAGTGCAAGCATTTATATTGGCTCCCATGTGCAACACATTGTTTGGATTTGATACTTGAAGACATTGGGATGGACAAAAATGTGAAGAAGACAATTGAGAGGGCACATAATATCACTCAGTACATTTATGATCATCTTAGGATCTTGAACATGTTCAGAGAACATGCAAGTGGGGGCCGAGATATCATCCGTGTAAGGCCAACAAGATTTGCTTCGAATTTCATCTCTTTGGAGTCCTTGCACAGATATAAGAATGAGCTCAAGTCTTTCATGTACCATAATTCCATGCGGGATTACATAGACAAATCCAATATTGATGCTCAGATGGATTATATGGACGTGTGTCACATCGTGGAAGACAACAAATTCTGGGGTAGGATCTCACGTTACATGAAGGTGGTTACACCGCTCGTGGAGGTCCTAAGAATGGTAGATGGCGATGAGAAGAATGATATGAGATATCTGTATGAGGCCATGGACTGTGCCAAGCTAGACTTGCAGAAATCCATTCTTAGAGAGTATGAGAAGTGGTGGAAAATAATTGACAATAGATGGGACAACACGTTATACCATGAACTGCATACAGTTTGTGAGTGATTAATTGTACTGATATAAAGTTGATTGTTTTTTAGGTTAATTTACATCTTATATTTAGTTAATTACACAAATGCATGTTATTTTCTCAACTCTCGATTTATGTACAATGTCAATGCAAACGTTGATGGTGAGGTGCTTCAAGATACCTTAAAAGTCATTGGTCGTTTATCAATGACAGTAGAAAAGAGGCTTCAGGCCGAGCTACAGGTTGGCCTTTATTGATTTTATCAATAATAGAAAAATAATTTACTTAATTTCTTATGTTAATTTGTTACTTTATCGTTATAGATGGACAATTATAGAATGATGACTGGAACATATTCTGACTCACAATTACAATACGCTGTTGGAAGAGTGAGTCTGGGTATACTAAATCTTTGTGTTTAAATTGTGTCAATATGTATTAGTACATCATGAAGAATTGATCTTCATTTACATCTTACATTTATTTATTTATGATTGATGGAACAGCTGACTGGTGGATAATGGTGAACAATAGGGATTTGGGCAGTAATGCATTGGCTTACAATGCAATTAGGGTGTTGAGTCAAACAACATCAGTAAGTCAATGTGAAAAGAATTGGAGCACATTCAACCTTATACACTCAAAGGTTCGCAATCGGCCATAGGCTGAACGACTAGAAAAATTGGTTTATTGTCCACTACAATATGAGGTTAAGAATAAAGAACATAAAGCTGAGACAACAATTGAGAGACTAGAAACACCTAGAGGGAGAAAAAAGGAGATCCCCCGAAACAAAGTGATTCCCTTGTTTGAACTTCAAAATTTCAAATGTAGACTTCAACTGCTTAATCTGATATCTACAGGACTTCTCCTCTGTGGAGAGATATCTTCTCTTGCAAGGACGTGCTCTGTTCTGGAGCTCGAGTTCGGTTGGGAAGAGGAGACACCAACCTCTTTTGGAACGATAGGTGGTGTAGGGAGACCTCCCTAGCCACGCTGTTCCCGAGCCTTTTTGCGATTGTTGCGCTCCCTCTGTGTTTAGTCTCCCAGGCGTTTGACCCCCTCTTGCCTGGGGGTACTTGGGCACCGACCCTCAGGAAGAATCTCTCTCTTGAGGAGATGATGCTGCTTCAGGAGTTGCTTTCCTTCCTTCTGTATCATCCTCAGCCTGATGCAAAGGATATTTGGGTTTGGAGGTGGGAGAAGGATGGTGTCTATACTGTGTGATCAGCCTATGGTATCATTTCTGATGGAGGCCTTCGCCACAGCCTTTATAAACAGGTGTGGAAGCCGAAGAGCACGCTGAAGGTGAAACTTCTTGTGTGGAGGATCTCTCATGGGAGACTGTCGACCAGGGACAGGCTGCTTCGGTTCCTACCTGGCATCGACTTGCTCTGCTGCCTATGTGGTGAGGATTTTGAGACCTTGGATCATCTCTTTGTGGGTTGCCCTTTCTCATAGGAGGTGTGGTCTGAGCTGGATGGGACTGGTGGAGGCATCAGCTAGTTTCATGAGGCTCACTCCCTGTTGGAGAATTGGGGTAGGACTTGGCCCCTTAGGAGTGACCGGATTGTTTGGTGGCTCATTCTTCATGCCACGTTTTGGACTCTGTGGGGGGGGGGGGGGACGGAGCAACAAGATCTTGAGGAGAGTCCTGAGGAAGTTGTTGTTTCCTTCACATGTAAAAGAGTGAGAGAATGGATTGTTAATCTTTGTAATGTAAATCCCCTTACTTTGTCTGTTTTTGGTTGTTTAGGGGGCTAACTGGAGTCGCATTTTCTTTGTGTGGCTTGTTGGTGTATAGGTTTTTGATTTTGGCTGTGATTTTGCACGGCCTATACTTGTACTTTCCTTTTCTATCTATTCTCAATACGTCAGTGGTACTATCCACTTTTCAAAAAAAGCTGCTTAGTCTGATATCTATGTGAGAAAATTGGTTCTCCTGTCTAGGTTTCCTTCCCCTCCAATGAATTAGTTTTCTGCCTGCTATATATAAGAGCTTAATTTCATCAATGTTTCTAGGCATTCTGACATGCAGGAAGTATGGCAGTTCTGTTACGTTTATTTGAACTTCAGTTTATTTTCCTTGGGAACTCTTAATGATGTTGGATAGATCTATTAAAACGTGTTTTGCTTGAAGAACTTTTTAAACAGGTTGAGTAACTAATTCTGCCTTTTTGGTGCAATACCATATTGAACACCGATACACAATAGATGGACTAGGGTATTGGAATAATCTTGCCCCAAATCAGGTAAAGAAAGTGGTGTGTTGAATGGTAGTGCGTTGGACTGCCTCAAATGCTACCTCTAAGTTAGTCTTTTTCCAGTTGTCTGTAGAAGTCCATTTTCCATAGTCTGGATTATCTCTGATCAGGAATGGAGGCGTGACGTGGTTTTCCTTTTTCTATTGCATCCATTATATCCATGTAGTTTTCTACACTATCTGCCTCATCAAAACTTGAAATACTTGTAAGTTTTCTTTCTTGATGACCTCCACCCATGACATTGCAATAAGGTAAAACAATTTTGCATGCTTTTGTCTGAAAATATGTCTTTTGTTCTTAAGTATGTACATCTTTGAAATCAGAATCTTATGTTTGTAGATTAAAAGATGTGGAGAAATGGCACGCAAGCTACGGTTTTTTAGGGAGCAAATGTCTAAGGCGGGCATTTTACCCTCTGCTATGCCTGTGACAGCTCGAATTGCTCTTGATGACTTGGAGGTATGGTGCTATATAGGTGATTCTACTGTCTCAGTATTTTCTTTGGGTGTGTAGAACTAGTATTTATTTACATTACTTCTCATAACATAGGTGAAACTTGGAGATCTGGAAGCGGAGATGATAGAAGTTAATGCAAACAGTGAGAAGTTGCAACGGACTTATAATGAGCTGTTGGAATATAAGCTTGTTCTTCAGAAGGTGTAGTTTTTGTTTCTTTTGCTTGTGGTGCAAATATTATACAAATGCACTTAAAATTCAAGGTCTTTTTTGCAATTGAAGCATCGTCATTCATCTGGACATGAGCACATACAATGAGTCTGTACTCTGTACTAGGTTGCACTGTTCTGTACATTAGTCTTATTTGTTCCAGTTTTTAATGATTATTGGTTATTAGCGTTAAGTGTATATCATCCGTAACTAGCGATGGAAAGTAGCCAATTCTATGCTGTTCATAAGTTCTTGGTGATAATGCCATGCCTGCAATTTATTATTTCTTATAAGTTAGAATCTTTCGCTGTTCCATTCTTCCTTTTGTTCAACGTGTGTTTGTTTTACTGTCAAAACTTTGGAAACCATGTTGGGCATTTCATTTGGAATGCTGTTCATTATTCCTTTGTTCTATACATGCTTGTTTCACTGTCAAAGCTTTGGAATGTAAGACTGGAGGTAGAAGGACTGAAGCAGACTCTTTCCTTTCCTTTGGAATGGAAGACAACAAACAAACAAGAAGATCTCCACGTGTCCTCTGTTGAAAAGAAGCCCAGAAAAAAAGATAAAAAAATTTCCAGGCTGGTGGCCTTTTTTAGCTTTGGACCGGGGCACATGGAGCATAGATGTCAGTTTTGATCAAAACCGATACGTTTCGGCCGAAACGTATTGGTTTCGGCCTTGGACGATCCGAAATCAACCGGCCGAAACCGGGCGAAACCAGACGCCAATTGTAGGGAAAAAATAGTATTTTATTTAGTTTCGGGCCGAAATCGAAATTGTTTCGATATCGGACCTAGCCGAAATCGAAACTGTTTCGGTTTCGGACCCGGCCGAAATTGAAACCGAAACACTGCCATCTTTGACATGGAGGGGGGACCGCCTTCCTCCCTCTTCTTCTCTCCCTCTCCCATCGGTGGAATCCACCGAGGGTGAGCCATCCCTGATTCCCTGGTAGCACCCACCAGGCGTAGCCCACCTTTTTGTTGCAGACCGTAGGGGGGGGGGGACCCTCGGTCAGATCCACTGGGGGTCATGGATGGCAGTTTAAGCCGAAACCGAAATGTTTCGGCCGAAACGTTTCAGTTTCGGACCGAAACGATCCAACACTACCCGGTCGAAATCGTGCCGAAATCAAAACCCTGTACTTTAGCAAAAAATAATAATTTAATTGGTTTCGGACCCGGCCGAAACCGACAATTCCATCTATGCTGGGGTTGCCCCCCTTTCCTTGGTGTGAATAGGCCAGGAGGGGGGCGGACCCCGGTTAGGTCCACTGGGGGTGTCCCTCCCTCGCCCCTACAAACTGACCGAGGGGGGACCTCCCTCGCCAATCATCACCGGGGGGTGGTCCCCCCCTCTCTCCTAATGCTGCTGCTGCAAACAAGACCAGGGGGGACCCTCGGTCAATGCTACTGGGGGTACCCCCCCCTCCAGGGGGTGGTTCCCCCTCTCTCCTACTGCGTACAGGCCGAGGGACCCCCGGTCAGGTCCACTGGGGGTCCTCCCCCGCCAAACACCACCGGGGGTCGGTGAGCTGTCGGCCCCTTGCTGTTTTGCGCATGAAACAAAATAAAAAAAGAAGAACAACAAGAAGACAAGGGGTCAAAGAAGTCTCACCTCCACCACAATCCACTAGGGGTGATGCCTCTCTCTTGGCTTCTCCAACATTTAGAAAAGGGGGAGAGGGTGGCCAGCAAAAGGAGACTTTTAGACACTTGCTCGGAACACACTTGGAAGCTTGAAGCCGTGGAGAAGAAGTAGTTGTGTCCCCCCCCCCCCCCTGACCCTTGAAGACTTGAAGTTTGAAGCCCTGCAACCTGCGTAAAGAGGGGGGGGCTCCTTCAAACCCAAATTATGCCGAAAAGTACCATAAGAGCCCCTACATTAGAGCATGTGTAAAAAATACCCTAATATGAAGGGAGTTTGTTCCATTCACCTTCAATGAAGAAAAAAAATCATGTAAAACCCATGAACTTCTAGTTCTGGGATTTTTTTTGGATGTGTTATAAGGGGAAAGCCCTTCAGAAAGTCAAAATTGCAGTTTTACCCCAAGACTTTGTGAAGTTGTACTAAAACCCAGGAAAAATTCAAAAAATTAGGAGAAACATTTATGTTTTATCCCGAAGTTCAGAAATTGCAATTCTACCCTGAAGATTTGAGAAATTGTACGAAAACCCATGTAACTTGGGGGAAATTTTGAAAGAAAAAAAATCTCGAGACTCAGGAAAATGCATAAAGTTGTAAAAATATGTCAAAAATTGGGAGAATGCCCCTGTTTACGCAGAAATTCAGAAATTGCAGTTTTACCCTGTAGTTGTGCAAATTTGTGTGAATGTCCAGAAAAATGCAAGGAAATTCACAAAAAAACAAAGGGTTGCACAAGGATGTCCTACTTGTGTTAGAGAAGGTTTGTTGGCCCGGTCGTACCAGTTGTGTCGGTATTTTGTCAGTACGGTACGGCACCGTACTGCATTGTACCGTTGCATATCACAAATAAAAAATTATATATTAAATATATGCTATACTAAAATATGACAAAAAATTGTATGTGGTTCAGTGGTTAGTAAGTGTGTTAAATATTCTTGAGGACAAGGGTTCAAAACTCACCGTTGCCATGAGTTTTTTGCTCCCCCCCCCCCCCGAAAAATGAATGAAAATGAGCCCTCGTGAGTTTTGAACACGGGTTTCAGCGTTCCAAAGAAACGCTGCAAACCAACTTACCTATAAAACAACATTGGATATAAAATAATAGATATAATATTTAAAAAATGATAAGTAGCGTACCAATTACGTACCACGCATCGGTCGTACCAGTCACCGGCTGGTACGGTCCGGTACGTGCGGTATGGGGCGTACCGTACTAGTTTGTCAAACCTTGGTGCTGGAAGCTTATGCTGGAAAATTGCAAATAAATCTCCATCAAAGGAAAAATTACAAATAAACCCCCATCAAAGGAAAAATTACAAATATACTACCGTCTTAGGGTGTGGGGGTCTCCCCCGAGGTGAACCCCCAATATCAAAGGTGGTATCATAGGGGTAAAGGGAATCTTTGCCCGTTAATCAAAGGTGTTCGGACTTGTTCCGACGTAAATTAACATCGACTCTGGTTGGTGGGGAAAAGTTCAGTACACGAATCCTAAATCGTCTGATAAATCACGAGCGCGGAAATTTTAATATGTATGTTAATCAATTAGCTAAAATATATGCATATGTATCAAACAAAATTGATCTCTCTCCAATAACCTAGTTTTTTGCACGCGTGTAAACAAGATTCTACCAAGAGGGTAGAAATCAGAGCCCTCCCCCAAAGGCTACAGTAGCCAGCTCACTCAGTAAACATATTACATATTTAACTTAACCCCATCCCTCGTCTTCTGCAGAGTACTTGATTGCCCAATTTCAGACCCATATGCACTGACATTCCAGACAATCATACATTTGATGCAGTTATTGATAATGGAAGATGGATGATTGAATTACTCGCTGAAAATTCTGTGGTTTCTTTCTCTCCAAATTGACCACTGCATAGCTGGTAGGCAAAAGCTCCATATATCCCTCTCATCCTCCTCCCAGAGGTACTTGTCTCAGTTTCTTAGTAAGTCATGTACATTGTTGCAGTTCATCCACTTTATATCTAAGCTCTTGCATAGTTGAAGTCACACTGTATGTATGATATTACATTTGACAAACAGGTGATTAGCTGTCTCCTTGAAGTAGCCACAAAAGATACACCATTGTTTGATATCTGGCCTGAACCTGTGAATCCTGTCTGAAGTTGAAATCCTGTTCTATGCAATTCTTCATAAGAATAATCTAATATTGATTGGCAACCTCCTATTCCAGATCTGTTTATACCAGGCCACTCTCTGCCTGCCTTGCAAAAGCATTGTAGTTACTGATTTAACTGAGAATGAACCAGATTTCTCCCATCTCCAGGTTCTACTGTCTCTCTTTCCCACAGTTATGTTTATATTATCAAGTATGGCAGAAAGATCTATAAACTCACATCAGTGAGATTCCTTCGAAAATGCACTTTCCATTGAGACTGATTTTCTGAGGAAGAAAACACCGAATTGATGTTAATATTTCTTGTGACTGCTATGTCATACGAAGTTGGGAATAAATGCTGAAGAGGCCTATTGTTCATCCAAGTGTCTTCCTAGAATCTGGTTTTCACACCATCTCCAACCTGTATGATAGTAGAGCACTTGTAAAAGTCTACAAGAGTTAATATATTCTTCCAGATTGGGGTGACGTGACACAACCTAAGACCTATATTGCAAGCAATGCAACGGACACGGCAATGTCACACAAGCGGACTCACTCGCATTTGGCACACTCGGGTCCGTCGGTGGACCGGCGATGGGGTGAGGGTCCGAGGATGGACCCGGAGGTTTCTAAGGGTATGGCTGGTTTGGGGAGGACCCCTACGGGCCTGGGGTTACCCAAATTCACGGGCGGTCAGCACGCGGAGGGCGTGGGTAAATTGGTCTCGCTCACAACTCACCCGCGGTGGACACTCACATAGTAGCAATTTGAGATCGGGCACTCAACTCGCCGGCCGACGGGCAATTAGAAACGATACTAAGGTAAGCAAAAGTAAAACCAGCAGAGGAAGTGTCCAGGGGCTCACCTGATCAGTGTGAAGACACCGATCCCGGTCGGAGACGAGGGCGAGCGAGGAAGCGTGGGCTTACCCGCACGCCGCGCCGGAGAAGTTTCAATCCTGAAATTTAAGAAATTACACCACTACTCCCCATGCAAGGGGGTTGAACAAGGGGAGGGGAAGTCAATTTTACATCCAAACACTACCTCCCACAGGGAGGGGCGGTAAGCCGGCCAGGCGGGGAGGGGAAAAACTAGCTTAGAGGATTAAGACAAGAAGTCCGCCGAATCTGTCCACTCTCAGGAACAGGGGACAGACTGTCACTGTTGGCACCGCTGCGGACTCCCCCGAACTCCGATTGCGACGAAACCAGTGGCAAAATCTTCGTAGTTGACCCGGGAGGACGTCCAATTTTTAGGGGAATTTCTGAATGACGGCGTTGGTCGGGGAAGAGGCGCAAACAAGGTCTCTGTTTGCTGGTTCTGGTAGCTTCTGCACCTCTGCAGCAGGAAGATGAGGCCGCCACGGATGCTCCTGAGCTTTGATTCAGGTGTGGCCGGAGTCGTTGGATTCGCGGTTGAGTCCTCTTCGATCGGAGACCAACGGCGACGCCGGAGGAGGTCGGAGCAGATGGCGAGGCCCCGAACAGTGCCGGGGTATCAGACTGATTCCAGAGGAAACTGATCAGCGCACCGGAGGGAGAAAATTTGGAACTCACAGCTTCGGATGCCGAACGGAGTGCCGCTTCTTCGTGGTGGCAGGAGACTTGTAGTAGAAGATCACAGCCGAGCCCCGCTTCAAGAACTTCAGGGCAGTGGCTGTGGGAGCCTCTGCAAGTTGCTTCTGGTTGACTGTCAGGAAGAAGTTGCGCAGTCCAGCGACGACGGCTCCTCCGGGCAGCCACGAGCTCAGACGGGGACGAGACCACCACCGTTGCGGAGAGGACTTGGAGACGCTTCCGATGGTACCTCTTGTGCGTTCAGGGGCTCCGGGATGAAGCCGTGGCAGGCTCTGCAACCAGAAGCTTCTCTGCTGCCTGCGAGCTGCTGCAAGGTTTTCAACTTGACGAAGACGAAAGGAGCTGTAAGGGGGCCAACACAGCAAGGGGTGGGGGGGCTAATGGCTGTGGGGGATGGTGGAGGGTGTTAGGGATTGGTGGGGGTGGCTGGGAGAGGGAGGGGACGGAGCTAGCAGGGGATGGGGGCTCAGGTCCGACCTGCTCTCTCTGCACAAGGTGGAGGGAGGAGATGGGGGATGTTCTTGAGAGAATGGAGAGGGAGGATGGGGAGGGCGACCAGATCGGGGGGGGGCTAGGGTTTGGGGGGAGGGGAAAGGTGGGAAAAACTTGAATTTGGCCTAGGGTTTGAGCCCCTTCAGCCTTGGGAAGGTGGAGGCTTGCTTGGGAAGGGAAAGTGGGTAGTTGGGAGTTGGATGGTGGAGCTAGGATTGGGTGGGGATCTCTTGGGGTTGGGGTGGAGTAAAGAGAGGGGTGTGGGGAGTTGGAGTAGTTTTAATGGAGGGGGAAGGAGAGAGAAAGTAGGTGGGAGGGTGAGGAGAGAGAGAGGGGGGGCGACCCTCCCTTGATGAGAGAGAGAGAGTGAGAGAGAGAGAGGGGGGGGTTGGAGCTTCTCACTCCACTCTATGGCTTCTCACCAAGGAATTGTAAATTTCTGGAACTCAATATTCATCCTTCCTTCCTTCCTTCATTCATTCATTCATTAACTAAAAATGGAGAGAGTGGGGTCCTATTTATAGGGATCTCACAATTTACAATAAGTCCCTGTTGTTAGGAACGATGACAAATAACCAAGGGGAGAGGGGTCGCCCTTGGGCCCAGCTCATAGAATTGGGCCCATTAACTAATCTAAGCAACCATATGACACTTAACTTAGGTAGATGACTCATTAACCTAGGTACCGGACTCAAATAAAAGAAAAATTACAATGATATGACTCAAATAAAATATGAAAATTACATGCCAAGACTCAGAAAATGTGACGGACACAATGGAGTACTGCCAGTAGCAATCAGAGCTGTGGAAAAATGTGAAGGGCGAGAGATGCCCCCATCATACCCCCGGGGTGCGAAGAACTCGACTCCGTCGAGTATGGGTCCACCGGGGATGTGGTCCTCTAAGGCAGCTCCGGGCGAGCCACGACCTCCAAACTCAACCCTGTGTCCGCAACCATGGGACGGTCCTTCATCCTCTCAAGGTGACTCGGGCACACCCTCTTGCCGGTGATGGAACCATGCTTGCTTAGTATTGCCTCCGTGTGCACACGTCGGGCTCTCAGGCTGATATGTGGTGGCTCTCCGAGTGTGTCTCTCACAAGGGTATGGGTAGGCCCGAAACTCTCACTAGGATCCACCGCGGTGCCCATATAGGATGCCGGACCCGCCACGTGGGAAATGGGGTGAATCCCAAAACCCTTTAGAAAGCCCAACCCATAAGCCGGGTTGTCAAGGCCACTCGGAACTAGGCAAGATCCAACTCCTTGTGCCCTCAAGTTGGAGGTGACCCTAGGGTAGAGCCACTCCAAAGTCATCATCGCCAAGTTGCCAACTTGGAACTCAAAGTGGCGTTCGCAAGGTTTTGCCCGCTTCTTGTGGTTCTCACCGCTCGTTGTTTGTTGCTTGCTTAAATGCTCATGCCAAGTACTACGATGTGGTGTGAGTGGGAGATGCATGATATGCAAAGGGGGGCTGGGACAACCATATTTAGACCAATTATGCAGTGATGCCATGGAGATTTTGAAGGGTGTGGGAGGGCCGGGGCATCCATAGGTGTCCCTCTCATGCGTGGGTGTGATGAGTGCCGGAGGACCTAGACATCCATGAATGCTCCTAACATGCTTAAGACTCATGATGAATGAAGGTTGACCATTACATCCGAATATGGACCACTCATGTTTCCTACTTGACATGTGGGTGATATGAATGAATGTATCCGACTTATGAATCATGCCAAGTGGTTCGAGGTGCCAAGTCATATGTTTTCCTAACCCGAAAATGACTTTGATGTGTTGGGGTATGGTTTGGCATTGGAGTTTCCATTCAAAAGGGTCGAATGGGTCAAGGAAGGTGGACATCATGGGGAGAGGCACCTCCTTGTTCCTTAGATGTAAATCTTCCTTGGTCATAGCTACCCTTGTGTCGCCCGGGACTTGGGAGAGGTGGACTTGGCCCAACATGGTGGGTGAGGGTAGGAAGGAGTTGGTGATAAGTGATGTGGGTGGATCACATGGGTTCCCGGGTTCCCATTGGGAGGGGTCAAAAGGATCAACATAAGTGTACCCGGGGGAAAGGGGCTCTAAGTTCATCTCAACATCCTCAAGGTCCTCACAATATGGTGGTGGATCATCCTCCTCTAATGAAATGATTGGGCCGAAGTTCTTAGTGGGTGGGTTGGCCATGAGAGGAGGGCTTGGCTTTCTGCCCGATACGAGAGACTTCAATTTGAGGATAAGGTCGGGCTCATCGGGTGTGGGGAGGAATAGAAGGAGATCGCTAGTGTAGCAACCAACGGTGCAAATCGAGGTGATAGATCCGACACATAGGTGTAGGAGATCAAGGCTCCTAGGTTGGTTGGCCACTGTGGTCAACATGCCGGTCAACTTCATTTGCCATGCTAAGCCCTTGAGAAGATCCCCTAATGTGTCCACTTAATGTGTCCACTTGGTAAGATGATTGGATGGTGGTGTGATAGGAGAGGGGCACTATAGGGAGGTTTTGCTCCATAGGAGGGAAAACATGGGCCGTAATCTTTCTAATCGGGCTCTCCTTTAGCCAACTATCAATGGTTCTCCTAAGATGAGATCGGCCCCAACTAGAGAGGGTGGTGTAAGGTGAAGACCACCGTGCGAGGTTTCTTCTTTAACTTGGACATGGGTGGTCTCCATGGGGGGAATAGGGTCCGGAGTGTTCACCACTATGGGGTTGGGTATGGGTTCCTCTATCAAGGAGGTGAGAGGGTCTTTTGAGGGTGGGGTGATGAGGGTTGGTGTATGGTGCATCCGGGGTGGAGGGTAAAGGGAAACTTGGTTTGAGATTGGTAGGGGAAGTAGTGGAGGCCTAGGTTGGGGTAAGATTGGAGTTGGAAGTGGAAGATGGGTTGGGTGGGCCTCGGTGGGGGTATCTCTTATGGGGGAAGGTGGAGGGGCGGAGGTCAATTGGGTGTGGGTGTGAATTGGATAAGGGAGAGTGGGTTTGGGGGTGGTGGCCGTCATGGGCCTAGGTGGAGGGGTGGACACGGGGTCCACTTGGGTTTGAATGGTGAATGTTGGATGAGTGACTTTGGACGGGGGAGTGGTGGTCATCACGGGGGAAGCCGGGTCGGTTGAGGGTCTCTTGCCCTTGGGATCGGTTGGTTTTGGAGGCGTGGGAGTGGGGGCCAATTTGGTTTGGATATTGAGGGTTGTGGAAGGGGGTTTTGGTTGGGGTGTGGGGGCCCTCATGGGGTTAGGTGGAGAGGTGGATGCTGGGATCATTTGGGTCTTAATGAAGAGGACTTGGTGGCGAAGTGTAGTGATGATGGTTGAAAGGGGATTTGTTGGAAGTGGTGGGGGTGGAGACCTAAGGGTGGTCTCAAGCTGGCCGGGTGGGGATGGAGGAGTAGTAGTGCTCCTCGGATAGGAAGGGGAATGTCGGGGAGAATAGGTCTTTCTAAGTTCCTCTTTCATATCATCCCATGAGTGAATGGGCTCTTGCCTCCTAACCCTTCTTAATCCCTCTATGTGCTCCCACTTACTCTTGGCTTGACCCCGAAGTCGTCCCTTGGCCTTGCGGACTCTCGCGGGTCCATATACCAAAGTCTTTTCAAAGTACCTTTCCATGGTAGCCTCCCATCTAACATAATCACTAGAACGTGATCCGTCAAAGGTAAGGTCCTTATCTAGAATGATGTCCAAGGGTGGCGAGTAGATTAAATAGGAAGTGGCCATGATGAACGGGGGGGGGGGGGGAAATAAATGCAATGGTCCTAAGACAAGACTTAGTAGAGACAAGTCTAGAATTTGCTCTGATACCAATTGACGTGACACAACCTAAGACCTATATTGCAAGCAATGCAACGGACACGGCAATGTCACACAAGCGGACTCACTCGCATTTGGCACACTCGGGTCCGTCGGTGGACCGGCGATGGGGTGAGGGTCCGAGGATGGACCCGGAGGTTTCCAAGGGTATGGCTGGTTTGGGGAGGACCCCTACGGGCCTGGGGTTACCCAAATTCACGGGCGGTCAGCACGCGGAGGGCGTGGGTAAATTGGTCTCGCTCACAACTCACCCGCGGTGGACACTCACATAGTAGCAATTTGAGATCGGGCACTCAACTCGCCGGCCGACGGGCAATTAGAAACGATACTAAGGTAAGCAAAAGTAAAACCAGCAGAGGAAGTGTCCAGGGGCTCACCTGATCAGTGTGAAGACACCGATCCCGGTCGGAGACGAGGGCGAGCGAGGAAGCGTGGGCTTACCCGCACGCCGCGCCGGAGAAGCTTCAATCCTGAAATTTAAGAAATTACACCACTACTCCCCATGCAAGGGGGTTGAACAAGGGGAGGGGAAGTCAATTTTACATCCAAAACACTACCTCCCATAGGGAGGGGCGGTAAGCCGGCCAGGCGGGGAGGGGAAAAACTAGCTTAGAGGATTAAGACAAGAAGTCCGCCGAATCTGTCCACTCTCAGGAATAGGGGACAGACTATCACTGTTGGCACCGCTGCGGACTCCCCCGAACTCCGATTACGACGAAACCATTGGCAAAATCTTCATAGTTGACCTGGGTGGACGTCCAATTTTTAGGGGAATTTCTGAATGACGGCGTTGGTCGGGGAAGAGGCGCGAACATGGTCTTTGTTTGCTGGTTCTGGTAGCTTCTGCACCTCTGCAGCAGGAAGATGAGGCCGCCACGGACGCTCCCGAGCTCTGATTCAGGCGTGGCCGGAGTCGTTGGATTCGCGGTTGAGTCCTCTTCGATCGGAGACCAACGGCGACGCCGGAGGAGGTCAGAGCAGATGGCGAGGCCCCGAACAGTGTCGGGGTATCAGACTGATTCCAGAGGAAACTGATCAGCGCACCGGAGGGAGAAAATTTGGAACTCACAGCTTCGGATGCCGAACGGAGTGCCGCTTCTTCGTGATGGCAGGAGACTTGTAGTAGAAGATCACAGTCGAGCCCCGCTTCAAGAACTTCAGGGGAGTGGCCGTGGGAGCCTCTGCAAGTGGCTTCTGGTTGACTGTCAGGAAGAAGTTGCGCAGTCCAGCGACGACGGCTCCTCCGGGCAGCCACGAGCTCAGACGGGGACGAGACCACCACCGTTGCAGAGAGGACTTGGAGACGCTTCCGATGGTACCTCTTGTGCGTTCAGGGGCTCCGGGATGAAGCCGAGGCAGGCTCTGCAACCAGAAGCTTCTCTGCTACCTGCGAGTTGCTGCAAGGTCTTCAACTTGACGAAGACGAAAGGAGCTGTAAGGGGGCCAACACAGCAAGGGGTGGGGGGGCTAATGGCTGTGGGGGATGGTGGAGGGTGTTAGGGATTGGTGGGGGTGGCTGGGAGAGGGAGGGGGCGGAGCTAGCAGGGGATGGGGGCTCAGGTCCGACCTGCTCTCTCTGCACAAGGTGGAGGGAGGAGATGGGGGATGTTCTTGAGAGAATGGAGAGGGAGGATGGGGAGGGCGACCAGATTTGGGGGGGGGGGGGCTAGGGTTTGGGGGGAGGGGAAAGGTGGGAAAAACTTGAATTTGGCCTAGGGTTTGAGCCCCTTCAGCCTTGGGAAGGTGGAGGCTTGCTTGGGAAGGGAAAGTGGGTAGTTGGGAGTTGGATGGTGGAGCTAGGATTGGGTGGGGATCTCTTGGGGTTGGGGTGGAGTAAAGAGAGGGGTGTGGGGAGTTGGAGTAGTTTTAATGGAGGGGGAAGGAGAGAGAAAGTAGGTGGGAGGGTGAGGAGAGAGAGGGGGGGGCGACCCTCCCTTGATGAGAGAGAGAGAGTGAGAGAGAGAGAGAGGGGGGGTTGGAGCTTCTCACTCCACTCTATGGCTTCTCACCAAAGAATTGTAAATTTCTGGAACTCAATATTCATCCTTCCTTCCTTCCTTCATTCATTCATTAGCTAAAAATGGAGAGAGTGGGGTCCTATTTATAGGGATCCCACAATTTACATTAAGTCCCTGTTGTTAGGAACAATGACAAATAACCAAGGGGGAAGGGGGCGCCCCTGGGCCTAGCCCATAGAATTGGGCCCATTAACTAATCTAATCAACCCTATGACACTTAACTTAGGTAGATGACTCATTAACCTAGGTACTGGACTCAAATAAATGGAAAATTACAATGATATGACTCAAATAAAATATGAAAATTACATGTCAAGACTCAGAAAATGTGACGGACACAATGGAGTACTGCCAGTGAGCAATCGGAGCTGTGGAAAAATGTGAAGGGCGAGAGATGCCCCCCATCATGGAGATAAAGGTAATCTATATTCTTGCTCTATAGACCATCCCCCTTCATTTTGCAATATTTATTTCTTACAATGTTATTCCATAAGGTGCCCTCTTCCATGTTTAATTTCCATAGCCATTAATGCATCGTTTATTGTGCTTAAAGGCACGATCCCAGCTCCACCTTCCTCCTTAACATGCACGCTTCCAAGCAATAGGGTGATGGCCTCTCTCCTCTAGCCCTTTTTCCTTCCCGGGAAAGGAAACTCTCATTGCTTCATTTTTTTTACAAACAACCCTTGGAATCTTGAATATGGATAAGTAATTAATTGGTAAGCTAGTCAGTACCACCTTTGATAGAATCCATCTGTCCCCCATTGAAAGAGTCTCCCTTTCCAAGAAGCAATTATGTCCTCCACTCGCTTAATTATACCAGTCCATTCCTTAGACTTGATGGGTCCATCTGAAAGAGGAAGGCCAAGGTATTTAATAGGGAATGTTCCCCATCTCGCACGTTGCACCCAAAATTTGGCCAATAAGAACCCTGTTATCTGCACTTACATTGACTCCTACTGCTTCACTGTTTGAGAAATTTATTTTCAGCCTAGTAATAGCCTCCAACAAGCTGAGCAAAATCCTTTGATTGATAAGCTTATCTTCCGCCACCGATGAGAAGAGGATTATATCATCTGTATATTGCAAGTGTGTTACCTTGCCTGCCACCCTGCTCACCTGCTTAGTTCTTATTTTTTCCACTTCTTTCAGCATCTTCCTCACTTCCTCCCTCCGTAACATACTTTTGCCTCTCAGCATCTCCCCCTCAGGTTGCAGGTGCTTTCCCTCCACCCTCCTCCTCCTCCTCCTCCAACAGCAACTGCACCCTGTCAAGATAGGCGTTCTGGTAAGTGTCTGCTCCAGGTCGATCGTCCCTCGACTCCTAGGAGGAGGCCATCGGGACTTGCACCAGCATCAGGGACTGATGTCCCTCCTCTGACAGCTCCATCGGCTGAGCTACTCCCTGGCTCCCCTCCCCGGGGAAGCCCAGAGGAACATGCACAGCAGCAGGTTCCCGGGGCAGGTGGTCCGACTGAAAGAGTCCAGCCAGGTTTTCCATAGGTCTCCCAGGAGCCTTCCGACCCCCTTCTTGGCAGGAGTTGGATCCTACAACAGAATAGGCCGCTTCCCCTCTCGACGAGAGCTACTTGGATGCTATTGTGCAGATCCTCCGGTTCCCCCATCGACCCGCACTGATGTTTCTAGTGCCTTCACAAGAAGATGACAATGCTGCACATGACCAGCACAGGCCTCCGAAAGTTGATGGGGGATGCATGAATCCATCGGGAGAGGGGTTCCGCCTGTCGGAGGACATCCTTTGATCGCCGGCGAGCACCCTTGCTGGTGGTCGGCTCGCCGAGGGGTGCTTCGAGGGGTAGACATCGGCAAAGGCTTGGTGTCGCTGCGAACAGGGACAAGGGTCACTGTAGTCGACGGGCAGGGAAGAAGGGTCGGATCAGGTCTCCCATGCCCAGAGTCATCGAGACCTTGGGTCTCAGGTAAGTCCCGGGCCCGGGAACAACAGGCCAAACCCGAAGGCAATGCTTGATGGCCTCGGCCCAGAATTTATGGGCCAGATCTGCTCAGTGACGACCAAGTTGATGGTAGCTCAGAGACTGGTTCGGGCCCAGGTCCCACTGGCCCAACTGCAATCCCGTACTGGTTCGAATTTGAGCAAGGGTTTCCGCTTACGGCTTGTACCCCCCATCCATTGGGCAAGGATGCCCTAGCGATAGGTGCCGCCACCATGCGCCCTCCGACAATAGATGCACGTTGACCGCCAGCTGCCTTTCTTCCAGAACGTAGACAATGATGGGCGGCAACGCTATCGGGTTGCTCACCCTCACCGGCATTTGGATCGCCGTGAGGGTCATGGTGGGGAAACAGGTGGCAATACTAGGGACCACCAAACCCCCAAAGCCACGCACCAGAGTCCCCACCCCCTCCTCATTACACAG
The DNA here is from genome assembly GCA_022559845.1 of Amorphophallus konjac. Classification (NCBI taxonomy): domain Eukaryota; kingdom Viridiplantae; phylum Streptophyta; class Magnoliopsida; order Alismatales; family Araceae; genus Amorphophallus; species Amorphophallus konjac. The sequence continues at coordinate 409,642 of JAHNEJ010001850.1, read as the reverse complement.
GAACAACGGGAGGCCCTCGACAGCAATCCCCACCTCCCGACATCTAGGATTTGGGAAGGTGCCCCTCTCCAACGCCCAGTTCTGGATGCAATAGGGTGCCTCCCCCCCACAGCGTAGCCCGCTGCAGCGACCACCTCTGCCTGCTCCTCTATCCAGACGATCGCCATGAAACCCTACAGGTTGACTCGGCGAAACTCCCTATTGTCTCCCCACGTAGCCAACTGATCTAGAACCTTCTCCTTCTCCACCTGTCTGTCAACTGGTACCACCCACAGACACCTTCACAGCCAGCTGACTCAGTCATGGACCAAATCTAGCGGGATCTGGCCAATGTCGACTTCCTCCCTACTCTGCCTAAGCGAACTACGGACATTAGAGCGGACCACGTTGGTCTCCCAACATCTAAACCCCCCGGCAACCGGGCCCTGCATTCCCTCTGGACATGCCCTTGCCTCCCGCACCGGTAGCACACCACCCTCCTACCGGCCGGCCCACGAGAACCCCCTACCTCAGCAGAATAGCCCCCCGGTGAGGGACTGTTCTGGCGCCCAGAGAAAGTCGGGCTCCAAGCAAGCCTTTGGAGGGCGAACCATGATGACCAGAGTTTCTCACTCTAGAAGACTAGAGAGAGAATTTGACTTTAGGCACGCTTAACCCCTACATCTCTCGCCATGTTAATTAACCCTCTCTACCTTGTCAAAGACCCCTTTGAGATCCCGCTCCAGACCCCCACTCTCTCTGCCAACTCTCTTACATGCACTTTTGTCATTCTCTCCACTACCTCAGTCATCTCCTTCACCTCCTCTCTTCCAAGACTACCTATCTCAGAAAATCTCTCCCCATCAGACTACCCCTCCACGATTCTGGCCTCCCCAGCAGTCTTCGGAATGATAATATTACCTTCTAGTGCCTATACCTCCACCTCCGATTTTTTAGTGACCCTGACCTCCTTGATCTCCTTGGCATGATGAGGCTGGCCTTTTCGTTGTCTTGGGGACGTCGAGATATGTGCCGATGTATCGACAGAATTAGACCATCAGTCTTCTTGCTCCTCTGGTCCGCCAGGTATATGTCGATCTTGCAGCTCCCATAGGGCTTGGTGTGGGTCGTCAGCCGTCGGCACCTCCCGTGGTCTTCCTTCTCCTTGTGCGGAGCACACTGTGGCTTCTATTGACATCTGGGCTGATTGGAGGGGAAGAAGACATTCTGCCGCGCTCGCCGACAAAAACCACTCTGGCACCGGCAACGGACCTTGGCCCCAACACCGGAAGAAGACACTCCACTTCCAGCCGATCCGGCTGCAGCTGGGTCGACCTACGTGAGTCCGCTAGAAGAGTCAACATTGTATCTAATTGTCGATCACCGGAGAGGTCCCTCTTCTATTCGTTGGTGGTCGTCAGTGTTGACGACCCGCCAGAGCCACCTTCGACCTCCTGCCGCAGCAGAAGGGGCACTATCGCGATTGGGTGGGGAAGAAGGTTGATAATGTGCCCCCCAAGATCTGCTAACCTCATGACACCCGGATTCGGGTAAGTCACGGGTTGACACATTCGATTCTGGTTTGTGGGCCACGTTCAACACCATTCTGCTCTGCTGGATCGACCCACTAGAAGGCACCTGAAATAGCCCACCTCGCGGCCCCCTGACCCTTGATTCTCCTGGCCCAGCCCACTCGAAGGCGCCACGATTCAAATTGAATCGGTCCTGTTGGGGCTGTAACGTACCCCCTCCACCCCATCTTTTTCTTCCTCTTGCCCAGGGGAATGTTGCCCTAGCTCGGTCTGCCATCACCTCTGATTCTCCAGCATGACAGACCCTGACGAGGATGACGTTCCTGTCGATGTCTAAAAGAGATCACCAGTGACACCGCAGTGGGGCTGCTTACATGGACCCAATCTTCTGCCTGCCTCCACTGTGCCGAAGTTCTGGACCAAGAGGGAAACCTCCCCTCATCGCAGAGAATGAGAGGGATCCCCACCAACTTGACTCAGATCCCTATCTCCCTTGGGTTGGGGAATGTTCCTCTCACCATGGACCATTGATGGGGGCAAAGGAGGACACCATGCACCACCAGATATCCCGCCGCCGCCACGGCCTCTTCCCATCACCCAACAGCTAGGAATCTTACCTTGGTGACTTGACGGACCTCCCATTATCTACTTCCATTTCCCCTTGTATCTAGCAGAGCGCTTACCTACTTTGAATCCATTCCCCCTTCCACAGGATACACCCAGAGGCAATGCTGGAGCCAGTGAAGCCGATCATGGAAAAACTCAATGGAGATCGAGCCAACCTCCAAGCACTCTTGATTCCACTCCGCAGCCAGCAAAGACAAGGACATATTCTGGACAACATCCACATAGGATCATCTTTGAAAGGAAGCCCTCTCGACCCCTACGACCTCCGGTCCCCATGCCCTGCAGTATCTCTGAATGCGGACTTTTCTTCGGTAGCAGAAGCAGATGGGTCCTCGGCCTAGAGGCAGCCCAGACTTCCCCCTAGCTCCTCCCACATTCTTGGCAGCCACCCTTGTTAGTGCTGTGCTAGGGAAGGCCGAGCGAGGGCCCCCGCCTTCGAGAGGGATGTGGTTCACTCTTGAAGCGTGCTCTGCCGAACGCCATCCCCTGCCAGCCATCCTTGCTTTGTATATATGATATATTATTGTATAGTATGGACCTTAATTTGAACCCTGAAAGCTTGCTAGATTTGTATGCAAATGAACACGGGAATGGAGTTCTTTTTGTGTAAAGTGGGCAGTTGTAATTCCTATTCTTTTGCCTTGGAAAGCAGGTAGTCTGAACTTCTGCTGTACACCTTTTTGTGAAAGGGAATTTTTGTTTTACTCTTTCTATACCTGTGCATTCCTTTTTTCTATTTAATGAAAACCATCCACTTTCAAAAAAAAGTACAGGAAAGAGATAATTTTCTACTTGATAACATAGATCTGATGATTCAATTTAGTTTGAATTTCCCAAAATCTGTTTTTCATTGTTGTTTCTGCACTAGATATGAACCCATAACACACAAAAATCTGATAATGCAATTTAGATCGAACTTCCCAAAAAGTTTTTATCTTGCATGTACTGGATATGAATCGATAATGTTCTTGGTTGATGTGGATAATTCATTGTTGAAAATTTCCATCCATAGGCTCTGCCTTGTGATGTTGTTGGTAATTTTGTACTTCTCATTTTCCTGTCCTATTTTCAGGCTGCTGAGTTCTTTCACTCTGCTCAAAGTGATGCTACTGCCCAGCAGAGAGAAATTGAAGCATGCAATATTGGTGATATATCCATAGATAGTCCTTTATTACTGGAGCAAGTATGCCTTTGGAAAACCTTTTAGTTAAAGTTTTTGGTCCTTTTGTGTGATTAATTTTTGCCAATAACACCAACGTTGCCTTTTTCTAGGAAATGTCTACTGAACCATCAAAGCAACTTAAGCTTGGGTTTGTCAGTGGCCTTGTACCTAAAGAAAAATCAATGGCTTTTGAGCGGATCCTATTCCGTGCTACTAGGGGAAACGTGTTTCTCAAACAAGCATTGGTTGAGGATCCTGTCACTGATCCGGTTTCTGGTGAGAAGGTTAGTCTTATACTGTGACATTATTTCTAGAAAAGTATTAGGGAGAAAATGCAATCAGTTAACGTTAAGAGTGTTTTATGGTCTAATTTGTTCATTATGTTAAAGATTTTTCTTCTTTCAGGCACTTTTAGGCTTCTGTTTAGAGGAATAAGATGGAATTCCCTAATTTTATCAATAATTATAAATAGAGGTGACACGTCCATGGTATATGGAGGTGAGATTACATCCCGTACCATGTAGGCATGGCTTAGAGAGTGAATACATATGAAATACAAGCAAAAGAAGGCCTATGCTATGGTGCACGATAAATGGATGAAGTAATTGAGTAGTGGGTGTGTGGGGCTACAAACCAATGAATTTTTGGTTTTATCTGTAAAAGAAGGCATGGATTTCTGGTATGGTGGACTGGGTGGAGTTGTGAGTGTGGGCATTTTAGTTTCAATAATTGCTGTTGCCTTGTTCTTTTTTGTGAGAATGGTAGAAAAAGATGGAATCACAGTTTCTAAACTGCTAGATAGTTCTGTCGTAACTTTGAGATTTGCTAAATATACTTCCTTTTATTGGTTGATACCATTGTTCTTAAAGGAATGCGTTTTTATGCTATTATGAATGACCTGTATTCTTTTCATTCCTTTTTTCTATGGGAAATTGGTATCCAAGCCAGTTGTGAACAACAGAATTAATTTCTGGTCCATGGACTAACTTTTCTGTGTAAAACATCCAAAACTTCAAAAAAAGCTAATTTTCAATCATTCCGTGAGCTTCTTGTTAAAACTGTCAACTCTAGCTAAAGAAAAACTCCAAAATGCCCTTCTCTGCAAAATGTTTCTTCCAAGTTCCAACTACTGATGGAGCAACTTCGGATCAAAATGTATCAGCGATACATATCTCTGCAAACATTCAACAGTCGGAGCAAATCTTTCCCACCGCTTAAACACATATCTCTTGCTTATAACACCCATTCTATGGTTAAGTCTCTAAATATATTCTTACATAGACACACAAAAAAAGTCTGCAGGTCCAGACAAATAAACCTTGAACATATGAAAGGATGACTCCTGAACCTTTGCCGATGTGGCCACCCAACCCGGAATGCTATGAGAAACAAGGGCTCTGAAAATTAAGAATACAATCTTGCGCTGCACAGATTACATGTGCTTGTTCATAAAAAAAAATGGAGAATGTTTATGTGTATCCTGAACGATGATTTGGACAAAGAAGACCCCCGAAAATTACTCAAAGGAAGAGATTTGTTGCAGATCTCGTCACTCTCCCTGCAGATCCAATCGCCTCTGCCAGAATAATGGCCTCTGCCTCCTCCAGTTGCCTCCCTTCAGTGATGACATCCTCATTTGGTCACCGTCACTCAGATATGATTGTCTCCGCCATTGCCTCTATTTCAGCTCGTCCAACACAGCCACTCGCCTACAGGACATTTGATGAAGGACAATATAGCAAGCGCGCTAAAATCAATTGAGTGCACATAAATGCAAAGCAACGTCCGACCACGCTATGAGTCCAAGAAAGCAATTATATGTATCCAAAAGTAAACAAGCACAAGTATCGTCCCAACATGACTTTAACAGCGGATCGACGGTTGTTAAGGAACCACCGTGTGAGATAGGGCCATTCGATCTATCAGATATATCAGAAAATACAAGATGGGATGAAAAGGGTCATCACATATATTCACTCACCACTAGCAATCTCACATCAATTGATAAAGTGGGGTCAGGCACTCACTCACCCAAACACGAGCAAAATATAGCATCATAACAAACAGAACATCCCACGAGATAACAAGTATGGCAGAGAAACTACCCATGAAAGCATTTGGTGGAGAGGATCACAGCTTCTGTAGACATGTGTGGTGGAACCAGTGCGATGTTGCTAGGAACTTGGGGTGTAGGGTAGAAACCAGAACCAACCGAACATATTTGCCGGCGGTCGGGGGGGTTGCTGGCGATGAATAGGGTGAGGATGATCGGGGAGGCCTCGCGGAGATGACAACGGTGTTCGCAGACCACCCTCGGTGTGACCTAGTGATGAATGCCACCGGACAGGGGTGCCAGAGTCGGCAACGTGAGGTGCCCGGCCGTGGTGGAGATGAAGCAAGGAGGTGGCGGAGGGGGGAGGGTCGGCGCTCCAACTGTGACCTTGCTGTGGTCGCGAGTCAAGAGAAGGGATGGAGATCCGGCACCGCTCGCACAGGACCCCCAGCGATAGCGGCACTGTGCGGCGATGGTGAGGGAGGCATGATGAACCAGAGAGGAGGTATCAAAGCTGGGGTCCCGGTGCGTGCGAAGGTTGCGAGGGTGACGCTCTAACGGCTGTGGGAGGCGTGTGCACGATGGCAGAGGAGGGACGCGTGAAGGAAGAGGAAGAAGCGGCTCCCGTAGCCGTTGTGCTGCCACTATCGTGCAACAAGGGGAAGAAGAAGAAACGATGGAAGAAGAAGGAAGATATAAGGAGAAAGGGATCGATCGTTTAGGGTATGGATCGATATTGTAGCCACCTTGTCTCTTTGTGGAGGAAGAAGCAGTAGAGGGAGGAGGAAGGCAGGAGATGTGGGAAAGGGGAAAGGCTCTGGCGGTGCTGGTTTCTTGGGCCTCACACCATCCCTCTTTCAAGGCACTCCTCACAAGGCCATTTGGGCATCCCAAGAGAACATCCTCTCATATTCTATTTTTTCTTTTCTATCCCCCTTGCGTATAGGATTGGTCCTTTTTAAAAGGACAACAGAAATTTGCAATAGGGCCATGTTTATGCTAAAAGTGACAGGGATACCTAGCACAATGAACACATCACAAAGCTAGCACAAAATAGAACAAAAATATCCAGAATGGGCTACAAATCGCTTGATAATACCAAACAACTCTAAAAAAGAAAAATACATAATAAGTGGGAAAAACTCCAAGGATGTTGATGTGTTATCTCGGCTCGAAACCACAAGGATATCGGAGCTTTCGGGGCAGACTGTCGTCGCCGACGTCGGTAGGTGCTCACCGCGTCCCCGCCAGCTCTCCCATGGTGTTGAGAACTCGACCCCGTCGAGTGAGTGTGTGACTCTGGTACTGCTCCAATAGATCTGGATCAATACTCTGTAACTCCTCTCGAGTAATCCATGAATCCTCCGATGGCGGTTGATCTCTCCAACGAACAAGGTAGCGTTGAAGTACTCGATCCCTCCTGGAAATGACCTGCTCGTCCAAGATGCTATCAATCTGCTCACGCCGCACTGGAAATGTGGCCGGTGGACACTCAGGTGTGGGCTCACTCTCAATGGAAGGGGAAGGAAATGGATCACTGGGTATTGTTGGTGGCTCCCGATACACTGTCAAATCTGATAAATTGAACGTAGGACTGATCCCCAACTTTGGTGGGTGGTCCACAACGTACGCGTTCGATCCAATCCGTTTCAAGACTTTGAAGGGGTTGGCACCGTGTGCTTGCAATTTCTTGGCTACTGCCGAAGGAAATCGCTTAAATCTCAAATGAATCATCACATAATCACCCTCCTAGAACTCCTGGTGTCGTCGGTAAGCATCTGCTAGACGTTTATATGTCTCAGTGCTGATGTTGATGCGCTTGCTAATGTCCTCATGAAGACTCCTGACATGATGTGCGAAGGACTCAGCAAACTCTTAAGACTCTATGATGGATTGACCAAGGGATGAGATCTATTGGCTTCCTAGGTGTGTAGCCTTGGACTACCTCAAATGGACTCATGCCAATGAACCTGTTGATTGAACTATTATATGCAAACTCAGCATGGGGTAAGGTTAGATCCCAATTCCCAATATGCTCCCCAACTAGACATCACAGAAGGTTCCTTAGACTCCTGTTGACCACTTCAGTCGGGCCATCAGTCTGGGGGTGATAGGGGGTGGAAAATTTCAATTTGGTGACCATCATATGTCGTAGGGTTTTTCAAAAATAACTCGTGAAGCGCGCATCCCTATCAGAAACAATGGTCTTAGGGAGCCCATGCAGTGTTACCACCTCATCAAAGAATAGGCGGGCAACCCTAGACGTGTCCAAGGTCTTGGAGCAAGGAATGAAGTGGGCCATTTGAGAGAAATAGTCTACAACAACAATAATAGAGTTGTGCTGACAAGCCATTTGGGTACAAGCCTAAGACAAAATCCATACATCCTGTCAAAGGCGGTCGGGCACAGAGAGAGGAGTGTAGAGAGCAATATTTTGTTTTGTTTGCTTTGCCACGACGCATGTGCGACATTGAGCCACCACTCGAGCAACATCACGCTTGAGACTTGGCCAATAAAATTGGCTCTCCACAACAAGAATGGTTTTGTTTCGTCCGAAGTGTCCTGCCAGACCTCCGGCATGTAGTTCCCAAATGAGGAAATCTCTCAATGATGTTCAGGGAACACAAAGGCGTTGATATCTAAAAAGGTACCCATCTTGAAGAATGTAATCACTCAAATCTCTAGTGGGTCCTGCCCGAAGTGCAACATAGATAACGCCAAAGTTAGGGCAGCCCTCATAATCCTCCTTTAGCTTCTAAAACCCTGTGACCTCAACACTGACAGCAGAAAGTAAGGAGACTCTCCGGCTAAGTGCATCGACCGTGCGGTTCTCAACCCTTTTTTGATGTTTCATAACAAATGTGTAAGCATGCATGTATTCGACTCACCGCCCATGCCTTACATTCAATTTCTCTTGAGAGTTGAGATAGCGCAGGGCTTCATGATCAGAATAGAGGTCAAATTTTTGCGGCAACAGATAATGTCTACAATACCTTAGCGCCTGGACTACCGCATAGAATTCCTTATCGTATGTGGAATATTTCAGCTTTGCATCACTCAACTTCTCACTGAAATAAGCCACTAGGTGCCCTTCTTGACTCATGACTCCACCAATACCAACACCCGAAACGTCACACGCCACCTCAAATACCTTTGAGAAATTCGGGAGGCGCAGAACGGGTGCCTGAGTCATTCTTCCTTTAATCAGCTAAAAAGCCGTGGCAACGACTTTTGTCCACTCACAGGCTCCTTTTCGAACACAATTCGTAATCAGAGTCATAATGGTGCTAAACCCCTGAATGAATCGACGGTAGAAGGTTGCCAAGCCATGGAAGCTCCAGACATCGTGGATACTCGCCGACTCGGGCCAATCTACTCTCGCTTTGACCTTGTCGGGGTCAGCTAAAACACCCTCACTGGAGACTATGAAACCCAAGAAGGTAATGTGGTCACTCATGAAAGTGCACTTCTTGTGGTTGGCATATAAGCTCTCTCTTCTCAGGGTGAGGCGAAACTGACGAAGATAGCCTAGGCGGTCCTCCTGAGATCGACTATAGATAAGAATGCCATCAAAATAGACCACCATGAATGAACCAATGAATGGGCGTAATACTTGAGTCATCAATCTCATGAAGATGCTAGGGGCATTAGATAGCCTAAAAGGAACAATCAACCACTCATAGAGGCCATCTTTGGTCTTAAATGTTGTCTTCCATTCATCTCTGGATCGGATCCTCACTTGGTGATAGTCACTCTTCAGATCAATCTTCGAAAATACAGTGGCCCAGACTATCATGTCGAGCAAATCATCCAAACAAGGAATAGAGAATCTGTACTTAATAGTGATTTTGTTGATGACTCGATTATCGATGCACATCCGCCAAGTTTCATCCTTCTTTGGAGTCAAAAGTGTGGGTACTGCGCACGACCTCAGACTCTCCCTCACAAATCTTTTTGGAGATGCTCCTCAACCTGCCGTTGCAGCTCAACGTGTTTAGCAAGATTCAGACGGTAATGCGGCAGGTTCAACAATGTAGATCCTGGGACAAGATCGATGGCGTGCTGAATATCACACATAGGTGGTAAGCGGTCCGGGAGACTCTTCGAGAAAATATCCTGAAACTCTGAGAGAAGGGTTGATACCTCCACTGGCTACTTTGTAGGTAAGTCATCTCTATCCTCTCTCACGACAACAGCCCAAACGAGACACCCCCCAGCTACCTCCCTCCCAAACTCTCGTACACTGATCAGATAGAGGGTCTTTGTCACGAGCGAATCAGAAGAAGAGGAGGCAGGCTCCTTCTTGCTCGCAATTCTGGGAGGTGAAGGATGAAGCACGATCTTCTTCCCATTGTGCGTGAAGGAGCATGAGTTCGTACAACCATAAGTGTGGCATCTCGGTCGTACAACCAAGGCCTGCCTAGAATGATGCTACCAACCTTCATTGTGAGGACATCGCACTAGACCTGATCCTGATAGGAGTGAATCTGAATAGGAACTAGGCATCTTAACTGGACAGAAATGGAGGAGGTATCTACCCATGAAACTCGTAGGGGCTCAGGTGATCGCCAGGCGTCAACTCAAGGCGAGTGACAGTGTCGGTGGAGACTGTATTAATGCAGCTTCCATTGTCTATGATGACCTTACATACCTTCCCTCTAAGGTTAAGGAAAGTATGAAAGATCGAGGTACGACGCCAGTCGTCACTCTCCATGGGTTGTGTCAAAGTGCACCTGACTACTCCAAGCCTAGCACAATCAGGGTGGTCAATGGTCCGCTTAGCCTCACCAAAATCCAAGTGGATATAACCTAACACATCCCCACTCTCCTGAAACTCATCAGCTAATGCAGGATCAGCCTGATAAACCTTCGTCCCAACCTCCCCCTGCTTAGTACTCAACCACACCCTCAGGGGTGTCCCCGTGGTCAACCTCTACAACTTGAAGGGTCCTAGTGGGGGCACTGCCCTGCTCAATGGTCGTACCCATGGCATCGGTAGCACTGAGTGCGTGCACTAGCACCCTTGGAAGACTCACATGTAGCCATTTCTTTCCCTTTATCATCCCGTCTTGCAGGTGTAACTACGGTATGGCCAGGGGCTCGGGTGTCGGGCTGATACGGGGAATCAGCTGGGTTGGACCAATACGCAGGACATCCGTTGTCGGGGCAGGTCGCGTAGGTGTGGTACATGGGTCAGGTAGGCGGGGGAACATAACCCGAGGAGGTTGAGGTCTCTGGAACCTCTTGGCATCAAGGGCGATCTGGTAGGCATTCTCTAGTGTGGCCACCTCTCTCAGAAACAGCTCATGTCGGATGTCCTCATGCAACCCTGCTCTAAATTGAGACAAAGTCACGGCGCTGTCCTCCTGAGTGTCACATCTCAAAAGATAATAATCGAATCAAGCAATGTAATCAGAGATGGGTCGGGCACCCTGAGACAGTCTCTGCCACTGATCGAGAAGACATTGGTGATAAGAAGTGGGAAGATATTTCTCACGCAGTTTTTCCTTCATCTCATCCCATGTCTCGATCGGCTCCTGTCTCCGAACAGCGAGTAGGCGCCCAACATTCAACCAATAAGTATTCGCTAGGCCCACTAATTTCATCTTGGCGACCCTGATCTTCTGCCTCTCGAGGAAATCATACCACTCAAAGTAGTGGTCCATACCAACCTCCCACTCAAGGTAAATCTCATGGTCAAGGGAGCCATCAAAGATGGGAGCATCAACTCTCACAGTCCACATCAACTGATCATCTAGCTCATAATTGTCACGACGAGGTCTCTCAAGGGACGCGATCGTGGTCACGTCGGAGCTCTACTTGGTGACCTCTATGACTACCTCGGGCCCTAGGAGAATCACTGACACTTTCATACCCACGATGCATTTAATCAAACTCAATGGCAGCTACGCGCTCTGCTATCCCACACACAGTCTCATCTAAGGTGTTAACCCTCTCAGTGGTCGACCTCACATAGTCATCCATACCCCCAAGTTGACGCCGGATCTGACCCAGCTCAGCTACGATGTCATCTAGGTGTTGTGTCACTGTGGGGTCCATGGTGATGTCAAGAATGGGATTCTGATGATGGTACTCTACGCTGTGCCACATGGGCATGCAAAGCTACGTGTGAATGCAATAAAAGATGTAAGCTATGCTAAATGACAGGGTGAACATGCTAATGTAGGCAAAAATGCTAAACATGGAATTAAATAGTTAATCGAAGCAAGCAACTAAGCTAAACTAACAACAACTAACTGAACTAACCGACAAGAAGTAACTAGCTGAAATGACACTCTATCTCAACCTACTCTCTGGTACCAAAAATTGATGCGGGATGATATAGCAAACGTGCCAAAATAAATCGAGTGCATATAAACGCTAAGCTACGTCCTGCCACGCTATGAGACCAAAAAAGCAATTATATGTATCCGAAAGTAAACGAGCACAAGTATCGTCCCAACAATACTCTAACAGTGGATCGACGGTTGTTGAGGAACCACCGTGTGAGATAGGGTCATTCGATCTATCAGATATATCAGAAATACAAGATGGGATGAAAAGGGTCCTCACATATATTCACTCACCACCAGCAATCTCACAACAATTAATAAAGTGGGGTCAGACACTCACCAAAACACAAGCAAAATATAGCATCAGAATGAACAGAACATTCCACGAGATAACAAGTACTGCAGAGATACTACATGTGAAAGCATTTGGTGGAGAGGATCACAGCTTCTGTAGACGTGTGGCGGAACCAGTGCGTTGCTACTAGAAACCTGGGGGGGGTAGGGTAGAAATCGGAACCCACTAGACAGATTCGCCAGCAGTCGAGGGGCTTGCTGGCGATGAATACGGTGAGAATGATCGAGGAGGCCCTGCGGAGATGACAACGGTGTTTACAGGCCACCTTTGGCGTGGCCTAGTGATGATTGCCACTGGACTGGGGTGTCGGAGTTGACAGCGTGGGGAGCCCGGCCTTGGTGGAGACGAAGCAAGGGGGTAGACCTGTAAACGGATCGGATACGGAGCGGATAGTGTGATATCCGAATTCGTATCCGATTAATAATCGAATTATCCAATTAGTAATCGAATTATCCGTCGGATACTTTATTCGGATAATGATCAGATAAATACGAATTCAAATTCGGTTCGAATTTTAAATGGATAATTACTAGACCTACTTAGGGGTGAGTTGTGTTAGCCGTGTGAGAGCATCGTATATTATTTTCTCAAAAAAAGAGAGTGAAAGTTATTTTTATTTTAGAAGATGTTATCAAAAGATTAGACTTCATCCTCGAAAATAGGAGATAACTTACCAATTGGGTGCAAGTGAATTTCTTATTTTTAAATTATATTTTGAGACTAAAAAAGATAAAAAAGAGTAATCAAAAAATATATTAAGATTTAAGTTAATTATATATAGAATATGTGTATCATTAGATTTTTATCTAAGGGTTCATATTCGGTCGGATAATATCCGACACGGATATCTCAATATCCGAATTCGTATCCGATTAATAATCGGATATGCGATATCCGATTAAATTATCCGTCGGATATTTTATTCGGATAATTATCCGATTAAACGAATACGAATTCGAATTCGGTTCAAATTTTAAATGAATAACTGCCAGGCCTACAAGGAGGTGACGGAGGGGGGACGTCGGCGCTCCATCTGTGACCCTACTGTGGTCGTGAGTCAAGAGAAGGGAGGGAGATCCGGCACTGCTCGCACAGGACCCCCAGCGACAGCGGCACTATGCGACGATTGTGAGGGAGGCACGATGAACTAGAGAGGAGGTGACGAAGCTGGGGTCCTGGTGCGTGTGATGGTTGCGAGGGTGACGCCCTGGCTGCTGCGGGAGGCGTGCGTGCGATGGTGGAGGAGTTGTGCGTGAAGGAAGTGGAAGAAGCGGCGGCAGTCGGGCGAGGGTCTCCGGATGTGGCTCCCATAGCCGTTATGCTGCCACTATCATGCGACAAGGGGAAGAAGAAGAAACCGTGGAAGAAGAAAGAAGAGAGAAGGAGAAAGGGATCGATCGTTCGGGGTATGGATTGATACTGTAGCTATCTTGTCTCTTTGTGGAGAAAGAAGCAGTAGAGGGAGGAGGAAGGCAGGAGATGTGGAAAAGGGAAAAGACTCTGGAGGCATTGGTTTCTTGGGCCTCACACCCTCCCTCTCTCAGGGCAGTCCTCACGAGACCCTTGGGGCATCACAAGAGAACATTCTCCCATATTTTATTTTTTCTTATCTGTTCTCGTTGCGTACATGATGGGCCCTTTTTAAAAGGACAAAAGAAACTTGCAATAGGGCCCTGTCTATGCTAAATGTGATAGGGATACCTAGCACAATGAACACATGGCAAAACTAGCACAAAGTAATATAACAAAAGTATTCAGAATGGGCTACAAAATGCTGGAAAATACCAAACAACTCTAAAAAGAAAAATACAGAATAAATGCGAAAAACTCCAAGGACGCTGATGCGTCATCTCAGCTCGAAAGCGGCCAACCACAAGGATACCGAAGCTGTCGGGGCAGACCATCGGCGTCGGTAGGTGATCACCGCGTCCCCACCAGCATTGCTGCTGGTCTCCCCTCAAGCCTCCTCCCTCTTGTTCCCCCTTACCTTACTCATATGCTGGAAAGAGGTTTTTGACTAGTCACTATTCTTGGCATTGCTGATTGAAGGAAAGGATCATAGGTTTGGGGGAAGGGTATTATGGGGTCTTTGAAGTTCATAACATGGGTAGGTGATGGAATGGGCTGAAGATTTGGTGGAAAAGAGTACATGGACTAAATTTTATAATTTTTAGTCAAATGAACTAAAACTTAATGGAGTAGTCAAGTTTGGGACTGTGAATGAAATTTTCCCTTTTTTATTTAATTTTCTAGGAACACTAATTTTTTCAGAATAAATCATGAGACATTTCCATTATCTATTTTATAATATTAACAAAGTATCTATTTTATGTTATGCTTAATATTAATATTATGTGGTAACAATCAGCTGATCTTTCTTTGTCATATTACAGGTATTAAAAAATGTATTTCTTGTATTTTATTCTGGAGAGAGAGCAAAGGCCAAAATTCTCAAGATATGTGAAGCTTTTGGAGCAAATCGCTATGCATTTACAGAGGATCTGGGCAAGCAAAGACAGATGATTGAAGAGGTTGTCTCGTTATATTTCCTTGTAACACAACACTTTATGGTGTGAAAAGAAGTCCCTTACATTGATGATTCAGGAGTTGCTTGACATAAATCTGCATTCAATATTCGAAAAATCTTTTATTTTTGTCGTTGCCATTGTACTATTTCGTTTATTAAAAGATATATGCTTGCTATCCTCAATGGGAATATCAAGTTTTCTTTTGCTTTCTATATTCCATATTATCCTTACGCTATGTGATCACACTAGCCTCAGATATGTTATTTGTATTTTGAGAGCCACAAGTTGATTATTCTGAATACCACATAATTAGTGTATTGATCTGTTTTTAGCTGTAGTATGACATACGAGAATCCTTTTGCATGTTTCCTGCATTTTAGTGGCACAAAGTTTGTCTAACCTCTGTTTTTGTCTTATGGTTCATCAAATCTCTGTTCATTCATAATACTTGTGTATTCCAGCATCTTGATTTGCTACTATTTTTCTTAAAATTGCTTGCTTGAGGCTGTACTTGGTTGTGTAATGTATATTTTTTCTATTTTATTGATATTTAGGGAATTTCTGCATTCAGTTTTCATGTCAATCTTTTGTGTCTCTTTAGTTCAGTGATCATACGAAGTTTTGCTGTTTACCACTATTCCTCGATGATCTTGCTGACTAATAAACAGCCAAGTCTTCAGTCATATGGCTAAGAATGCACACGTGTGGTGTGGATTCTAATTCTGGGTGGTTCTTCTATGTTTCCATGTTACCAGTGAGATTCTGATAGTGGATGGGATCTTGGCTGACCTCAATAAGGAGGGCTGCTGAGTACATTGCAGATGCAAACTGAATCCTTCCCTTGGAATTGAGATTGAATCATACATATTTATACAAGGTTATAAATACTTGCTTTCTTTTGAAGTGGAAGCAGTAAATTACCTTATTCAGCATCAACATCCATGGTTGTGTATGCTTTGGCCAGCTACATATGATTGTCTAGTCAAACCTACATCTGATTGCATAGCCCCAGGGGTAAGCACCTCCATGTATTCTCTCTCCCTCACTAACATTTCCCTCTTTAGACCCCTTTGTGCACATGCAGGTTGGGGGGGGGGTGTTGGTGGTTTGGATTCAAGACAATGAAATGGGATTTGCTGTTCTCATTGAGAGAAATTCATGGCTGGTACCTACTCTTTTCTTGGTGGGGATCATGTCATGTTTTGCAGGAGTCAACATGTTAATGGGTTTTTTGCATATAAACCACCATTATAGGCGAAGTTGTAGATATATCATTCCTGGAAACGTATTAGTATGCATATCACTGGTTTTGACGAAAATTTTCAAAAATGCCATCACGGTTAACTTCCATCGACGGGGACATGAATATTCCACAAAGATTCCCGTTAGTTGGTCGTCAAATGATCAAAATACCCCTCTCCTCCCCAGCACTTAGAGAGAGAGAGAGAGCAAGGGGGGGTTTTCCGGCGGATCAGTCGGCAGGGGGGTTGGCAGGGGGGGGGGGAGAACATGCACCTCGGCTTCATAAAGGCCTTGGGCTCCAGCACAAAAGGAACATCTGTCGGAGGAGGATGGGTACAAGCGCCGCTGGGCAACTACACCGTCCGGAATCTGCTGGCTGACTTGATAGAACACCACCTTAAAGCCAGGATCTTGGTGCCCGACCACAGCCCCGGCAGGGTGCTCGCCACCCTTTTCCATGTTTTGCTTGCCATCCACAAGGAAACGATGAAGATCCACTAGGAAAAGACCATCCTTGGGAAGATGACGGTGATAACACAGCCTCTCCTTTGCTGCAACCCCTCCCCCCCCCCCCCCCCCGGCGCGCACGCGCGCCCTCTGCTGCTGCCCGATCTGGATGTTTGCACACACATCTGGCGGTCGCCACGGTTTTGACTGTGGGCATGATTGTCTTTTACCATGTGTAGTTAAACGTAACCATTGTTAGGTTGACGGGTGGTAACATGGGATTACGGTGATGGCATTTTTGAAAGTGTTCGTCAAAATCAGTGATATGCCTGCTAATTTGTTTCCAGGAATGATATATCTGCAATTTCATCTGTAACGATGGTTTACATGCAAAAAAACCTATGTTAATATCCATAGATTTTTGTGCTTTTTGAGCAGGATAAAAGTGGGCTTTACATATATGATCCCCAGTGATTTCCTTCTTGGAAGCTCATTCTTCCTAGAGTGCGTTATATGCTGTAGATTGCATGTAAACAAACAAAAAAATTAAAACTTGAAATTTTCCTGCGAACAAAATAAATTTGCCAATATCTTCCTTATAAAGTTATGGATAACTGTAAAGTTAACCCTCTTACATGCATAATTGTGGAAATGCCATTCTTAGATACATATTGATTAATATAACCTCACTACATAAATATTTGTACAAAACTGCCCCATAGTTAAGCATCATAACCTGCTGTCAGATAAATGTAGCTAACTCAAGTTAAAATTTAACCAGAGTTCAAAGAATGTCTCTAATGTCTTGACTTGTTAATGTAACTCTGCTGTGTGATATAAGTTCAAAACTAACCTTACTTCGTAGCATACGCGCCAAAGTAACCCCTCCATCATGAGCTTTCATGTGTTTTTTAGATGGAAGTTGACTACAGGAGTATTGCTACACTTGATATGGCAGGGTAACTATAATCAATACATGTACAAGAGTGACATTTCTGCAATTATGTATGTAACAAGGTTATTTTTGTAATTATTACCTGTGCTAGATTCTTCCCCTTCGAATGTCCAACTGGGATGATGATTCCTATCTTGCACTCTTTTATACGGCGTTGTACGATATTTTTATTCAATAATTTTGAGCTATTCTTTAACATAGTTTTTTTTTTGAGAGTGGATGGTATCACAATTGTATTAAATGGAAAATAGAAGGGATATACACCCAAAAGATCCCTATACAAAAGCACTTCATACCAAGACAATATGGCACTCACTAGCCCCCCAACAAGACAAAAATAGAAGAGTTTTATGAGTCCACGTTACAAAGATGGCAGGTCTACTCTCTCACCCTCTGACAAATGAAAGAGACGACCCTATCTGTGACTCTTGCTTCTCTCTTGAATATTCTTTTGTTCCCTTCTCCCCATAACACGCAAAAGGTGACATGGAGGATAAGCCACTCAATGAGTCTATCACCCTTAAGCAGCCATATTCTGTTCTAGTCCCCAAGCAGCTGCTGCACATTCTCATGAGAGTTGAAGGCACACTGGACCCTTCTTGTAACATGCGACCATATCACTTGAGAGAAGTGGCAGCCTATGAATAGGTGATCCATAATCTCTTCCCCTATTCCACACAAACAGCAAAGGGTATTGTTATGGGGGGCTAGAGGGTTCCACATCTTGATGTGTCTTTTTTGTATAGGGATGTATTGAGAGCACTCAATACATCCTTGTAAATCCCTCTGTTGAACCCTGAAATTTCTTGAAAAGAGAGAGAGAGAGAGAGAGCAAAACCCCCTCCGCCCCTTACCCCTCTCTCGCGAACAACAGGAAGACCGGAGGGGGGGGCTCCGGTCAGGCAGCACCGGAGGAACCCCCCCTCCTGTGGCATTGAACCGGAGGGGGGACCCCCGTGTGGTACCGGAGGGGGAACCCCTCCGCTTGCCTGCAGACCAGAGGGACCCCTCCGATCCTGCAAACCGGAGGGAGACCCCCTCCGGTCACTGCGTGATCGGAGGGAGGCCCCTCCGGTCCCCCTTTGTTGCTGCACAATACAAACAAAAATAAATAAAAGAAGAAGAGGAAGAGAAGGGGGGAGGGGGTGTTCACCTTAACCCTTGGACTTCCATCGGAGGGGGGGTGGGCTTCCACCGGAGTCACCTAGCCTCCGGTCCACCTCCACCACCTATAAAAGGAGGCCAAGACTTGGAGAAAAGGGAGAAGAGCTTGGCAGCACTTGAGTTCCAAGCACTTGAAGACTTGGAGAGCTTCTAAGAGGTCCAAGTGAAGAGGAAGACAAGAGTTTGGAGGAGAAGGAGAAGAGGCTTGCGCCCTCTCCCTTGCAGTTGGGTTTTCTCCCCCCCCCCCCCAGTTTGAAGATTTCTTTTGCAAGAAGGCTCTCATACTAGGGTATATTGCTAGAAAACCCCGTCATGAAGAAATATCTTTGTATTGTTGTAAATTCATAACAAAGAAATGTCATGAATTACTGGGAAACCCATAAATGTTCGAAGTCACTCCCTTATGCAGAAATTATGAAGAAATCCCTACAAATTTCAGAAATTCCAATTCTACCCCGAGCCTTTGTAAAATTAGGCAAAAGTCCATGTATTTTAGAAAATTTTCAGAAAATTCAAAAATTCAAGTGACAAGATCTGACTTCAAAAGAATGTTCCCCAAAATTGCAGAAATGCTCCCGATGGTGGAAAAATTGCAGAAATGTCCCCGATGCTATGGAAATTATAGAAATACTCTCGATGGGGGAAATTGTAGAAAAACCCTGAAATATCAGAAATTGTAAAAATATCCACGTCTGGGAAAGTTACATAAAAGCCATTGTTCAGTTTAAAAACTGCACAAGGTTCCCGGCTTGTCTCAAAATCACCAAAGAATGTTCTTGTTCCGGTTGGCGCCTTTTGCACGACTCGGTGGAGCGGGACCACGTCCCTTCCCTGAAGCGGTGTGCGCTCTCCTGAGTTCGGCTTATGGCTAACCATCCAAATCCATGTATCTTTTTCATGGCTTAGAGCTATCATGTCTGGAAACTCAAAAAATGATGAAATTACAAATAAACCTTGGAAAGTCAAGAAATGAAGACGAGGAATGCCAAGGAAGTCAAATGACGGGGTTATTTCTGAGAAGTCGAGAAATGAAGTTAGGAGCGCCTAGGAAGTCAAACGACGGGACGACTTCCAAGAAGTCAAGAAATGTCAAATATATTTCAAGAAATCAAGAAATGAAGACGAGGAATGCTCAAGAAGTCAAATGACGGGGTTATTTCCGAGAAGTCGAGAAATGAAGATGAGGAATATCTAAGAAGTCGAATGACATGGTTATTTCCGAGAAATCAAGAAATGTAGACGAGGAATGCCCAGGAAATCAAATGACGGGGCTATTTCCGAGAAGTCAAGAAAGGAAGTCAGGAGCGCCTAGGAAATCAAACGACGGGGCGATCTTCAAAAAAACAGGAAATGGCAGATATCTCCGAAAGGTCAAGAAGTGGAAGATATGCCCAAGAAGTCAAGGCATGACAGGACAATCTTTGAGAAATCAAGAAAATGTCAAATACATTCCAAAAAGTCAGAAAGATAAGGAATACCCAAGAAGTCGAATGATGGGGCTATTTATGAGAAGTCGAGAATTTAATACAATTAATACCCAAGAAGTCGAATGACAAGGTTATCTCTGAAAAGTCAAGAAATTACAATAGTACGCAGAAAGGGTCAGAAGTTGCAGAAATACCTAGAAAGGGAAAGAAATTGCAGAAATGCCCAAAAAATGTTAGAAAAGGCAGAAATACTCAGAGTCCTTATGAAACTGCAAGAATACCCCAATATTTGAGAAAACTGTAGAAACACCCGAGAAGAGTCAGAAGCTACAAATATTCCCTCGCCTCGTGTGGAAGCGTCCTTCATGGACATCAAGCTAAACAAAGGAGCCGATCACAATCAAAAGAGTGGCCATGACCATGAAGCAACTCCGACGGTTCGATAATGATCATCTTGACAATCTAACGGACCGATCGTGATGAAATTTGAAATCAATGGTCGAATGGCGATCCAAAGCAAATCCAACAGTCGGATCTCGACCACCTTCAAATTCAATTTGCTTGATCAAGGCCATGAAGCAGATCCGATGGACCGGCGGTGATCATCTGCTGATCTAATGATCCGTTCGTGATGGAATTCAAATTCAATCGTCCAATCAGAGAACAAAAGTAAATTCAATGATTTGATCAGGATGAAAACAAATTCGAAGATCCAAATGCAGACCGAAGAAAATCCAAACAATCTGATTGCGATCGAATGTAATCCTGAAGACTCGATTACATAATCAGGACTATATGTAAAGGTCTGGAAAGACCGATTGTTATCTAAATTACATATGTTCAAGAAAATAAACTCTTCAAATTTCTTCGCAAGAGTATGTACCTGTCATGGGCGATCATCAAGATCATTAATGTCATAATGCATAGAAGCCAAAGGTTTTCTTCGACTTAATCAAAGGTGTTCGGACTTGTCCGATGTAAACTAACATCGACTCTGGTCGGTGGAGAAAAGTCCAGTACACGAATTCTAAATCGTCTGATAAACTCAAAAGCGCGGAATTAACATATATGTCGAAATATACGCATATTTATCCAACGAAATGGATATTCAAAATTTTCACGTGTAAACACCCTCTTTTTTTGTTTAATTTTAACAGATACAATGGTGCCATCCACTTAAAAAAAAAACAGCAAAGGGTACTGATATTCGTGAGAAATGGAGCAAGTCTGTCACCAGTCGGCAACCGACATGTGAGATCCTCCATATAAGAAGCTTCACTTTAAGGGGACTTTTAGTGGTTCAGATCTGCGAAGCCAAATGATGGTGCACTCCTCCATCGGAGATAAGTCTATATGCTGACCTGATTGAGGAACAACCATCTTTCTCTCATCTCCACCACTATTGATCAGCTTTGCTGAGATATGGAACATAATCCAATAGGAAAAGTAGTCCCTCAACGTGGTCCATCTCCTCCACCCCGAGATTTCTCTTAAAGGGCGGTTTCCAAATCCCTCCCGATAGATGTGTGTCAGAAGTTTGGGATACCAAGGCCAAAGGTGCAGATGGGATGGCAGAGTTGTGGAAGTGTGGCCTCAAAAGTATAATCACCACACCACCTATCTTTTCAAAACAGGCACTTTTGTCTTCCTCAACCGGATCTGGACTCTAGAGATAATGATGTTCCTGCATTACAAGATACCTCTCCAAATAGGTGAGTTATTATGTTGAGAGAATGGTATCAAATCCTAGTCCCTGACCCTCCTATAGTACCTCTACTGAATGACTTGTACCCATGTACCATTATCTTCAAAGCCAAGCGTCCACAGCAACTTGCACAATAGAACCAGATTGAAGTCTTTGATATTTCTGATGCCCACACCTCTCATCTCCTTACTCTTGCAGACTCTGCACCAGGCAATATCATGCTATCCCTGCATCCATCTCCACTCGTATGTCAGAAGAATCTTGCTTAAATAGACTCTAACTTCTTTGCAATCGTTTGCGGGATTCGGAAGATGGAAAGGAAATAGATAAGGAGGCTATCTAGCAATGATTTGCGAGCACCATTCTTCCATGTTGTTTACATGGTGGTGAGATGAGGTTTCATTGGGCATGATATCAGCGTTTGGCTGGTGGTGCTAACCTATTGGCATTCTGAACTCAATTGTACTTAAAGTCAGTATTGTTTAGGCTGAAATGATGGGTCAACTATACTTCAAATTTATAAAAGTTTATGCGGTGACGTATATGATTGGCTGATTCTATTTCTAATGGCATGTTCTAAGCCTGAGCTTGTCATTCTAGATTTGTTTAGGTTCGTTGGTTTCCTGCTGTTTAGGTTAGAGGTTTTCTTATGTGAGAATCCATTTTTTTGGAAACATGAACACAGATTACAATATTAGTACGTTGCTAATGTTTACTTGTTATATGGGAAGAAATTACCTTGCGATCAACTAAGTCACTAAGATTGATTCTATTATCTTCATAGTTTATGAAGATTATCAAGATGCGTTGGTTCTTTTCCCAGCTAGTCCACATGGTTAAACCAAAATTAAGGAATGAAGGTTCCTTGGACATTGAGGTTCAAACCACAGGCTTATTCTGGGTTTCTAGTTTTTAGTTGTCACATTTATTTTCTGAATGACATTTCTTTTGTTCCTTTTTTGTTAAGGCATTACATGTGGATGTTAATTTCTGCACATGCTAGCCAGCCTTCATTTTTATTTTCTTTATCAATGAGGATTCATTGTCATTATTAAACTGGCTTTCAGAATTTGGTGATTTCCTTTCTAGTTTATTTACTTGGTTTGCAGTCAAAATGGCACGGCCACTTGCAAAAAGATATGATGTTCTCATATGAGATTAGATTGCATTGTAATAACTGAACTCAATGCATTATTTATGATTTCCAGGTTCAGGGAAGAATATCAGAGCTAAAGACTACAATAGATATTGGACTACTACATCGGGATAATTTATTAAAAAATATCGCCTGCCAATTTGAGCAGTGGAATATTTTGGTTTGTTCCCTTTTTGTAGCTTTTGGAGGGCTTACAGAACTTTCATTTACAACCTTTTCAATGCTATACTTGTGTCCTCCTTCCAGATGAAAACATAAGGAATTCTATAGTCTAAAATTCTTTATTTCAATCATTCAGGTGAAGAAGGAGAAATCAGTGTACCATACTCTGAACATGCTTAGCCTTGATGTGACAAAAAAATGCCTAGTTGCTGAGAGCTGGAGCCCCATATTTGCAACTGCTCAGGTTTTACTTTCTATGAAATGTTTTTCTACTTGTCACTGCTGCTTTTCCATCACAAATTCAAAACCTGATGTCATATTTAAGTGCCCGTTGTGGTTAACCATTTTGATAAATTATGGTTTTTCCCCCCAATAGATCCAAGATGCACTGCAAAGGGCAGCATTGGACAGCAACTCCCAAGTTGGATCGATTTTCCAAGTTTTGCACACTAAGGAATTGCCACCTACATATTTTCGGACAAATAAATTTACTTCAGCCTTTCAAGAGATCGTTGACGCATATGGGTAAGTTTGAGTTACTTGAGCCATTGAATATACACTGCACACCCTGTCCGACAATGATAGTCTTCTTTCCTCTCTTTTCTTTTTTTGAAAGCGGATGGTGCCACAATTGTATTAAACGAAAAGAAGGGATATACATGTATAGTCAAGGTATGCCCCCAAGGATCCCAGTACAAAAATGCTCTACACACTAAGATATTGTGGCACACGGTAGCCCCCAACAAAACAGAAAGGGAAGAGTTCTATGAGTGTATGGTGCAAAGTTGACAGGCCCACTCTCTCACACTCTCACAAATGAAAGAGACCATCGTATCTGCGTCTCTTGCTTCGCTTCTGAAAATTCTGTTGTTCCTTTCTCCCTATAAGGCTCAAAGGGTTGCATGTAAAATAAGCCACTATTGCACCCATAATTCTATCAAAATATTTCGAGAATTTTACCTCACAGCTGACGGAAAAATACAGCGTAACGTCGATACCGTCGTTTTGCGGAGTACCTCCGCGATTTAGGGTCTATTAGCCCGACCGCATATTATTGCAAGGGGCGTCGTAGCAAGGAAAATTAGGGGGGAAATATACATGCATACATGTCGAAGTGGCCGAATAATTGTGTATCACATGGCCCGGACAAATGTAACCCCCCCCCCCCCCCCGAGACGAACGCCGCACGATTAGACGACAAACAAACAAAACAGGCCTTCACTCCCGCACGGTTCTCCACCAACGTGTTACTGCCACGCGGCAGAGAGTGGGCTTCGGAGGCCAATAAATGCAGGGCGGCGGCTTCTCCTCCACCTAGGGCAGCAAAAAATCACGAAAAACGCTCGTAAAGGGGTCAAAAGGCCGCCCCGGGGGTCAAATGACCCCGCTGGGCCCTCAGCGGGTTCCACTGATCCCGCGGGGTCGCGTCCACCCCGTTGGGCCCCCAGCAGGTCAACGCGACCCCTGCGGGGTCTCTTGACCCCGCTGGGTCCCGCCCGTGGGTCAAATGACCACGGGGCCCGTGTTCCCATAAAAAAATAAAAAAGGAGGGCCAACCCACCTTGTTAGAATTGAGGTTAAAACCATTCCTTTTGTCAAAATTGAGGCAAATCCTCGTTTTTTTGACAACCTAGGTCCTCGCACTTCTATAAATAGCCCTCTCGGCTAAGGTGGACATACAATGAGGCATCCGAAGGAGAGAAAACGCGTCGGAGTTTGTTCGTTTGTAAAAAGACCCATTAAGGGTATGATATATAAATATCCTGAGTTTTGCGTTTATGCCCCTGGAGGCTGTGTATGTAATTTTTCATACGTTCTTGATGGCCAAATTATGTAGTTCCTTCAGATAATGGGGAATTACAGAAATGCCCTTCCCAGGATTGCAAGAAAATTCAAGTCATGTTATCTGCAGTTCTATCCTGCAATTTTATGTAATTAGGGCTATGCCCCTACATCTCGCGTCAGTGCGGAGATCCATTTTTCTTGTATAGTCAACAACTCGTTGACAACCCATGTACTCATATGGTTCATAAAACGTGCTCAGTTGTTCCTTTATGGGCTGGTCAAGGGAAAATTGCACTTAAGCCCCGACTGTCGGAGAATTGTGTACATGCCCCTCTCTTTGCGAATCAACGCACGAACGTCCTCTACAAAGTCCATTGTTGCTCCTTTCGCTTAGGGACCTTGTTAGCTCAGTCTTGCACCCAAGTGTCGTCTTAGACCTAGGTCCGCTCGGGGTCTGGTAAAATTACCAAAGTACCCCTGTGCCCTAGAAATGGCTTAGAAGCCTTCAAAATCGACCAGAGATTGCCTCACTGCCCTCAGAAGTCGAAGATCTTTCCGTACTCCCCCCCAGGGATGGCAAACTCGGTTTCGGACTCGGTTTCGGCCAGGTCCGAAACCGATACGACTTGGTATCGGTTTCGGCCGAAACCGGCCGAAACCCAATTAAAAGGTTTAAAAAAACATATTAATTCTAAAAAATCTGAAAAAAATCATAAAAAATTTGAATAATCACTTAAAATCATGAAAAACAATACACATGTATGTGAGTGTATAAGTTAGTGCAATAACCTTGAAGTAGACAATTACGCTTCAAACATTGAACATGTGAAAGGTAAACTAATTTTCCATTGTACATTTTTTGATGATAGTGTGTTGATGTTTTGATAATAGCAACTCAATGAGTCACCACATAAGAATGATGATGATAGTGTGAATTGTTGTTGTTGTGTGTGCCCCTTGTGCATTCTTGTGCATTGATGATGAAATAATGTCTTCTGTAAGTCGATGCATGCTAGCAAGTCTATACATCCATTAGCTGATAACTGAGCAAGTCTATACATCCACCAGCAAGTTTATACATACATCCAGCAAGTCTATATATCAGCAAGTCTATACATCCATCAAGTCTATACATCCATCAAGTCTACACATTCATCAAAGTCTATACATTCTCCATGCATCTTCATAGCAAGTCTATACATCAGCAAGTCTATACATCCATCAAGTCTATACATCCAGCAAGTCTATACATTCTTCAAAGTCTATACATTCTCCATGCATCTTCATAGCAAGTCTATACACTCTTGGACCAATACATTCTTCAAAGTCTATACATTCTCCATGCATCTTCATAGCAAGTCTATACATCAGCAAGTCTATACATCCAGCAAGTCTATACATCCATCAAGTCTATACATTCATCAAAGTCTATACATTCTTCAAAGTCTATACATTCTCCATGCATCTTCATAGCAAGTCTATACACTCTTGGACCAAGTCTGTACAGCCCGTGTGTTCCATGCATACAAAGTCTGTACATTGTCCATTTGTTGTAGCTCAAAGTCTGTACATTGGGTTGGCTGGTCTGAAGCAGGACCATATTGGCAAGGGAATTATGCTGGCTAGCTTGATTAATATATTTTTCAGGATCGACAGTTGTCTTGTCATTTTTCTCCTATACGATTTTCTGTTGAGCATGAATAAGTTACCTAGTTCCTGAAAAAGCATTACTAGAAGTGGGTCCCAACCTTGTAGTATAGGATTGACTGTTGTCTTGTCATTTTTCTCCTATACGATTGACTGTATAAGTTAGTGCAATAACCTTGAAGTAGACAACTACGCATCGAACTTCAAACATTGAACATGTGAAAGTTAAACTAATATTCCATTGTACATTAATACAAGCAGTACAATAAACCAAATTAGACAAAATGAATGTTACAAAAATTCATTGATTCTTACCTAATATGGATAATAATTATTAGAAGAACCTTCTCCCTCATCGTCTGGCCCTTGATGTCGATACCCATAACCATGTTGCATGTATGGTATATTCACTATAACCAAAGAATGAGGTAGCCAAGTCCTGCATCCCTCTTTGGATCCCTCTTGGAGTGTTTGGTTGGCTTGATTCGAATCCAGTATCAACATAGGAATCTTGAGGAATAGAAGAGGAACTGGTCGGATATGGATGGAACTGAAATGATGGTTCATAATTCCACGACCCATAAATAGCTGCTTCCTGTTGGCGACCTTCATAACCTGGTGAACCATATCCTTGCTGACCTTGACTGTATCCAGTAGTACCACCTGCAGCACCTGTACCACCTGCAGCACCTGCATCACCTGTACCACCTGCAGCACCTCCGAGATGATCATCATCATCATCATCATCATCATCAGAACCATAAGAAACCAGTCGCCTTTTAGCCTTCGGGGATGCTTTTTTCTCTTATGGTGTCAATTTTTCAGTGATCTTTGACATGAGTCCTTTATCCCTTGGCGTGTGCCTCACATATATCTGCTTCAACTGCTCAATTGCCGGGTCCTCTCGAGCAGCAGCATTTGTCCTCTCATTTTGCCCATGCACTGATGTACTTCTTCTTAAGGACATTCTAGGAGTGACTGGCCTGCTATCTGAGTGTCTAGCTGGCTCAAACTCGAACTGCTCCTCAGTGTCATCAACCACCCTAGACTGGTGCGCATGAGTATCTCTGGCCCTCTTTGATTTGCTTCTTAATTCGGGATCTCTTGCCTCATCTTCATCAAGTATGCCCTCTGCCCATCTTCTATCATCAACATCAAAAACGGGCTGATCAACCTGCTCTCGTGTCTCCACCCAAGACTGTAAGGGATTATCATCATCAAATAAGGCATCCACATCAATCTCTGCGGCGGCATCCTCGGCGACGCGCTTGTCTCGCAGCTGTTGTCTCAACCTCATATTGTAGTGGCAGTACACTAATTTCTCTAACCGATCAGGCTTTAGCCGATTGCGAACCTTTGAGTGTATAAGGCTGAACGTGCTCCAATTTCTTTCATATTGGCTTGCTGATGTAGTTTGACTCAACACCCTGATTGTAATGAAAGTCAATGCAGAACTGTCCAATTCTCTATTGTTCACCATGATCCACCAGTCAGCTGTTACACCAACCAACCATAAACAAATATATCTAAGATGTAAATAAAAATTAATTAAGGAAGATGTAATTGCAAAGAAAGCACAAAGATGAAGTATACCTGGGCTCACTCTTCCCACTGCGTATTGCAATTGGGAGTCAAAATACGTCCCACTTCTCATTCTATAGGAGTTCCTCTACAAAAATTACATAATAGTTTAGCATTACTACGTAAGTAAATTCTATACCTCTTATTCCTGAAATCAAACATGCCAACCTCTACTTCCACCTGAAGCCTCTTATCCTGTGTCCTCGATAAACGACCAATGACTTTTAAAGTGCCTTGAAGCACCTCGGCATCAATATGTGCATTGGCATCGAGGGTTCAGAAAATAACCTGCATTTGTATATAGTTAATGTATGGTCAATAATATATGAATACAAATAATCACTCACCAGCTGCATGCAAGTCGTGGTGTAATGTGGTGTCCCATCTATGGTCAATAATCTTCCACGACTTTGCATGTTTTTTGGGAAGGGACTCCTGCAACTCCAATTTCGCACGGTCCATGGCCTCATACAGATATCCCATATCATTCTTGTCATCGCCATCCACCAATCTTAGGACCTTCACGAGGGGGTGACTATTTTCATGTATCGTGTTACTCTGCCCCAGAAATGTTGTCGTCCACGATTTGACAGACATCCAAATAATCCATCTGAGCATCACCATTGCCCTTGTCGATGTATTCCCGCAGGGCATTGTGGTACATGAAAGTTTTCAACTCATTCTTATACCTGTACAAAGAAATAAAATTTGAATCAAATACGGATCATAACTATAAGGATAAAGAAGTAATAATTGAGTTCAACAGTATACCTATGCAGAGACTCCAAAGAAATAAAATTTGAAGCAAATCTAGTTGGCCCTGCACGGATGATATCCCGCCCCCCACTTGCATGCTCCCTGAACATGTTCAATATCGTAGGATGGCCATAAATATACTGGGTAATCTTTTGTGCCCTTTCAACCGCCTTCTTCACATGTTTGTCCTTCCCTATGTCTTCAAGTATGAGATCAAGACAATGTGCTGCGCATGGGAGCCAATATAAATGCCTGCGCTTATGCATCAATTTCCTCCCTGCTGCCTTATAACTGGCTTCATTATCAGTCACAACTTATACAACATTTTTTTCACCAATTTCGTCTACCATGTTGTCCATCAAATGAAACAAATAATTGGTAGTTTTTTCAAAATTTGATGTATCTACAGATTTTACAAATATTGTACCTTCGATGCAATACACCAAAAAGTTAATCATGGACTTTTTCGTGGTATCAGTCTAACCATCACACATAATAGTGCATCCTCTCTCCATCTATATTTGCTTGAAGCTTTGAACCCAGTCATGGAGCTCCTGAACCTCTGCCTCAAGCCCACGCCCGTATATGTCCCGACGTGACGGCGCCTTCAAGCCAGGGCTAGCATCTGCTATGGCATCCAACATAGGTTGAAAATATTCACTTTCAGCAGCATGTGCAGGGACACCTGCATGAAAAAATCATTTACAGATGCTTTTAAATGCATGCCCTGCAACTTCTGCAGATTTTTTGACCCCTCTTAATGCACTTTTGATCTTAGGTTGTGTAGCCTGGGGCCTTCTGTGGAGATAACTGTCCATGGTGCCTGCTCTCTGCGTCTGCGGGGGCGGGGCAGCAACATCAGGACGTCGTGCAGCTGTACAGCCTGTACTGGAGTAGGTCCCTCCTGAACCCATGGGTGCCTTTCCTTTCCTTCGAGCGGCTTCTTCACGCTCCCTTGCTTCAGTCAGCTCCGGATCAGAATCTTCAATGCCTTCCTCATCATCATCCCTCCTAACCCTTCTGCCAGAAATCTCCTCAGCAATTTCCTCCTCATCCTCAGCCCTTTGTTGCACCCTCTCCTTTTTCCCCAAAAGGCACTGGCGCATCTCCTCTCACACCTTTCGTGGACAGTTGTCACATTGTCTCACCTCTCCTCGTACCCCTGCCAAATGTTGCTTGTCTCTGGTAATTCCGCCATACATCTCCCTACCACAATAATTACATTTAACCTTCATTCTCTTAGCATCAACTAAGGACATGTGGGCCCACCCCGGATCCTCCTGCCCTTGCTGCTCCTGTGTTTGATGATGTCTAAGCATGATGCTGCATTAAGAAGTTACACAGTCAAAGACAAACAATTGTAAGTACAAAACAAAAGACCCAATTTTATGAATGAATTAGGGCTTAATTATCAAATAACCCTTAATCACCCTTCATAAAAATATAATCCCAGCATGATCCTACCCCACATTCGTCAATGAAACTTAATTAACCTTCAATTGTGGCTAAGAAACTCGAATTAGACAAAAGGCCCAACTTTTATGAACTAATTAAGTCTTAATTACTAATTAAGTCTTAATTACCCTTCATAAAAATATAATCCCAGCATGATCCTACCCCACATTCGTCAATGAAACTTAATTAACCTTCAATTGTGACTAAGAAACTCGAATTAGACAAAAGGCCCCATTTTTATGAACTAATTAAGTCTTAATTACTAATTAAGCCCTAATTACCCTTCATAAAAATATAATCCCAGCATGATCCCACCCCACATTCATCAATGAAACTTAATTAACCTTCAATTGTGGCTAAGAAACTCGAATTAGACAAAAGCTCCAATTTCTATGACTTAATTAGGGCTTAATTAGCAATTAACTCTTAATCACCCTCGGGAAAAACTAATTACCCGCATGATCCCACCCCAAAATCCTCAATGAACCTTAATTTAACTTCAATTGAGCCTAAGCAAACCAATTTAGACAAAAGTCCCAATTTCTATGACATAATTAGGGCTTAATTAGCAATTAACCCTTAATCACCCTTGGGAAAAATTAATTACCCGCATGATCCCACCCCAAAATCCTCAATGAACCTTAATTTAACTTCAATTGAGCCTAAGCAAATCAAAATAGACAAAAGTCCCAATTTTTATAAACTGATTAGGGTTTAATTAGCAATTAACCCTTAAGCCCTTAATCACCCTTGGAAGAAACTTAATAAGCAAGGCTTGCTCACCTCAAATTTTTAACCCAACCAAAAGAACACAACAAAATAATCAAACAAAACCCAATGAAATTAACCTCAAACAAAACAATCAAACCCTTGAAGTTGTGTTGGCCCCCGGTGTGCGCAGCAAGAAGGCTCCCTCTCGGCCTCTCCCTGTCGGGCCTGTCCACCTCCAGCAGGCGTAGCAGTCGCAGCAGACGCGGCCTTTCACCCTTGGTCGGACAGCAGTCGCAGCAGGCAGCAGCTTGGCAGCGGCAGCAGCAGACACTCGCAGACAGCAGGGGGGAGGGTTTCGGCCGAAACCTGTGGGTAGTGGGGTTTCGGGGGCATGACAGCAAAGCATAAAGGCCATAAGTTCACGTGTTTCGGGCCGAAACCGACCGGTTTCGGGCGAAACCAGTATCGGTTTCGCCCGAAACCGATACCTCCCTTTAGTTTCGGATTGCTACAGTGATTAAGGGCCTTTTCGTATCGGTTATGGCCGAAACCGATACGTTTCGGCCAAAACGTATCGGTTTCGGCCGAAACTGCCAACAGTGCTCCCCCCGCAACCCGAAAATTCCAGAAATGCCCATGGCTTGGTAAAATTATCAAAATACCCCTGGAAATCTCAAATTATCGAAATTCCCCTGCAGTCCAGAAAATCTCTCGACGCTTCAAAAATACGCACGGCTTATGCAAAACTGCAGTTACATCTCCAAAACATAGGGCTTCTTGTCTAACCCTACGGCCTTTTAACGACACCCCATCCTATTAACATTCTGGTGGTGAGTGAGTATTAACCTTGAGCCGTGGAAGTTAGTATGCCTTGGCCTCAGAACTTATGCAAGGGACTTTAAGATTTCTTTGACAATTAAACAAAGGTGTTCGGACGTTAGGTCGATGTAAATCAACACTGACTACGGTCAGTGGGGAAAGGTCCAACATCCGAACTTGAATCGTCTTATATGATGCGCATCCACGGAATAAACCATGCACGGACTATTTACACCCTCCCCATGTGCAATCCTTACCGTCTCTTTTCTTAGATCAGGGAAAGCTATATTCCGTGACGTCCAACAGCCACCAAATGAGTCTGTCTCCCTTAAGCAACCATCTTTTATGTCAGTCCCCAAGCAACTGTTGCACACTACTCTCCTGCATGTTGAGTGTGCACTGGAACCTTGTTGTAATCTGACCATACCTCACTAGGGAAAGAGCAGGATTTACAAAGGTGGTGTAAAGTCTCTTCCTCCACTCCACATAAGCAATAGATGGTGTTGATATTCGCAAGAAATGGAGCAAGTCTGTTGCAGCCTCGCAGGTCAGCAATCTCTCATGTGAGATCCTCCATATTAGAAGTTTCACTTTAAGGGGATTTTTAGTGATTCAGATCTGCGAAGCAAAATGGTGGCGCACTCCTTCATCGGAGATAAAGTTGTATATTAACCTGACTGAAATGGAACTATCTCTCTCCCATCTCCACCCCCACTTATCACTTTTGCTTTGTTTTGGGGTGTAATCTAAGAGTAAAATAAATAGTCCCTCCAGCTTATCTATCTTCTCCTCTCTAGCATTCCTCCTAAAAGTCGGTGCCCAAATCCCTCCTGAGTGAAGTGTGTCAAAAAAGTGGGATTTTAAAGCCAAGGGGTCAGATGAGATAGCAAAGAGCTGCAAAAAAGTTTTTTCGAGAGTTTGGTCACCACACCACCTATCTTTCTAAAACTGGCACTTCTGTCCACTCCCCAAGTTTACCCTAGATGCTAGACACAAATATATCCCTACACTGCAAGATACCTCTCCAAATGAGTTACATATCATGTTGAGAGGATGGTGTCATATCCCAATCCCTAACCCTTCCATAATACCTCTGTCAGATGACTTGCAACCATAATCCATTTTTTTCAGAGTCATGCTTCCACAACCACTTGCACAGCAATGCCAGGTTGATGTCTCTGATATTCTTGATGCCCACCTCTCCAATTTTCTTGCTCTTGTAGACTCTCTCTCATGCAATGTCAAGTCATCCCCTACTTCTATCTTCACTCTTGTGCTAGAAGAATCTTGCTTAGATAGCCTATATCTTCCTTGCACTCATCTTCGAAATTCGGAAGATGGAAAGTAAATAGATGAGGAGACTATCCAGCATTGATTTGCGGAGCACCATCCTCCCCCCATAGGAGAGAAGTCTTACCTTCCAACCTGTCAATTTGTATTCATATTTTTGCACCACATTATTCCAGTCACTACAACGTAAGACCCCTAGGGATAGTGGAAGCCCCAAATAGGAGAAGGGAAAGTCCCCTATGTGGCAACCCATGATGAAAGTTGCTCTCCTGAGGGCCCTATCTTCCATGTTGACGTCCACAATTTGACTCTTGATGAAATTCACCTTGAGACCATTGATTTCCTCTAGCAACTCCACCATCAGCCCGGTGACATAAAGCTGCCTCTCATCTTCTGCTAGAAAAAGAATGATGATGTCGGCATATTGTAGATGAGTGATATGAACATGTTCTACTGCTACCTTGAAGTCCATAGTCAGACCCTGGGTTTCAATCCTCAATCATATCTTACTTAAAATATGTGCTACCAGAACGAAAAGCAGAGGAGACATGGGGTTTGCTTGTCGAAGACCTCTGCGACTGTGGAAATACGAGGTAGGTTCTCCATTGATTAGGACCCCAAAAGTAGATAACGAGACACATGCACGAATCCAACAAATCCATTTCCCATCAAAGCTCATCTTCATAAGAACATCAAATAAGCACTTACAATTGACATGGCCATATCCTCTTTCAAAGCCTAACTTTAGAACCACCCCTTTCTTCTTCTAGGCCTTCATGGTATGGAGGGTTTCATGTGCTTACAAAATGTTCTCCTAGATGTGTTGTCCCCTGATAAAAGTCCCTTTATAGCCACTAACCATTCTATCAATCACATTGTCTAGCCTCATGGCTAGAAGGTTGGAGATTATTTTATAAGTCCCATCCAATAGATTGATAGGTCTGAAATCCAGTAGCCTTTGTCCTCCTTGTTTGTTGGGGATGAGGACTAGAAGGGTCTTATTGTTACCCCTCAAATGTGTTTTTTCCTCCTAAAACTCCCGTCATCAACTGTGATATCATTGATGAAATTGATTCTCCTCCTCTCAGAGGCAATCCGCTAGAAATAGATAGTGTTCATGTCACCTATTTTGATCCATTTCTTACTAGATCTCTGCTTCCAATATATTTCTTCCTTTTTGAGGATCTCATCAAATCCTGTCCTGAGTTAGTCCTTGAGTTGTCCTTGAGAATCATCCAACAAACCTGTCTCCTCCAAGTAGTCAAGCCTTTCAAGTTGTACCAAAATTCTATCTTTTGCCTTTTTGCCACGCAAGTCTTGCCAACACCCCATTCCTTTAGTACTTGCACCATATGTTTCAATTTATGCAGCAGCCTAGTCATAGCAAAGTGTTCTTGCCTCTGTACATTCCATGCTTGTCTGACAGTAACAGTATCTATAAAGTCTGTCTCTCTGAACCAGTATCTTTCTAGTGTGAAGTTGGCTCTCCAGATGGGTTTGTGATCGAACATTAGTCTAGCCAAATAAGAAGTTTGTACATGTGGATAGAACAAGGAATCTCTCTAACCTAGAGCATGAAGGCATTGTTCTCATATTGGACCAAGTGAACTGAACATTAGACAGGGTGATGTTGATCAGGGCAACATCTCCAATGAAGCCAAGAAAGTCCTCTATATCCCCCTACCCCTCAACCAACGAGCGAAGTCGCCGAAGCGAGTTTAACAAAGAGTGCTCTTTAATGCCACTACCATCTTTATGAATATCGCAGTGGTTGGTATGTTTGGGTAAGTGGATGATCGTTTGTCCTTTTAGAAAGTGCAATTACTGCATTAAAGTCACCTCCCACGCACCAAGGTTGGCCTGAGCTATGATGATACATGAGCAATTCCTCCCGTAAGAGTCTCTTTCCTTCTCTGCTTTGCAGTCCATATACCCCCGAGAAGTCCCATGAGAAGCCATCCATGACATTCTTGGAGTGAAGGGAGATAGCTCCTCTTCCGATTTGCTTATCTTCCTCCACCTCAAACTGATTCCAAAGAATCATAATACCACCAGGCCTCCCCTCGGTCGGAGATACCAACCCCATTAAAGAGCCTGGCTCCACCAATTTCTCTTATGATGCACTCTTCATCCCCCTCACACTTGGACTCTTGAATGTATAAAATGTCGATCTTGCATCTTCTAACTAACTCCTTCATTGCCTTCCTCTTCTCACTTCCTTCAATCCCCCTTATATTCCACGAAAGAATCCTCATAGGGATGAGGAATTGTCTCCTTCCCTCCTCCTCTAGCTCACCCCACTTCTCCTCTCCTTCGTCGCTCTCTGTGCCACCCTCTTTTGAGACTTTCCCTCTTTTGTCACCTTCGCGATACTTATCAGCTACCACTTCTGGGCCTTGTTGAACACCTCTTAGATGTTCCTTTCCAAGCCCAGAAAAGATAGTCTCACCCTCTTTGTCAGCTCCCTTGTGCCTTTGCTAGCCTTTCCACCACCCCTACCATCTCCTTTACCTCCCTTCCTAGTCTGGCTGTATCAGACATTCCCCCCCCCCCCCCCCCCCCCCCGTCTCTAGCCCCTCCTGGAGTCTCTGGGATGATAATGTCTCCTTCGTCGAATGGCTCTTTCACTTTCACTGGCTGCGTGGGCCCATCCTCTTGGACCTCCCTGTCGTAGCTAGGAAAGTTGTCCAACTGCTCAGGGGACATACAACCCCCTGCCATAGCCGCTCTAGGTACCTCCAACAGGGATGCAGAGACCTCTGCAGGCTTTTGCCATAGCCGATCCTCCCAGGGGTAAATCTGCAATCTAGAATAAAGAGGTGGCCGTTGGCTCCAGTTGTAGGCATCCACCCCCGGCTACAGCACGGTACAGAGGTGTAATGTGGCTGAAGAGGGTGGTCTCCAGCCCCACCTCCAGCAAATGGGCTGACGGAGCATCAGCGACGACCGGCATTTGGAGCGTCCTTGCCCTATACGCTGCTGCTGGTACAGAGAAGAGGAGCTCAGATAAACCGGCATCGGAGGTTGCCAAAGAGGGTCGCCGGCAGCACTGCGGTCACCGAGCAGCCATCGTGTGCCTTCTGCAGTGGGGGTGCACAGTAGGGGAGTTTGGTGGTGGGGGTGTGAAGGGGGACAATGCATCTCAAGTCCAAGCGGACCGATACGCCCACTCGAGATGGATCCAGGTAAGTTGCAGGTCTAGGGTAATAGTGCCCTCTTGATGCCCTTACCTGTTGGGCTATAGGC
The DNA here is from genome assembly GCA_022559845.1 of Amorphophallus konjac. Lineage (NCBI taxonomy): Eukaryota > Viridiplantae > Streptophyta > Magnoliopsida > Alismatales > Araceae > Amorphophallus > Amorphophallus konjac. Next base: position 373,565 of record JAHNEJ010001850.1, on the reverse strand, counting down.
CGAGCCCATTCTTTCAAGCGGCCCATCTAGGGGATCCCGAACAGGGCCCACTCATGACCCGTTAAAGTTTGGTCCATCTAGCCCATGGGTGACACCGTTGTTTGCAGGCTATCCTCCTAGGCTCTACCTTCCGACCATGCATTGGTTGATTGGATTATTTGTATTCGGCCGAGTGTTCTGGTTTACCGCCGCTCCAGTATGGCAGTGCTTGAGCCATATTACCCACGTAGATTCGTCAGGAATTTTGGGTATGACCAAGCGATACCTCAGCATGCAGATTTTCCCTTTGCAGTTCAACAGTACAGGCAGAGGGACATCCACCTGGTGGCGGCTTCATGGCATGACTTCCTCTCTCGGGAGGTGAAGGAGGAGTACCCCATTCCAGAGCAGGCACACAGAGGTTTCTTTGATGTACACTATGCACACTGGTGGTTTAAACACATCAATGTTTTTAAGCAGCGAGCTGATATTATTCGAGCTGCGAAGGAACGGCGCCTGAAGAAGGAGGATTTGCCTCCTCTGTTTCTGGATTCGGAGTTCATCAGATCTCACTTTTCTGGGGCCGCCATGGTCATTCATGAGATTGATACCCGTTGGGGGGAGGGCGGACTTTCGATTCCTATTGACAAGAGTCAGTACACCGGGGCTTTGAAACCCTTGCGGAGTGCACCAGTTGGGGCTTCTTCTTCTAGGTCTGCCCGTCGGAGGGTAGACCCCGACCCTCGGGCCCTCTACTCTTGGTGGGAGGATCTGAAGACCTCTTGTGGTTTGAAGACCCAGTCTAGCTATCAGAAGCTGTTCCCGAGGGGGCATTAGGAGGCAGTGCCTTCACAGCTTGGAAGATCCACATCATGAATGCAGTGGGTTGCGCAGGTCCCCTGGAGTACATCTCCGATTTGGAGGTGGCTACCACCCCCAATGCCATCTGGACCATTGTGAGTAAGGTTGCTCGGGTCTTTGGCTTGAAGTCCGAGCAGATCATCTTGAAGCCTGAAAGGCTTATTAGGGATCCAGGTATATGCTGACTTATTTTATCCTGTCTCCTTTTGCTCTGCAACTTAAGATGCTGATTTCATGCAATCTTTTTTTTTACTTGCAGGACATGTTACTGGCTCAGAGGCTCGTGGGCGTGGGAAGAGGCGTCGGACTGATATTCTGGAGGGTGATCCGCGGCCTACTGTTCGCCCGTGTCCTGAGGAGGGATCTCCTACCCCGGCAGATACTCCAAGTAAGGATGGGGAATGTCTGTTTCAAGTCAGTATTACATCCTGTTTTGAAAAATGTTGTGATCTGACTGTTATTTCCCTTTGTTAATGCAGCTCCTCCTGAGATTATGCCTGCCATGAACTTTTCTCCTCGCCCTGGAAATGTCTTCGCAGAGGCGGGGTTGGAGGTGGACGAGTCCATTCCTGACATCAGCGTGGATATTGACGGGTTGGACTTCTTCGCAGATGACTACATGCCTGTGACCGGCGACTCCCCCGCACTTGATACAGGCGGGAGCTCTGTTGCTTCGGAGGCAGGTTAGTGTCTTGCATGTTTAACCTTTCCTTGCTCCCCCTTCGAATAGATGAAGTATGTGCTTCAGCTAATATAGCATTGCATGTTGTAGGGACTTCTCGAGCTCAGGCCCCTCTCCCTGTCGTTGGAGGAGGGGAGAGGTCTTCTGGCGTCGAGGAGACTTTTTCGCCGGCCGGTTCTTCAGGAGGGAAAGGCTCTAGCACCTCATCAAGGACAGGGACTTCCAGCACCTCCTCCAGCGGGAGTTCTTCTTCTTTATCAAGTTCTTCTGAAGAAGGCGAAATCAGGATGAGCACATGTGACTTAAGATTCCCTTTTCCTTTCTGTGCATGAAATAATGAGGTTATCTAACTTGTCTTGCTCATTGTCATACAGTTGCTCATACGACCTTCCCTTTGGATGAGCTTTCCAAGCTCATAGAGGTCGGCTCTTCTGCTGACTTGCCAGCTTTTGATGAAGGGGTTAGGATTCCGACTGCAGAGGTTGGAATCCCTGGCAAGGAGGCATCGTCCCTAGGCATGGGACCATCGGCAGGTACTACCGATGTTGCAGGGTCTAACCGGGTGCGGACTTTAGGTATGCACAAAGATATTCTGTACATCATTCCTACCACACATGTTGCTGCACATTAACATTCTGAGATGCTTCTGTTTTGAAACAGCTGGCGATCATCAAGAGGAGGGCAGCCTCCCTCGGTCCACAGAGATAGACCAGACACCAGGCTCATTTCATATGCCATCTGAAGAACAAGGCACCCCCGACGAGGCCACGACCTCCATTGATTCGGCAACGAAAGGTATATTGTTGTCGAATTAAGGAATTTTGTCATTCATCCGACAAGACTCCTTTCATTTATGATATTGACCACCATTTGACATGTGGATGCCTTCTTTCAGCTGTCTCTCCTTCCATGGAGCCAACGACAGAGGTCGACCCCGCTGTAGTTGAGGAGGAGGCACTTATACAGGCTGGTATGTCTTGATTAAATATGAAGTGCTCATTCTAGTTTTTGGTATGGCTGGAGTACTAAGACTTTCCATTCCTTGCCTCCTTTGCAGAGAGGTCGGCAACGTCTATACCATCCACGGAGTAGGGACCAACACTTGTTGATAGTTTCCCTCCAGTCCCTAGGGAGTGTGGACCCAACCCGGCGAGTGAGACTGTCTCAGGTAAAAGTCCTTGAAGTTTGCACTCTTGGAGTTTTACCCTGGTGATATTATTGTGGTGATACACTCACAATCTCTCCTCTTTTTTTTTTTTTACAAACAGGGTCTGTAGAAGGGGCTGGCGTGCCACACCCATGGATTTCCCTGCCCTTGGAGTTTGAGTGGCCTGACGCTCTTGCACTTGGGACGACGTTACATGTTGCCATAGCTGACCAGCTCTTGCAAGGTCTTGATCAGTTGATCCAGGCTGATCCACTGCCCTCCGTGGAGGCTTTGTGGGCTGATCTGGAGGTATTCACCAGGAGCTACCGCAGACTGAGTCTTCCTCGGGATGCATGGGCCGCGAAGCTGGAGGGCTTATGGAGTGAGTTTGCTCGCCTCCATCTTGCACAAGAGCAGAGACAGTGAGCCCAGTTATAGATCCAGGAGCAAGAGGAGCAGCTGCGTGAGCTTGGAGCGGCCCAGGCAGAGATTGACCTCCACCTCGAGAGCATCGAGGGACGTAGCCGGAGGGTTTCTCTCCGAGTGGAGGAGCTACAGAGAGAGCTTCAGGAGGCCGCTGAGGAGCGTCGTAGTGTCCAGGCTGAGGTGGAGACCTGCCGTCGCTGATCTGATGAGCTTCGGGAGGAGATCTTCCAGAGGGAGACTCGCCTTGTAGAGTTGCGAGGAGACGAGCGCCGTGGTTGACGAGCTCTGGCACTTTCTTGTACATAGGGCTCTCACGTCCCGTTTTTGTTTGAGTTATCCCCGAGGGCATGTCTCGGGCTCCCTTGATGACATTAGTGAATAAAGGATAGAGCTTAGCATAGTTGTTTTTGCTTCCATCCTCTTGCACATGTCTCTCTTTTTTTTTGCATATATATTTTTTTATCACTTTACCAGCCCTACCGCCCTTTCGTGTTTTCGCCAGGACTGGCCCCCTTTAGCTTTTTCCAGTGCGCCCTTTCGGGTTTTCACACTGAGGGGTACCCATTTTTGCCTAAGGCGCCCTTTCGGGTTTTCACCTTAGCCGGGTTAAAGCCTTTTTGCCCTTGGTTGCTCCCCTAACGGAAACAATCAAGTCTGCTGGGGCATCAATATTTTTAACCCTGTTTTTTTTTTTTGTGGTCCTATAGTGCGTGCCAAAAGGCGAGGAGAAAGTGGCACTCCCGTAGGGATGTGTGTGCCGTAGAGGTGGGACAAATTGATGGGTTCGGCTGTCCTGGCGGGACATCATTAGCCAAATCCAGAACCGAAAGTTGAACGGGTTGGCAACCCAAGAGAGGTGTACATGAGCCAAGCCCGGTTGGGACAACAAAGGAGTATGTTTAACAGTCCGAAAGGGACATGCAGGTTAAACCTGGAGGTCGATAGGTGGGATGGGTTGGCAGCCCGAGAGAGCATACATTGGCCAGACCCGAAGCGATAAAAGGAGGGGATTTGACACCCCGGGTGGGACATACGAGTTAAATCCGTGAGCCGATAGGCAAGTAGGGTTGGCAGCCCGACGAGGGCATGCAGAGGCCAAGCCCGTGGGGACAAAGGAATAGACTTGGCAATCCCGGTGAGATATATGAGTCAAGTCTGAAGCCAAGAGGCGAGATGGGTTGACAACCCGAAAGGGGCATGCAGAAGCTAGACCCAGAAGAAGAAAAAGGGTGAATTTGACAGCCCTAGTGAGACGTGAGAGTCAAATCCGAAAGTCGATAGGCGAAGAAGTGGGTTGGCAGCCCGAGAGGACATGCTGAGGCCAGGTCCCAGAAAGGTAAAAAGTGCCGACATGCATGATGAGTTGGCAGCCCGAGAGGGCATACTGGGGCCACTTCCAGAAGGAAAGATGAGTCGAAAGGCATGATGGGTTGGCAGCCCGAGAGGGCATACTGAGACCAAACCCGAGATAGAAGGAGCCGAAAGGCAGGGTGGGTTGACCGCCCGAGAGAGCATATTGAGGCCAATCCCAGAAGGTAAAGTGAGCTGAAAGGCATGATGGGTTGGCAGCCCGAGAGGGCATACTGAGACCAAACCCGAGATAGAAGGAGCCGAAAGACATGAAGGGTTGGCAGCCCGAGAGAGCATACTGAGGCCATTCCTTATAATGAAAAAGGAGCCGAAAGGCATAAAGGGTTGGCAGCCCGAGAGAGCATACTGAGGCCAGTCCCAGTGGGACAAGAGAGTAAGCGGGTTTAACTGCTCAGAAGAGACACCTGAGCTGAACCTAAAAGCCGATAGGCTGAATGGGTCGGCAGGCCGAAAGGGGCATGCCTAGGCCGAGCCCGATGGGGCAGAGTATGACAACGTCAAAATGCCGGTGAGACTAGGTGTCACAGGATGGCATGTAAGGCGTAGCCATGGCATCAATATGATATTTTGACCATGATGGGGTGGGAGTCATTGACTTAGAGCCACCCATAGAATAAGCAGAGAGGGGATTTTTTTTTTCACATTACCAACCTCACCGTCCTTTCAGTTTTTTCGCCGAGGCTGGCCCCCTTTAGCTTTTTCCGATGCCCCCTTTCGGGTTTTCACACCGAGGGGTTGCCCATTTTTGCCCGAAGCGCTCTTTTGGGTTTCACCTCGACCGGGTCTGTGGCCTTTTTGCCCTCAGCCAACTGTTGAAGGTTGACTGAGTCCGCCGGGGTATCAGTATTTTTAGCCCCTCTTTTTTTTTTTTTTGAACCTTCACTGAGGAGAGGTACTGTCTTGTAAGAACTGCTGTGGAAACTCTTGCGGTGGCGTATGGTAGAGCTTCATATGCTTGCCGTTGAGAGGAGGGAAAGGATTGTCTCCCTTGTGGTCAAGGATCGTATAGGCCCCTCCTTTGTAGACCTTGTGGATGACGTAAGGCCCACGCCAATTAGGCTGGAGTTTGCCGCTGGATCTTCCCGCGAGAAGCTCCTTTTCGTTAATCATGACGAGGTCGCCTTTCTTGAACGCCCTTTGCTTGACCAGCTGATCATAGGCACGTGTCATGCGGGCTTGATACACTTGTAAGTGCTTGTAGGCTTTGAGTCTTTCACCTTCAAGGTTGGACAACTCTTCAAGCCTCCTTTCTATCTCGGACTGGTCTTGGCCTGGCAATCCGGCGTGCACAGCCACGCGGTAGGATGTTAGCTCGATCTCCACAGGGACCACCGCTTCGGCTCCATAGACCAAGGAGAATGGGGAGTAACCCGTGGGGGTTTTGTAAATGGTCCGATAAGCCCATAGTGCTTCGTGGACCTTTTCGCCCCAATCCCGCTTGTGGCCACCTACTATCTTGGACAGCAGCTTGCAGAGGGTCTTGTTGAAAGCTTCGGCCAATCCATTGGCTTGGGGGTTGTACACTGACGACGTCCTCCAATCAATATGGAATTTGGCCGCCAAAGCATAAACAGTCTTGTTCTTGAATGATGTCCCATTGTCAGATATAATCCGACTAGGAGTGCCGAATCTGTATATAATGTAGTGCCTCACAAAACGGGCAACTATCTCCCCTGTAACTTCCCGTAGTGGAACGGCTTCTGCCCATCTGGAGAAGTAATCAGTGGCGGCAAGTATGAACTTGTGGCCCTGAGATGATGGTGGGAATGGTCCTATAATGTCCATACCCCACCTTGCAAAAGGCCAAGTAGGCGCAGTCGGATGGAGGGGGTTGGGCGGCCGCCGAGGGACTGGCCCAAATACTTGGCATTGATGACACGTACGAGCATATTGATTGCAATCGTCGTACATGGTGGGCCAATAGAACCCTTTGAGCTTGATGCTATTCTTCATCTTGGCTCCTGCTTGATGTGCGCCACACAATCCGGAGCGGACCTCGTGCATGACGGTCTTTGCTTCCTTGGACGAAAGGCACCTTAAGAGGACCGATCGGTCTTTTTCATGGACGAGCCTGAAGAGCAGACCGTCAATCAACTGGTAGGATGTCGCCCTGCGTAGCAACTGCACCCTCTGAGCCCGATCAGGAGGGAGCCAACCGTTCTTTATCTTTATGATCGGCTCACGCCAATCTTCTTCTTCGGGAGCATTCTCCTCTTGAATGTTGTTGACCTCATAAACAGTGAGGCCGGATTCTTCGTCGAGCACACTTGGCATGAGCCTTCGGTGTCTGACAATAATATTTAATTCTCCCTCAGGCGGGAGTTTTAGGGCTGCTGCCAATTTTGCAAGAGCATCAGCCTGGGAGTTGCTGCCTCTGGGGACATGGCCTATTTCAAATAGGTAGAATTTTTCCTTGAGCCTCATGACGGCTGCATGGTAGGGGACGAGCTCCTTCTTCCGGACATCATAGACGCCCAGGACTTATCGAATGACGAGCTGAGAATCCCCGTACACTTTGATGCACTTGATGTCCATCTCCAGTGCCAGTTGAAGCCCAATGATTAGCGCTTCATATTCTGCCTCATTATTAGTCAGCGACTTCATGACAGCACAAGAGTTGTGGAGGATGCCACCTTGTGGCGATACAAAGACTACCCCTGCGCCTGAGACATAGTCTGTGAGGCCGCCGGCCCTTTTGATTGTCCGAGAGGCACCATCAAAATATAACTCCCAGTATGGGAGGTCAAGGGTGAGGACACCTGGCTCCATCTGTGGTGGGACTTTTTCAGAAGACTCCTCGATTTCTTGAGAAGGTACCCGCACCTCTTCATCGGGTAGCTCGAAGTTGAGTGGCGAATCTTCTGGCACAGGGTGCGCTGCTAAAAACTCCGCCATTCCTTGTCCCTTGATCGCCTTGCGTGGGACGAAGGTAATGTCGAACTCCATGAGGATAAGCGCCCATTTACCGAGCCTGTCGGAAAGGACGGGCTGACTGAGCAGAAACTTGAGTGGATCACACTTGGAGATGAGCTCCACCCGGTGAGCTAGAAGGTAGTGTCTCAACTTCTTGACAGCAAACACCAAGGCTAGGCACACCTTTTCCATAGGAGTATATCGGTGTTCGGGCCCTATCAACTTCCGGCTGAGGTAGTATAGTGGCTGCTCCTTGCCCTCTTCATTGATCTGGGCTAGCAGAGCCCCTAAAGAGGCATCCATGGCTGCAATGTAGAGGATAAGGGGTTTCCTTCTGACGGGTGCCCCTAAGACTTGAGGAGTAAATAGATATTCCTTGATTTGCTCGAAAGCCTTCTGACAATCTTCGTCCCATATGAAGGGTGCTCCTTTCTTCATCAATTTGCCGAAAGGGAGACATCTTCCGGAAAGGTTAGAAATGAATCGCTTAATATAAGCGAGTCTTCCTTGAAGAGATCTGAGCTCTGTCAAGTTCTTGGGCGGAGGCAGTCCCCTTATGGCCTTGATTTTATCAGGGTCAATTTCTATGCCTCGGTATCTGACGATGAAGCCAAGGAACTTGCCACTGGAGACGCCGAAGGCACACCTCATCGGATTCATCTTGAGTTGGTACTGTCGAAGACTCGACGCAGATCAGCCAAGTGATCTTCCCGCCTCTTTGTCTTGACGACCAGATCATCGACGTAGCATTCGACAAGGTCATGTAGCATCTCGTCGAAGATCTTGGTCATTGCCCTTTGATAGGTTGCGCCAGCATTCTTCAGACCGAACGGCATCCTTTTGTAGTTGAAGATCCCCTTAGGAGACCGGAAAGCCGTATGGCCTTTATCTTTGATGGCCATGCGGATTTGATTATAGCCCGACGATCCGTCCATAAAAGACAAGGCTTCGTGACCGGTGGTCATATCAACCATTGTCTCAGTGATTGGGACAGGAAAGTCGTCCTTCGGGCATGCTTTGTTCAAATCCCTGAAGTCTATGCAGACTCGAACTTGGTCGTTCTTCTTCTTGACAGGGACTATATTGGCGAGCCACACGGGGTACATGCAATGCTCTATGAAGTCCACATTGAGCATCTTGTCGACCTCAGCATTGACCTTCAACTCCAGCTCGTGGCGCATACGCCTTTGAGCTTGCTTGGCTTGACTGTTGAAAGTATTGCCAGCTCATGTTCAGCCACAGAAGGATCGAGCCCGGGCATTTCTTTATAAGTCCAGGCGAAACAATTCATGAACTCTTCTAAAAGCTGTCGATACGACTGCCTTTCTTCCTCGCTGAGGAGAGCACTTATGAAGGTGGGACGACGGTCATTGTTGCTTCCGAGATTAATCTCGATCAACTCGTCCACAGTTGCTTGGCCACCGTCTTCAAGCTCCGGTGGAGCTGGTTGGAGGTCGACGAAGTCTCCCTCGTCATCAGTATTTGCTTCATAGACATCAAATTCCTCGAAGCACTCTTGCTCGTGGCTTGAAGTCGAAGGATTTGCTTCGTCTTGCTGATGATTAGCAGGCTGAGCAGCTCTTCCCGCTGAAGGGTGGTCGTTGTTGACTCCCGATGAAGGTGATGGTGTCATTGACACCTCACCGGACTCCCTTACAGAGTCGCCGATCCCGGGCTCAACTTCCGTTTGCCCGTGAGGAGGAGATAGCAGTCCTATGGTGTTGACTGCAAAATGGACCTCGAAGTCCGTCTCCTGGTCATAGCCAAGTCCCCGTGTATCTTTGCGGGAGAAAGGAGGTTGCCCGCGGACCTGTGGAGGGTTCCACAACTGATGGAAGTATGCCGCTCGCGCGGGGTCCAGAGTTTGCGGGATGTGCTGCTTTTTACACATTTCCTTGATGTAGTTGGGCATATCATCCATCTCCTGGACTGGTCTGGCGCCACATCGGTGGGGGTATCCCAGCCGAAGTCATCTTCAGGAGGGCACTGTGGGACTAAGTCACCTTTATAAATGATGATCGGCTTGTTCCCTTTACCCTTGTCGCGTCTCCTTCTTCGTTGATAGGAGACTGTGAAGGTCTTCAACGGCTCCACCTCATACTCTTCCCGTTGGGACGAGAGTTGAAGGCACTTGGGTGGTAAGGAGATACTCCCATCAATGACCCGGCTGATGAGGTTGGCTTCAAAGTCAACACTCCGCCTTTCTGGTTGAGTCGGCTTGGAGGTGGCACTAAGGCTCAGCCTGTGCAACTTTACTATGTCTTGGTTAACAGTGAAGAGCTGCCCTTCCTCGACTTCATGGTCCACCTTTTGCTTTCCCTTGTCTTTTAAAGGCTCGGGGATTTTGTTAAAGTGGGTTTCCCAAAATACAGTGATGTATCGGCCAGATGGCACTCATTGGGGTGGAACGGGGTTTGATCTGCAAATATCGTATATTGCTCCCCTTCCTTGGCATATTTAATGCAATGATGCAGAGTTGAAGGAACAACCCAGTTTTCATGCAGCCATGGTCTTCCAAGCAGCACCTTGTAAGATGTGTCGGAGTTGATAATATAGAATGTCGCTTGGGTGACAAAATCCCCCAAGGCAAGTTTGACCTCAACCCGACCAAGCGCCTCCTCAGAACCCTGATTGAATCCCGAGATCTTTACAGCGGTTACCTTCTGTAAATAAGGTGACAAGTATAGAGACTTGAAAGTCTTCAAAGGCATGATGTTGACGGCTGCTCCAGCGTCAACCAAAATGTGATTCACATCATGTTCATTGATCGTCCCCCGTATATATAAGGGGCGGTTATGACACGGAGAGGACAGCAACATGTCTTTGTCCGTGAAGGAAATGTTGGCTGTGAGTGCCTCATATGCCTGGGCTTGCAACTCTGCAACATGGGCTTCATATACCTCTCGGTCTTGGAGTATCTTGACAAGAGCCTCCCGAAGATCCTTGCTCCAGGCGATGGCCTCCCAAATGGTGACATTTGTTGGGAACCGCTTCATATGATGAATGATTTTGCGGTCCGCCCGAGCACGGGTCTTGTCAAATGGCGAGATGATCTCCGCCAGTCTTCGGTGCCTGGCGGGGCTTCTCCCACTTAGAAGGGCGTTCCTCCGCATTCTGGCCTTCCGCATCTTCTTGGAACAGCGGAGCCAAAGACTCCTCTGGAGGTGGCAAAGGCTCATCATGCTGGTCTTCATTAGAAGGATCGGCCTGGCTCGCGGGCTCGTCCCTGTTGGAGGGGTCGGCCTGCTCTGACGCCTTCTCGCACTTTGGCGATTTGGCTGGCTCCTCTTCTTCATCATAGGAGGTGATGGTAAAAGGGACGCCACCCGGCTTAGCCGTTGAGGTGGGGCCTGAACCCTCTGAGGGGCTGAGGATGAAGGGGATCCCCCGAACTTGAGTTTCCGGGACAGGACTCGGCTTCTCCCCTCTAAATATTATGACCCGATCGAGGGCCAGGGGGCCTTCACGTCCCCGGCCATTCCTTGCCGGGCGACGCTGATATGTTGCCACAGGAGCCTTGCCTCCAGTGCTATCGGCCGTGGGACAGTAAATGTTATCAGGTGGCGGAATCGCCACCATGTTGCAGGAGAGCTCTTGCAGCATTTCCTCGAGCATCTCGACAGTGAGCTCCTCATCTTTGTAGAATAATGAGAGCTCCTCTGGGAATGGAAAGTCTTCACCCTCTTCAAGACGGTGAACCATTTCCTGGAGCCATTGCAGGAGACGGGCTTTGCGCCCAAGCTTGTCCCAGGGAATATATTCGTCTAGAGTGACGACCCTGGTGGGGCGAGGGGGAGTGTACTCCTCCAGCTCATCGATGAGCTTTTGAAGTCTTTGTATAGGAGTTGGCTCCTTAGGGGCCTCCATAGCAGCGGCTTGCTCGGCTTGCTTCTTCAATCTCCTCTTCAAATTCTTCCTGCGGTTCTTCTCTTGCTTCTTTTGGCGTGTTGTCTCTTGAGAAGAAAGGGGAGTTTGCTTTGGAGGTGGGACTCGCTTGCCCCCAGAATTCTGCTTTTTGCTCCGGGCTGGCTCCTTAGGGGCCTTACTGCCGCGGCTTTTTCTGGGGGCAACCTTGGTCCAAATAGCCTCCTCCGGCTGAGGCTGGAAGGTGGCATTGATTGTCTGAACAATTATTTCAGGAGGCAACTCCTGGAACTCTGCCAGTCCACAGTGGGGCCTCTGGGGGCTTTGTAGTTCCACCGACTTTGCTTGGGCTAGTGGGTTGGCTTGCTTGAGCTGCTGAGGCCTTTCTACAATTGGCGGCCTCGTTGGGCTGACAGAGGCCTTAATTGGGGCCTTCGCGGGCTCAAGAGGTTGAGTCCTCTCCACGACTAATGGCCTTGCTGACTTGGCAGGAGTTTTGACTGAAGGCTCTGACGCCTTGGCTTTGCCTTTGTTGTCTGGCCGAAAGTTCTCTCTTATGACGATGCCAGGCTGACTGGACCTGGGACGGGCCTTGGAACTCTCTCCCGCGGCTTGGCTTCCTGGGCACTGTTGGCAGTTTCGGCCGAAACCGATACGTTTTGGCCGAAACGTATCTATTTCGGCCATAACTGATACGAAAAGGCCCTTAATCACTCTAGCAATCCGAAACTAAAGGGAGGTATCGTTTTCGGGCGAAACTGATACTGGTTTCGCCCGAAACCAGTCAGTTTCGGCCCGAAACCATTTGGTTTCGGCCGAAACACGTGAACTTATGGCCCTTATGCTTTGCTGTCATGCCCCCGAAACCCCACTACCCACAGGTTTCGGCCGAAACCTTCCCCCCTGCTGTATGCTGTCTGCGAGTGTGTTGTCTGCTGCTGTGTTGCTGCCGCTGCTGTGCTGCTGCCGCTGTCGAGCTGCTGCTGCTGTGCTGTGGTTGCTGCCTGCTGCAGTAGCTGTCCGACCAAGGGTGAAAGGCCGCGTCTGCTGCGACTGCTACGCCTGCTGGAGGTGGACAGGCCCGACAGGGAGAGGCCGAGAGGGAGCCTTCTTGCTGCGCACACCGGGGGCCAACACAACTTCAAGGGTTTGTTTGTTTTGTTTGAGGTTAATTTTATTGGGTTTTGTTTGATTATTTTGTTGTGTTCTTTTGGTTGGGTTAAAAATTTGGGGTGAGCAAGCCTTGCTTATTAAGTTTCTTCCAAGGGTGATTAAGGGCTTAAGGGTTAATTGCTAATTAAACCCTAACCAATTTATAAAAATTGGGGCTTTTGTGGCTTTTATCTAAATTGGTTTGCTTAGGCTCAATTGAAGTTAAATTAAGGTTCATTGAGGATTTTGGGGTGGGATCATGCGGGTAATTATTTTTTCCCAAGGGTGATTAAGAGTTAATTGCTAATTAAGCCCTAATTAGGTCATAGAAATTGGGGCTTTTGTCTAATTCGAGTTTCTTAGCCACAATTGAAGGTTAATTAAGTTTCATTGATGAATGTGGGGTGGGATCATGCTGGGATTATATTTTTATGAAGGGTGATTAGGGCTTAATTAGTAATTAAGACTTAATTAGTTCATAAAAATTGGGCCTTTTGTCTAATTCGAGTTTCTTAGCCACAATTGAAGGTTAATTAAGTTTCATTGACGAATGTGGGGTAGGATCATGCTAGGATTATATTTTTATGAAGGGTGATTAAGGGTTATTTGGTAATTAAGCCCTAATTCATTCATAAAATTGGGTCTTTTGTTTTGTACTTACAATTGTTTGTCTTTGACTGTGTAACTTCTTAATGCAGCATCATGCCTAGACGTCAGCAAACACAGGAGCAGCAAGGGCAGGAGGATTTGGGGTGGGCCCACATGTCCTTAGTTGATGCTAAGAGAAGGTTAAATGTAATTATTGTGGTAGGGAGATGTATGGCGGAATTACCAGAGGCAAGCAACATTTGGCAGGGGTACGAGGAGAGGTGAGATAATGTGACCACTGTCCACGAGAGATGCGAGAGGAGATGCGCCAGTGCCTTTTGGGGAAAAAGGAGAGGGTGCAACAAAGGGCTGAGGATGAGGAGGAAATTGCTGAGGAGATTTCTGGCAGAAGGGTTAGGAGGGATGATGATGAGGAAGGCACTGAAGATTCTGATACGGAGCTGACTGAAGCAAGGGAGCTTGAAGAAGCCGCTCGAAGGAAAGGAAAGGCACCCATGGGTTCAGGAGGGACCTACTCAGTACAGGCTGTACAGCTGCACGACGTCCTGATGTTGCTGCCCCGCCCCCGCAGACGCAGAGAGTAGGCCCCATGGACAGTTATCTCCACAGAAGGCCCCAGACTACACAACCTAAGATCAAAAGTGCATTAAGAGGGGTCAAAAAATCTGCAGAAGTTGCAGGGCATGCATTTAAAAGCATCTGTAAATGGTTTTTTCATGCAGGTGTCCCTGCACATGCTGCTGAAAGTGAATATTTTCAACCTATGTTGAATGCCATAGCAGATGCTGGCCCTGGCTTGAAGGCGCCGTCACGTCGGGACATATACGGGCGTGGGCTTGAGGCAGAGGTTCAGGAGCTCCATGACTGGGTTCAAAGCTTCAAGCAAATATGGATGGAGAGAGGATGCACTATTATGTGTGATGGTTGGACTGGTACCACGAAAAAGTCCATGATTAACTTTTTGGTGTATTGCATCGAAGGTACAATATTTGTAAAATCTGTAGATGCATCAGATTTTGAAAAAACTGCCAATTATTTGTTTCATTTGATGGACAACATGGTTGACGAAATTGGTGAAGAAAATGTTGTACAAGTTGTGACTGATAATGAAGCTAGTTATAAGGCTGCAGGGAGGAAATTGATGCATAAGCGCATGTATTTATATTGGCTCCCATGCGCAGCACATTGTCTTGATCTCATACTTGAAGACATAGGGAAGGACAAACATGTGAAGAATACGGTTAAAAGGGCACAAAAGATTACCCAGTATATTTATGGCCATCCTAGGATATTGAACATGTTCAGGGAGCATGCAAGTGGGGGGCGGGATATCATCCGTGCAGGGCCCACTAGATTTGCTTCAAATTTCATTTCTTTGGAGTCTCTCCATAGGTATACTGTTGAACTCAATTATTACTTCTTTATCCTTATAGTTATGATCCGTATTTGATTCAAAATTTATTTCTTTGCACATGTATAAGAATGAGTTGAAAGCTTTCATGTACCACAATGCCCTGCGGGAATACATCGACAAGGGCAATGTTGATGCTCAGATGGATTATTTGGATGTTTGTCAAATCGTGGACGACAACAAATTCTAGGGCAGAGTAACACGATACATGAAAGTAGTCACCCCCCTCGTGAAGGTCCTAAGATTGGTGGATGGCGATGACAAGAATGATATGGGATATCTGTATGAGGTCATGGACCGTGCAAAATTGGAGTTGCAGGAGTCCCTTCCCAAAGAACATGCAAAGTGGTGAAAGATTATTGACCATAGATGGGACACCACATTACACCACGACTTGCATGCAGCTGGTGAGTGATTATTTGTATTCATATATTATTGACCATACATTAACTAAATACAAATGCAGGTTATTTTCTGAACCCTCGATTAATGTACAATGCCAATGCACATGTTGATGCCGAGGTGCTTCAAGGCACTTTAAAAGTCATTGGTCGTTTATCGAGGACACAAGATAAGAGGCTTCAGGCGGAAGTAGAGGTTGGTCTGTTTGATTTCATGAATAAGAGGTATAGAATTTACTTGCGTAGTTATGCTAATCTATTATGTAATTTTTGTAGATGAACTCCTATAGAATGAGAAGTGGGACGTATTCTGAATCCCAATTGCAATACGCAGTGGGAAGAGTGAGCCCAGGTATACTTCATCTTTGTGCTTTCTTTGCAATTACATCTTCCTTAATTAATTTTTATTTACATCTTATATTTATTTGTTTATGGTTGATTGGTGTAACAGCTGACTGGTGGATCATGGTGAACAATAGAGAATTGGGCAGTTCTGCATTGGCTTTCATTGCAATCAGGGTGTTGAGTCAAACCACATCAGCAAGCCAATGTGAAAGAAATTGGAGCACGTTCAGCCTTATACACTCAAAGGTTCGCAATCGGCTAAAGGCTGATCGGTTAGAGAAATTAGTGTACTGCCACTACAATATGAGGTTAAGAATAAAGAATATGAGGTTGAAACAACAGCTGCGAGACAAACGCGTCGCCGAGGATGCCGCCGCAGAGATTGATGTGGATGCCTTATTTGATGATGATAATCCCTTGCAGTCTTGGGTGGAGACACGAGAGCAGGTTGATGAGCCCGTTTTTGATGTTGATGATAGAAGATGGGTAGAGGGCATACTTGATGAAGATGAGGCAAGATATCCCGAATTAAGAAGCAAATCAAAGAGGGCCAGAGATACTCATGCGCACCAGTCTAGGGTGGTTGATGACACTGAGGAGCAGTTCGAGTTTGAGCCAGCTAGACACTCAGATACAGATAGCAGGCCAGTCACTCCTAGAATGTCCTTCAGAAGAAGTACATCAGTGCATGGGCAAACTGAGAGGACAAATGTTGCTGCTCGAGAGGACCCGACAATTGAGCAGTTGAAGCAGATTTATGTGAGGCATGCGTCAAGGGATAAAGGACTCATGTCAAAGATCACTGAAAAATTGGCACCACAAGAGAAAAAAGCATCCCCGAAGGCTAAAAGGCGACTGGTTTCTTATGGTTCTCATGATGATGATCATCCCGGAGGTGCTGCAGGTGATACTAGTGCTGCAGGTGGTACTACTGGATACAGTCAAGGTCAGCAAGGATATGGTTCACCAGGTTACGAAGGTGGCCAACAGGAAACAGCTATTTATGGGTCGTGGAATTATGAACCATTATTTCAGTTCCATCTATATCTGACCAGTTCCTCTTCTCTTCCTCAAGATTCCTATGTTGATATTGGATTCGAATCAAGCCAACCAAACACTCCAAGAGGGATCCAAAGAGGGATGCAGGACTTGACTACCTCATTGTTTGGTTATAGTGAATATAGACCATATATGCAACCTGGTTATGGGTATCGACATCAAGGGCCAGACGATGAGGGAGAAGTTTCTTCTAGTAATTATTATCCATATTAGGTAAGAATCAATGAATTTTTGTAACATTTATTTTGTCTAATTTGGTTTATTGTACTGCTTGTATTAATGTACAATGGAATATTAGTTTAACTTTCACATGTTCAATGTTTGAAGTTCGATGCGTAGTTGTCTACTTCAAGGTTATTGCACTAACTTATACAGTCAATCGTATAGGAGAAAAATGACAAGACAACAGTCAATCCTATACTACAAGGTTGGGACCCACTTCTAGTAATGCTTTTTCAGGAACTAGGTAACTTATTCATGCTCAACAGAAAATCGTATAGGAGAAAAATGACAAGACAACTGTCGATCCTGAAAAATATATTAATCAAGCTAGCCAGCATAATTCCCCTGCCAATATGGTCCTGCTTCAGACCAGCCAACCCAATGTACAGACTTTGAGCTACAGCAAATGGACAATGTACAGACTTTGTATGCATGGAACACACGGGCTGTACAGACTTGGTCCAAGAGTGTATAGATTTGCTATGAAGATGCATGGAGAATGTATAGACTTGTTGGATGTATAGACTTGATGGATGTATAGACTTGCTCAGTTATCAGCTAATGGATGTATAGACTTGCTAGCATGCACCGACTTACAGAAGACATTATTTCATCATCAATGCACAAGAATGCACAAGGGGCACACACAACAACAACAATTCACACTATCATCATCATTCTTATGTGGTGACTCATTGAGTTGCTATTATCAAAACATCAACACACTATCTTTAAAAAATGTACAATGGAATATTAGTTTAACTTTCACATGTTCAATGTTTGAAGTTCAATGCGTAATTGTCTACTTCAAGGTTATTGCACTAACTTATACACTCAAATACATGTGTATTATTTTTCATGATTTTAAGTGATTATTTAAATTTTTTATGATTTTTTTCAGATTTTTTAGATATAATATGTTTTTTTAAAACCTTTTAATTGGGTTTCGGCCGATTTCGGCCGAAATCGATACTGAGTCGTATCGGTTTCGGACCCGGTCGAAACCGAGTCCGAAACCGAGTTTGCCATCCCTGTTCCTGGGTTTTGGACCCTATGCTCTTTATAGGTGGCCTTGCCCTTGGTGAGTAACGGAAATTCATCATTTTCCGTGGGCTCACTTGGTCGGGCTAATCGGGAGAAAGCTTCAGTTTCTCGCCGAACCTGCTAGAGAGTCTCCCTGGCGGCCTCTGCAAGACGCAACCTTGTCATGGAGTTCCCTTGAGTATCGACAACCCCTCTCTGGATGAGGGCTTCAATGAAGTCCTGAACCTCATGGCATTGCCGAGTAAGGTGAGACACCCTTGCATGATACTTGCAATAGCGGGAGTGACTCTTGGTCGTCTCATTGTAATAAGACGGTGGGTCACGTGTCAGCACCCAGCCATCCTCCAGAAGTTTGTCAAAAACCTTCTCAGTGTCTTCCTTAGGAAAAGAACACTGATGAAAGAGTCGCCACCCCGGATACCATAGTGTGGATTTGGGCGGCTGGGAACTGGCTCCCTCGGAACTGACTCCTTCCTCTTGTAGCTCGGAGAGCTGGAAAGCTGTTGCAGCATGTATGACATTGACGGAGAAGTGAAGACTCCTTCGTGCATGCGGCTGCGGTGGGTCGACTAGAAATTCGCCCATATTAACCTTCCCTCGCCTGATTAAGTCTTCGGCGAGGTCCTTAAACAGCTCACAGTTGTGGATAATATGGCCAACAACTTCATGATATGGGCAATAGCCCTGATGAAAAGCAGCACCTGGTGTCTGCTCCAAAGGTGACGGGCTTATCAGCCCTGCTCGCTGGCATGCGAAGAAGATGTTTGGAGTCTTCTCGCAAGGGAATGAATATAACTTCTCTGGGAGCTCAACTTGAAGTGGAGCCTCCTCGCCTTCCGGTGAGTCCTCCTCGTCTTCGGATGAATCTGAGGATTCTTCATAGAGCCAGCCCCTGAGCGGAGCCCGACTCGCGGGTGATACACCCGCCTCCCGTATGTGGACTCGAGCTAACTCCCTGGCAAATGGGCCAAAGGGGAAGGTGGACAACTGCTGATCAATGCTTTCCAGGAACTGCAGCATGCGCCTCTGTTCTAGTTGCAATTGTCGGATTTCTCCTCGGATTTTTCGAATAGTCCTCCGCAGTGCTAAACATTCTGGGAATGGAGAAGGAGTGGCTATGGGACCACCATTGGGCTGTCGACTTGAGGGCCCGGCTTCGGAGGCATTGGAGCTTGAGGCCATCTCCACCATATGGACCACATTAGCCGACCGGTTCGATCGGCTCTAGGCATGAGGCTGGGGTGGGTCGACTGCATGGCCCAGCATATTCACCAAGCCCTTTTGAATGAGCTCTTCTGCTATATTCTTGAAAACATAGCAATCCCCAATGCTGTGACCTAACCTTCGGTGATACACACAATAGGTGGGATCCTCTGTCTTATCCACCTCCACGGGCTTCCGCGGATCTGGCAGAGTGACGAGCTGCTCCTTCATACATAGATCAAAGAGCATCTTGGTATGCTCCTTTCTGAAGGAATAAGGCGTCTTCATGCGTTCCGCTAAGAAAGATGCATTTGTCTTATTGTCAGACTTCTTGCCCTTTCCTTCCCCTTTATCTCCATTTGTCGGGGAGAAGTCCACGGCATTCACTTCCTTATCGCTAGCCAGACGGTCTTTGGAGGGTTTGCCTTTTGTAGAGGCTTGTGCAGGGTGATCAGCGAAGAACATCTCAATATCCGCCACCACCGTGTTGAGCTGGTCGAAGCCTCTGATATTGGAACCCAGAAGCTTCTCACTGACTTCTGCCGAGAGACCCCTGCGGCAGATGGTGATCGCATCTTCAGGCGTCGGAGGGTTATCGCAGCGCATGCTGACGTCCCTCCATCGCTTGATGAAGTCCAATGTTGTTTCACCCTTCTTCTGTCGAAGGGAAAACAAAGTTCTGCTAGGAGACTTTGCGTTCGACCATTTGGAAGCGGTCGACAAACTTCTTTTGCATATCAGTCCAATCAGATACTAAATTGGGCTTTAACCTTGAATACCATTGGAAGGCGGTGCCAGTCAAGGACGTGGCGAAATACCGCAGCAAGTATGCCTCTTCCAGGGCTAATTCACCCATGGTCGTCATGTAATAGGCCAGGTGTTCATGTGGAGAACCCTGCCCGTTGAACTTCTGGAGCTTCGGGGCCTTTGGGCAATCTGGTGGAAGCTTCTTGAATTGATGATGGAGGGGATATGTCACGCTGTACAACTCAACGGTGGCCACTCCCTCCCCATGTTGAGCAAACTTCGCCTCTACAATGCGTTCAATCACTTGCTTCTGTGCCATGAGGCTTTCTGCAGCAGGAGTAGCAGATGACCTCGCATTAGCTTCATGCGGCGGGACTTCGAAGTCCACCGCCAGTGGGAGTCTTGCAGCGGTGACAGAGGCATCAGCCGCAACTGGAGTGGGGGAGGGTTGTTGATCCTCTCCAGCCGGTGCCGCCTGAGGCAGGGTAGGAGCCTCCTTTTTGCGCAATAACGACTGGAGCAGTTTCTTGAGCTCTTGGTTCTCCCGTCGAAGCTCTTCCACTGTGGGGGCCGGTGGCTCTTCCCCCAGCTCTTCTTCGTGCCGGGAGTGACTGTCCTCATCAACACTTTGGACGTCTGCCTGGCGCTCTTCTTACCGTGCCGGCTCGGGCTGAGATGTACCGCCAGCCGGCGCCTGTTGCGTTCGTGCTAGAATCCGGGAGACCGGCTTTGACCTCCTCAAATATTGGATGGGTTGGTCAAGCTCTCCCGAGGTGTTCTCGGGATGTTTGTCGCCGGAGGTGGCGTAAGAGGTGAACAATTAGACGGTGTTATCTGTCACCTGGACCACCCGCTTTTTCCTGGGCGGTTGTCGCTCCGGCTTGGGCGGCCTTTCAAGTCTGTCAAAGACAGACACTTGGGATGTAGATGCTTGAGGGGAGCGATCCTCCTCCGTGTGCGTGAAACTGTCCCACGGGGAGGTCGGCCGCACTTTCTTGCCAGCTCCACGGCGCTTCTGCCCCCGTAGGGGCTGGGTTGTAAACCCCGGAGAGACCGAGGCTTCAGTGCTCGGTGGACTCCGCATCCGCTAAGTTCCGACATGCGGAAGGGCTCTTCCGCCCTGGCACGCCTTATAATCCGGGCCTCCTCCTTGGTGACCCAGATCTTCTTCAAGTGGAGTTGGCGCTCCTCCACTTGGTTGCCCCCTATCCTTGGACGGGGAGCTCGTGGCTTGAGCCGTTGCAGAGGACCCTGGGTTGCCGACGGTACGGCAGACTCCTTCGCTCCGTCCTCCCGGACTTGTCGGAGGGGCTCGAAGCGGTTGGAGGTAGAAATAGTCGGGATATGACGATCCCGTGGTAGGATTGGCTCGCCTCCATCGAGCCGGATGCGGATGTCTCCGACAATTGCAGTTTTGCCGGAACGCGATGCCGGCGCTGCAGGCTTTGTACCCTTGCGGCTACGACGTTGCCCCCGTTGAGCAGGAGCAGCGGTGGTGACGCCTACCGTGGGCATGGCGTCGTTAGGGCGACGTCGCTGCCCCCGTTTAACAGGGGTGGTACCTCTAAGGGTGGCCGCAGTGGATTTGGTGCCGTAACGGCGACGGCGTTGCCCCCGTTGAGCAGGGGCGACGTCAACAGTGACTTGATTGACCGAAAAGATCCGGCCAATAGCTGGGGCAGAAGGCCTGACACCTTCGGCCGTTGACATGGCAGTCGAGGTGGCTCGACTGATTATCGGGATGAAGGGCTGGACACCCTCAGCGGTTGTTTTCTTGGCCGAGTGAACCCGACCAGTTGATGGGGCCGAGGGCCTGATGCCCCCGCTAATTGTATCATTGACCGGGCCAACCCGGTCGGCTGCCGAGATTGAGGGTCTGACACCCCCAATGATAGTCTTATTGACCAGGCTGATCCGGCTAGTTGCTGGAGCCGAGGGCCTGACACCCCCGACAGTTGCCTTGTCGACCGGGCGGACCCGGCCAGTTGTTGCAGTAGAGGGCCTGACACCCCCAATGGTGGTCTTGTTGACCGGACTCACCCGGCCAGTTGCTGGAGCCGAGGGCCTAACACCCCCGACTACTGTCTTCTCAACCGGGTGGACCCGGCCAGTTGATGGGGCCGAGGGTCTGACGCCCCTGACAGTTGTCTTCTTGACCGGGCGGACCCGGCCAGTTGCTGGAATAGAGGGCCTGACACCCTCAGCGACTGTCGTCACAGTCGTGGTTGAGCTGATCTCAACCACGGGCACAACGCCCAGAAAAAAGGTCGAGCCGACGATTGCTGGGAAGTCGCCGAAAACGAGTGGGGTCGCCAGGTATCCCACCCTGGCGTGGTTAGCGACGATCTCGGGGCCGTAGGTAAGGGCGGCCATCACTGCTGTTGTTGTTGGTGGTGGTGGTGGTGGTGCGTAGCACGAAAGGAGTGGCGTGCAGATGAACGAAGAGCTCTCAGACGAGCGGTGAAAAGTATGCCCTCCTCTTCCCGTCCTGTAAAAGGAAGAGGAGGAAGTCAGAACCTAAAAGAGAGTTTTGGGGAATGACTCTGACAGAAAGGCAGGAAATGTCCCACCGGACGTGCCAGTCTGTGAGACACGGAAAAAATCTAATCTGAGTTTTTTATCGTAGATAAAGATATAGATTTTGTTCTTTTTGAAAAGAAACATCCCCCTCTAAGTATAAAGGGTGATTCCGTGTGTGCGCATAGTATCTCATACGATTTGGATTCGGGTGTTGGACCTCTCCCCACTGACCGGAGTCAGTGTTGATTTACATCGGTCTAACGTCCGAACACCTTTGTTTAACTGCCAAAGAAATCCCCAAAGTCTTTTACAGGGTTCTGATGTTAAGGACACTCTCGTTCGGGGAGCTCTCCATTCATTCACCACCAACAAGTAGACAAGGTTAGAGCTAAGTCTAGACAAAACCCCAAGATTTGGGAATAGGGATGCGAGCATGCAAAAGCCATAGGCATTTTTGAAGCAACGGGGAGTTTACTGGACCCTGAGGGTGTTTTGGTAATTTTTCAGGCCAGGAGCATTTCTAGAATTTTCGGACTGGAGCGGAAGTAGGATTGGATTCCTGACTTCTCTAAGGCTCTGAGGCTCTTTCTGGAGGGTTTCAGGGTCTACTGAGCCATTTCTAGGTCATAGGGGTATTTTGATAATTTTACCACATCTTAGACCTAGATTTAAGGTGATACCCGAGTGTTGGACTGAGCAAACAATACTCCCAGACCGAAAGGATGACAATGGGTTTCATAGAAAGCGTTCATTTGTCAATTTGACTGGAGGAAGGGTATATATGCAATTTTCGGAAGCAGGGCGGGTCCGCCCGCCCCAAGCAATCCCGCGCGGGACTGTCTGCCTCCGGGGCGGACCCGTCCGGGTGACGGCGACCCCGTACGGGTCCCCCCGGCCCCGAACGTGTCTTCTCCTGCTGGATTATAATAAAAAGGGGGTCTCCAGGGCTTTGAAGTTTCGAGTTCTCGCCATGTCTCGTGGAGAATAGCGAGAAGGAGCGCCTCTTTGTTCGTTTGTCATCTTCCTCGAGCCGTAGGCAGCTGCGGGAGGACGAGTTGTTGTCCGTGCTTCCCGGAATTTAGTCACATGGGAAATCAAAATCCCGGAATTTAGTCACATGGGAATTTAGTCACACTTAAATTTAGTCAAACACTAAGGTGATACACCGTATCGAAACCTCGTCACATGGGAAATCAAAATCCCGAAATTTAGCATGATAAATTACGGGTGCAACAGAGGCGAAAATGTTTAGAAAGTATGTCACCATTTTTTTACATTGCAATGGTCTCTACTTGCCAGCTATGCTCACTGCTCTTCACTGGCTAGTAGCTGTTGCTGGAGCTGGAGCTGGAGCATCTACTTTCAGGCATCGAACAGTGAGCATTTAGTATTAACATAGGTGGATGAGGGACTGCACTTGGGATGTTGGCAAGTGGGAATGCTCGTAACGTATATGACAGCTTCCAATGAGAGTACAGCGGCAGCTATGGATGAATGAAAGAGGTGGTGGCAAGGGTTCCGAAGGATCAGGAAGGGCAATATGACGGTTTGGAAGGGTTGGGATTAAAGGAATATATAATATGTGGAATGTTTTGTTTCATACATTAAAGTGGACCTTAGTGTTTGACTAAATTCAAATATTACAAATTTCTAATAAACCCCTGCAGTTAAATTGGGGTCTAAAACCCCTGAAGTCTTAAAAATGTGCTTTTATGTCATATATTACTGTATAATTAATTCTTCTTGTAAAAAATGTGTGACATCTACGATTCTACAATTGTTTTCCATTTGCCTACCTTTTTTTGGAGCCTCGGTTCTCACATCCATTTCTCTCAGTTTCCCTACTTTTCTCTCTAAGTTTGACGACTTTGCTTTTGGGTTTTGTGAAAGGGAAATCATATCATCCACTTTCAAAGAAAAATAGGGAACCATACATCTGTATATTACTTAGTACGTCATCCTTGTCCACTAATGAAATGCCAGACCACTTTCTATAAAATTTTAAAGGATACATGGGGGGAAAAAGAATTGATATGTTTGTCAACTAAATGTGGTTAATATCCTCTCTAAAAAGGCTTGCATAAGCAATTAAGATGTTTCTCGGTTATTGAACTTGCAGAAGCACGAGTATTGTTGTATGAATTTCTAATTCATTTTAAGGTACTAGGGAGAGTTGGAATTACTTCCATAATATTGGATTTTTTATGTGATTTCACAAGTGTGGGACATCAAACACTGACATGATGATACACTTTCTACTTGTTGGCAAGTGTAGAATCTATGGGAGGCAATGGAACACAGATGTTGAAAGATATTTCAGCAGCTCTGGAGCATAGGGGATGAGGGATACGGATAAGAAAAGATGGTGTTCGTGCATCTGTTTTTTGTGCATGTTTCTCTCTCCATCATGCATGTGTATTTTGTGCCTGTTTCTCTCTCCCACCCTCTATCTCCCCCTCCCCACCCCCCACGAGTGTGTTGGTTGGGTGGCATTGGTGGGTGGGAAAGAATGGGATGTGGGTGTGTGGGTGGATGGGTGGCTGTGGAGATGAGGGTGTGTGTGTGTCGTGTGTGTAGTCAGGTGGGTGTGCGGGGTGTGGATGAGGGTGAAAGTGGGTGGGGATGTGTGGTGTGTGTGTGACTACACCCATGCTCATGTTTGTGGGCATACACACATGTCAATCACTAGTGCAACCCCCCCCCCCCTCCAAGGCTCTTTCTGGCTATAGGCTTCTGAGTTATTTCTCTTTCGGCCTACTGCTTAAATCTTGGAAGATTGTCTTTTGATCATCTAGTACTCTTGCCACTGCATGATTATGCGCAAGTGTTAGTGCTTAATGTGAGCTACCTTTTTTTTTGGAAAGTTGGTGGATGGATCATCCAAAGTGGGTGTGCAAGAATGGAATATTGTAATTTTTATTTTTCATGGCGGTTGCACGATTCCCTGTCTGTCAGCTAATTCTATGTTATTGTAATTGCAGGGTGGCCAAGTATCAAGAAGCAAATCCTGCTGTATACACTATCATTACATTT
The DNA here is from genome assembly GCA_022559845.1 of Amorphophallus konjac. Taxonomy (NCBI): domain Eukaryota; kingdom Viridiplantae; phylum Streptophyta; class Magnoliopsida; order Alismatales; family Araceae; genus Amorphophallus; species Amorphophallus konjac. Next base: position 348,576 of record JAHNEJ010001850.1, on the reverse strand, counting down.
CCCTTTCTGTTTGCGGTCATGTTTGGTGATTGGGGACATGGCATATGCATGTTACTTGCAACATTGTATTTCATAGTCAGGGAAAAGAAACTCTCTAGTCAGGTAAGCAATTCTTATTATTGATGTATATGTGGACATATTACATTGTGAAACTATGATTGCATGGACGTCTAGTGTAGAATCTGCAGTTTTATCCAGGATGACATTGGATGCAAGATTTTAATTGAGGCCATTCAGTCCTTATTGTTCCACTTTTTCTTCACAGCTGCTTATGGCGGTTGTGCGATCAGTTCAGAATAATTTAGACAATATTGTGATACTGTGCTCTTTTTCCTTCCTTGTTCACTGTCCTAAATTGATTGAAATCTGAAATCATTTTTATTTCATTTAACAGAAACTTGGAGACATCACAGAAATGACTTTTGGTGGCCGCTATGTAATTGTGATGATGGCTTTATTCTCAATTTACACAGGATTGGTCTATAATGAATTCTTTTCAGTTCCATTTGAGCTTTTTGGTAAATCTGCATACGCATGCCATGATAGTTCTTGCAGGTATCAGATATATTCATGATTTTCCCCATAAATGCATTCTGCTTCATCTTATTATATAGCTTGTTTCATGTTGATTTTCCCATTTTAGGGATGCTTATACAGAAGGTTTGGCTAAAGTACGACGTACCTATCCATTTGGTGTGGATCCTGCATGGCATGGTAGCCGAACTGAGCTACCATTCCTCAACTCTCTCAAGATGAAGATGTCAATTCTTCTTGGGGTGGCACAAATGAATCTTGGTATCGTGTTGAGCTATTTCAATGCCAAATTCTTTGCAAATAACCTAAACATCTGGTACGCTATTTTTTTAACATGTGTATAACTGTGTGTACATTGGTATTCTTGAAAGGTCTAAAATTATTATGGTCTCAAGAAGATCCCTTTTTTTGACATTTCATAAACCGCCATTCAGTAACCTTGCAAAGTGGTAGTAGAATGTTCACGTACATTGGACTATATGAAGTTAAAGTATTTTTTAATCTTTTAATAGATTATATTAAACTATTATCAACCCTGGAAGGTCACAAAAATTGATGTTTGTTTGTACTCATCGGCGTCTTCTATTTTGTTTCTTTTGGTAGGGGCAGATCATATAAAGCAAGGTAATCTGCATGATCAAGAAATGAAAACATGTGAGTCTAAGAGGGAGAAGGCTGCATTCTTTGTGTAAACAAAGTAAAGTAGCCCTTTCTAGACACATATACCTTGGGAAACACAGGGATTCATAATTTTCCTATTTGGAATTATCATATTTCTTTTGTAATTAGCACTATTGGAAACCATTCCATAAAGAGGTGCATAGGTGATGCGGGACGGGATGCGACTCGATGTCAATTTGAATGCGATCCTAAAACTCTAGGCAAACTCGCGACTCGTCCCTAACGAGGGAAGCGTGCGGATATGCGCGGTTGAGAAACCGGCAATGAGCCAAGGGTGGTCTGCTCACTCTCGTGCTCGGATCGAGGCACGGGACGGGTCTCGCTCTCCCTCACAGCGGTGATAAAATTATAACGAGCTAATTATCTTATCACTTGCAGCGGCATACGAATATATACGAAGTAAGCAAAACGTCGAGAGAGGGGAGCGGAAACGATACCTCCACGCTCCGGGCGTGGGGAAGACAACCCCGGCCAAGACTCGTACTCCCGGTACAGTAATTAAACAATAGTTACAGCAGTGAATTTTATGCCCACTCCACGCAGGGAAGGGGCTATAGTGGGACCCGGGAGTAGCGAATTCGGGTTGACGGGCAGCAAGCCGGAAGGGCTTTCTGGCCGGAGACGGGCTGTTAGTCTGGTTCAGTTCTGCTGGGCCCACGGGATAGCAGGCAGGTCCAGCTGTTGGGACGGCGGTGTCCGGGTGTCTCCTTGCTGCGGCGGCTGACTGGGACGCTGCTAGGGGGTTACTGGTCGATCCCCGGGAACGGCGGTCGCTGGTCCGGAGTCGAAGATTTATGGGAGAATTAACCTTGGACTACTCTTGCTGGCCTGTTCACGGAGCAGATTTGCGCGCCTCCACGAAAACGATCGCCACGCTCAGATCCGGTGTCGGATCGAGGCGAGATCGGCGCCGTTGGAAAGTAGACTCAAAGATCTACAACATCCATGATTTTTACATCCATCCAACGGTCTGATTTAAAATACAAAACTTTGTGCTCCACAAACTGTTCTGGCTCGGAATCCAGATCACACAGGACAGAATGAGATCTGCCTGAAAACGAATTTTGACCAAAAGGAAAACGGTGGATCTAGACTCTAGGAATTTTATGGGTGGAAGAGGGGGATGTGAGGATGACACAAATATTTTGAAATTTTATGACGTGGTTTAGGGGGTGGGAAAAATAAAAGAACAGGGTATTATCCTGCATATCTGCAAACTGACAGATTGCTAGGGGTGGAAAGATTTGACTGGGAAGGGGGGCAAACGGGCTCTTTTCGAGGTGAAAATTTAACTGGAGGAAGGGGACGATCGGGGGAACAAACCCTCAAAATTTGAGGTCAATCAGACGGCTGGATTGGGAGAACCAACCTGATCTTTAAGCTTCTGTCCTAGATCTCGAAATCCTGGACAGCAGGTTGAAGATTCGATTGTGGCGGCTCGACGGCGGCACGAATGAAGGCGGCGGCTGAGCTTCACACCCAGGGGAGGAGATACACCTTGGAATCCACCAAGTTTTAGGGCATCCACCCTAGGAAATCACAACAATCCAGCTGCAAGGGGAAGAGGAGAGAGGGGCGCCCTTCAAGGATGGCAGTGTCGGTTTCGGACTCGGTTTCGGCCGGGTCCGAAACCGATACGACTCGGTTTCGGTTTCGGCCGAAACCGGTTCAAAACAGTTAGAAAAGGTCAAAATTGGGGCCAGCATGTTAGGTTTCGGTCCGAAATCGGACGGTTTCGGTCCGAAACCATTAAAAAAATATTATTTTTTGGTATCGGACCTGCTACAGTGCAAAGGCCCGTTTCGGTGTCGGTATAGGCCGAAACCGATACGTTTCGGCTGAAATGTATCGGTTTCGGCCGATACTGCCAACCTGGGCGCCCTTGGCAAGAACACACAATTTCTGATTTTTCTTCTCATTAATTCTTCAAAATAATGAAAATACATGAGTTTTATAGCCCTAACTAAATGACCATTACTACCCTCAGATCTAGGGTTAGGGAGGGGCAATTAGGGAATGAGAATATTTAATTCCTTCTCCCTTCTCCCATGTGGTCAAAACATAAAAAAAAAAGGATAAATTGGGGGTGGGGGGGGCCCTCCTTAGAAGTCAAGGGGGAAGAATGGTCCAAGTTTGAATGGTCAAGCCCACCTTGGACCAGCCCCACATGGGCCCTAGAGTCTAGGTGGCCCAATGGGAGAGAGGGCGGGGGTCCCGCCGGGCCAACATGGCCTTTTTGCAAAGAAACTCACTAATTCCTAAGAACTAACACATTGGTTTATAATTGCCATACAATTGACTCAAGGATATAAATGCAAATAAAAAAAAGTTAGTGGTCTTGCTTTCATGTCCCCATCAATTCTCCCCGGGTGGGAGAAACTCGACTCCATCGAGTAAGGGGTGCGGTTGCTCATGTGTCGCTCCTGCGGATCTGTATCTCTGCTCGGGTGATCCACGTGTCAAACGGATGTGGGCCGTACTCCCCACCATACCAGGTAGCGCAGGTATGCTCCATTCCTAGTAATCGTCACCTGCTCATCCCGTATATGTTTTATATGCTCACGCTGCTGTGGGAATGAGGCTAGTGGTGGACACTCCGGGGTGGGGTCACTCTCAAAGGAGGAGACGGCTCGAAAGACTCACTGGAAATCACCGTTGGGTCCCTGTAGGTGACTAGATCCGAGACTTTGAAGGTAGAGTTGTTCCCATATTCGTCAGGCAAGTCCACAACGTATGCATGAGATCCTACTTGCCTCACACTCGAAAGGGACTAATACCGCGAGTTTGCATTAGACCGACTTGACTCGACGTATGCAGACCCTATGCACTAGACAAACGTAGGTATAGACTCCTGACAAACTGAACAAATAACAAAACACAGACTCACGCACGACCCTAGACTCGTACATAATGTAGTGGTGGTCCAGGTCACCCACATGTGTAACTAGTACACTGGCTACTGGGCATCTTGGAGGTCCGGAGGATCCCCCTGGACATCGTCCTCCTCACGAAAGAACTCGTCAGCCAATTCCTGCTCGGCCTCATAGCTGACAGACACAAGCCCTGCAGTTGAGGCTTCTCCGACTCTCGTGTCCCCAATGACTAGTGATGTACGGGTGGGACATTGGCTGGCAATGTGGCCAAATCCATGGCAGCGATAACACTGCTGTCGTGACCCACTAGTCTCCCCAATAAGTGGTCCCTTTCCCTTATCCTCCCGACGGACAGGGGGTGCAGGCAACAAAGGATGAGTAGAAGGTGTGGGTGCCTGGGGTCGGGCAATGGGTGCAGATGGTTGGGGTTGAGGGGGAACGTCCCTCGGTGGGGGAAGGCGAGGCATTGGGGGGGTGGCTCCTGACGGACGAGCTCCGGGGGTCGCGTTAAGGGAGCCCTCAGATATGGGCCCGACGAACTACGAGGCTCAACCCCACGATGAGGAAAGGGTCCCAATCGTTAGGCAGGCTCGAACTCGGCCTCGAACTGCTCCAACTCCAGAGCAACCTGATAAGCCTCTTCCAAAGTTTTAGCATTGCGGGGAAAAAGCTCATACTGGTAGTGTGGTCGCAAACCACGTCGGTAGCGGGAAATAGGCATGGAGCTCTCCTCCGAGATGCCACATCGCAGAAAATACTCATCAAATTTAGCGATGTACTCGGAGACGAACCGATCTCCCTGACTGAGACTCTGCCACCTATCGATGAGTCGCTGACGGTATGTGGCAGGAAGGTACTTTTGCCGGAGTTTGACCTTCATCTCACCCCATGTCTCAACTTGGGGCTCCTGACGATGAAACAACGGGCTCTCTACGTTCTTCCAATAGGTCTGTGCATGTCCCATCAGCTTCATGGTCGCGAATCGGACTCTTCGGCGGTCCGTCATATCGAACCAATCGAAGTACCGGTCTATGCCGGCCTCCCAATCTAAATAGACTTTCGGATCCAAGGACCCGTCAAAAGTGGGAGGGTCCGCACGAATGGTCCTGAGGGTCCGCTCGTCCTCATCTAAATCATGATTCTGTCGTGGGACACGACGATCACGACCATCACCCCTATTCTCGTTATCGGACTCATAGTCAACCACCTCGGGGACTCGACGCCTCCTATCATCTACCCCTGGAGCCCTTGGAGCAGCCGGTTGCTGAACCGGCTGCTGTTGACCATTTGTCGACGCGGGGTGCACCTCGACCGGGGCTCTTTCTAGGTCAGTGACTCTCCCTACCAATCCCTGAATAGACTGGTCTGAATCTTCGGCCCGACCCTCTAAGGTCTGCATTCTCTCTTCCAAGCGTGTGCCTAGGCCATCTACACGCGTACTCAACCCATCCAACTTATCCACTCGTGTACTCAACCCATCCACTCGTGTACTTAACCCATCAATCTTTTCCATAAGAGTTCGGAACATGTCGGCCACGGATGGCTCATCGGGACGATGGACTCGGGGATCTGTCATAGGTGGTGGTGAGTATTGGGTACCCCTACGAGTGAGCATGCAATGGACAAGGGGTTGGAATGCACCGACCAAGGCGAAATGAAGGACGACCTAGACTCTAATATTCGGTACGTGGCGGAGGTTTGATCCGAAGATCGCACTCACGCAAGTGTGCTACCTTCCCAATAGGCGTAACCTATCGTTCCGGGAGCACCTTTCGGTATACCGGATATAGAGATGCAATGTGACACCTTGGATCGACTACCCTAGACTCTAACCATGCTCTGATACCAATTTGATGTAGGACGGGACGCGACTCGATACTAATTGAATGCGATCCTGAGACTCTAGGCAAACTCGCGACTCGTCCCTAGCGAGGGAAGCGTGCGGATGTGCGCGGTTGCAAAACCGGCAATGAGTCAAGGGTGGTCTGCTCACTCTCGTGCTCGGATTGAGGCACGGGACGGGTCTCGCTCTCTCGCAGCGGTGATAAAATTATAACGAGCTAATTATCCTATCACTTGCAGCGGCGTACGAATATATACGAAGTAAGCAAAAATACCGAGAGAGGGGAGCGGAAACGATACCTCCACGCTCCGGATGTGAGGAAGACGACCCCGGCCAAGACTCGTACTCCCGGTACAGTAATTAAACAATAGTTACAGTAGTGAATTTTATGTCCACTCCACGCAGGGAGGTAAAGGGCTACAGTGGGACCCGGGAGTAGCGAACTCAAGTTGACGGGCAGCAAGCCGAAAGGGCTTTCGGGCCGGAGACGGGCTGCTGGTCTGGTTCGATTCTGCTGGGCCCACGGGACAGTAGGCGGGTCCGGCTGCTGGGACGGCGGCGTCCGGGCGTCTCCTTGCTACAGCAGCTGGCTGGGACGCTGCTGGGGGGTTGCTGGTCGATCCCCGGGAGCGGCGGTCGCTGGTCCAGAGCCGAAGATTTATGGGAGAATTAACCTTAGACTGCTCTTGATGGCCTGTTCACGGAGCAGATTTGCGCGCCTCCACGAAAATGATCGTCACGCTCAGATCCAGTGTCGGATCGAGGCGAGATCGGCGCCGTTGGAAAGTAGACTCAAAGATCTACAACATACATGATTTTTACATCCATCCCAACGGTCTGATTTAAAATACAAAACTTTGTGCTCCACAAACTGTTCTGGCTCGGAATCCAGATCACACAGGACAGAATGAGATCTGCCTGAAAACGAATTTTGACCAAAAGGAAAACGGTGGATCTAGACTCTGGGAATTTTATGGGTGGAAGAGGGGGATGTGAGGATGACACAAATATTTTAGAATTTTTTTGACGTGGTTTAGGGGGTGGGAAAAATAAAAGAACAGGATATTATCATGCAGATCTGTAAACTGGCAGATTGCTAGGGGTGGAAAGATTTGACTGGGAAGGGGGCAAACGGGCTCTGATCGGGGTGAAAATTTAACTGGAGGAAGGGGACGACGGGGGGAACAAACCCTCAAAATTTGAGGTCAATCAGACGGCTGGATTGGGAGAACCAACCTGATCTTTAAGCTTCTGTCCTGGATCTCAAAATCCTGGACAGCAGGTTGAAGATTCGATTGTGGCGGCTCGACGGCGACACGAACGGAGGCGGCGGCGGCGGTGGCTGAGCTTCACACCCAGGGGAGGAGATACACCTTGGAATCCACCAAGTTTTAGGGCATCCACCCTAGGAAATCACAGCAAACCAGTTGCAGGGGGAAGAGGAGAGAGGGGCGCCCTTGGCAAGAACACACAATTTCTGATTTTGCTTTTCATTAATTCTTCAAAATAATGAAAATACATGAGTTTTATAGCCCTAACTAAATGACCATTACTACTCTCAGATCTAGGGTTAGGGGTTTTATAGCCCTAACTAAATGACCATTACTACCCTCAGATCTAGGGGGAGGGGCAATTAGGGGATGAGAATATTTAATTCCTTCTCCCTTCTCCCATGGGGTCAAAACAACATAAAAAAAATGATAAATGGGGGGGGGGGGGGCGTCCTCCTTAGAAGTCAAGGGGGAAGAATGGTCCAAGTTTGAATGGTCAAGTCCACCTTGGACCTTGGACCAGCCCCACATGAACCCTAGAGTCTAGGTGGCTCAATGGGAGAGAGGGCGGGGGTCCCTTCGGGCCAACATGGCCTTTTTGCAAAGAAACCCACTAATTCCTAAAGACTAACACACTGGCTTATAATTGCCATACAATTGACTCAAGGATATAAATGTAAATAAAAAAAAGTTTGTGGTCTTGTTTTGATGTCCCCATCAATAGGTCCTCGGCCCAAAACAACATCATGGTTTTCTTCACATTTTGATTAATCTCAGCCATGGTATACAAACACCCTGCTTTTGAGATGATGCCTGGGGCATGTTGGGCATGGGCTTTTCTGGAGGTTAGAATTAATTTGAAGTCCTCCTTTTGAAAGAGATACTAAAGCACCAAAAGAACCAGTATCATCATAGTGGATTTTTGGTACATTCATCTACTTTTAAGTACCACTGAAACTCAAGAAGGTGCCCCCTTGTAAATTAATATGGCACCCCCTACCATGGGAATCCTGTCGACTTTTCATTTTGGGGACCTATTAATGTCATGTCAGGATTTACAGCTATTTCCAGAAGCTGCATTAATTTCATTTTCCCATTTCTTGAACTCCTAGATTCTGGGTAGATTCTGTGTTATTGTTATCACACAGGCCATGTGATTGTTGAGCATGTATTTTTTAAAGATCTGAAAAGCAACGAGTGTCCCTTAACTAAAGCTTGGGGAAGATTATGCAAAAGCAAGGAAGAGGGAGGGTTTGGCTTAAAGAATGTCAGAGACTTCAACTTGGCATTCTTGAGTAAATGGTTATGGAGAAGTGGCACGGATAGTGTAGAGCTATGGAGTAGAGTAATCATACAGAAATATTATAGCTGAGGAAGGCTTTGGGATTTGATTATCCCACCCTAGCATCAGGTATCACACCGCTGGAGGGGTATTTTGTAGAGCTAAGATGTTGTCAGTGCGGAAGTTTCCGTGAGCTTGGAAATGGCCAAAAACGTCAATTCTACAAGGACAGGTGGTGCACTGATTATCCTCTTGAAGTGTTCCTGCAGCTTTATGCAGTTTCTGTGGAGCCTCTGGCAGTGGTAAGCCGGTTATTTGAGAGGCAGCCAGCAGGGGGTAACTGGAGTCCAGTTTTTAGAAGACTTTTGCGGGAGGAGGAGATCGACCAGCTCGGGACTTTGCTCTCAATGTTGCACAGCAGACGCTAGATGGAAGCAAGATGTATGGACGCGGAGATGGGATAGGGGGGGCGCTTCTCAATCAGATCGCTATACCATGTAGTTGCTGATGATGACCCCGGCATCCACTAGAGAGACAAATTTGGAAACCAAGAAGCCCTCTGAAAGTAAAGGTTCTACTATGGAGGATCTCTCATAGGAGGCTTCTAACTTGTGACAGAGTTGCTACTTTTTTGGAAGGCATCCAGACAACCTGCCGTCTGTGTGGGGAAGAGGATGAGCATTTGGACCAACTCTTTTTCAGCTGTCACTTTTCCCGAGATGTTTTGCGGCTGTCTTGAGCAAGATGCAGTGTGCTTTGCAGCCAACCATCCAGCAGCTGCTAAGGGAGTGGCAAAGGCAGTGGCCTCTCAAAAGAGGACAGGTGGATCTTGTGGCTCATCCTTCATGCCACACTGTGGGCCATTTGGGGGGAGAGAAACAGCAGAAATTTCAAAAAGGAGGCCACCATCCCAGAGAAAGTAAGGGACTTCATCGGGGACAGGGTGACAGAGTAGGCTAAACTTCTTTGTAATGAAGACACGGGCAACTCTTATCTTTTGCCTTTGTTTGGGGGCTAGAGGGGGCCTCAACTTCTTTTTTGGGTGACTATTTTGTAGACAGTTGCATAGGGATCTTTGGAGAGCATACAGCATATGCTTGTAAATCCCTCTTTTTAATGTATACAATGGTACCATCCACTTCTTTAAAAAAAACAAAATGGTAATGGCTTTGTAATAAGTCCAGGATTACCATAAGAAATTTAAATTATTTTCATGAAAAATGATCAGCAGTTAACTGTTAAACAGGTTCACGTTTTCTTTCTCTTCTATCAAATCCTAGACTAACATCAATAGATAAAGCTGAACCCAGTGCCAACAATGCTGAAATTTAGATTAGACATCTGATGTCATGTTGCTTGGCTTGTGCAAGCTAACTGCATGTTGGTTGGCATTGCTTGAGGTGACTGATTCTGATATCAAAATTTTCTCAATAATCCTATATATTTGGACCTTTGTGAATCTTTGTATCCTAAATAAATGACCTTATGAAAATGTGTCAAATTAGTCATGTTCCCTCTATAACCCAGTACTTGAAATGGATGCCCGATAGTTCACAAAGAGGAAGAATCAAAAGTAAGCTTTAAGATGGTTCAGGAAATTGTAGGTTTTCCTGATAGGTCAGTTACAGAAGTGACCTTTTTCCTGATTGTCCCAAATGGTCCTAGAAGCAAGGCTATCCCCAACATGCCACAATCCTTTGAACTTATTCCATTGCCTCTTTTATCTGCTGTGATTGTTTCCCAAATTCTCTCTTCACCCTTGTAGCAGTGGTTACATGTCTTTCACAATGTCTTCTGCTGTGGAGAGGAAAAGGATGACAAAGATGATGTGGATTGATAAGTAATTAGCATGATATTTAAAGTGAATTGTTTTACTGGTAACTCTTTGGGAAAATGTCACTGTTCACAATGAAATAGTTGGCTTTAAGAGGTTCTTGTTTTTGCGTTCTCTTCAAAACCCTAATTTAGACAACTAGGTGCCACATCTACTTTAATCTTCTGGATGCTACACATAGGGCGTCACTTATTTTCCGTGCCTATTGTGAATTATGGATTTAGGTACTTTTTTACCCTTGAACTTGGATGAGAGGGTGTCTTAAGATCTTTTATGACTTTTAAGAAAGGAGAAATGTTTCTCCTCACTAACCTGCACCGAACAGTGTTATGGGTTAAGTAATGGTTAAATGTAATTTGTGGCCTACTTTTGGTAGACAACTCTTTGCATGATGTGTGATTTTGAAACTTCTGTAAAACCATAGTAAAGGAATTTGCCTAGTGTATCTAACAAAAGTTATGTATAAACATACGCAGGCCTCTTTTCTCAAGGAGAATGGGCCACTCATTAGAAAAAGTCATTTGTGTAATGAAACACTGTTCTGTTATGTTTGAATGGCATGAAACACTATTCTTTTATGTTTTAATAAATATCAATAATAGAGTCCTGCATATTCTAGAGGTACAGTGACAGTCCAAGCATGTGGATGGTATTTTATGTACCACTGTTACCCGGTTCAAATGGGATTGGGCGACTGAGTGTGAGCTGTTCTGTTTACTATATATATTGTCGTGTGTAATCTCATGAATTACATGGAACATAATTACTCAGTCCATGCATGTGCATGATAGCATCTAGGAATCATGGCTTCCCAGTCTAAATAGAGTGGACAGCCATGTGGGTTGCTAAAGTTTGTTTCTTGTTTGAACTGAGTCCTGTATACTTCTAATCATTCATTTTTAGGCGTCCAATTGGATGCCTTGTTGTACATCCACTTTTGTACACCACAGTCAAATAGATCACTTTCCTCTGTCGCTTGAGCACTCAGATTTGCTCAACATGAACCTCTTTGGTCTTTCATTTTTCAAACTTCATGTTTCAAGTTTTTTACATGCATTTACAGTTCATATCCTTTTTATGGAGATCAATCAATGTGATTGTGGATTTCACACTGCAGGTACCAGTTTGTTCCACAGCTGATATTTCTGAACAGCTTATTTGGTTACCTTTCACTTCTGATCGTTGTGAAATGGTGCACTGGTTCAAAGGCTGATCTCTACCATGTAATGATATATATGTTTTTGAGCCCCACAGATGATCTTGGTGAAAATCAGCTTTTTCCCGGCCAGAAGACACTTCAGGTTTCTTTTTATGAATATCTTGTCTTGTGTAGTCTTCTCCTATAATGACTATTATGTGATAATCCTTCTTGCATCTTGCAATGTCAACAGCTCGTCTTGCTTCTGCTGGCCCTTGTATCTGTCCCATGGATGTTGCTTCCTAAGCCTTTCCTCTTGAAAAAGCAACACCAGGAAGTATGTTACCATCTACATGTGTTGTTTCATCTTCTCTAAGAAATTTTCAATTTGCTGAATGTCAGAAGAAATGCGTGTCATTTTCAGAGGCACCAAGGTCAGTCTTATGCGTTGCTTCACGCCTCTGATATCGATTCGCTTGAGATAGAGGCAGATCATGGTTCACATGGCCATGAGGAGTTTGAATTCAGTGAGGTTTTTGTTCACCAACTCATACATACAATTGAGTTTGTCCTTGGAGCTGTCTCCAACACTGCTTCTTATCTCCGACTCTGGGCTCTAAGGTACAGTATAGATTCGTGGGCTGTCTTGTACGATATTTGTTGCATTAAGTTATGTATCTTGAAGTCTTCCACCTTGAAAAGTTGTTGCACACCTTGGAAATTGTACTGCATGATGGTTCTTTTTTGGGTTTTCACATAAATGCCATTGTTACAGGCAAAATTGCAGATATGCCATTCCTGGAAACGTATTAGCATATATATCACTGTTATTTTGAAAAACTTGCAAATGTGCAAATTTAGTTCAACGCTTATATCACTGTTATTTTGAAAAATTGCAAAACTTGCAAATATTTGCAAGTTTTTCAAAATAACAGTGATATATATGTTAAAACGTTTCTAGGAATGGTATATCTGTAATTTCACCAGTACCAATGGCATTTATGCAAAGAAACCCTTCTTTTTTATATAATCCATACACGTGAACTTTGTCTTCATGTCTTTGACACTTCTATAATGCTACCCTTTTTCTTGAAAATCAAGAATTGATGATTTGTTTCATGGTGTAGGCTGTTTCTGATCCATGCAGTACTGAGATTAAGACAAGTTTCTAGCAGTGGTTTATATTTGTCCAGTCTATTTTTTCTGTGTTGTCCAAGTTCATGTGCATTTCAAAATGCTCTGGACAAAACTGTTGGAGCCCCGAATGAGAGATAAATCCCATATCGGCAAACACACGTGGGTTCCTTGAGTTTATAGTCTTGGGCCCCTTCAACCTTAGCACCTAGGTTTTAAGGTTTGTAAGATGGTATCAAAGCAGGTCAAGGTCCACTATGGTATTTGCGCCACCTCCCTTCTAATCTAATTTCACAGCCCATCTTGGCTGTGAGGGAGAGTGTTGGAGCCCCGAATAGGAGATAAATCTCATATCGGAAGACACATGTGGGTTCCTTGAGTTTATAGTCCTTGGTTAAATGAGTTGTGGTTCATGTGCTTACGACCCTGAGCCTGTGTATCTCAACACCGTGGTTTTGTGGATTTCAACATGGTAACAAAGCATGGTCTTGGACCCAACTCTATATATTTCTTATCTTGTCACCTCCAGCCAATTAATGTCCACGGCCCATCTTGGCCGTGAAGGAAAGTGTTGGAATTTGGGCATAGTCCATGGGCAATAGTCCCGTATTGGTTAAATGAGTTGTGATTCATGTGCTTATGACCCTGGGCCTGTGTATCTCAACACCGTAGTTTTGTAGATTTCAACAAAAACCCTTCTTTTCTACTCACCAGTGTGCTCTAGTGGCAGTTTGAACATCTGATTCAGGAAAGCTTCCTCTTTTCAACTTTTAAAATACTTTCTACTAACAAGTATACTTTATCTCATCAGCCTCGCTCACGCAGAATTATCCAGTGTATTCTATGAGAAAGTTCTGCTTCTTGCTTGGGGGTAAGCTTCATGGTTCAAATCTCTGGATTAATAATGTGCAAAAGGAAAATGGAATGACGTTGATTCACAAATTCTCAGGTATAACAACATCATCATTCTCATAATTGGTGCCGTTGTGTTCATCTGTGCGACGGTTGGAGTGTTGCTTGTCATGGAAACATTGAGCGCATTCCTGCATGCCTTGCGACTTCATTGGGTGGAATTTCAGAACAAATTTTACGAGGGCGATGGGTACAAGTTTGCCCCATTTTCATTTGCGTTAGCAGCAGACGAGGAGGATTAGTCCCAGACTCGGTGGATATGATATAGGAAGATATGAATTTCAGCTGTCTGTGCAAGTTCCTGTGGAAACTGGACTGGGGACGTGGAAGGATTTGCACGCTGCCGAGTCCATCGACTCGCCTTTCCATCGTTATCAAGGGAATAAGTTAAAATCCTGAATCGTTCTACGAATCCCCGTTGTCATGTATTGCAGTATTCGCCAACAGGGATTGAACTACATTTATGTTGCTCAATTCTTAAACAGCAGTTCTTTTTGCAAAGTAATAAAACTGCTCATCATCTGTCTTGTTGATGTATAATGATTTGTGTTTTGAAAACAATGAAAAGCTGTCCTATCCCAATATCCTGCCGAGTTTGCTGCTCCTTTCATTTGTTTCACGCATGCACACGTTTCGAGCAACTATGTAAGATACTTCGGCGCTTCTTGTTTTGGGGTGAATTTGGAGGATATGTTTGGCTTGGCACTTGCCGAGTAAAACCCTTTTGAGAGACCCGTGGTCTACCTCTGACCAGTTGAAGTTCGAACCCCTCCCCCACCCCCGGAGATCTGAATGCAACTTTCGAACGGCAAACCGAGCCACGAAATGCAGGGCTTCTCTTTGATATTTCATGCCTTTTTTAACTTCCTTTTGATTCACACTTTTCAAAAAAAAAATTTCCTTTTAAATCACATAAAAGAAAAATCCACCATGATTCAACTTTAGTCGGCATGGGTGGCATTGTCCTAGGTTTTGGATTAGGCCCGTCAACGGATACAGATATTATCTGGATCCGTTTCGATTCGTATTCGTTTTTTTGGATACGGATAATATCCGAATTCGAATAGGAGCGGATACGGATATTATAATATTCGCTTCGAAAAATATCCGTTCGAAATATTATATATTATATAATATATATTTTTAAATAATATATTATAAAATAAATAATATTGTAGAGAAATTTAGATATTTTATAGTTGTATTTTAATTTAGAATTTATTTTATATATATTTGACATTTTATAATTATATTTTATATATATTTAATATTTTATAATTATATTTATATATTTTTAAATTTGAATCGGATAATTCAGATTTTAAAACGGAGCGGATACGGATACGGATAGTCAGATATTCGCTTCGTATCCGAGTCAAATCGGAGCGAATTAAAATCGGATAATTCGAATCGAAAAACGGAGCGAATACAGATAGTCATATATTCGCTTCGTATCCGCTCCGTTGACAGACCTATTTTGGATACCCTCGCGTCGGAACTAGATGTCAAGAATTTGGGTTGGGTTGGCAAGTAAAGATTGGCCGCCAAACTTCTTCCTCTCGTAATACTCTCATGGGACTTGAGACACTTCATTAACCATTACCCTCTCTCCTCATTCCCAAACAAAGGAATCAGCGTTTGAAGCCATTGTTTTTGTAAATAGATTTGTTCAATTTGATCCGTTCCTAATCCTATACGAGGGAATGTGTTGGATGGGGTCACCCATGTACTTCCAGATTTTAGTAAAACTCCATGTACAAGTGCAGATTCTAATAAACACCCAGGTGCAAAGGTTATCTCATCCTGGAATTTGTAGCGTGAAAACTGCCGCTGTTTTATTTTTTGAAGTATGTTTCACTTTTCTTATGTTCTAGATAGACTTAAGGTTTAACACGGTTATAAGATAACATACGATACAAGATATCTATATATACCTACGATCTTACTTGGATGTATATATCTTGCCGTCTAGATAAAGCTTAATTGGTCGGCGAGTCTTGATTTGGGATGATGGTGTAGCACTCCTTCAAGCTCTATGGAAAAATTTCATAATGGCTCTGGAAAACCAGCATCGGATAAGTACGGGCTTTGCAAACGGTGACGTAAAAAACACTCTCATCAAATGTGTGTTTTAAACAACCCATAACGTTCTGAATCTTCGTATGTATTTAGTGCAGTTTTTAATTGGAAGTATTTTTAGGCTTTGATAGGTTTCAGCATGATTGTTCCAACTTCCAAGAGAACGCTAGGTTCCAGAAGCTATTTATCTTTCTTTTTTAAGGTTTGTTTAGTGAGTGCAGTATGAGGTCCAATGCTTGAAACTACAATCTCTATTGGCATTCCAAATGGGAATTCTTTTCTTCAACATGACAAAGCCACGAGAAATTTGGAATTAGAACCTTGACCATTCAAAAATATCCAAAATAAAAAGACAAGTGCTTACTCCTGAGTGAATTCCTTGAAGGGTGTCCAAAATAAAAATTGGAAGAAGTTATATTCATATTAATTTAGCTCTTAGCGCTGTAATAGATTTATTACCCTCGATGGGTTCTTCCAGGTAGAGCCATCAAGGAAACCTATTAACATGGTATAAAATGAGATGGTGTGATGTTATTAAAAAAATATTAAATTATTAAATTTAAATATGAAGTTATCACTTTATAAAATTATTTGACGTAAAAAATTTTAAGTAATCGGCTCCAAATAATAAGACAAGATGACGATGATGATGATCTAATCAATGAAGACCAATATTTCACAAAGGAACAATGGCCACCACCTCACGACAATCTAGTCACATGACATTCTTGCATTGGCAGGTATAACGTGAATGCAAGTCATCCGTCAAAGGTTACATTAAGAGTTGCTTATCGATCAGGTTGAATAATCTAATACAGCAACGTTTATTATGAACTAAAGTACTCATAGGTGAAAAACATGAGCTAATATCAATGAAAACAAAAATAAGTTTCGAATAGAATTCTTATGAACGGGCCCATCACAAAACATGTCCACTTCGGATTTGACGTAGAAAGATAGGTGAGGCAGGACAGCAGTCCTGTTGGGAAACTCAACGCACTATTCGTTAACTGCAAGACTTACTACTGTACCCTAGAAATCATTGCTGTTTTTATTATCTAGTCCACATTCTACTGCTAATTATGTTTCTGCATTAATCATAAATGATGGCAAAAATAATTTCAAAAATTATTATATTTCGTTACTTAAAGCTTCTTATCCAAACTCACCTCACGGGGCCTTTTTTTTTTGTTTTGTTTTAAGGGAAGGGTTTCCAAATGCTACTCGTCTCCGGAACAAGTTTTGGAGATACCAGATTAGTGTAACACGAGCTTGTAGGAGCAATGACTATAAGAGGGCTCCACAAGTAACCCATGTTCTGGTGGGATCTCTTTTCACCTTCAATCAAGATGGTAGAAAAGAAATAAGTGAATCCTATTTTATATGGCAACAGATATTGATGTTTAAATTATGTCCATGTCTTCATGGATAGCTGCCTGTCTGAAAATTGCAAGTTTAGAAATTAAACAGGACATGCCAATATTGTACTGGATGGACCCTACGGATTTATCTCACAAGTAGGAAGAGGCATTACTTTCTATTCATCTCGACGAGGGGAACAGAAAGGTAAGCTGAAAATTCATAACTTAATATATATCTGAAAACATCCAAGTCAAAGGCTTTATTTATACCTTTTAATTGAAAAGATCCAATCCACATAACTTATCAAATTATAGCACCTTTCAAACAGTCACTATGGGGTGGGGGGAAGGTGCGTGTAGCGTGCTTCTATAGTTAAGACTTCTAAACCGGTCAATTGCTCATCAGGAACGTGATAGAAAATAATGTTTCAAGGGTAGAGTTTTTCTATTAGATCTAAACACAGAAATCAAAGGGAATCAAGATCATGATGAGCAAACACGGGTCTAAGCGCGTAGTCGCTTTCTTTAGAGTCGTTCCGTCCCTATTCCGATGCAAATAGACTTCGCAACGGAACTTCCCTTAAGATACGACGACCCAAAATCGGTGGCGACGCGAAGGTGCACTCCAACTCGCGTTGCCGGGGGCGAACACCACAGTGACAAACGACTCTTGCAAGAGGAAGAAGACGGTGGGAGAGAGGAGTTCGAGAGAGATAATTTCCGGGTTAGAGAGAACCGAAAACCGTGCCTCCCACAGAAAACGACCCTCTTCAAATACCCTCTTGGGAAGCGACCCTAGACCGAGTCACACACAACCGCCCAAGGAGGAAAATCCGAAGAGACGCGGAGAGAATCCAAGAGACGCATAGTCAAACGGTCAAAAATAAAAGAAAATAAAAATAAAATAATCTATGGAGAATCACACGCACGCATAGTAAGGTAATTCGCGTGCGTGTGAAATAGAGGATACGAACAAAGGAGCTCACTAACCCAAACGGGACAACCTCTATAGTCTCCTCAAAAGTATACAATAAAGACACAAGTCCCAACTAAAAATAAATGAAACCTTTTTTCATTTTTTAATGTGAGACTAAATAATACAAAGAGAGATTTAAACCTTTTAAAATTTTAAACACAGATTCCAACAGAACTAACGTACAGCAATTATTACTCAAAAAGTCAGTGCAACATCTCTTTGGAGATAGCCCACCAACGGATGTCAGTGGTGGCCCGGTGACAAAGCAATCAAAGTCGAATCACCACTGTTCAGAACCGCACACAAAAAAAAGAAAGGGGGGATGATGTCCTTTAGGCGTGCCTAGTGGC
The DNA here is from genome assembly GCA_022559845.1 of Amorphophallus konjac. Classification (NCBI taxonomy): domain Eukaryota; kingdom Viridiplantae; phylum Streptophyta; class Magnoliopsida; order Alismatales; family Araceae; genus Amorphophallus; species Amorphophallus konjac. Next base: position 330,308 of record JAHNEJ010001850.1, on the reverse strand, counting down.
CAGCGGACGGTCCAAGGAGGCAGGCCTAAAGCTTTCTTTCATTCACATTACTTGGAGATGTGCCGCCTCCGAGGAGGGTCGTGTCCCTCAGATATTCCCGAACACCTCCTCCGGAACCAAGTATCTCGGAACTTCAGTCGACGGTACGGACAAGAAAGTTGTGGACGGCACCACCGAGCAGCAAATTCACCAAACTGGCCTCCAAGATGACGGACACTGCCCATCGTTCCCTATTATTCCGGCCTCGTCCATTCCGAGTTTTCAGTGCGACTGTCATTGGGTAGAGCCGACTCCACAGATCTAATCCGATTTTGGGTCGAGTCCTAGGATTTTTTTTAATCTTTTTCTATTGGCAGACTTTTAATTGAATCTTTGACTCGATTACTAAGATTTTGAATTCGTCCCGCAACCTAACCCAACCCTACTCGTATTTTTTCTCTCTGTTTAAATTTTAAAACTTACTTAATTAAAATATATTATTTTAATTAATTAAAAAATAAAAACTCTCTTTTTAAATAAACTAAATATTTAATTTTATTTTATTTAAATTTTCAGATCGACCCAAATCTTAATGGAACTTTATATTTTTGTAATAATATAGAACCTGAACATAATTCGAACTTTGATGAGTCAGTCACACTCCAGACTTGACCCATTGTACTGCTAAACAATTTCCTCGGCATGTCCGTGTTTCAAGGTCACGATAAGCATCAGAAACAATTTCAAGCAGATAACAATTAAAGCAAGAACTTTTCACTTCACCAGCAAAGATGCTCGCAACCCAGGTAAGCAAAGAGCAGATGTAATTAACGTGTGTTAAAAGAGAATCTTCGGCATGCACAGGGTGTACCATCCCTCCAACAGTAGCAAATTCTAGGATTGGTATACACGTCTTTTGCTACTGCAGTAAATCCGCCGCTAAGAAGAATGCTTGTTTAAATACCAAAATACCACCAATTCGACAGCAAAAGATTATTTATCAACAAGTCCACAGCAAAATATTATATTTTTTTTCAGTTCAATAATGCCTGCTAAATAAAGTACACAAACAAACTAGGATGAATTAGGATAATTATGTGAAATTTCCCAACACAAAGTGGCTTACAGACGTACCACCTTTAAACGCTTCTAGTGAACAGGTGTGCTTAAGTAAATACAGTGCAGCAGCAATTCAATTATCACACTTCTATATACAAAGATAAAGAAAGTTTAATCAGTGCCCAGTGCCAAGGGCAGACACGCTAGAGACCATGGAGTCGACTCCGCAAACGTTGCGACCCCTGCAGATCTTGTAGTAACCTCTCTCTCCCCAACTTTCACCCCAGGAGTTCTTTATGATCCAGTATGGTTTTTCCTTCAAACGAATGGGCGCATAGCCAGCTGCACCATAGCCAACAAGAAGCACGCCATGGTCCAGGTGTTTTCCACAGATGTACGGGCAAGAAACCCCACCAATATATGTCTGCATAAAGACTGCATTGATACCAACTGCACAGAGAGGGCAAAAATGAAACAAAAAAAGAAAAAGTTAAATCATCATCTTAACAGTATATCCGAAACTTAAAGCACGAATGTTCAGGAATAATACTAGTTTAGTGAAACTGAAAAACGAAAAAGGATTTCAATCGTTCAATCGCCAGGACATCGGGATAACTTTGAAATTTTAAGCGGGTCAGAGGCCTTATTCACTACTGTGAAGGTAAGAGATCATCGCTCTGGAAGGATCAAAATGTCACTGCTCCAGATGCTACTGCCAGAAGTATCAAAATAAATGGGTAACAGCAGTTTATAGGCAGGCATGACCTCTTTTCTGGAGCAGTCTTCATGATGATATGTAGACAAGCAAGACCTATTGGACATGCCCACTTCATGACCATCCATATCAGGCACCGGCTACCGGTCCTCCAATCCGCATTTTAGATTGTACTTTCTTTTACAAGCAGCTCATGAATGCTACAGTGCTGCTCAAATGGTAAAACTCATTTCTTTTACCGATATGTTCCCTTGATCTCTTTAAACATAACGAAGATTCGAGTATTTTTGCCAATAGTGAACATGCAAAAAGTTAACGACGACCCCCTGTAAATATGCCAATATTGGCACTAGATGGGAGCCTGTCTCAATCATCCCATCGCTATGAATTGATCCACTAGTTAGCAGTAGATCAGACAAACTCCTTTACATCGAATTCATCATAAAAGAAAGGGGGAAGGATTCTGTTTGTTATGACATACAAAATTGTAAAATATCGTAATATATCTTATTTGTATGACACTGAAATATGATATATCATCATATTTTGTGGTGTTTTATGATATATCATGATATTGGGTGGTGTTTTATGCCAAACTAAGCAACCCTAAAGGAAAATGTTTGAAAGACCAAGGTGAATTACAGATATTCGGTCGTGTACCTGCAAGAGGGCCATGCTTCACAAGGTTAGCAGCAATTTGATCTTCATCAACGGACACAACACTGAAGTTAGATACGGAAGCGGCGATCCTGCTCTTGTCGAATTTGCATTCACTGCGGTCCATTCCAGTGTAAGGATAGTCTTCCTCTCGCTGCAGCCCTCCAGCTTTGAGTAAGTACTCGAAAGCAGTTGTCATCAATCCACCGTTGCAACCAGAATCGCAGGCACCGGGTTCTGATGCGTCACACTGCAAATCAAAGAAGAGACTTGTAAAAGCTAGAAAGCCAATCACAGTTTCAGGACAATAGTTGGTCAATGCAAAATTAACACACAGATGGAAGCCAACAAAGTAATTCAAGAAAATAATTGGACGAGGAAGAATTTTATGAAATAATAAATCATCCATAAGGTTCCCTGTGGTGAAAAGAACTATACATCCGTATTATTATTCGGCATCGACAATACAAACACAACATCTAGCTCTTCCGCAGGCGGAGTCAAATTGAGCACTAAATCCTATGAAACACTTGAAAGGAATAAAAATTAAGGAAAAGGTAGCTGCTTCTCCATGTAATACATGGAAAGGGGTCAGCTTTGTCACATCCTATAACAGCAACAGATAAGATAGGAGTTGGAAAAGGGGGTAATTTTTGCTGTTGGAATAAGCAACAAGATAGTTACCTCGTGGTCACAATCTACGAGCTGCTGCTCGCTGAGGCTCTCGAGCTTGCCCGTGGCCAGAAAGTGGGCACCTTCCAGAGCCCCGGATGCGCTGAAGGACCAGCAGGATCCACAGGTGCCCTGAGCAAGTACCATCCATCACAGTCACCACACCCACATACATACACACACAGAGAAGAAGAAGAAAACAAAGGAAAAATTAGCCGTGAATAAATATATGGAAAAATCCATCGAAAAGGGGGGGTGGGTGGGAGGCTGAAACAAGGAAGGAGGGGTGATGGACATGAAGACGATCGGACGAATTCGGAAAGGGATAGGGATCGCGCCCCCCACCGACCTGGTTCTTGACGGGGGTGACGGCGCCGTGATCCCTCCAGTCGAAATCCTCCGGCAGGCTGTCGGTGGGGAGGATCGGGGCCTCGTGCGCGGACCCCACCCCCGCCGCCTTCCTCGAGAACAAAGCCGGCCGCTGGCGGTGGAGGCCGAGGTACCCCCGCTCGAACTCCTCCGGCGTCAGGTCCGAGAACTGCGTCACCCCGTGGACGGCCGTGGGATCCAGCAGCTGATGCCGCCGCGCCCGGCGGAGGTTGGCCTTGAACACCGAGAACCGGTAGTTGTGCTCCTCCGGTGTGGCGTACGACTTGCCGTACGTCGTCAAGAAGCCGGCGAAGTGTCCCTCCGCGTTCAGCAGCGCCTCGTCCCCCTCGGCGGCGGCATCGGCGTCAGAGACCACCTGCCGGATCAGCAGCCCGTCGTCGGCGTCGCTGCGAGGGAGCGAGTAGCCATCGGCGAGGAGCCGGGAGGCGAGGGCGAGGAGGAGGAGGAGGGAGAACAAGCTCTGGAGGCGACCCATGGATGGCCAGAGATCAGATGAGATAGAGAGAGAGGGGGGGAGGATTCTGATCTCTCTCCCTCTATCTATCTCTCACTTCCCCTCTGCTCAGTGAACCGCTGGCGTTGGGTATAAATATAAATAAAGGAAGGAAGTGGGTGTGGAAGGGCCGGCTGGCGTGACCACTCGTGCCTTGGCACGTGCCGTGTTCGAAGAATATCTGCACCGGCCCTTTCCCATTGGGTCGCGCCAGAGAGTAGGCGGTGACGGTATCGTGGGGGCAGCGACGATTTGTAAGGACGCTGCCTTACCGAATGGTTGGTTCCGTCGAAGAAAGCGGGCCGGCGATGGTTCACACCCTATCCGTTTATCCCTCCCTGTTTGAGACGTAACGGGAAAAAAGAACGGGGCACATTCTTAACGGTAATGTTTCGTATCCGGACCATTTTCGGATATAAAGGAGACGACATGCAAACAATCTCATCTCAGTTGGTTGGGCAACCACGTGATAATATAAAGTGGATTCGTGGATGCAGAAGGACCTCTAAATACGTTTCTTAATAAGAGGGACGGCTGCGTTCGTTCTTATTGAGAAGATTGAGGTGAACCATTAGATTAGCTAGCGTTCTAGAGGAATATTATCGGATTATCCGTTTTAATTTTTTTTTTCTGGTCTTTACTCTTCGACAGTTTATCAATAATCTCGCTTTTATATACAAAAGACTTTTTTCGGAAAAAAATAGCCCAAGACATTTATGTTTATGTTTTTTTCTGAATGTTTGTATGTGTTTATCAAACAATCTAAGATTATGAGAAACTTATGATAAAAAAAAAAGAAATTACGAGGAACCCTTATAAATAAAATTTTTGATCTCATAACTGTTAGCTCCGCTTTGGTACGGGATTAAATATATCCCAGTTAAATTTAGGTCACTTTATTAGTTCTTGACTTATGCCTTTTTACTTTGGTATGAGATTGGGTTAAATTATCCCACCTGTGGAGGTGGGATAGTTTAACATGACTTAAGTCAATTTAACAAACTTTTAAGTAGATTATCTAAAAAAACTCCCGTCAAATCAAAAAGGGGTAAGTTACATCAAAAAGTAACTTATTCCTATGTTAAACTCCAAACAAAGCGGAGCTTAGAGAATATTTCCGTATTAGAAACGAGTTAAAATATAATATGATTATAATTATGGTGACTTCTCCATTTAACATCTTAAAATTTTGAGTTGATGATTCAATCTAATAAAATTTAATATAATATCATCACCAGATTTTGATCCTACAACCTATGAATTATGGACCCATCAAGGTTCGATTTGAGGGTAAAAAAGCTCCAATCTAACCCAGCCAAATAGAGCCCACAAACCGACATTTTGTCCAAAATCCAAATCAAAATTTTACATTTTACTATAATACCTACGAATATGTTAATATATATTAAAAATTAAGAATATTTAGATTTGTGTCGATATATGTATGTAATTAGACTTCAAATGATTATAATATATATTCTACGTGATATAAAAGGAAATATATATTTATAAGTAATCCAATTTATTCAATTTGATTCATTCTATGTGAAATTGAACTGAATCAAATCATTGGGGTTGTTTGATTTTTCCAATTTGAAAGGAAGCATGAACAACCGTACCATTATCCACGACACTCTCGTATTTTCTGTTCTTCGTTCATTTGTTTTCCAATGAGCTCATTTCCACGTGAATCACACTTCTAATAAGTGATGTGGACCGGCTAATTTGAGAGAACTTATACATAACTATATTTCAGAAGTAAGTTAAGTCTTTTTTTTTGTCTTTAGAAACAGACAAGAGGCAGCTTCTGTAGGCGTATTAGCATTTTTGGGATAATTTAATCTTTATGTATTTTATCTTTCTTATATATTTAAGAATAAAAAATAGGAGAATAAGAATGGTGACGTATAAGAAATTAACCACTTGCTTGCCCGATACGTGTCCATTTTATATACCCATCGCTGTTTGCGTCGGAAGACTGAGCATGTGGGGGCGGTCTTCTTTTGGCCGATGAAGCCAAGCAACGTTGCTTCTCGGCAACTGACGGAGCGGCTTACGCAATCATTGTCATCTCCGCCTCCGCGTCCTCTCTCCCCCCACTCTGTAACGCCACATCCCAGCCGGGTAACGCCTCCCCCTCCCCCAATGACCGAATGATGCGTCATCGGCCGTCTGATCTTCCGGATTTTAGTTTCAGGATCTTTTAGTTTCCGACCCTTAAGAACTTAGGGTTAATATCACATATATCTTTATTACATGTAAAGTTTAAAAGCATTATTTTTGGTTGTCAAATATTATATGTTATCAAACAAAAATTTTAAAAGGGGCTTTTACCTTTCGACCCCTACAATCTATATTGAATTAGACATCTGCCTCCCTAATACAATTATTTATTAATAAATCATCAAATTCTTAATACTCTTGTTAAAAGTCTCTCACGTTAAAAATGTCCAAAAGAATGAATATTACATAGAATTTTCCTTTGTTCACCGTCTGTTATAATTTTCTACTCAAATTACTCTTCAATAAAGGGAGAGAGAGAGAGAGAGAGAGGATAGGGTGCCGAAGGGGGTCTCTCCCTCTGACGTCGACAATCTCACTCAGTGAGATGTGGTGCATAGTGAGAGAATGAGAGAGAGAGAGAGAGGGGGGTCCACTTGGGTCTGGGGAGACATGATAGGGGAAGAGGCGAGAGGTTCGCCGTAGTTGGACGAGACGGGATGGGGAAGATAGAGGGTTTCCGCCGTGGTGTGAGGAGAGGGGGAGGGGGGGCGTCAGGATGAATGGGAGGGTACGTCGGCCGCCATCGGGAGAGGGGACCGCCTAGGTTCCGGTAGATAGGATGGGGGGTAGGGAGAAGCTGGGATGTGAGGAGAAGACAGAGGGTCTCTCCCTCTCCCTCTTTCTCTCTCCATTTCTCTCTCTCACCCCCCACCCGTCGATGCCATCGTCGATGTCGAATGACCTCCCTTCCTCCCGTTCTCCCTCTCTCTTTCTCTCTCTCACCCCTCACTTGTCGGTGCCATCACCGATTCTCTCTCTCTCTCTTCTCTCATGGGCTAGGTTAGACTATGGTTGGGTTAAGTTAACTTGAACTTTTACGATAAAGACGGACGGTAGGGGCTTTTTTCTATAACGGAGAAGAACTTTGTGAATTACTTATAAATAATGAGATTGAATAGATTTTTTCTTAATTTTAATTTTTGTAGAGGTTTATTCTTTAAAAAACCCTTTTACAAAATGTCGCCAAATGAAAAATTAAGAATGAACACTTCAAGTGTTTAGAAAAGAAAGCTCTTAAAAGGAATGTTTATCGGACAAGAAGATTGCGAAAGGGGTACGAATAAATATCAAGATTGAAAGAGCTGATTTCTCAATACGGCATTGGGTTAAACCCGAGATTCCGGTAAGAAAAAGACTGGATTCGTGCAACCCTGGATGAGAGCTACGTACCGCGACGGGCATCCTTCTGCATATGGATTGTTTTTATTAATGGGCCACCGGGCATGCTGCCGGTTGCTCTCGTCGATGTGGAATGTGGAGGTAACCAACATCTAGTATATATATACTTTGGGTGTCCACTAAGTTTTTTATTTTATTTTATATTTATATTTTGAGCTCTGGGTCTAGCTGTGCTATGAGTCCCTTACAATGCACTTCTCAATTAGACGATAAAAAAATAAAAGATAAACTTGGTCATTTTATATTTTTATTATTGTTGATTCTTCTATTTTTTTTATTTTTTTCTTTCGAATCGTCCAAATGTAGGGTATCTTAAATAAGCGTGTATCTCAACTCGACCCATGATTTGCCAACTCGTAATGTATCGCTGTGAGTCGGCTAACTCATGTTATACTTAGAGAAATTAAGGTCGACGTGTTGCCGATACAGTATAGGTCCTCCTTCGAAGGTAATACCAAAAAAAAAAAGAACTCTCAAAGACAAGTGAGACGTATACAATATTGTACCGCTGCGATGTACGACGAGCCATGGTTCGACATTGAACTTAAGATAAAAACAAAAAATATATAAGTTGAAAAACTAGATGAACACTCAATCATACTCATGTACAGTTATCTTACCGTAAAAGCCACCAGGCATCAATATTTTTATACTAATAAATGGAACTCATGTACACGTATCCGACTGTACTTTTTTGCCTCTACGGTGCGAAGGAGATCGAGGATTTTTTGAAAAAGATATTTATAAATTTTAGAATCCAATTTCAAATAATTTTGAGTAGTTCCTCTTTAGTTGGAGTTTTTCTTTGACATGTGTGCCACTACTCTGTTTTAATTAAATGAGTGTTCTAAGCATGGTTTGTCGACTCGGTCCAACTCGAGTTGACTTGGGCGTGCCGTATCATATCTGATACGTTGCGGATCACCCCAAGATCGACCGAGTTGGGTCGAGTCACATTGAGAGAGAGAGAGAGGGGGGGAGAGTAGAAAGAGAGAAAGGAGATGATGCACATCGAGTCGCGCCGAGTTAATTGCGACTTAGATATATCATATCGGGTCAAAGAAAATTCGATCCGATACATATCATCGAGTTGGCGAACCTTGATTCTTCGGAACATAAAAGTGTTCCCTTGGGAGCTCCAACATCACTTTTGGAAGATGCTCGAGTATTGGCCCCGTGAATACATACATGCGTCGGTAAAGTGTATCTCCTCACATGTTGCAGAAGATGAGGTTTGAACTTGAAAGTTTTCTCGCTGAAGAGAGGGAGACCCATGTCATCGAGTCACGGAGTCATTGTTAAACGGGATTAATCTTATGAAAAATCTAATAGATAGTATTAAAATTAGGCAGAGTTTTTTGGGCTATATACTCTGACGGGATCTGAATTGGGCGATTGAGATGGTCATCCATCTCAATTACTATGGCCTTGGGAACACCAGATCTAGGTAGAACTAGAACTAATGATAAATCTTCTTGACCACATGGAACTGGAACCAATAACAACCTTGTTGACTAAATGGAACTAGAACTAATAACAACTCATGTTGACTAACAAAATCTTCTGTCAATCACATCGGGAGCGATGAAGAGAAAGGAGGAGAAAGGCCTCACTCTAAGACGCGTCCTTCTATGGACCAGATCCGACCCTCCTGGCATTACTCAAGACTCCCTGAGTGCGAGCTCCTCTGCTACAGCCAAGAACACCGAAAGAGCTGTGAAGAACAGAGCTCCGGAAGAACAGAGGTTGGAGAAGAAGAAGATGAGGAAAGGAAGGAAGAAGTTGGAGAGGGCGGGAGACATGGAATACAAGATGCACCTTGGAACCCTATGGTACGTACATGGAGTTTGTAGGCAACCATCCCAATCTGTGCGATAATCCAGTAGGGACCATAATACCTTGCAGCAAGCATGTTGCCGAACATGTGAACTACAATATGTTGGCGATATGGCTGAAGTTCTAAATATACCCAATCGCCCACTGCGTATGACTTGTCTGTCCGATGGGAGTCTTCCAATCTCTTCATGCGGTGCTGGGCTTTCAGCAAATGTAGTTTTAGTTCAGAAAGTATTGCATCTCTGTTGAGAAGTGCATCAGCCAAATCTTGAACTCCGCATGTCCCTAGAACATATGATAACAAGGTGGGAGGTGGAATCCCATAAACAGCCTCACATGGCGTGATGCCAGCGGATGCATGCACCGTAGTGTTAGTACTCGGCCCAATGCAGCCATTGAAACTAATTCTTTTGGGGTATGTTTGACGCCCCATTAGGATAGAGGAGCAGATGAGAGAGAGAGAGCAGTGGGTCTCGCCTCTCCCTCACACATAACCCTGCTAACCGGGTCAGTTAACGCACGTTAACCGCAACCGATTAGCAAAGTCCCCCTTATTATTCATAACAGAAACACCTGAGATAAGTTTCTAGACATTTATTTAGAGCTTCAACCTGGTCAGCTTTACGTGGATTGTAAGTAGAAGACATCTGGAGCTTTACTTCTTGAAGTCAGAATAGCTCCCCCTGAATTGACTTGTGAATATGGCAACTCTATCTGTCACAATTGCCTGTGACAGATCTTGTAGTTTAACAATGTGAGCTGTGAATTCCCAGGCCACTGAAACTGATGTGTATGGGTGTTTAAGAGTTAGAAAATGCACGTACTTAAAGAGGTGATCAATGACAACTAAAATTGTTGTTTTGGACTGTCAGGGTGGAAGATCCTCAATGAAATCCATATTTATGTGAGTCCAAATCCTTTTAGAGACTCACAAGGGTTGCAGTAGTCTAACTGGCGATTGAGTTATATGCTTACTTCGTTGGCACACGTCACAGTTCTGGATGTAAGTTTTCATTGTCTTTGCCATACCAGACCAATGGAAACTGTAGCATCCCAGCTAATTATAAAAAGTAAAAATAAATATATATTTTTAAAATAAGAATGAGAAAAAAAGAATAATAAATTAATATTGTGTTCAAATATAATAAATAAATAATTGATTAAATGTTCGATTAAATTAAGAATCGATAAATTAAAAAGAGAACACGCCAAGCAATTGAATGTGTTATAAAAAAAATAATGATAATAAAATAATAATCGATTGAAAAGAGACTAGATCAGCAGACAATTGACTTTTAATTAATATAAATATATTTGATAAAGTTAAAGATTGGCTTAAAATAAGTTCTCGTGGATAGAGATACGTTAAAGAGAATCAATTAATTATGAAACTACTCTTCATTTCAATGTTATATTCACATTCTTAATATAAACTTAATTTGGTATTTATAATATAATAATATTGATTGTTTAAAAATATTATTATTTAATGACACCTTATCCTCTTAAAAAGATCTAAAATAAAATACATAAATAAAAGGGTGTAGTAGTATTAGAACATGAATTCTCACATTTAAATTAGTCAATTAATAATATTGTAAACAAATATTTTTTATCTTGACAACAAGTTTAATATATAGAATCTCTTGGAAATATTATAAGATAATAACGAGAGAAGCTTTTAAAAAGAGAGAAATAATGAGTTAATATAATTAACATAAATAAAGATAAGACTCATAAAGTTAAAGATGGTGAATTAACATTTAAGTATAATCTCCTTAAAAATATTTAAGAAAGTGAAAAAAGTTAAAACTCGAGTATTCATTTAATTGATAAAACTCTTTAAAAATATTTAATAAAATAAATAAATAAAGACTTGTAAAATAATACTAGCAGGTTATGTATTTATTAATAATAAATAATACATTTAAGTATGCCCATAATAATGTTAGCAAGGTAAATTAGAATGGACTTTTAATTCACTTAAATCTCCTAGTTTAATAAGTCATTAGAAATTTCGCTAATTAGATTAGGCCCATTAGGACCCTAGCTTCTAGAAGAGCCCACTTCGGTTGGTTAGATTCTGATTAAGATTAAGAAGGAGATTAAATGAAGTAATTATCAAATTAAGTTAGCCCCGGTTAAAATAGGACTCTAAAAGAAGCGAATCCTAATTAGAATTGGTTTGAGATCTAATTAGATAAATATTTAATTAAATAATTATTATTTTAGATGTCTTAATAAAAAATAGAGTAAGAGAGATAAATTAATATTAAGTAATTACATCTAATTCCCTATTTAATTTATTGAGAGATAAATATTAGAATTAATCCTATTTGGGCTTGGTTAGTATAAAGCCTAAACTAACTAGAATAAGATGAGGTTGGTCGACGGTTTTTGGGTAAGGCCATGCATGGGTACATAGTTTTAGTTTAAATAGGAGTCTAATTAAGATTCCACTTTAAGCCTCCGCGTGTTAAATTTTAACCCAAACTCATAAAACCCTGTTGCCTAACCTGTAACAACACCTCCCCTTTATAAGGCCGACGCCCTCATCGGCTAGGTGTTGATAGAAGTTACGCATGTTCGTGCGCATCAAGTAAATAGTGTATTGATATGTCACATTAGACCGACAAAAATTAGACTCAGACACTACTTGTTAGGAACTATTTATCTTTCCCCAAATCTAGGTGTTAAGATAGGAGATTTCTTTTCTTATAATTTGATCCAACTCTTTGTAGAATCTAACGTGAGACTAAAGTTACTGGTAACTCTAGTTGACTAAAGGACTCACACTCTCTTGGGTGCTCACACCACCCACCCGTAATAGATTCGTAGGAGGATGGCTACTGTAGCATGGGAGACTTGTACGTGGGTGTTGAAGAGAAGGATTATAAAAGAAGGCTTTGAGAAGATGGTTTAGTTCGTGAGGATGGAATAGAAGAATAAGAACTGCACGAGGTGTAGGATCGTGGGAACATTTTTCGATCTCAAGGTTTTCTCGCTCGGGCTCCAAGTATAAAAATAAGAACTTTAATATCTGTAAAATGATTCTTATTCCTGCAAATTGGCGCATGTTTCCTTACAAAAATGAGGTAGTTTTCCTCCGATCATGACCGCCTATCTCCCAGCAGAACATACTCCTTGATCCCCTGCAAATTAGTCCTTTAGAACTTGCAAAGTTGAAGATGTAAAACCCGGCAACCATGACTCTTTGACCCCCTGCTAATCAGTCCTTTTAAACCCGCGAATATGAAGTTTAAAACCCAACAAACGTGACTCTCTAACCCCCGCTAATCAGCCCTTTTAAACATGAGAATTTGAAGTTTAAAATCAAGTAATCATGAGTCTTTAATTCCTAGCAAATAGGTCGTTTAGAACCTGCTAACTTGAAGATTTAAATCTAGCAACAAAAAAAAGCCTCTATTTCCCTGCAAATCTGTCTAACTTTAAACCTACGTTTTGATCCCGTTGCTTCCTTTAAACCTCTGTTTTGACCTACATTTTAATTCTTTCAGAACATGCGAATTTGAGGTTTAAAACTGTACATTTTGGATTTTAAACCTGCGTTCGAACCTGCATTGTAATCCTTTTTAAACCAACCATTTTAATCCCCTTCAATTCAAACCTATGTTTTAATCCTTTTTAAACATGTGCGTTGATCTATGTTAAACCCGATGTTTGATCCTTTTAACCCTACTCTCATATTATCCTAATCGTGTTCCCAGATTGACTAAACTTGTCTGTTCTCAAAGTTATTAGACCTGAAATTTTAGATACATGCTTAAAACCACTTCCAAATTTTTATAAAGACCGTTCTCGGTTTCCTTAAACCTTACTCTCATGTTTTCTAAATTGATTCTCTGATTTCTTCTTAAACTTGTTCTCAGCTTTAAAAACATTTTCTCAAAATTTTAACATGTCTTCTCGTGATCTTGTACTCTGGATTTTCTTAAGCATGACCTGAGATTTATTTTTAAACCATGTTTCAGATTTCAAAATCGCGTTCCCAATTCTCTTAATTATATTAATACTGTCCAATGCTTTAAAAGTCAGATTTCTAACCCTACAAACGTGTTGATCTTAAACTCTGTAAAACCTGATTTTTAAACTTGTACACATGATGGTTTTAAACTCTGCAAAAATTGATTCTTAAACTTGTTGTTTTAACCTTTACAAAGACCTAGTTTTTATCCCTACAAAACCTGATTCTAATCTTTGAGAACCCGAATTTTTATCTCTGAAAATCGAGCTTTTTAATCCCTGCAAAAATCGGAACTTCTAAACCTGAAACATATACTTTTTGTTAAACGTGAAACATGAACTCTTTAATTCCTACTTTATTTTTAGGGAAAAAAATAAAACGATAATTGAACTGTTCTCTAATCAATCTACAAATTCATACTTAATTCCATTGATTTTTCTTGAATTCTTTCGTTACATTTTTCTGCATGTGATTCTTACACTCTGATTATTCTACTTCGTGCTACCTGAATATGACTTCATTGGAATCCATTTGACCATCGTTACTTAGAATTGTGTAGTGTTTATACGAGATCTTTGATCCACAATCTCAATGCCTGATATTTATACGGTCCGGTATGATCCTAGGAGGAGCGCACAAAAGTATTTGTACCTATGAGAGTTAAATGACTTGATGTGACATTACACCACTACATGTGTGCTGCATTGATCTAGACAATTCCATGATATTTGTTACTTGCTACTTATTACATGATTGATTGCTTGACTTATTACATGACATACTTGACTTGCTACTCGATATTCTTGACTCGAAAGAGATATATATATTTTTTGAGAATTCACATGTTATATGACCAATCTATAGTTGTGTTCACTTGTACATATTCTTCATTTGTTATACGTACCTTTCGTGTTATTGTTCATTGACCCATGGGGGGTGAAGTGCTACTCTATAGGAGTCACCTCTTGAGTCTATAATGGAGCAAAGTGTTACATAGTGTGTGACGCCCCCTTATGGAGATCCAGTATCCAACTTGAGAACGTCACACTATGCACAAACATTGTGAGTTGGGAAATCTGCAAGGCGCTACATGCCAAACCATCACATTTTCTAATAGCACAATCATACCATTTTCATAGACATAAACACATATAATTTTACATCATCATCATCGTAAATGTTTTACATCTCTCAGTCGAAAGTCACATTAACATTCATTATACAAAAAGAAACTAAATCTACTTGTCCTATGCAACAGAATCCCAAATATCTCCTGGATCACTCTCCGACCTATTTCTTGTCGGAGTCAAAATTGAACACTTAATAGCTTCTTAAAAAATAGTTAAATAACATATGTGAGTCCGAAGACTCAGTAGGCATCAAAATCAATAACATGCGTACTACATAATAACTTTTACAAATCACATAATAATTCTAAACCTATCACAATTTTACCATGTTCTAAACATATAGTATAAACTCAAGGAATATAAATCACGAAATAAAATAGATATTAGATGTATCTACAAAAATTCAAAATTTATCTAAATGACTTGCAAGACAAATTTGATCATATTCAGATGAGATTAACAGGTCGAATCACATATGCAAACCTCCCAAATCGAATCATAATTTTATATATAATTTAGGAGATTTAGTTCAATTAAAATAATTAAATAAATCAAATCATTTACAATTTAATTTCACATATCAGACATGCACCCAAACCACAACATAAGGGGTAACACACAAACACCGTAGCACCTAGATGATGGGGCATGTCGATCTTGATCGACTACACATGATCGGGAGTTAATATCCCACCATTCACTAAATCAAAGTATAGTTTCTGAATTTTTAAACAAAAATCCATCATCCTCGGACAATGGGTCTAATCCCCGTAATGGACGCTTGCTACGGGCCACCCCACACCCCCTTAAGATGGCATTGTCCATATATTTAATTTAATGCATGATCATTCATGAATTATATCTTTGTAACTTAAATTGACAAAATAAGTTAAACGATATCACATTAAATAAAATTATTTACAATTAAAGAATTGATTGTAAATAGTTAGATAAAATATATTGTCTAAATCATGAATAATTAATTTGTGATCGTCTTTAACTAAACCTATCGATATTGTCATTTTAATTTAAATCAGACTATAACTAAACCTATCGATATTGTCGTTTCAATTTAAATCATAATAAAATATCTCCAAATAATTTATATAAAATTTACGTACACAAATTAAAATTCTAAATATCTAAATACAATCAAAACGTCATAAATAATAAATAATATGATCTTAGTTTATCACATACCTACCTATAAAGTGCAACCCCCAAATAAACTCTAAAATATTTTGTCTGAACTTCTATCAAATAATCACCATATTCCTTCTCCGTCTTCCTCTCCGTCTTTTCATGTTATTTTCTTTCCTTCCTTATGCAAGTCGCGGCCTCTTTTTCTTCCCACTCACTCTCGTCAAATATGGGAGTAGAAAATAAAATGAGAAAGGAGAGAGATAGAAGAGATAACGAGAGAGTCGGGAGAGAGATGAGAAAAATGAGAGAGTTGAGAGGAAGATGAGAGAACGAGAGAGAGTTGAGAGAAAAGATACGAGGGGAACGACGGGAGAGAGAGAGAGAGAGTTGAGAGAAAAAGAGGTGAGAGAAAGAATTGAGAGAAAATAGGGAGATGAGATAATCGGGGGAGAAATGAGAGGGTTTAAATAACTCATCTCCCCAACCGTCGTAAAGAAGATAATTCTAATCACTTTTTTTTAACCCAAGAGGTTATCCACATTCCAGGTGGGAAGATTTTTATGGTGAAATTTTAGAAAAGTTTTTAAATTTTTTCTAATCACAACGAGAGGTGCAAAATATCATAGAACCCCCTCTTAAAATCACTAATAACTAGGTTTTATTTTATTCATTTCTTTATTTATTTGTTTTGACTTATTTAATAGCAAAATCTGAAAAAGTACTCAACATGAAATTTGTAGATCATTAAATTCTCTTTCCAAAAAGTTTAATATTGACCCTAGTCTAATAAGTTACGTAATTATAAAATAAAATATTTTTTTAATCTACTTAATAAAGTTTATTGGGGTCGTATCAACTAAGTGGGTCAACTTATTAGGTATTATTCTGTATTTGGTCTTCCTAAAAGTCGAGGTGTTACAAATCTCTCCTCCTTAAATGAATTTCGTCCTCAAAATTTAAGTTTAAATCACACTAAGCAGACATGAATACGTACCAAATAGTTGTGGATATTTCCTCCTCATTTCATCTTCAGTCTCCCAAATGACTCCTTCTACTAAAGTACTCCTCCATAATACTTTTACCAATGGAATTGTCTTTATTCTCAGCACTTGTTCTTTCTGATTGAGAATGTGAACTGGTTTCTATTCATATGTAAGATCTGGTTGTATCCCCAAATATTCATACTCTATAATGTGTGATGGATCTGACACATATTTTCTTAACATAGACATGCGGAATACATCATGAACCCCTGATAATGATGGTGGCAAAGTTAATTGATAAGTCACCTCACCAATCCTCTGTAGGATCTCAAATGGTCTAACGTATCTTGGACTGAATTTTCCTTTCTTGCCAAATCTCATCACTCCTCTAATAGGCAAAACCTTCAAAAACACATGATCTCCTACATTAAATTATAACTCTCTTCTCCTATGGTCAACATAACTTGTCTGCCTACTCTGAGATATAAGCAATCATTTTCTAATCAAATCAACATTTTTGTACACAATCATGCACAATTTGTGGCCCAATCAATCTCCGTTCACCAACCTCATCCCAACAAACAGTTGATCTACATGGTCTACTATAACGACCCGAGATCCGAATACCGAGAAGGCCCGATATTCCGAATCTCAAACCGCCACCCACGAGCCCGAAGGCTCGGATGGGTTAAAGGGATGGTGTGAAAATACACAAGAATCTAAAATAATTACAGAACTACACAATTAATAAGCAGAAAATTAATAATTAACATTAAGCAAAATACATGGTCCATAATATAACAGCAGTCTAAAGATATAACAGTAGTCTACAACTAGTACAGTCCAAAGAGAAAGGTACAACTACACGGGGCATACCGTGGCCTGGCAACTGGTAACTAACCCTGGGCACCGGAACCACGTGGAGCCTCGGAAGCGCTCCTCTGAAGCCTCGTCTCACCTGAACCACGGTGAAAACACGCTGGGAATGAGCCTTAAAATAAAAGGCTCAGTAGGGATCATCCGGTCCCCACCTCGCAAACCAAGAAACCGCGCGGAAAGTAACTACAAACTACCACTAGCAAGACGTAGAACAGAGAGGTACAAGAATAAATAAACGGGAAAGCTCTACTATGCCTAGTACCGAACGTATGGCACGAAAATCGAGACAACTAGTCAAAAATCTAAGAGCCGCTACCAGACAAAGACAGGAGTACCAACCCACTAGAAGCAAGGCCGGATGCGTCCACTGACGGCTTAGACCGCGCCTCGGGTATCCCCCTCGACCCCTTGTGGAACGGGGACACCGTACTAGTAACCACAAAACAAGTGACTAGCTGGGGCCGTGCTCGTCAGCGCGGGTCCAACTGCCCCCAACCACGTGTTCACACACAGACCATGCGTCTCAGCTCTGGCCCTCTGACTGGTTTTCCCCTCAGCCGGACTCTGGCTGCAAGACGTGGGGCCCAACGGAAACCAGTTTAAAAATCATCTCTCGGGGTAGCCTCGCCACCACTCCCTCGTGGGACCACTCGTGTGTCGGAAGGCTACGATTAGTGGAGGGTCACTGAAGGAGTAGACTCTCTAGTCAACGGAAAATAACGTCTAAACCGGACAAAGTACAAGGGCCGCTTCTCGTACCGACACCGACTCACTGTGACACTAGCCGAGAACACCACCTCCCGGGGTCCCACGGCACCCTAACATGTGGTCCCCACATGATGCCCAGCATCAGTCAGACAACGGGTCAACACGCGGATCGAGGTCCACTCACCCGGGACTCGAATCGGTAAAACATAACTCCGGTTGGCCATAAATCGCTGGCGGTCCACCTTTGGGCCACTATAAGGGCTAGCGGTTTAGCATTAGGCCGCTACAACGATGTAGCGGTCTCATTATAGACCGCCACCCCCTAGGCTGCGGAGGCGAAAACGGTCCTATATAGGGCCGCCAATGGGCATGAGGCGGTCGTACCTTCGGCCGCCATACCCCAAAACCTCCAACGGTCACAAATCCAACGGTCAAAATGCCTCGAAGTCCACGCCGGCCAACTCGGCTGGCGATCGGCCCTTCGGCCGCCACTTGGGCTCTGGCGACTCATCGTGCGGCCGCCAAGCCCAACCCACGTACGGGACGATTGAAACGGTCGCATGGGGACCGCCAAAAGGAAGTGGCGGTCACTGGAAGGACCGCCAGAGTTCCATAAAATCGAGAACGGCGGGAAAATCCCAAAATCGCCATTCCACACCCCATTCACCCCCGGGTGAAGGGGAACCAAAAGGGAAACTTATTCCCAAGCCCCCAATGCATCTTTTGATGCCCACCAACCACAAAATGGCGGATTAAAATGCTAGATCAGCCACTCAATCCCCAAAACATGATTTTCCCTTCCCGACTCAAAATAGCCCTCTCTCGACCTCACCCCGGCCTAGAAATCACGGGGAAGATAAATGTCGAGCTCAGGATCGTCACCCAACCTCGGAATCGTCCGAAACACGGCGGATCGCCGCCGATCCTCAAAAACTCGCTTGAAACCCTCGTTCTTCCCGAGCTTCCCATGAGCCACGCACGCCGCCGCGATCACCTCGCCGCCACCGTCGCCGCCACGCCGTCGCCCACCACCGTCTGCAGCCGGAGGGGCATGCTGCTGTAGATCTAATTAAAAATCCACTAAGATAATAATAAAAGAAAAGCATGCACGTGGTGCTAATACGGAGGGTGATCGCCAGAGACCGCAGGCCTCAAATGATATATCAAAGAAATAAAGGAGGGATCGCGGACATAAATACCTCAAAAAATGTGGGGGAGATTGTGGATAATTTCCTTCTCGTCCGATCGGCCGGCCGACGGAGAGAGTCTTCTTAGATTACCCTTGCAAGAAACACAAACACCAATAAAAATAATGGAATTAGAACTCAATGTGTAATATCAATCCCAATTAAATATACATGACATGAAAGCACGGAGAATGACACACTTGCTGGGCATTGCCCCTTTAAACACCAATGCAATGGGTATGTGTGAGATGATGAATGTTAAAAATTAGTGTGCCAGTGTGCACTGTGGGAGGCTCAACGTGATTGAGATGTGGAGAAACGGTGTGAAAACAGATGTTATGCATGCATGCAGTTGACAAAATAAAGGAAAAGAACAAAGGAAGGGGAAGAAGAAAGGGATCTTGAGTTTTCTCTTTGTGTTGGCTCTGAATGGGTGCCAGGATGGAGTCTCAACAAATGATGAAGCTTTAACACGGAGAGAACTCCTCCTTGAGCCCAGCAACCGACAGCACCTCCCCCCAGAATGAAGAATCGACCCCCCTTTTGCAGAGAACAACCATAGAGTATAAAAAGGGGAGGCTCATGGGTTTAAATCTGGGAAATAATCACCTAGGGAAGGTCTAAATCATGGGAAGAATTCTCCCCAGCGAGGAAATCTGTCAGAACCTTTCCTTAGTTGAAATGGACCACAAAACGAGGAAAGGAGGAGCCGTGGCCGAGTTTGGAAATCTCAAGAAAATGGCGTTCGGCGCCCTGGACGCTAATTGAATTAGCATCCACCATAACGGACGTTAATTCCAAGCCATTTTAGAAAGATTAGGAATTTCCAAAATTAAAGAATAAATCGCGTCTGGCATACCGGACGTAAATTCAAATTTTCCGAATTTGGATGGATTAAGAATATCTCCGAAAAATGGCAAGGAAATTAGCGTCTGCAGTAATGGACGCTATTAAGAAACAGAGGCTATGGAAGTGGACGCTAATTCTTGATTTATTTTAGGAAAGCTGAATATTACCAAAAAAATCTTCACACAAATAGCGTCCTTATGGGAAGACGCTTATTCTTCATTTTCTGAAATAATATACAAATAGCGTCCACACGTACCGACGCATATTATGGAATTTTAATAATTTTGGTAATTATTAAGAAAAGGAAATAGCGTCCACTTTCTCAGTCGCCTATTAAACCGTGTCCAAGGTATCTGTCGCTAATTCTTTAAAGCCCAGAAAATAGAGAAAAATCTCAGAAAATTTCAGAAAAATCTGAAAAAAATTAGAAAAATCTAAAAAAATCTAGAAAAATAGGAAAAAGTGAAAAATCAAAGTAAAATTTAGAAAATCACTCAAATGAGCTAATTTGAAGGTCAAATTGGGGTGTTATAAGGTAATATGAGAGATACCCAAAGTAATATCAATTTTGGCGTGTCTACAGCCGCATCGTCGCCGGAAGAGGAGAGAGAAAGAGAGAACTCTGGCGGTCACTGGAAGGACCGCCAGAGTTCCATAAAATCGAGAACGGCGGGAAAATCCCAAAATCGCCATTCCACACCCCATTCACCCCCGGGTGAAGGGGAACCAAAAGGGAAACTTATTCCCAAGCCCCCAATGCATCTTTTGATGCCCACCAACCACAAAATGGCGGATTAAAATGCTAGATCAGCCACTCAATCCCCAAAACATGATTTTCCCTTCCCGACTCAAAATAGCCCTCTCTCGACCTCACCCCGGCCTAGAAATCACGGGGAAGATAAATGTCGAGCTCAGGATCGTCACCCAACCTCGGAATCGTCCGAAACACGGCGGATCGCCGCCGATCCTCAAAAACTCGCTTGAAACCCTCGTTCTTCCCGAGCTTCCCATGAGCCACGCACGCCGCCGCGATCACCTCGCCGCCACCGTCGCCGCCACGCCGTCGCCCACCACCGTCTGCAGCCGGAGGGGCATGCTGCTGTAGATCTAATTAAAAATCCACTAAGATAATAATAAAAGAAAAGCATGCACGTGGTGCTAATACGGAGGGTGATCGCCAGAGACCGCAGGCCTCAAATGATATATCAAAGAAATAAAGGAGGGATCGCAGACATAAATACCTCAAAAAATGTGGGGGAGATTATGGATAATTTCCTTCTCGTCCGATCGGCCGGCCGACGGAGAGAGTCTTCTTAGATTACCCTTGCAAGAAACACAAACACCAATAAAAATAATGGAATTAGAACTCAATATGTAATATCAATCCCAATTAAATATACATGACATGAAAGCACGGAGAATGACACACTTGCTGGGCATTGCCCCTTTAAACACCAATGCAATGGGTATGTGTGAGATGATGAATGTTAAAAATTAGTGTGCCAGTGTGCACTGTGGGAGGCTCAACGTGATTGAGATGTGGAGAAACGGTGTGAAAATAGATGTTATGCATGCATGCAGTTGACAAAATAAAGGAAAAGAACAAAGGAAGGGGAAGAAGAAAGGGATCTTGAGTTTTCTCTTTGTGTTGGCTCTGAATGGGTGCCAGGATGGAGTCTCAACAAATGATGAAGCTTTAACACGGAGAGAACTCCTCCTTGAGCCCAGCAACCGACAGCACCTCCCCCCAGAATGAAGAATCGACCCCCCTTTTGCAGAGAACAACCATAGAGTATAAAAAGGGGAGGCTCATGGGTTTAAATCTGGGAAATAATCACCTAGGGAAGGTCTAAATCATGGGAAGAATTCTCCCCAGCGAGGAAATCTGTCAGAACCTTTCCTTAGTTGAAATGGACCACAAAACGAGGAAAGGAGGAGCCGTGGCCGAGTTTGGAAATCTCAAGAAAATGGCGTTCGGCGCCCTGGACGCTAATTGAATTAGCATCCACCATAACGGACGTTAATTCCAAGCCATTTTAGAAAGATTAGGAATTTCCAAAATTAAAGAATAAATCGCGTCTGGTATACCGGACGTAAATTTAAATTTTCCGAATTTGGATGGATTAAGAATATCTCCGAAAAATGGCAAGGAAATTAGCGTCTGCAGTAATGGACGCTATTAAGAAACAGAGGCTATGGAAGTGGACGCTAATTCTTGATTTATTTTAGGAAAGCTGAATATTACCAAAAAAGTCTTCACACAAATAGCGTCCTTATGGGAAGACGCTTATTCTTCATTTTCTGAAATAATATACAAATAGCCTCCACACGTACCGACGCATATTATGGAATTTTAATAATTTTGGTAATTATTAAGAAAAGGAAATAGCGTCCACTTTCTCAGTCGCCTATTAAACCGTGTCCAAGGTATCTGTCGCTAATTCTTTAAAGCCCAGAAAATAGAGAAAAATCTCAGAAAATTTCAGAAAAATCTGAAAAAATTTAGAAAAATCCAAAAAAATCTAGAAAAATAGGAAAAAGTGAAAAATCAAAGTAAAATTTAGAAAATCACTCAAATGAGCTAATTTGAAGGTCAAATTGGGGTGTTATAAGGTAATATGAGAGATACCCAAAGTAATATCAATTTTGGCGTGTCTACAGCCGCATCGTCGCCGGAAGAGGAGAGAGAAAGAGAGGGGGTGTCAGCTCTCTCACGGGCGAAGGAGGAAGAAGGAGGAAGAAGAAGAAAGAGAAAGGAGAACAGAAACGGAAAAAGAAATGGGGCTATATAGAAAATCTAGATTTTTTGAAAATATGAAAAAATAGAAAAAATATACCCCCGCGATTCTCGGAACACGCTAATCGCCATGGTATCATCCCTGAGTAGGTGAACGACCCGGTTTACCCGCTACGGGGTTCCGTAGGTCCTGTCAGGGAAAAACACGTGAAATCTGCAAAACACGTCCCGTGACTTCTGAAACTGATCCGAAACGCACGAATCCGAACCCGAAAGATGTCTGAAATATCCAGGGCATTACAGCCCTCCTCCCTTAAACAAATTTCGTCCTCGAAATTTAAAATGAAGCACAGGGGAAGAAAAAAGAGAGTTACTCAAACAAATAAGGGAACTGCTGACGCATCTCGTCCTCACGCTCCCAAGACGCCTCACCGTCAGAGTGCCGCTGCCACACCACCTTAACCAGAGGAATAACCTTGTTCCGCAAGTGCTGTTCTCGCCGATCCTCAATACGAATAGAGAACTCCGGAAGAGACAGATCGGGAGTCACCTCGGGCCAAACGGAATCTTCCAAAATATGAGAGTCATCGGGCATATACTTCCTCAACATCGAGACATGGAACACATCATGCACCGCCGCAAACTCAGGAGGTAGCTGCAACCGATAAACAACCTCGCCAATGCGTTCCACGATGGGAAAAGGACCAACATAGCGGGGACTCAACTTCCCACGCTGTCCAAATCTCATCACTCCCTTCATGGGAGAGACCCTAAAAAATACTCGGTCACCGACTGCAAAATAGAGGGGATGCCTTCTTCGATCGGCATAGCTCTTCTGTCGACTCTGCGCCGCCAACATGTTTTGACGGATTAGATACACCACATCAATGCACTGCTGCACCAGCTCTGGTCCCGTCACAATATGCTCACCAACCTCAGACCAATCGAGTGGAGTCCGACATGGTCGCCCGTACAACGCCTCATAAGGAGCCATCCCAATGCTCGAATGATAGCCGTTGTTATAGGCAAACCTCACCAATGGTAGATGGTAAATCCAACTCCCTTGCCATTCCAGACAACAGGATCTCAACATATCCTCTAGCGTCTGGATGGTCCTCTCGGACTAACCATCATACTGAGGATGATATGCTGAGCTAAACGCTAACTCCGTGCCAAGAGCTCGCTGGAAACTCCTCCAGATTCCAGAAGTGAGACGTGAATCTCGATCTGACACAATGGAAATGGGAATCCCAGGCAAAGGCACGATCCGCTCCACATAGAGACGAGCCAACTTGGGCACACTCCGGCTGACTTTGATCGGTAACAACTGAGCCACCTTCGTCAGCCTATCCACCAGCAACCAAATACTATCCTGCCCACTCAGAGTCCTCGGTAATCCCACCATAAAATTCGTGGTCACGTGGTCCCATTTCCACGCGAGAACCTCCAAGGGCTGGAGTGTACCTCCCGGTCGCTGATGCTCCGCCTTCACCTGCTGACAGGTCAGGCACCTGGCCACATACTTGGCAATATCTCTCTTCATGCCAGGCCACCAGAACTGCCTCTTCAAGTTCCGATACATCTTCGTCGCACCCGGGTGTACAATGTACCGACTCCCATGAGCCTCTAGTAACACTGTACGCCTCACCTGCTCCTCGACTGGGACGTATAGTGTAATATCCCTGACCTTTCAGATCCTTTCTTTTGGGTCTTGGATCCGGTTTCTCGGAGTGTCTGGCTCCGTTGTGTCTGAAATTTCATTTCGGACATCTTTCATGTTCGGATCGGCGCGATCCGGAGTTGTTTCGGAGGCCCGGAGTGCGTCCGCGGCTTTTCCGCGCGTGTTTTCTAATTTTCGGTGCGGATTTTGGTAAATCCTTCGAAACCTCGTTGCGGGTGAACCGGGTTGTTCACCTAGACAAGAGTGGTACTGTTGCGACCGGTGCGTTCCGAGGATCGCGAAAACGTGATTTTTAATTTTTTGATATTTTCTAGAATTTCCATATTTTCTATAAATACCCCCCTCTTTTCTCTCTCCCCCACCTTTTCTTCTTCTTCTTCCTCTTTCTTCTTCCTCCCCCACCGTGAGCGCCCCTTCCTCTCTCTCTCTCTTTGGACAACGTCGACCGCTGCGAGCTTCCCTCCGGCTGCAGACGGCTGTGGGCGACGGCGCGACGACGTAGGCGGCGGCGAGACGATCCCGGGGGCGTGCGGCATTCGTGGGAGGCATGGAGGAACGAGGGTTCTAAAAGCATCTTCCTTGATTTTGGCAACGATTCGGTAGAGCTTTCGCTCCATTGAGGTAGGGGGACGAATCCCTATGCTCATCCCGTCATCCCCCGCGATTTGTAGGCCGAATGGGAGCCGAGAGGGGTGTTTTTGAGCGGGTTAGGGCAACATCATGTTTTGGGGAGAGTTCGCCCGATCTATAGATTTGAGCCGCGATTCGGCATTTTGATGGCCTAGAATCATGTTAGGGGTCCCCAAGGGGCTTTCCCCTTGATTCCCCCCTCTCCATGGAGGTATGGGGGCGTGGTTGCCTTTTTTGGTGCTTGTTCACCGTTTCGCCTTCGGAGCGCTATGGCGGTCATTCCAGTGACCGCCAAAGGGTGTAACGCACCCAGGGAGGTGTGTTACACTTCGTTGGCTTTTGGGTGTGGCGTTCGTTGGCCTGACGGTCCCACGATAGACCGTCACAGTGTTGTGACGCCCTAGTGTTAGACCGTTACAGTGATTCCGACCGTTGGTTTATGACCGTTGGGGGTCATAGACACCTGACGCACCGAGAGTGGGGCGTCAGGGTAGTATGACACCCCTGGGTAGGAGCGTTAGATTTAACTCATCCACCCCTCTCCCTAACGCACTTGGGTAGGTGCGTTAGAGAGCGTGACGCACCGAACGGCATGCGTCATGGCCTGTGTTATTCCGTGGCCTAACGCACCAGCGTGATCCGTTAGGTTCCGTAACACCCCTAGAGGAGCGCGTTACGTTTAGTTTTCACTCGTGCCCTGACGCACCTGTTTAGGTTTGTCAGGTGCTGTGATGCACCAGCGTAGGCGCGTTACAGTTCGTTTCACACCGAGTGTCTGACGCGCCTGAGTTGGTCCGTTAGGTTACCGTGGCGCACCAGGGTTGGTCCGCCACAGCCTGTGACGCACCAGAGTTGGTCCGTCATGCTCTGGACTGCCCCGAGTGGGTTCCAGCCCTGTTTCTTCACTGACCGGAGTCACCGTGCGACGGTGTGGGTACGAGGGACGGTCCCTGTACTGGTCCGGCAGTGACGTTATTTTCCTTGGCTTGAGAGTCTACTCCCTCAGCGACCCTCCACTAGTCATAGCATGCTTACACATTTAGTGGTCCCACCTGGGAGTAGGTGGAGAGGCTTACCCAGAGGACGGTTTTTAGACTAGTTTCCGTCGGGCCCCACGTCTTGCAGCCAGAGTCCGGCTGAGGGGAAAACCAGTTAGAGGCCAGACCTGGGACGCGTGGTCTGTGTGTGCACACGTGGTTGGGGGCGGTTGGACCCACGTCAACGGATGTGACCCCAGCTAGTCACTTGCTTTGTGGTTACTTGTACGGTGTCCATGCCTCTAGTAGGCGCTACCACGTCAGGCAGGGCACCTGCGGTGCGGTGTAAGACGTCAGGGGACGCTACCGACTGTGCTTCTAGTGGGAGGCACTCCTGTTCTGGACAGGGAGTGACAGACCGTCAGCTTCAGTGACTTCGACCTTCGTGTTTTGGTCGTATTAACTATTGAGTTTCGGTTGTTTCACCGTGGCGCGTCCGTCGATTTTCATGCCATGAGACCGGTATTTATAGTTGCAGGAGGTACTCGCTTACTGCTAGTGTAAGGGTTCTCTATTTTACGAGGTAGGGTTCGAGTGATCCCTGCTGAGTCTTATTTTGAGACTCATTCCCTGCGTGTTTTCACCGTGTTTCAGGTGAGGCGCGGCTTCAGGGGAGCGTGTCCGTGGTTCAGCGTGGTTCAGGTGCCCAACGTTAGTGCCCGAGGTCAGAGCCGGGGTATGCCTCGTGTAGCTGTACTTTTCTTTCTTGTCTTTGTACTAGTTGTGGACAACTGTAGTTTATTTTGTTATATCTTGTGGACCATGTATCATGTAAAATGTTAATTTATTTCCTGCTTAATCATATAATTGTTTAATTTCTACAATTACTTGTGATACTTGTGTAGTCTCTACACCATTCTTTTAACCCTTCCGAGTCTTCGGACTCGTGGGTGACGGTACGAGTCTTGGGTTATCAGGCCTTCCTGGTAATCGGATTCTCGGGTCGTTACATATAGCCTACCACAGAATCTCACAACTCCGTCCTCGCCGAAACTCCACATCGGCCAAAGCCAAAATCCGGGACAACTCAGGGTCTACACGCTGAGCATCTGTCACCTGACGACGAATGGCGGGTGTGACAGTCAAGCTCACAAGAACTGCTGACCCCGCCTCTTGGGGAACCTTAAGCCTAAATGACACGGATGGCACTTGTTCCCAGAGCCTCCACTTCCTCATCATCATAGCACTGACCACGACCTTCCTACTCAAGGCAACGACAATGACATTCATCCTGCCTGATTGATAAGACAGGGTGAAGTCACAATCCTTCATATACTCCATCCATCGCCTCTGCCTGAGATTAAGGTCCTTCTAAGTTAACACATACCTCAAACTCTGATGGTCTGTGAACACCTCGAACTTCTCACCGTACAGATAATGCCTCCAAATCTTCAATGCAAAGATCACATCCGCTAACTCAAGGTCGTGGGTAGGGTAATTCTCCTCATGTGACTTTAGCTGTCGAGATGCATAAGCCACCACTCTACTGTGCTGCATCAGCACAGCACCCAACCCGACCCCGGAAGCATCTGTACACACTACGAAACCTCCCGATCCAGAAGGCAACACCAACACCGGTGCTGAGGTGAGCAACTTCCTAAGCTCCATAAAGCTCTGCTCACACTCAATAGTCCAGACAAACGGCACATCCTTCCGCGTAAGTCTGGTCATCGGGGCTGCAACACGAGCAAAATCTGAATGAATCTCCTGTAATAACCTGCGAGCCCCAAGAAACTCTGAATCTCCGTCACGGACCTTGGCCTCGACCACTGCATCACTGCCTCGACCTTGGCTGGATCCACGGAAATACCATCACCAGAAATCACGTGCCCCAAAAAATGCACCTCGTGAAGCCAAAACTCACACTTGCTGAGTTTAGCATACAACTGGTGATCTCGCAAAGTCTGCAACACAACCCTCAAATGATACGCATGATCCTCTACAGACTGTGAATAAACAAGGATGTCGTCCACAAACACGACTAGAAACTGGTCCAAGTAGGGACGGAACACCCTCTGCATCAAATCTATAAACGTTGCGAGGGCATTGGTGAGCCCAAATAGCATCACCAGAAACTCATAATGCACATATCTCGAGCTAAATGCAGTCTTCTCCACATCAGACTCTCGAATCCGCAACTGATAATAACCGGACCGCAAATCAATCCGCGAGAACACTCGAGCAGACTGAAGCTGGTCGAGCAAATCATCAATCCATGGCAACGGATACTTATTCTTAACGGTCACCTCATTCAGCTGCCGGTAGTCAATGCACAACCTCAGACTACCATTCTTCTTCTTTACAAACAACACTGGCGCATCCCAAAGGGAAAAACTAGGACGAATATACCCCTTGGCGAGTAACTCCTGTAACTGCGCCCTCAACTCTCTCAACTCAGCGGGAGCCATACGGTAAGGAGCCTTCGACAAAGGTCCCGTACCCGACACAATCTCGATCACAAAATCAATCTCCCGCTGGGGGAGGTAATCCAGGTAGGTCCTCGGGAAAAATATCGGGAAACTCGCACACCATCGGAATGTTCTCCACATCCGGCTCCGATTGGTCCACCACGACCACAGAATCGAGAAAATCCTGACAACCTGCATCAAGCAAACACCGAGCCCTAATAGCCGAAATAAGAAAGTGGGAAGAGGAAGACCTAATACCTTGGAAATAGAAGGTAGGTCCATGAAGCCGCCGGAAGTAAACCTTCTTCGAGCCACAATCCACTAAAGCATATGATGTGCCTCGAGCCAATCCATGCCCAAAATCAAATCAAAGTCCTGAAGTGGCAACGCATAAAGCCTGGCCGGCAAACTCCGCCCTTCTACCCACACAAGAACCTCATCGAAACAGTACGGAGTGATCATAAAATCACCTGAAGACAACTCCACTGCCAAATTACAGGACAACTGGGTCACCGGCTCCTCAATACTCAACGTGAAATCCTCTGAAATAAACGAATGCGACTCGCTAGAATCAAACAAAACTCGAGCCGCACAACCCAAAATCATAACGGTACCTTCCACGAGCTGCGATGCCATAGCCTCTGCCTTGGTCATGTGTGTAATATGGCCTCGGGACCTCTGCCTACCCCCCACACTCGCTGACCTGGGTAGCGGCAGATACTGCCCCTGATGCTGCTGCTGCTGCGGCCTCTGCTGCTGGGGATACTGTTGCTGTGGAAGATACTGATGTTGTTGCGGCCTCGAGGGACAGTCACGCGCCATGTGCCCTGGCTGGTCACACCTGAAACAAATCACCGGCGTCGTGCACTGCCTGCCTGGATGTGACTCGCCACACCGGGGACACGCTCCCCGTGATCCACCCACTGATCCCTGACGCTGATAGGGAATTGGCTGCTGCACACTGCCCGAAGACGCCTGCCTCTGGTCCTTACGCTTCTTACCGAAACCCTTCTTAAGAAACTTCTTGACCTTGGAGCCGAAGGACGCAGATCCTGTCGCTGACGCTGCCGGTGCCGACACTCCTGAACCACCCGTAGCGTGCTGAAAGGTGCCCTGCTGCTAGGTAGACGACTGGTGGCTACGTCCTGACAGGGACTGCCCCTGGCCAACATGTCCTCGAGTCTTCTGCATATCCAGCTCTAGTAACGCCGCCACACGGGAAGCTGTCTCCAAATCTGAAGCAGTGTTCGCCATCAAGAGGTGCCTCATATCCTGCCTCAAACCCTGGACGAACTGCTCGGTCTTCAGCCCCTCATTCTCCATGATATGGGGAGCATAACGGCCCAACTCAACAAACCAAGCCATGTACTGCAACACTGACATGTCATCCTGAACCAGCTCCAAAAATTGATGCATCTTCTGCGTACTAACATAGGATGGGCAGTAGGTACGCTCGAAGACTCTCACAAAGTCCCGCCACGCAATCAGCTGAAGCGAACGAGACTAAAAAGACGTCTTCCACTCCGAAGACCACCAATCTCGAGCCGTACCCTGCAACTGGTTACAGGCCAACATCACCTTATCCTCCTCAAGACAGTTCATGGAACTGAACACTCTCTCCATCTCATCAAGCCATCTCCTGGCCATATCGAGATCTGGCTGGCCATCGTAGTAGGGTGGGTGAAACTGCAAAAAGTCCCTCACTGCACGGCTAGGCCCACCTCTAGACGACGAGCCCTCACCAGCATTACCGCCAAACTGCTGAGTCATGAACTAAAACATGCTCCGAAAGAAATCCTCTGCCCCCATAACTCTCGCTGCATCAGTGGTGTTTGGTGGCACTCTGCTCGGCTCTTCCTGCTCCTCTATCGACTGTCCCTGCTACGAACGAGTCCTCTGCCTTAGCGCCATACTCGCCTACTGCAACAGACAAAAGACACGAAAAATGGGGAAATCAATAAAACACATGATGCCCTAAGCCAGTGCCAACTGTGCATCATCATTGTGGACTAGTGGACCACTGTAACTATTTACGATTCTTATATATATCCACAACTGTGCTCTGATGCCAACTGTAACGACCCGAGATCTGAATACCGGGAAGGCCCGATATCCCGAATCTCAAACCGCCACCCACGATCCCGAAGGCTCGGAAGGGTTAAAGGGATGGTGTGGAAATACACAACAATCTAAAATAATTACAGAACTACACAATTAATAAGCAGAAAATTAATAATTAACATTAAGTAAAATACATGGTCCACAATATAACAGCAGTCTAAAGATATAATAGTAGTCCACAACTAGTACAGTCCAAAGAGAAAGGTACAACTACACGGGGCATACCCCGGCCTGGCAACTAGCAACTAACCCTGGGCATCGGAACCACGTGGAGCCTCGGAAGCGCTCCCCTGAAGCCTCGTCTCACCTGAAACACGGTGAAAACATGTAGGGAATGAGCCTTAAAACAAAAGGCTCAGTAGGGATCATCCGGTCCCCACCTCGCAAACCGAGAAATCGCGCGGAAAGTAACTACAAACTACCACTAGCAAGACGTAGAACAGAGAGTTATAAGAATAAATAAATGGGAAAGCTCTACTACGCCTAGTACCGAACGCACGGCACGAAAATCGAGATAACTCGTCAAAAACCCAAGAGTCACTACCAGACAAAGACAGGAGTACCAACCCACTAGAAGTAAGGCCGGATGCGTCCACTGACGGCTTAGACCGCGCCTCGGGTGTCCCCCTCGACCCCTGGTGGAACGGGGACACCGTATTAGTAACCATAGAACAAGTGACTAGCTGGGGTCGCGCTCGTCAGCGCGGGTCCAACCGCCCCCAACCACGTGTGCACACACAGACCATGCGTCCCAGGTCTGGCCCTCTGACTGGTTTTCCCCTCAGCCGGACTCTGGCTGCAAGACATGGGGCCCAACGGAAACCAGTCTAAAAATCATCTCTCGGGGTAGCCTCGCCACCACTCCCTGATGGGACCACTCGCGTGTCGGAAGGCTACGACTAGTGGAGGGTCACTGAAGGAGTAGACTCTCTAGTCAACGGAAAATAAAGTCTAAACCGGACAAAGTACAAGGGCCGCTCCTCGTACCGACATCGACTCACTGTGACACCAGCCGAGAACACCACCTCCCGGAGTCCCACGGCACCCTAACATGTGGTCCCCACATGATGCCCAACATCAGTCAGACCACGGGTCAGCACGCGGATCGAGGTCCACTCACCCGGGACTCGAATCGGTAAAACATAACTCCGGTTGGGCATAAACAGCTGGCGGTCCACCTTTGGGCCGCCACAAGGGCTAGCGGTTCAGTATTAGGCCGCTACAACGATGTAGCGGTCTCATTATAGACCGCCACCCCCTAGGCTGCGGAGGCGAAAACGGTCCTATATAGGGCCGCCAATGGGCATGAGGCGGTCGTACCTTCGACCGCCAGACCCCAAAACCTCCAACGGTCACAAATCCAACGGTCAAAACACCTCGATGGCCACGCCGGCCAACTCGGCTAATGGTCGGCCCTTCGGCCGCCACTTGGGCTCTGGCGGCTCATCGTGCGGCCGCCAGGCCCAACCCACGTACGGGACGATTGAAACGGTCGCATGGGGACCGCCAAAAGGAAGTGGCGGTCACTGGAAGGACCGCCAGAGTTCCAGAAAATCGAGAACGGCGGGAAAATCCCAAAATCGCCATTCCACACCCCATTCACCCCCGGGTGAAGGGGAACCAAAAGGGAAACTTATTCCCAAGCCCCCAATGCATCTTTTGATGCCCACCAACCACAAAATGGCGGATTAAAACGCTAGATCAGCCACTCAATCCCCAAAACATGATTTTCCCTTCCCGACTCAAAATAGCCCTCTCTCGACCTCGCCTCGGCCTAGAAATCACGGGGAAGATAAATGCCGAGCTAAGGATCGTCACCCAACCTCGGAATCGTCCGAAACACGGCGGATCGCCGCCGATCCTCAAAAACTCGCTTGAAACCCTCGTTCTTCCCGAGCTTCCCATGAGCCACGCACGCCGCCGCGATCACCTCGCCGCCACCGTCGCCGCCACGCCGTCGCCCACCACCGTCTGCAGCCGGAGGGGCACACCGCGTCGTCGCCGGAAGAGGAGAGAGAAAGAGAGGGGGCGCCGGATCTCTCACAGGTGAAGGAGGAAGAAGGAGGAAGAAGAAGAAAGAGAAAGGAGAAAAGAAAAATAAAAAGAAATGGGGTTATATAGAAAACCTGGATTTTCTAAAAATACAGAAAAATCGAAAAAAAATATACCCCCGCGATCCTCGGAACACGCTGATCGTCATGGTACCATCCCTGAGTAAGTGAACGACCCGGTTTACCCGCTACGGGGTTCCGTAGGTCCTGTCAGGGAAAAACACGTGAAATCCGCAAAACACGTCTCGGGACTTCCAAAACTGATCCGAAACGCACGGATCCGAACCCGAAAGATGTCCGAAAGATCCAGGGCATTACATCTACCATATAATGCTTCATATAGTGCCCTTTCTATACTTGCATGATGGTTGTTGTTATAATATGCAAACTCAATCAAAGGCAAATATTCATCCTAACTATCTTGCCAGCCTAAACTGCACGCCCTCAACATATCTTCTAATGTCTGGATGATCCTCTCTGATTTTCCATCTGTCTGAGGGTGAAAAACTGAACTAAATTTCATCTAAGTACCAAGTGCCTTCTTTAAACTCCTCCAAAATTTTGCTGTTAACCTTGAATCTCTATCTGAAATGATGGACACTGGCACACCATGAAGCCTCACAATTTCCCTGATATACAAATGAGCCAAAAAGTCTTTGCGATTGCCAAAAAATGAGCGGACTTAGTAAGTTTGTCAACAATTACCCAAATAGAATCATGTCTTTTCTTAGTCATTAGTAAACCCATTACAAAATCTATAGTGACATGCTCCCATTTCCATTGTGGAATCTCCATCAACTGAATAGTCCTGTTGGCCACTGATGCTCAGCCTTCACTTGTTGGCAAGTGAGACAGCTACTGACAAATTCTACTATATCCTTTTTCATGCCAATCCACCAAAAATATATCTTCATGTTTATGTACATTTTTGTACAGCCTGGATGTATACTGTGATTTATGTGCCCCAATCAAAAGATCTTTCTTTATTTCCTCATTCTGAGGTACACATAATCTCTCCTGGAATTTGATCGCTCCATTTGCACTTTGAGTAAATCCCGGTGTACCAATCATTCCCTGCAACTGCTGATC
The DNA here is from genome assembly GCA_022559845.1 of Amorphophallus konjac. NCBI lineage: Eukaryota > Viridiplantae > Streptophyta > Magnoliopsida > Alismatales > Araceae > Amorphophallus > Amorphophallus konjac. Next base: position 296,427 of record JAHNEJ010001850.1, on the reverse strand, counting down.
ATTTCCTTGTGCGTGCACAATTCGTTCAACTATTGCAGAATGAATAGTCAGTTGGGCCAAAAATAAAATTTTATTTTTGCATACTTGAGAACATTCCACTACATCAGATGTCATCCTCCAAATTTGACATAATTGGGTCGCCATTAGCCTCTTTCTGCTAAGCGCATCTGCTATCACATTTACTTTCCTTTGGTGATAATTCAATGTGAAATCATAATCCTTCAAAAATTCAATTCACCTTCTCTGTCTTAAATTTAATTTATTCTGAGAGAAAATATATTTTAAACGCTGATGGTCTATAAATACCTCAAACTACTCACCATATAAATAATGTCGCCATATCTTTATAGCATGCACCATTGCTGTCAATTTCAAGTCATGTGTTGGATAATTCATCTCATAGATCTTTAACTGTCTAGATGCATATGTTACTACTTTGCCATTATGCATTAGTACGCAGCCTAACCCTTTTCTAGAGGCATCTGTATATATCCCAAACTCTCTTGGCCCATATGGTAAAGTAAGCACTGGAGTTGTAGTCAATCTAGTCTTTAATTCCTGAAAGCTCATTTCACATTCATCTGACCATGCAAAAGGTACCCCTTTCTTAGTCAATTTGATCATAGGAGCTGCAATAGAAGAAAATCCCTCAATGAATCTACGATAGTAACCCGCAAGACCCATAAAACTCCTAATCTCACTAGCATTTTTCAGTCTTTCCCAATGCAAAACTGCCTCAACTTTAGCTGGATCAACAGACACTCCATCCCCAGAAATGATATCCCCTAGGAATTGGACCTGGTCCAACCAAAATTCGCATTTACTGAATTGTGCATAGAGTTGATGATTCCTTAAAGTTTCCAATACAATCCTCAAATATTCTTGATGAGTTTCAACAGTAGGAGAATAGATCAGCACATCATCAATAAACATCACTACAAATGTATCCAAATATGGTTGAAAAACTATGTTCATCAAATCCATAAATATTGCTGGTGCATTAATTAACCCAAGCGGCATAACCAGATATTCATAATATCCACGTCTTATTCTGAAAGTAGTTTTAGATATATCTTATTCCTTTATCCTTAGCTGATGGTACCCAGATCTAAGACCAATCTTTGATAACACTGTAGCTGCTCATAGATGATCAAATAAATCATCAATTCTTGGCAGGGGGTATTTATTATTGATAGTCACTTGATTTAACTTTCTATAATCAATACTGAAGAGGCGAAATCTCGCGCTGTGTCCTGAGCGGGCTATGGATCACCAGAAGATGAACTGCAAGACAGGGAAAGGTATCAGAGGGCCCAGGGGGTTTCCCTGGGGAAAAACTCTCCGATGGTTAAGTCAGTAGAGCTGTGGTGGAAGCAATAATGGGGAGGAGAAAAACTAGTGCGTGAGATTCCTCTCCACCAGAGGGGTGAAGCGGATTGTGCTAAGGAGTTTGGGTGTATGCGTGCCTTGATGGCTCTTACCTTCCACCGGAGGGTCTCCCTGGTTTAAATAGTACACCGCCTTCAGGAGTCCTGCAAGTTGAGGGGTTTCCGGCGGGAGTTACGTCCTCAACGTGAGCTTTCATGGCCTTATCGTGGGAACGTTATCCTCGCGGGAAACCGGAGCTCCTGGACTTCTTAATGTTTGGCCCGCTATGGACTCTAACGGCTGCAATGAATATCTCATCGGTCGTCCCGAGCTTAAGGGGGCCGGCCCTACCGGCTTTCATGGGTCAGATAGACCGGCTAGCGCTTCCCCCCTTTGGGCGGAGGGGTAGCTCGTGCGCGGGTCTTCCTGTGACCTGACCAAGGCTCAGGCTCTCCGAGCCTTGGGGCCGCCTAGGAAAGTTGTTTCCTCGAGCATTGTTTTATTGGGCTTTTCTGAGTGGGCCCTGTGGGCTGTCACTTGGGCGAGCTTGCCTCGTTGGGCCTTGCTGGCCCTAGTTGGGTCTGCTCTTTGAGTGGGCTGCAGAAATCCCCCTCTCCACTTGTCCCCCTCCTACTCCCGAGCCATGGAGGCTCGGTCGAGTATTTTTTGAGGCTTTGGACCAGCGTGGCTCAGGTGGGTGGAATTTTGTTGGCGTTATGGAGCCACGTGTAGTGGTCGCCTGGGCCCGTAATGATGATCCTGACGGATTTGAAATGAAGGGGCCCCCCTTTTCTCGGAGCACGGAACGACGCGCCGCCTTCCTCCAGGGTTTTATAGGCGTTGGGCGCTGTTCGTCGTTCTAGGCTTCTCAGGGTTTTAGGCTTTCCTTAGTTTCTTTGCTTCTGGGGCTCCTTGATGCGCCGTGAGAGCACAGTGGAGACGCAAAGTCTTGCGGCGGCGTTTGAGGAGTTGGCGAGGATAACCGCGGAGGAGGTCCGGCAACTTCCTTCCCCCCCGGAGTCTTCGAGCTCGCGCGAGGGATCATCTTCCAGCTCGATGGCGGATCTGCCTATGGAAATCGAGCAAGTGAGGCGGGAGCCCGTCCCCAACTGCAGTGAGTTGGGGGAAGCCGAGGTGAGGAAGCTGGAGCATCGTTTTTGCTTGCCTCTCAGGTACAGCTTTGCTGCCGCCGCTCCGTATGAGACGAGTTTGGATAGCCGTACGGGGCACATTTGCACTTTTCTTCTGGCTTGGAAGAGTGGGTTCCGCCTTCCCTTCGAGTCTTTTGTACTTAAGCTTCTCGAGTTTTTCCGGTTGGCGCCTATTCAGTTGGTGGCCAACTCGTATCTCCTTCTTTCCGCCTTTCGGATTCTTTGTCGTCAGCACGACATTTTTCCTTCCTTGGACCTCTTTCACTATTTTTTCGAGTTGAAAGCGCACCCGTCGGCGGGGAAGGGCTTCTACTTTATCCAGGTGAGGAGGAACAGGAGTTGCATCTCACTAGCAGCGAAGGACTCCTCGCACAAGGGGTGGAAGACCCAATTCTTCTGGGTGAAGGCGGAGGCGACGGACGAGTCTTGGAGATGTCTGGTCTCGCCTAATTTTCATCCGAATCTTCCCCCTCGCCAGGAGGAGTTCCCTCCCCACGTGGAGCGGCAGGCCGCTCGTCTGCTGGATAACCGCCAGTCGACCGAGGAGCTGGTGACGCCGGAGAACATCGAACGGTATTTTCTCACGCGGTTGACGTCGACAGGTACCGCTCTCGAGGTTCTTCTCCTGGGGTGGTAGTTACTTTCTTTCTCCTGACCGGGTCTTCTTCCTTTGTTGCAGACGTAAGGCGAGAACCTCTGGAGGAAGCTGCTGAGGTCATTGATCTGGGAGATGACTCGGCGGCCGACGAACCAGGTGCTTCTGCGGGGCGCGCCCAAGCCCAAGATAAGGGCAAGGGGGTGGCCCCCGAGGGATCTTCACGACCAACTGGTACGAAGCGCAAGGATCCCACGGCGGGAAAGTTGCGGGAAGCCGCGAAGGCCAGGAAACGGGCCAAGAAGGCAGGTCTTCCTACTACCGTCGGGAGTGCCGCCGGCCAGATGAAGAGGCGAAATCTCGCACTGTGTCCTGAGCGGGCTATGGATCACCAGAAGATGAACTACAAGACAGGGAAATGTATCAGAGGGCCCAGGGGGTTTCCCTGGGGAAAAACCCTCCGATGGTTAAGTCAGTAGAGCTGTGGTGGAAGCAATAATGGGGAGGAGAAAAATTAGTGCGTGAGATTCCTCTCCACCAGAGGGGTGAAGCGGATTGTGCTCATGAGTTTGGGTGTATGAGTGCCTCGATGGCTCTTACCTTCCACCGGAGGGTCTCCCTGGTTTAAATAGTACGCCGCCTTCAGGAGTCCTGCAAGTTGAGGGGTTTCCGGCCGGAGTTACGTCCTCAACGTGGGCTTTCGTGGCCTTATCGTGGGAACATTATCCTCGCGGGGAAACCGGAGCTCCTGGACTTCTTAGTGTTTGGCCCGCTATGGACTCTAACGGCTGCAATGAATATCTCATCGGTCGTCCCGAGCTTAAGGGGGCCGGCCCTACCGGGCGATAGGCCTAGCTCGGTGAGGAGATGGGTCGGATAGACCGGCTAGCGCTTCCCCCCTTTGGGCGGAGGGGTAGCTCATGCGCGGGTCTTCCTGTGACCTGACCGAGGCTCGGGCTCTCCGAGCCTTGGGGCCGCCTAGGAGAGTTGTTTCCTCGAGCATTGTTTTATTGGGCTTTTCCGAGTGGGCCCTGTGGGCTGTCACTTGGGCGAGCTTGCCTCGTTGGGCCTTGTTGGGCCTAGTTGGGTCTGCTCTTTGAGTGGGCTGCAGAAATCCCCCTCTCCAAATACATAATCTAAGAGACCCATCTTTCTTTCTAACAAATAGAACATGTGCACCCCAAGGAGATACACTTGGTTGAATAAACCCCTTATTTAATAGTTCTTGTAATTGCTTCTTCAATTCTGTCAATTCAGCTGGGGCCATTCTATGTGGAGCTATGGAAATAGGTAAAGTGCTCGTTAAGAGTTCAATAGTGAACTCCACTTCTCGATGTGTTGGTAAACCTGGAAGATCATCAAAGAATACATCTGGAAATTCCCTAATAACATCAATATCTGAAATTATTTTTTAATTTTTGTTAGAAGGGACAACCACTACACTTGCCAGAAAACCTTGACATCCACTTCTCAGCCATTTCATAGCTTTGAGGGCTGAGACTAATTATCTAGTAGAACAATGCATTGGACATTGATAATGAAATATCTGCTCTCGAGGTATCTGAAAAATTACTCTCTTTCCTCGACAATCTAGGAAGGCAAAATTTTTCTATAGTCAATCCATCCCCAAGATAACATCAAAATCATTCATATCTAGTAAATACATGCATGTTGGTACAATTCTTTCATGAATCATTACATTAACACTAGGAATAACACAAGTAGTTCTAACTATCTCCCATGTGGGTATGTTAATGGACATTTCTTTAGTCTTTACAATATGTCTATCTCTTAATAACTCAGCAAATCTTATAGAAATAAAAGAATGTGTAACACCTGGATCAAATAAAACTATAGCATGCATATCATTGATTGGCATAATACCTTCGGCTACTGCTGTTGATTTGTTTTCTTCCTCTTTTGTTATGATGTGATGAATGATAAAGATGATAAGCAAATCACAATGATCTCAATCAACCTATGAACATGCGAACCATGAACCTAGGCAATCAGAACAAGCTCTAGCATGGGCAATGCTATCTCAATCGAACTAAACTAAGAAAGAAAAGAAAAACACACGCCGGAGCGTGGAGCAATGGAATAAATAAAAAACACCACGTGGGTGGAACAAGCAAAGGAAATAGGGATATGAGAGAGAAAAATCAATGCCCAATACTAAGTAAAGAACGTGATCGCCACTAAGGTAATAAGACAAGCCAAAGACCAGATAATACCTTAGAAATAGGAGGATGATGCACTCGCCCACAGGAGATAGAAACCAATGAAATCTGCAGATCTGTCGAATGTAACGGTCCACAGCATGTGCGTCACAGGAGTGTGACGGTCTCCCGATGAAGCCGTTATAGAAGCCTGACGCGTCTGAACAAGACCGTCAGAGTACCTGCAGAACCAACTTGTGAATTCTTTGAACTCCAAACCTTCCAACCGGCCAGAAAGCTTGGGCCTCGTCTAATAAACTCTATAAACCTGCCAAAGAACGTAGAACACGAGAAAACAACCCCAAATTAACCCTTCAAACAAGTGTAGTATCAATTCTCAAAGAACTTAAGATCATGCAAAAGGAAAGGGGAATACCGGGGAAGTTTTGGTTTTTTAACCCCTCTCGGTGTTTTAAAACGTGGGAAGGATGTTGAGATGATGAAAACATATGAGGAGTGTAGAGAAAGGAGTGGGACAATGCTATGATGAGAGGAGGAAGAAAGGAACACAAATATGCAAACTATGAACTTTAAAACCCAAAACCGAAGTACTCCCTTGACTGAGATGCAGATGCACGTAGAAATCAATTCTCCTTGGTTGGATGTGGCTCCAGAATGCGGCAACACTTCGACGCAAACTCCAGATTTCTCCTCCTTAGGCCATGAAGTTAAGGGTGCTATTTATAGACCCTCAAACTCTCCGGTCGAGCAGAGGATAATCCAGCAAGAAAAGAGGATAACTCTTAGCAAATTCTTGAAGATAATACCCCCAAGAGTCCATAGAAATAAACAGAAGGTCATGAGGATCAGATTTGGAAGAGAAATCACAATATCAAACTCTCAATTCGACCACGAGTGGCAGAGAAAAGACCAGACTAGCCAGGACTCTCTGTTGGATGTAACGGCTGCACGACAGACCGCCACATGCATGTAACGCCTCAAGGGAGACCGTCACACTAACCTTATCCTCAAGGGGATAAGATCAACGGGAAGAAGTTCTAAACAGTTGGACTCTGCATGAATGTGACGGTCATGGGTGGACGCGTTAGAGGAACGTAACGGCCGCACGACAGACCGTTAGAATCAACGGATAGGCCAAAGGATAAGGATTGAAACAAGGCCTTAAGCCGTAGGACTCTTCAAGATGTAACGGCCCAAGGGCTAATGCGTTAGAAGATGTAACGCCCCTGTGGTGGACCGTTAGAGACAATAAGGATCAAAAGATGATGAGAGCTTGCTAAGATTCATCCAAAATAACAAGCCACAAGGAATCAGACCCAACCAAGAGGTCAAGACCCATGAAATAAACCCTCCAACTGATCAAGAAGGCTCAATGAAAGGTAATAACTCGGAGCATCATATAGAATGAACAAGGAGATGACCCGACTTATTGGTCATAAAACGGGTGTCAACAGATGCCCCTCCTTAACGTCCTCTTTGTAGGGGAACAAGCGGAGGTGAAGCGAAAGTGAAATGGAACATTGAGATGAAGCGGAAATGAAGCGGAGTGGACTGAAAAGCGGGCGTTAAGGCAAACGACACCCGTTCAACCAACAAGCGACATGAATTTTCTGGGAAACTTCGAACTAATCACAAGGAAATAGCCAACCAAATAACGCAAGTCTGGAGGAACTAACAACTAAGGAAAGGAGAACACGGCTAGCCGCCGGAGGCAACGGAAAGAAAAGAGAACTGACTAAACTCCAGACATGAATCTTCAGCTAACCAGATCAAGTGAACAGACCAAAGGAAACCTTCTAATTCAGAGTGGAATGACTCTCCTTATTCGAGATCAAGAACACAGCTATTCACCATCATTGAGACACCTTGGCATATGAAGAGTTCATGAATGCTCAAAGAATGCGTATGATGCATGCTGGGCTAAAGGAAAAGAAATCATTAAAACAAATGCAAAGAAAGAATAAAATAACCAGATACTCGAGAATAATATTGCTAGACCGGAGAAATCAGGGTCAGGACACCATCTGCAACCACGGCGTGCAAGACAGAACCATCGTCCCCAAATTTTTCCAACCTAACGGCCTATCCAACGATTAAACATGTGCACTTAGATCATCATCATTTTTGTTCAAGGGGAACATCAGATCCTAGAACACACGAATGACCAGCCGGTTCTCGAGATAATATATCATAGATAACATATAGTAATGCATTAAAGGGACAAGAGATATTGTACCTGACTTACCTGCTCGACGAACGACAGAGCACGATGTTGTTCATAACTTCATCCATGAACAAAAGATTAGCCAAGGATAATAAATATGAGCATGAAACAAGGCATAACCATTTGTACGCATGAAAGGCATTAACAATATGCACCATGGCAGAAAATGTCATTATTAAAGTATCAAATAGACCATTTTATTCATCAAGAAACTTGCAAGCTGTAACGGTCTAATGAGGGTGCGTCACACAACGCAACGGTTGGGACTAGGCCGTCAGAGATTGGCGGTTCACCTTCTTCAATAAAAATATACTCAACTGACCTGACGGTCTAAAGAGGACGTGTCAGAGAATGTAACGGTATGGCAACAGACCGTCACATTTCCTGAGTGTTCAAAAAAAAAAAAACCGAACGTTCACAAGCCTCATTCAAGCACTCATTCGCCCTAACACCCAAAAAACCCCAACCGAGAGCAACCACCGGCGACCACCGACGACTACCAACGAGATGGCCGGCGACGAGCCTCCACGGTCACCGAAGAGGAGGGAAAAAGGGGTGAAGAAGAAGGCCATACGCCACCTCCACCGCCGTAGAGAGTGAGAGGTGATCCCGCCGACCGTGGAGGAAGAAACGGCAACGAGGGAGCGAACGCTGGAGGAAGATGCTCCAAGGGCTGAGGGGGATCAAGGGGAAGCACCCCCTGACGAAGAAGAACTGATAGCACCAGAGAAAAGAGGAAGAGGGGCCAAGATCGAGAGGTAAGCCCCTTCGCCCTAATCTTCAATTTTTAATTTTTATGAGTCTTTATGTGTATGCATGCATGAATGAGGGGTAGAAGATGGGTCTATGAACCCATTAGGATCATATGTAGGCCTTTTGGCCAAGGTGGGAAGCCAATGAAAATGAAAGAGAAAACGCCCATTAGCAGAAAATGTGACGGTCCTTCCAGCGACCGTCACAAGCCTAACGCATCACCCTTGGTGCGTTAGAGCCATGTGACGCCCCACCCCAGGGCCGTCACAACCACCAGAGATCCAAAAGTGATTTTTAGGTTTTCAGTTATTCAATTTTTTTTTTTGTGTTTTCATTATATGAATGCTATGCAATGATTCTATGATGCAATTGACTAACTTATGCTCTAAATGAATGCAGGGAAGAGACGACAAGGATATCATGGCTCTAATCCGGGCGGTCTATCAGGCACTGCCCGACTACCAGAGAGAGAGACTCGTAGCGATGGGATTCGCCGAGGTGCTGAGCATCGAGGTGATCAGGATGGACACGCCGCTGTTGTACGCACTGCACGAGAGATGGAACCCGATCAGCAGGGCGTTCATCTTCCCGTGGAGTCACATGATCCCCACGCTGGAAGATATAGCGAGGATCACCGGATTGAGAGTGCATGGAGCCGCAATGACGGGCTGGACATACAGGGACTACCGAGAGCTAGCCCAGGAGCTGCTGGGGCTGGATTTGATCAGGCCGGGCCAGACGTCATCTCAACTCTCACGATCATGACTGCAGGAGAGCTTGGGACTGAGAGGAGCAGCCATAGCCGTGGGAGAGCTACCAGAGGAGCACATAGACAGAGTGATAGAGCAGGTACGCCCACATGTGGCGGCAGAGGCGGGACAGGAAGGAGATCGCGTCCTGAGGCGGTTCCTGATGCTTTTGTTTGGGAAGCTCTTGTTCGCGACTCGAGCATATGTCATCAGTTGCAGGCTGCTACCGATGATCAGAGATTTAGGCAGAGTCGGGAAATATGCATGGGGGGCGGCAGTGCTAGCCTTCCTGTTCGAGTCGCTCAGCACCACGGACCGACAGATGATGCTGGGCGGCTTCTCGCCTTTCCTACAGGTAAACTTAGATGCTTCCTATTATGCTCATGATTATGCAAATGCAAATGATTATGCAACCGACTGATACTGACTTCTAAATGCAGATCTGGAGCTACATGTACCTCCCGGGCATCGGGAGAGGCACACTACTCCACCCCGGGCGGATCCCGATCGCCAGACGATGGGTGGTTGCGAGGGACCCAGGGTCGATCACCAGATTGACCCGGGTGATCCAGGACGATTTGGATTCCTTCCCGCACACGGCGGTAAGCCCGAAACTCAAAATGCTTCCTAAATGCTTTAAATGCTGCTATAAATGTTGTATATGCTGATGAATATGCTGACATGGACTAACATGCTTCCTAGGTGAGATGGACCCCATACCGAGGCGAGAGCTACGAGGGAAAGCCATGGGTGGAGGCAGCCCTCTCGTACCGGGGACGAGACATATGGTTGCACTACATCCATGTCATCGAGCCACTCCACTAGCGGCTGATATTGCGGACTCGGGGACTACACCAGCCCGAGGTGACCTTTCCACGCCGCGGTGACGAGCGCCCGGGCAAGTCATCAAAGGGTATTAGCGGCGATGTGGATTGGTGCGCCCGAAAGGTGAAGTATGTCCACGACTGGAACAGGCGGGGCAGAGCGGTAAAGGAGCGGGATGAGAGTGACGAGGCGTACTTGAAGGCCTTCGCTCGGCGGTACGGGGACCGGGTGTACCGAGGTACCCGATGACCGGTATGCTATTCTAAACCCTATCTCTGAATGCTTTTACATGAGAATTACTCTATATGTACTGACTTATATGCTTTCTAAATGCAGCTAGACCCCGAGGGAAGGATAGCCGAGCTCGAGGGGCTACTCCACGCCACCGTCCAACAGCGGGACGAGTACCGGGCCGCCTTGGAGCTTTTGGTAAGATTCTAAAACCTTGGACCTAAATGATTCATGCTTATGATGAAAATGGTGTTAATGATGATTGACTGACCATGACTTCTAAATGCAGCGGGCCGAGGGAGCCCAAAGAGCCGGACCGGATGCCCCGTCATCTTCATCACAGCCTGCCGGGGGCAGAGCTGAGCGGGATGCCGAGTTTGCTCGAGCGGTTGCTCGGGCCGAGGAGGCGGAGGCCACCCTCGCAGAACGGGTAAGATGCTAAATGCTTCTTTAGACCTAAATGCCTTTGATTTATGCAAATGCTTAACATCCTGACAATGCAAAATGTAGGCGAGAGAGCTGACCGCAGTGGTGGCTGAGGCGGAACGCGCTCGAGCGGAGGTAGAGCAAGGACGATCGGAGACAGAGCGACTCCGGACAGAGCTGGCTCGGGCACGAGCCGAGGTGGAGAGACTCCGGACCGGGACAGCCGACTTGGATCGCTACCGGACCAAGGCCCGAGAGACACGGCGTCAGATCTTTGAGTTGAAGATCGAGCTGCGGACGATGGAGCGCACGGTGAGGATGATGGGCCGGGGACCGGAGCGGAGCACCTCTCAGAGTGGGGCACGGAGGAGCGTTGCCCCGAGTGGATCAGTAGCAGATTTCCTTGCTAGCTCCTCCGGCCAGCGGAGGAACGAGAGGGCAGAGAGGGGACAGCAGGAGGAGAGTGCCTCCATAGCGCCACCTGCGAGGAGACCCGAGGGCGGAGATGATGACGGCGACCCGGGAGACAAACCGGCCGAATGAATTTGTATTTTCTTTTTCTTATTTGTACATGACTTATATGAAAATGGAACATGAATGAAGAGTTATTTTTTATGTTTTGTTGTTTTAAGTGAATGAATGGATGAATGTGGATGTAAAATTTGTGTGAGTGAGATGCAATGTATGAAATGGAAAGCGTGTAAGACCGCCAGGTCTAATTATTGGCAGGACGGAATAGCGCAAATACAGCAGCAGACAAAGTGACGGTCTAGATCCAGACCGTCAGACTCCTGTAACGCATCAGATGGAGGCCGTTAGAGATGACAGAGGCCAAACTGCAACATTAAGCAGCAGAAAATGTGACGGCCCACTAGGGAGCGTCAGAATGGTGTAACGGTCAAATTCTAGACCGTTAAAGATGACAGAACATTGCTATATTAAGGCAGCTTGTAGAAAATGTGACGGTCCAGATGTGAGCGTTAGAGCCAAGTAACGGCTGTGATCGGACCGTCAGGAATGCATGAACAAGAATAAGCCAAAACTGGACGGCAGGAAATGTGACGGCTTAGGGACCATGCGTCACAACATGTAACGGTGCAATGCTAGACCGTTAGGCTTGACAGAACGGAATTGGGTCAAGAGAAACCCACACGAAAATGTGAAGGCCCAGAGCTGGGGCGTCAGAGACAAGTGACGGCCCTGCGATAGACCGTCAGAGAATGAAATGTACTCCGAGACGGATTGTGCCGTGAGAGGCCAAACCCGAAGGACGACTACCCAAACCCCCACTAGAACTCTTCTAAACTCGAGATAAGGCCTTCTAACCCAAATCTTATCACTCCAAAGCCAAAAGCAAGCCTTTAAAACTTGGAAACTTAGCCAAAATTCGTAACTTTGCTGAATTCTCTGCTAGAAGGGCTGAAGAACCTCTCCTAAGGGTAGAAAACACCATGAAGAGAAGTTTCAAGGTGATGGCCATGGAGGAGAAGATCTACACCGGACCTAAGGCTGCGAGAAAAGAGCGTGGATAGCTACAAAGGTTGACCTCAATCCCCAAACATCTGAGCTCCAATGCTCAAAGAGTGGCAAGCTTCTATACCTTAGCCAAGTTCAATAATTCCGCACTTCATCTTTCCTCATGATCTTCTCCTTCTTCTTAGCCTCTTCCTGGTCCAAGATGTTACTCCAATTTGAAGTGGGTGGCTCTCATGATCAAGGAACTCCCTTTAGAAGTTGTAGCAATCCTTAGGGCATGGCACCTCCAACCTCTTTTGGTTTTAGGCAAGAACTTTCAGAAATTGTCATTAGATTGGCCAAGCATTTCAGCCCTCATAGAATTGTGGCATCCACAAACACATACCTTCATCTTCCCTTCTTTTGAAGCTACAGTCCTATTATAGGAGGTAGAAACCTACCTAGCCTTTCCTAAGACTAAGGCGGGGGATGAAGACCTAGTTTGCTATACGGTGGAGCCTATTGACCCATCCTTGATCTTGAGCGATTTCATTCACAATCCAAAGGACGTGAGGACCATGATCAGCCCGCACCACATTCACTTAATACCCATGGCACAGTGGATAGTCTCTCATTACAAAAATAAGTGGGAGAGACATGAAGCAATAGCCAAGGCGGTGTCGGTTTGCTTATGCGGAGTCTTCCTTTTCACCACTACCGACCACCTCTTAGATACCCAATAATCTTAGCATTATCAGCGGGTTGTGGCGGGGGATGTCCATCTCTCAAGCGATCCTCTCATATCTCTATGAAGGACTAAGCCCCGCTTGCTTAGGAGGACCTCTATTCGGTTCCATGATACTCCTTTAGTGTTGGATGGGAGTGAGAATCAAATTCCAACCCAAGGAAGACATAACTTCTGCTAACCGGATCTTCGGGAGCCACCCTTTGTTCTTTATTGGAGGTGCCTTTGGATTTTCTTCTCAGGTCGAATGCAAGACGGCGGATAAGAAAACACGGGATGAATGGCGCCTTTTCCTCAACACTTTGCCAATAGAGAAATTCATCATGCGGCCGAGAATCCTTCAGAGCACCTTGCTTAGAATACCGCGGCGTCAAGGCATGGACCTCCAGCTAGTGGGAGATACTATCATGGCAATCTACAACCCGCACCGGTGCCATCTTCAGATCGGACTACCTCGGATAGAAGTTCATGCACTATCACACTACCCTCCCCTTCTACCTAGGAAGATGGGAACCGAAGAGGATGAAAGAGTAGCTCGGAATGCGCTGACCATGTGGGAGATCAGCAAAGTGCGTCTATGGCAAGAAGAAGTGGAAGATAACGACGAAGCACGCCGTGGCTATGTGAAAGAGTTAAGGAAGATCCGCCCTCTTGCGGATAGGAGACTGAATGTAGCTTGATTTTGTTCATGAAATGATATAAATTGACAATTAGAACTGATGTTGCATTAAGTCCAATTGAATGAGTTGAAGTGAATGATTTGGAAAGTGGTTTTAATCGAAATGAGCATGAGTTGCTGCTTGATTCGGCCAAGAACCTGCAAAAGAGAGTCTCTGGAGAGTGTAACGGTCCTGCAAAGGGCCGCTAGAAGGAAGTGACGGCCTGACGATAGGCCGTCATGGGGAATAAACTGAGAGTCCCGTTCTCTAGAGGATGTAACGGTCTAACGACAGACCGTTAGAAGGATGTAACGGTCACATATCAGACCGTTAGAGAAAGTCTGCTGGGAGGATGGAAGCCCACGTCTGAAGAGAATGTAACGGTCAAATGTAGGACCGTTACCTGACTGTGACGGCCTGAACCTGGCGCGTTACGGTCCTGAACCTGCAAACTTGTGAACTCTCAACCCGGGCTTGAATCTGTGTTCTGCACACACTTAGACACAAAACAGGTTAGATCTGTTCTTAGACTCAACCCCTTGTCTAGAAGCAAGTTAGATAATGACCATTTCTTGATATTTGGTCAAGGGGTGGAGCCTTATTAAATAGGCGGAAGACATAATAGAAATAATGCGATGCATGCAATGCATATGATGGTGTTTTTTGGAGTTTCTGGAAAATATCTGAATTTTTGTGAGATTTTGGAAAATATTTGATGTTTTGGGTTTTGAAATATATGATTTTTGTTTGATTTTGGAAATATATGATTTTTATTTGATTTTAAAAATATGATGATTTTTTTGGGTTTTGAGATATATGATTTTTTTGGATTTTGGAAATATATGATTTTTTTTTGGGTTTTGGAAATCAGTGCCCCCCCCCCGACAACGTGGGTCCTTCTTATTATAACGAGAGTTCCCGAGGTTGGTGTGCAACAAGGTGACAACCCCTGGCCAAGACCCAACTTGCATGACGGTGTCTCTACCAAGGCCATACCCATGGTACCAGCCTTGGTCCTAAAAAGGAAAATAGAACACGGGGGTAAGCTTATGCCAGATATAGAAGTTTTTAGGACTTGAGTTCCTCTCCAGACAACCCATTAGAGATTCGGTCTGTTGCACCGGGGCTTTGTGTCCGTCATCGAACCTTAGTCCACTCTAGGCATGCATGCGACCGGGCTCATTCGTCCCGCGGGGAACTGTACTGCCACTCTTGCCATGCCTAGATGTTCTTTCTTGCCTTTTAGAGCTTTGGGATCATGATCGATAGACTTCTGAGATAATGCTTTTGATCTTGTCATAAAGATTGCTCCTTTGCTTGCTTTTCTTTTCCTTTTCTTCTGACGTCAGGTCATAACGGACTGCCCTTATTTGAGACCTCTTCTCATTATGGTGTCTAGATTGGTCATCGTCTCCTTATTCACCTCTTGCCCCTGGATTCAGCCGAAGAAAGAAACGGACAGGGACTTCGACTTTCCCCCAAAGCATGGCCGAGGAGAAACGGTGTCTACAAAACGGGAAACCTGACCGGGGATGCCGTGTGGTGTGTGATTGCCGTACTCGGGACTCTTTATGGTGAAAGGGAGGGAACACCTCGCTGCCGGGGTGGCACTGATTAGACTCTAAGGAAAGAAACGCTTAAGATACAACCCATTCCAAGCGTGAGAGAGCTCCTCACCTTCTGCGTTCACTAAGCGATAAGCATTCCCTAGATAAGCCTCTTTTACAACGAACGACCCTTCCCAGTTAGGTTGCAATTTAGACCTAGGACATGCAGACCGAATGAATTTGCGTTTCAAAATAATATCACCTTTTGAAATTTACGTTCAATCACTTTCTTTTGAAAATAACGTGAAACTCTCTTTTGATAAACGGATACGTGATCGGCCGCGTTCATCCTCTTCTCATCCAAGAGTTCCAACTGAACAAGCAACGCCTCTCGACGTTCATCGAGATTAAGTTCCTTATCGAGCTGCACTCTAAGGGAAGAGATCAAGATCTCATATGGGAGCACCGCCTCCATCCCATAGGTAAGAGCATAGGGAGTCTGTCCCGTAGGAGTACGGACGGAGGTGCGGTAAGCCCACAGAGCTTCCACTAATCTTTCTGGCCAATCGGAAAACTTATGAGATTCGCATGTTTTCTTTATAATTTTAAGAAGGGTTTTGTTAGTGGCCTCGGGCTGACCGTTACCTTGAGGGTAATATGGGGATGAATGATGCAATGCAATATTGAACTTCTTACATAGGTCCTTGAGCTCTTGAGAGACGAACTGGGGTCCGTTGTCGGTGATGATGCTGCTTGGTACTCCGAACCGCGAGATGATATTCTTCATGATGAAGCGGCACACCGTTGAAGCTTTGATCTCTGCGTACGCTTCCGCTTCGGCCCATTTGGTGAAGTACTCAGTGGCGGTAAGGATAAAGGATTTCTGCTTGATCTGAGAATTGGGATCACCGAGCGAGCCGACAACGTCGAAAGCCCACATAGAGAATGGCCAAGGAGCGGAGAGAGGATGGAGAGACGAAGCTGGAGCATGAATTTTGTCAGCGTGGAGTTGTCACTTAAGACACCTCCGGACGTAGAGGGAGCAATCTTCCTCTAGAGTGGGCCAATAGTAGCCCTGCCTAAGGATTTTCTTTGCTAGAGCCTGGCCGTTGACATGACCTCCACACTCACTAGAATGGGCTGCTTCAGCCACCTTCCAAGCTTCATCATCATCTAAACATCTCATGAGCATTCCATTAGTAGCACGCCTGTATAGTTCTCCTGCAACGATGGTATACCTTGAGGCGGCTCTCCTTATTGACTTGCGATGTTCGGCATTTGCCCCTTCTAGGAACGATCCGTCTTTGCAAAACAACTCGATCTCATGATACCAATGCAATTCTTCTTCCTCCAGGACCTCTTCTAGCTCCATCAAAGATACTTCCTTAAGGTCTTCCTTCTCAACCCTCGCCTCTACAGCTTTCCTAAGGTTGAGGTACCAAGGATCCTGAAGAGAGGGTGCATCCAATCTCTGAATGACGATAGTCTCAGTATTCTGACTGAGAGGGAAAGATAGAGAGGAAGCAAGAGAAGCTAAGGCATCAGCTAGAATGTTCTGAGACCTAGGAGTATGGATATAGATCAGCTTATGGAATTGCCTAGCAAGGAGCGTGACCAAATCTTGATAAGGCTTGAGCTTGGGGTCATGAGTGCGGTAAGTGGACAGAACTTGCCGCAAGACGAGCTGAGAGTCTCCTATGATATTCAAATAACGCGCGCCTAGAAGATAGGTGTGCTTCAATCCAGCTAGGAGAGCTTCATACTCGGCGATATTGTTGGTAGCAGGGAATCGAAGTTGATAAGCGAAGTGAATCGTCACTCCCTCTGGAGTGAGCAGAACAGCGCCGATCCCTCGGCCTTGAGAATTGAGTGCACCGTCGAAGTGCAGAGACCAAAAGGGATGATGAGAGATAGCAGAGAGATGCTCATCAGGGAAATCGTCCTGAATAGAGTCGGTGTGAGGAATGGGGAGATGGGCAAGATGCTCAGCGATGGCGTACCCTTTGACCGCCTTCTGAACGACAAATGTGATATTGAATTGGGAGAGGAAGCTCTGCCAGCGAGCTAACCTACTAGAAAGGACAGGCTTTTCTAAGAGATAGCGGATCGGGTCCATTCTAGAGATCAACCTAAGTGGGTGGGCAAGGAAGTAATGTTTAAGCTTCTGAGCTACCCACACTAAGGCGGCACAAGTTTTTTCCATAGCGGTGTATCTGGCCTCAGCCGGGTTGAATAACCGAGAGAGGTAATAAGCAGCCCGCTCTTTCCCTTCGTCATCTACTTGTGCTAAGACCGCCCCTAGGGAGTCCTCAATGACCGAGATGTATAGGATTAGGGGTTTCCCAGGGACAGGAGGTTGCAAAACCGGGGGATTGGATAGATATTCTTTTAGGTCCTCATAGGCCTTCTGACAGTCTTGATTCCATTCAAACTTAACCCCCGCCTTAAGCAATTCATAAAACGGGCGGCACCTTTGAGAATGTTGGGATATGAATCTTCTGATGAATTACAATCGACCAATCAGTCCTCGCAGTTCCGTAATGTTCTTCGACGAAGGCATATCCATGACGGCATGTACTTTGTTTGGATCAATCTGGATCTCCCGTTTGCTAACTATAAAGCCTAGCAGCTTCCCTGAAGAGACTCCAAATACACACTTCTTCGGATTCATTTTAAGCTTATACTCCCTAGCTCTTTGCAGCACCTTAGCCAGAATAGAGGGATGTTCTTCTTTAGTCCTTGACTTTACCAAGATGTCATCCACGTAAGCTTCCATATAGATATGCATCATGTCGTGGAAAATAGCCATCATCGCCCTTTGGTAGGTGGCACCTACGTTCTTCAGACCGAACGGCATAACCACATAGCAGTACGTGCCCAAGGGTGTGGTGAAGGAAGTTTTCTCTTGATCTTCCGGAGCGAGACGGATTTGATTATAGCCTGAGTAACCATCCATGAATGACAAAGATTCGTACCCGGTGGTGCTATCCACCAGAACGTCGATGTGAGGCAGCGGGAAATCATCTTTGGGACATGCTTTATTAAGATCCCTGAAATCGATGCAAATTCGAACTTTTCCATCCTTCTTGATGACAGGGACTATGTTTGCCACCCACTGGGGATACAGAACAACTCTAATGAACCTGGCCTTGTACAACTTGTCAACTTCTTCCTTAATCCTCAAGGCCATGTGGGGGGTGAAATCTTCTTGACCATTGTTTCACAGGTGTTGCCCCTGGTTTAAGCACGAGTCGATGTTCCACTAAAGAGGGGTCAAGACCTGGCATGTCCTCATAAGACCAGGCGAAAGAATCGCTATACTCCCTCAGAACCTTAATCAAATCTTCTTCTACTTGCGGAGGGAGGTTAGCGGCAATAATGATGGACCTTGGGTCTTCTTCAGTTCCCAAATTTATTTCTTTCGTAGGTTCATCCACTGCTGATGATGGCTCGTCGAATTTCTTTAACCCTCGTGCATACAAATCGGCAGTGTCGTCTACGTTGCTGTCCTCATCATCAATCGGGTCTTTCTCATCCAGGATTTCATAGACACCGAGTCCGTCATCGCTCCACACCACCTCTATTTCCTCTTCATCTTCTTCTATCACAATTGCCGTGGCAACGAACTCCGGACATCTCAAAAGAGCCTGACATCGCTGACCTAGATCTTGCAAGAACCTATCAGGAACGGATTTTGGAGGACGCGCAAGCGGGCGCGGCTCAGAGGAGGAAGGGTTGGATGAACTAGAACAAGACCCTACTTCTCTAAACCTAACTGACTCTACTTCCCTAGACTCGACGAACCCTAAGCCTAACCTGGGGGAAAGAAAATCCAGTGGAAAGGAAGGAGTAGGGGACTCGTGTCCCTGGGAGGAAGATGGAGACAAGGTAGCATAATCTTCCACCGAAATCTCCGTTTCGAATTTGACGTTTTTTTTTGGAGAACATGGGAGACCACACAGCAGGATGGAGGAGGCGGGAGTTGCATGGGGAACAACTCGGGGAAGATGCAATCGAAGAATGGATCGGAGGATCAGAACCACATCTCGTGGAGTGGAGTGGTAGGTGAAGGAGGAGTGAATAGATCGACTAGATCAATAGGAGGACAACGCCCACAGGCGCAAGGGACAAACAAGATTTCAGGTGGTCCCTCCATAAAGTACGGATCGACCATCATAGGGGGAGAACGAGGAATGGGTTCCAATAGTTGGAGGAGAGATGTGAGACGGGAAGGAGACCAAGAGATGATAGTAGGTGAGCTCCCTTTTTCCCGTGGATGCTGAACTGGCTACTTCTTCGGCCTCCATTGGACGAGCCGAACCTCCTGATGCTTCTGTTGGTGGCTCTCTTCATGTAATAATCTTTCAAAGGCCTGACTGTAGTTAATCATGTCATCAATTGGCCCTTTTGATGGTAGAGGGGAACTGGCAACTGGACAAACTGAACCTTTCCTTTCTAGCAGAACTGGCTGTGGGCTCAATGTGCCTGGCTGAAGAGGCCCTCTGACAAAATGATGACGGTAGTCCCAGGTGAGTGGCCCAGAATCACCCATCATAGATAATGCGGTCTCTCGGTAGCCGAGACCTCTCCTGTTCATTTTTCTTCCCTTGGGGATGGGCTTGGTCCTTCCTTGCAATTGGGCACCGAGGCCTCTACCCTGTTGGTAGCCTAGTTTCAATATAATGTCCCAGCCCTTGGAATTTCAGATCTGGGGCTTCATCTTGATATCAACCGTAGCAGCGACGGGCTTGCGGGGTGCATAAGCCCAAGGAAAGTCCAGGCCTAGCACAGAGATAACTGGCCGGCTGCTTGGTCACAAGGTGGGAAGAACCTTTTCTGAAATAGCCTTAACAGATTGGACCGTGGATAAGCTCTTAACTTTGACGACCCTCCCTTGGAAAGGGAATTTAATGCATTGATGCGCAGTGGAGGGTACGGCGTTGAGAGTGTCAATCCATGGGCGACCCAAGATAGCCTTGAACATAGGGTCAATGTCCAGCACATAGAACTCCACGGGCATAGTAAGAGGCCCGAGCTCTGCTTGAATAATGACAATCCCGTGACATGCTCTCCTCGAGTTGTCATATGCAGCTATGGTGGTGGGGGTTGGTCGTAGTAATTCCTCTGAGATGTTGCAAGCTCGAAGGGTACTGAGCGGGCATACATTAATAGATGCCCATGTGTCAACCAGTGCTGCGTCAATATTGACTTTATTCAGAGTGATTGAAATGCATAGCGGCATTGGCCGAGCCTCTTGAGGAGCTAGCTCGATTTCAGAAAATGTGATTGCCGGCCCTTTGGAAATTGTTGCCAGTGCCGTAGGTAGGCTGTCGACTGCCATATCTTCACTAACCATCACCTTTTGCAAAAAATTTCTGAGAGCATCCTGGTGAAGGGTAGATCTCTTGATAAGCTCCAAGACTGATATCTTAGCGGGCACCCTGTCCAGATGATGTAGCAAGTCGTACTGGGTACCCGGCAGAGGTTCGGCTTCTTCCTGCTCGGCAGCCGGCTGGGAAGACTGGGGATTAGAAGTAGTGGGATAATTGCGATGGAACAGCCGCCCGCTCCGTAGGGTGAGGTTTTGTGACGGCACGTCATCAAAAGACGGTATGATTGGCCCAGTGGTGCGGATGAGTGGAATAGGCAGTGTAGGAGAGAGGATTTGGTAGGATGTGGTATTGGTGGAGGTGATAAGTGGCGATGGGCGGATGATGGATGAGGGATTAGTGGAAGGCGGGGTGGTGATGATGGGTGCTGGTATGGGGGGAGGACAGGCTAGTGGAGGCGTGGTGATGAGCGAGGGGTTGGGAGACGGTGTAATGATGGTAGCGGGGGTAACTGGTGGTGGGCGTGATAGAATTGCGGGTGGTGGCGGAGTTACTGGAGTGGGTGTGAATGGGAGAATAAGTGGTGAAGGTGTTGGGTGTGTCGGTAACATGCTAGAGGAAACAAGGGGGTTGCGGTAATTATGGTGGAGGGCCATTATCTGCGGTGTGGTGCTGTCGTCATCAAAAGACCACCCGACGTTAGGGGCCGAGGGCTAGACAACATTGACCTGAGCCGGTCCTGGTGGCTGAGGCTGCGGAGCGGGAGGATGATTCGGCATCGGGTTCTGGTGGATCCCCAAGTCCTGAATCGGCTGCTGTTGCTGCTGTGGCTGCTGCTGCGGCTACGGTGCTTGTTGCTGTTGCACTTGCTGCCTCGGCGGCTGCCTTCTCTTCTCCTTAATTTCAACAATGGCCTTGTGCATCTCAGCCCAATCAATTCTCTGTCCTTCGTGAAGGTCATACACTATGTCCCTGAACTGAAAGCATCCTTCGATTGTGTGGCCCGGCTGCCTGTGGAATATGCAATACTTTGTTTGATCAACGGCTGTGTTCCAAATGGGCCGTTCCGGAGGAAGTTGTATAGCATTTACTGACATGAGAGCTGAGAAGATATCCATGAGGGTTTCTGGCAAGGGTGGGTACTGTGCCCTTTTAGGAGCCGGGCGCTTGTTATTGCTGTTGTTATAGCCGTTGGGCAGAGGGACATTGTGGTATTGCGGAGGCTGTGGAGGTTACTGTGGGGCAAAGGTGTTTTGCGGAGTGGTGAAGGAAGGCGGAGGGTTTTGAGGAAGCGGAATGGTGCGGCTTGGAATGGAAAAGTAACGGCTTGAACTTGTTCATTTGTCTGGATCCCCTCGGTAACCGACCCTTGGGGTTTCTTATGATATTTGGGCTTTTGGTTTTCAAATAGTGATTGTATGGGGGAGTCCTTGAACTGAGTCTGAATAAATCGCGTCCGGCTGTAAAGTTGATGCATGTTGGCTATATCATTCATAGCCAGAATGTTGCGGAAGGTCGGGGTGGCATTGGAAATCAGCAATTTGACCTTCTCTTCCTCCGGAATGTGGTCGGGTACTCTAGCGGCCATCTGCCTCCATCGGTCAGCATAGGTAGCAAATTCCTCATCTGGTTTCATCTTTTCGGCCACCAGATATGTGAATGAATATTCCGGGCCGACTCTATCTTGGAACCTTTGAATAAACTTATCTTTTACTATCTTGAAACTCTCGGCGTCTTCCAGTGGCAAAGAATAAAACCATTCCAATGCAACACCATCCAGCGATCGGCAGAATAGATATGCCATGAGGCGATCATCATGTTGAAACTGCGCCGACTCATATAAGAAATCCCTCACATGAACAAAGGGATTGCTATTCCCATCATATTTTCTGTAATTGGGGAGCTCGGACTGCGGAGGAAACCGGATGTTTTGGAAACTAGGGACTAGAACGTCCGCCAATGACTGAGGGCCAACCCGCTTCTGAAGGAAATCGAGTTACTGCTGCATAGCGGCCCACTTATCAAGCAACTCCTGCTCTCGAGAGGAGACAGTGAAGGATGAGTTTCTAGAATAGAGGGATAAGCCGATGGAGGAGGCGGCCCATAGGAAGGATATTGGGCCGAAGGATGACCCATATTAGACTGGACCTGGGCTGCCCCTTGCTGAGGGCGCATAAAATCATTGGGACCAAGAAGAACTTGCGGCACAGCTGGGCCTGAGATGTGATGATCAGACGGGAGAGAAGGAGGAACAAGGGTGTTGCCCTTATCAAGGAATTGTTGGGCTGAACCAGAAGAATGGCCCATTTCAAGATTGGAGAGGCAGATGGTCCTAGGTTGGACCGGAGTGAGATCAACGGGCTGCACAATGGGTCCGTCGGCTCTAGGTTGAGCGACGGACGGATTGGAATGACCAAAGACAATTGGAGAGGGCGGGGTGTTGGACCCCTGCATAGCATGATAGACCGCCTGAAGCTTGACCGGGTCTAATTAGGTCATCATCTGAAGGACAGAATTGGCGGATGGAAGAGGAGGATTTTGAGTGGACGGAGCACTCTCCATGGGGATGGGAGATGAGGGAAGACCGGGCCCCTCGCGAGGCTGGAATGAGACAACTCTAGAGGGATCCTCTAGAAGCCCTTGAGGAAGGGACTCCTCTTGGGACCGAGGAATATCGAAGGAAGCCATGGTGGATTCGAAGAGTGGGTTGAAATAGGATGAAGAGAGGGACTCGCCCCCGGGTGATGATGCTCCTAACGGATGGAGATGACTCCACATGCAACGGATAACCTTAAGATGCAAACAAGACAACAAACAATCACACAATAAGCAACGAAACCTGAATGATTTCTATCAAAGATGCAAGTGAGAAAGTAATGAAGACACTCAAAGTCAACCAAGTTGCTTAGGATGATGCCTCAAGATTCTTATGATTTCTCCTTTGGAACTTTAGTAGATTGATTAGGATGTGCTCTCAACAATAGGTTCCTGATAGGAGAGGGTGTAAGGCTTGGTTTGACTCTAAAATGTGATCACTCCTTCACTTATGCAATCCTAGACACGGAGTGGAAAGGTACAACCGACCCGACGTCCGTGTGGGAATCCACGGCTCGCGGGGACTTATGGAGGTCCTGGTGTGGTTTCCTAGTCGGCCCTAAGGAATATGGAGACGAGAGGTCCACACACCAAGGTAGGAAAATGCAATCTAATGAATGATAATATGCATGAACTTATGCGCACCGGAGTGCATGCAAATCCTAACCTAGAATCTAGCAAACAAGTATGCACACAATGAATATGAATAAGTAGAATAATGAGGGAGGAGACCAGATATCACCCAAGTAAGAATATCACAGCAGAAACTGTGGAACCAAAATGCACCTCGGGATGCGTACCTGTTTGGAGTATGTAACGGTCTAGGGGACCTGCGTCAGAAGTAAGTAACGGTCGAAGACCAGACCGTCAGGAGCAGTGTAACGCAGGGACAGGAGACCGTCAGAGGAGCCAGAGAACCAGAAATAGCAGGGAAATAAAAGGGAAATCCGGGGAAAACCAAACAAGGGAATGATGGCAGGTTTAATAGAGATCAAAAAAGCACGATTGGCACAAGTTGTCCCACCGTTATCGCCAAATAATTATCTGTTGATTTATTTTCTTCCTCTTTTGTTATGATGTGATGAATGATAAAGATGATAAGCAAATCACAACGATCTCAATCAACCTATGAACATGCGAACCATGAACTTAGGCAATCAGAACAAGCTCTAGCATGGACAATGCTATCTCAATCAAACTAAACTAAGAAAGAAAGGAAAACACATGCCGAGCGTGGAGCAAGAAGTAAGTAAAAGCACACCGCGTGGGTGGAACAAGAAAGAGAGTAAGAGATATGAGAGAGAGAAAACCAATGCCCAATACAAAGGAAAGAACGTGATCGCCACTAAGGTAGTAAAACAAGCCAAATACCTGATCAATACCTTAGAAATAGGAGGATGATGCACCCGCCCACGGGAAAGAGAAACCAATGAAATCTGCAGATCTGATGAATGTAACGGTCCAGCACCTGTGCGTCACAGGAGTGTGACGGTCTCCCGATGAACCGTTAGAAGAACCTGACGCGTCTGCACAAGATCGTCAGACAACCTGTAGAACCAACTTGTGAATTCTTTGAACTCCAAACCTTCCAGCCGGCCAGAAAGCTTGGGCCTCGTCTAATGAACTCTATAAACCTGCCAAAGAACGTAGAACACGAGAAAACAACCCCAAATTAGCCCTTCAAACAAGTGTAGTATCAATTCTCAAAGAACTTAAGATCATGCAAAAGGAAAGGGGAATACCGGGGAAGTTTTGGTTTTTTAACCCCTCTCGGTGTTTTAAAACGTGGGAAGGATGTTGAGATGATGAAAACAGATGAGGAGCGTAGAGAAAGGAGTGGGACAATGCTATGATGAGAGGAGGAAGAAAGGAACACAAATATGCAAACTATGAACTTTAAAACCCAAAATCGAAGTACTCCCTTGACTGAGATGCATATGTACGTAGAAATCAATTCTCCTTGGTTGGATGTGGCTCCAGAATGCGGCAGCACTTCGACGCAAACTCCAGATTTCTCCTCCTTAGGCCATGAAGTTAAGGGTGCTATTTATAGACCCTCAAACTCTCCGGTCGAGCAGAGGATAATCCAGCAAGAAAAGAGGATAACTCTTAGCAAATTCTTGAAGATAATACACCCAAGAGTCCATAGAAATAAACAGAAGGTCCTGAGGATCAGATTTGGAAGAGAAATCACAATATCAAACTCTCAATTCGACCACGGAGTGGCAGAGAAAAGACCAGACTTGCCAGGACTCTCTGTTGGATGTAACGGCCGCACGACAGACCGTCACAAACATGTAACGCGCCAAGGTGAAACCGTCACACTAACCTTATCCTCAAGGGGATAAGATCAACGGGAAGAAGTTCTAAACAGTTGGACTCTGCATGAATGTGATGGCCATGGGTGGACGCGTTAGAGGAACGTAACGGTCGCACGACAGACCGTTAGAATCAATGGATAGGCCAAAGTATAAGGATTGAAACAAAGGCCTTAGGCCGTAGGACTCTTCAAGATGTAACGGCCGTGGGCTGATGCGTCAGAAGGATGTAATGCCCCTGGTGTGGACCGTTAGAGACAATAAGGATCAAAATATGATGAGAGCTTGCTAAGCTTCATCCAAAATAACAAGTCACAAGGAATCAGACCCAACCAAGAGGTCAAGACCCATGAAATAAACTCTCCAACTGATCAAGAAGGCTCAATGAAAGGGAATAACTTGGAGCATCATATAGAATGAACAAGGAGATGACCCGACTTATTGGTCATAAAACGGGTGTCAACAACTGCGTTGGCATCTTTAGCATCTTCTTTTGTTAATGCATAAACTCTAGCTTGAACTCTTTGCCGTTGTTGTGGTTGCTACTCTAGTTTTTGTTGCTTTGGATAATCTTTTATCTTATGTCCTATTTATCCGCATGAAAAACATTTACCTGCGGCTCGCCAACATTCTTTACCTCTATGTTGCCTCTCACACTACTGACAAACTGACACATTTCCTCTTATTTTGGGCTGAACTTTCTTTGAAACTATCATCTTT
Source organism: Amorphophallus konjac (assembly GCA_022559845.1). Lineage (NCBI taxonomy): Eukaryota > Viridiplantae > Streptophyta > Magnoliopsida > Alismatales > Araceae > Amorphophallus > Amorphophallus konjac. The sequence goes on along the minus strand of JAHNEJ010001850.1, from coordinate 270,556 downwards.
TGTCTCTTATCTTTTATCACAACTGAACTAGGATTATCTCTTTTTACCTTATCAATCTTTCTTTCTTCTAAGAATTCTTCATATTCATCTTTTGCAATGAAAGCGATCCTCAAAGTTGCTATCGTGGTCTGATGATCAAGAATTGCAACATTACTTCTAATATTACTTCTCAACCCTCTAACAAATTTGTTTACTCTTCTCAATTCATCTGCACAAATATGAGGGGAATATTTTTCCAATTCAGTAAATTTGGTCTCATAGTTTGCAACTGACATATCTCTTTGAGTAAAATTTAGAGAGTCCACTTCCTTCTTGTCTTTCACATGAGGGAGATATTTTGCATGAGAGACATCTAAAAATTTATCCCAGCTGATCTCTGTCTCTATATCCCTGAAAATGGTCCTAAGTGCAGACCTCCATCATTCATCTGCACGATCTTTAAGTATAAATGTAGCTAATATTACCTTGTCCCGCTCTGCACATCTAATAGTTTGGAAAATCTTTTCAATTTCTCTTATCCAACTTTTCACGATCTCCGGTTGACTCTCCTCCTTAAAAGATGGAGGACCCATACTTTTGAATTTTTCCAATAAGGTAGCTCATGCTGCCCTATCCTGGTGTTCTTGCATACGAGCTTATAATTGGGCTTACGTCATTGCCTGAGTCTGGGCCTACAACTGCAAAGTTTATATCAACCCTTGAAAAGTTTGTGTGCACCCTCCTAAATTTGTTGGTGACACACCTTGAGTGGACACCACACCTTGCCCTCCTAGTGCAAGTCCGCCAAATATTGTTTCTCCAATAACTCCTCTTGATGTCCCATTTGAGGGTGCAGACTCATCATGTGGAGGCTTTATCACAATCCTATCACTCCTTACCATAACCTACAACTCTGCAAGAGAGAACTAACCTGAATTAGTATAATTCCCAAAATTGATTTCAGATTGTAAAATAGATTCCTAAAATTTCATGGTATGGTGTATACATCAGATGGCTGCAGATAAATCCCAAACCTCACAACTCTACTCTGACACCAACATATGTGACGCCCCCTTATGGAGATCCGATATCTAACTTGGGAACGTCACATTATACACAAACGTTGTGAGCCGAAAAATATGCAAGACGCTACATGTCAAACCATCACATATTCTAATAGCATAACCATACTGTTTTTATAGACATAAACACACACATAATTTTACATCATCATCATCATAAGTGTTTTACATCTCTCAATCGAAAGGCACATTAACATTCATTATACAAAAAGAAACTAAATCTACTTGTCCGATGCAGGGGAATCCAAAATATCCCCTGGATCACTCTTCGGCCTATTTCTTTTTAGAGTCAAAATTGTACACTTAATAACTTCCTGAAAAATAATTAAACAACATATGTGAGTCCGAAGACTCAGTAAACACCAACAGTAATAACATATGTACTACATAATAATTTTTACAAATCACATAATAATTCTAAACCTGTCACAATTTTTACTAGGTTCTAAATATATAGTATAAACTCAAGGAATGTAAAACACGAAATAAAATATATATTAGATATATCTACAAAATTTATCTAAATAACTTGTAGACAAATTAGATCATATTCAGACGAGCTTAACAGGTCAAATCACATATGCAAGCCTCCCAAATCGAATCATAATTTTATATATAGCTTAGGATATTTAGTTCAATTAAAATAATTAACTAAATCAAATCATTTGTAATTTAATTTCATATATCGGACATACACTCAAATCACAACATAAGGGGTAACACATAAACACCGTAGCACTTAGACGATGGGGCATGTCGGTCTTGATTGACTGCACATGATTGGGAGTTAATATCCCACCATTCACCAAACCGAAGTATGATTTCTGGATTTTTAAACAAAAGTCTGTCATCCTCGGACAATGGGTCTAATTCCCATAGTGGACGCTTGCTACGGGCCACCCCACACCCCCTTAAGATATATGGCATTGTCCATATATTTAATTTAATACAGGATCATTCATGAATTATATACGAGTAACTTAAATTGACAAAATAAGTTAAACAATATCACATTAAATATAATTATTTACAATTAAAGATTTGATTGTAAATAGTTAAATAAAATATATTATCTAAATCATGAATAATTAATTTGTGATCGTCTGTAACTAAGCTTATCAATATTGTTATTTTAATTTAAATTGGAATATAACTAAGCCTGTCGATACTGTCATTTCAATTTAAACCAGAATAAAATATCTCCAAATAGTTTATACAGAATTTGTATACACAGATTAAAATTCAAAATATCTAAATAAAATTAAAATGTCACAAATAATAAATAACATGATATTAGTTTATCACATACCTACCTGTAAAGTGAAATCCCCAAAAAAACCCTAAAATATTTCGTCTGAGCTTCTATCAAATAATCACCATATTCATTCTCCGTCTTCTTCTCCATCTTTTCACTTTATTTTCTTTCTTTCCTTATGCAAGTTGCGGCCTCCTCCTTTTCTTCCCACTCGTTTCGATCAAGAGAGAACGAGAGAGTCGGGAGAAAGGAGAAAAATGAGAGTTGAGAGGAAGATGAGAGAATGAGAGAGAGTTGAGAGAAAAGAGACGAGAGAAATGACGAGAGAGAAATGAGGGAGAGATGAGAGAGTTTAAATAACCCATCTCTCCCCACCGTCACAAAGAAGATAACCCTAACCACTTTTTTTGTTAACCCAAGAGATTATCCACATTCTTGATGGGGAGATTTGTATGGTAAAATTTTAGAAAAGTCCTTATACTTTTTCTATTCACAATGAGAGGTGCAAAATATCATGTAATCCCCCTCTTAAAGTCACTGATAACTAATTTTTATTTTATTCATTTATTTGTTTGTTTGTTTTGACCTATTCAATAGCGAAATCTGAAAAGTGCTCAACATGAAACTTGTAGATCATTAAATTCTCTTTCCAATAAGTTTAATATTGACCCTACTTTAATAAGTTACGTAATTATAAAATAAAATATTTATTTAATTTACTTAATAAAGTTTATTGAGGCTATATCAACTAAGTGGGTCAACTTATCAGTTATTATTATGTATTTGGGCTTCCTAAAAGTCGAGGTGTTACATAGTGGGAGCCACATCTTAAGCATGCACGAGTCTATCTCTAAATTATCTCCATGTTATCCCTTTGAAATTTACCTTCTTACTATATCTCTTTGAAATTGAATTTTATGTTGTATTTCTTTGACATCTATTACCCTCACGATTACATCCTTTTACTTGATCATTTTTCTATCTCTTTCCAGCTTTAATTGGAATGTTAATTGTAAAAGATAATAATCACTTTAATTTGCTTATATTAAGATATAATTTCTATTGGACTTTATGCTCATGTAGTGTTTATTAATATTTTTCAAGTTATCTCTAAAATAGATAACGGGAAGGACAAGAGTATTAGAGTGCACCAAGATCCCTTAGCGAACCCTATTTCTTAGTTTAGATTTGAGAGTTATTTCTTTACGAGAGTATCCTTGTAATTTATGGAGGGTTGGAAGTTATCATTGTATATTAGAGTGTTTTGTAATTGGAATTCATAGTTGATATGTTAATAAAATAAGAAGTTGATTTATTTATAACAAGTTGGTTCATTTATTTCTGGTATTGAATGAATGAGGGGTTTTCTCTCCTGTTACGTTTCGATATTCTGCGTTGAGACGTGACACCTTGTAGTTTAACAATGTGAGCTGTGAATTTCCTGACCATTGAGATTGTTGTGTATGGGCGTTTAAGAGCTAGAAATGCGCATACTTGGAGAGGTGATCGATGACAACTAAAATTGTTGTTTTGGACTGTGAGGGTGGAAGGCCCTCAATGAAGTCCATATTTATGTGAGTCCAAATTTTTTTAGAGATTGGCAAGGGTTGCAGAAGCCCGACTGGCAATTGAGTTATATGTTTATTTCGTTGGCACACATCACAGTTATGGATGTAAGTTTTCATTGCCTTTGCCATACCAGACCGATGGAAACTCCTGCAGACCCTATGTGGAGTTTTGTGATAGCCAAAGTGACCTTCTTCTGGGGCATCATGGTGGGCATGCAGAATGGTAGGAATTAAATAAAATTCTGGGTATAACAAAAAATTTCCCTTGTAATACAAATTGCCACCCAGATAGGAATATTTCTGAGGGTCCAAGAGTCCAGCATCCAAATTTTGTAATAATTGTTTGAAGGTGTCATCAAACTGATAGGCTTCTTATATTTTTGTAAACCATACTGGTACTAAGACGGTTACTGTACTAAGGGCGCATTTGGAACAGATTGAGGGTGGAGGGATTTTTTCAAAATCTCTTAGAGAGAGAGGAAGCACCTTTTAGGTAGCTTTTGTAGATTTTTCAATTCTCTTCCCTTTCTCTTTATCTCCCACTAAACCTCGAAATCTGCCATAAAGTAAAAGCTGATGGGACATTGAGACATTTGGAAAAGCTTTTGGATGAGAGATTCCAATGATTGGATAGCTCAAAATCCCTCTCCTACATCCTTTCCAAATGCACCTCAAGTGTTGTGTCCTCGAAGTCGTTGATAGAGCATCACCAACCCTATTGTAATCTCATGCCTTTTAATCTAAGGAGAAGTCAAATCCAAGCAAATTTACTAACCATTGTGTTGTGCAGGGCTGTGGACTTGCTGAGTGAGGAGGCGTCGAAGGCTCTGATGGTCAGTCCGGATGGTAAATCTTCTGCCAATCAAATATGGTTTCTATTTTTGTACTGCATACAGCATGACTTCCATCTCTTTCTCAGACATTGGCATCCCTTTTTGCCTATCATTGAAGGCTCTACTGAGGTAGGCCATAGGGATGCCTTGTTACATTAGCACAATCCCCATACTTGCACTACTGACATCAGATTCCACTACGAAAGTGTCATTTTGGACAAGGCTAATATTGGGGTAGAGATCATTGCCCTCTTTAATGACGGGAATGCTTCCTCAGCTTCATTAATTGGTCCACTGAAACGCATCCTTCTTGAGTAATTTGCATTAAAAGGGATGCTATTGTGCCATAGTGTCTTATGAACAATTTATAGGACCACTTTGGTAACGGGTTAAGTCGGGTTAGGGTGAGTTAGCTGGGGTCGGATGGGTTATTCCTTGTTTGATATTTTTTTTCTTAACCCGAGTCGAATAGGGTTAAAGTGGATTAACTCATTCCTAAGAAATATGTGGAATGAGTTAATCCACCCCGATTAGATTAGGGGTCAGGTGGGCCACCCCGGATAGGTCACCCGCCCCTAACCTAACCCGTTACCAAAGTGGCCCATAGTAACCTGTCAGTCTCTAGAAACCCCTTGGTTGTTTAATATTTTTAGGGATAGACTAACACCGTATTACATCCAGTTTACTATTGTCCATGAACACCCCTTACTAAGAAATTACATGACTCAGATATTTAAACTTTAACAACCCCAAATTCACACTTGGTTAGTTTTGCAAATAGTTGGTTATCGATGAGAATTCTCAAAACTTGATCTAAATGTTTTAAATGTGTTGACCAGGTCTTGTTGTAGACCATAACGTCATTAAAGAAAATTAATACAAATTTTCGGATGTAGGGTCCAAAAATATCGTTCATAAGGTTTTGAAATGTTAAATGAGCATTTGATAAATCAAAGGGCATTACCAATAACTCATAATGTCCCTCGTGAATTCGAAAGGCAATTTTGTATATATTTACTGGTGACATTCGAATTTGTAGACCATAAGGTTTCGGAGCGCTTTTGTGGGTCTCGGCTCATGTTTTGTGATTTACTCAGATTGTTGGCTGTCGAGCCTGCGGAACCTTCTGCATGGTGAACCGGCGTGTTGTTGGGCTCCGGGATGTTACATGCGTGTTGTACGTTTTTCGATGATCATGGGAATATTTTTTTCCTAATTTTATATTTTCTAGATTTTTAAAACCCAAATGATTTCTCTATAAATAAAACCCTCACCTCCCTCTCTCTCCTCACAACTCTCACTCTCTCCCTCTCTCTTCGGGCAGCTGACGGAGGTGGAGGAGGGCGAGGCGACAAGGTTCGTGAAGCGAGGGGCGGCGAGGACGAGACGAGGATCGAGGTGGAGGCGCGGCGAAGCTCGTTCACCAGTTCAGGGCGCCTGAGTGCATTCGTGAGGCATTTTCGTGCGGAAACAACGATCTCGGCACGGGAAAACTTCGGTGGAGGTAGGGAGATGGATCCCTGGCCCCTGTACTTCCTTTCCCGCTGATTTGGTAGGCTGAGGTGAGTTGAGAGAGGTTTATTTCACTCCGGGGCTAAATTGCATGATTTTAGGGTGAGCGTCGGATTCACCGTTTTAATCACGTTTTGGGGGTTTAAATCACGTCTCTTGGTGGTTCATAGGTTGGAGAATGGTTTCCCCATGTTTTTTCTATCACCCGGGGGTGATTGGGGCATTCTAAGGTGGGTTCGGCCGGTTCTCTGCCGTTTTCGGACGACCGACTGGTTGGGTTCGGTCGACCGACAGCGTTCGTCACGAACAGGGCGATCTGCCCAGTTGGCCGACCGAACTGGTTGGTCGACCAACCCATGCAAGTTGGTTGACCGAAATGCAGTGGTTCAACCCGTTTTGGCCCCTGATCGACCCGATTGTGACCCAATGGTCGACCTATGGGCCCGTAGATGTCTCGGACACCCCGTGGGTACCGTGACCATATTTTTGGGTGTTCGGAGGTACCCTGTTACCTAGATTAGCATGCCCGTGGGTTTTGAGGGTCCGGGTGACCCCGCGTGTTTTGGACTTTTGTGTATTCGCTATATCGAGTTTCCGTGTATCGGCATGAGTGCGGAGGGTTGTCCCCGCACTCCATACCTTCTTGGAAAGCGATTTTCGTGTGGGCCATGTGTATGGCCCACGAACTGTGAATAGTATGACCCGGCCTGGGGCTGGGGGTTTCTTGGCTTCCCTTTGGAAAGGGATTGAGTTCGGCGGTTGTGAGCCGCCTTAAGAATTCGGTAAACTGTGGGTTTTGACACTAGGATTAGGGCATATTGATGGCATGATGCTGTGCTGTACGACGGTCTTGACCCGAGTTGCGTGACTCATGGACCGTTGGATTAATAGATCTAGTGGACTGTCCAGAGTCTGGTGGCATCGTACCACCCGTGTTCCGAGCTACGTGTGACGGGCTTGTGAGTAGCCCATCATACTCCGGTGGTTTCTTCCGAGAGTCTTTCCTCGAGTTACCCCCCCATTAGTCGTAGCATTCTTACGGCATGAGTGTGCTAACCTACCTGGGAGTGGTAGAGCGGCTTTCCCGGTGTGACGGTTTTAGGCTGGTTACCATAGGGCCTCTCGTCTTTGCAGCCTGAGTCTGGGTTGGGGGGGAAACCAACTAGTGGACCCGACTTAGAGCGCATAGTTTGTGTGTGCACACGTGGTTGGGGGCGACAAACCTGCGCTGACGAGCGCGACCCCAGCTAGCCCTTGTCATGTGTTATGTGGTTACTTGTACGGTGTCTCAGTTTCCGCCTGGGACGAGTAGGGAGACACCTGGAGCGTGAACTAAGTTGTCTGTGGACGCATCCGACCTTACTTCTGGTGGGCATTACTAATGTCACACGAGATCAGTTTCTCCGTGGTTCTTCGGGTGACTTCTGAACGTTTTCCCGACTTTCAAGTTGAGGGTTCCCGGTAGAGTTACCGAGGTTTCACCCATAGTCAATGTAGGGTTCACGACAGTGAGGTCGTGACGGTCTCCCAGACCGCGTGGTCTTGGGTTGGGCCTTCATCTGTGAGGATGGACCCTCACGACAGAGTTGTCGTGGTATTTCTTCTGGTAGCGTAGCCATGTTTTTCCCGTCCATCCGGCGGTCCCCCGACTGCGAGATCGGGGTTTGTTTATCTGTACCGTTAGGAGTAGCTTATAGAGCCGTGATTTCCCGACTACCGTATTTAGAGATTCGTGTACGACTGTTCCTCCCTCCGTTAGTGTTATTGTTGCTACTCCCGCTGTTGTTGTTGCTCTTGTTTGCACTGCTTTCCTTTACCGCCGTTGTTTCGTGATAGGGTTCCACATGACCCCTACTGAGCTAATGAGATGAGGCTCAGCCCTTGTCTTTTCAGGTGTAGCAGCTCCTCCTCGAGGTTTGGAGGTGCAACGCGGATGTTCGTAGTTGCCAGCTCACCGGGCCGAGTGTTCACTCGGCGTTAGAGTACGCTTCTTTTCCTATAGACTGTACTTTTAGTGGACTGGACCATGTAGCTAGATTATTAATTAAAAATATAATTTTATTTTATGTCATTTAAACTGTTAATTCTATAGATGTCCTACTTTATTTCATATTTCAATGTACCTCCACACTCATTTTAACCCTTCTGAGCCTTCCGGCTCGTGAGTGACGGGCCATGATTTGAATGGTATTGGGTTATTTTCGATATCCGGATCTTGGGTCGTGACACTGACAAGAAACCACCCCTCCAGCACGCTCTCCCTCATATCTCTCTTTCTCTCTCTTATATTTCTCTCTCAACTCGACTCTCTCTGTTAGATAGTAGGGTGTCGATGCTCGATGGGGGCTATTAGAAGAGACTCTGGCGCTAACTCCAATGAGTCATTCTCGACAATACTGGCAAAAAAAATTGCGGGTATGTTCGTGTTCATTAAAGAAGATGACCATTTTACTCCAGAATGAACAATAATGCTATTATTCATTTATAAACAAATAATGTTTATCCTCAATTTCACTGTTTATTTACTATTTACACTTTTTTTGTTGAAGTTTACACTTTGAGAACCTGTTTACATATTTTGCCCTTTATTACGCGTAGACACGCTAAAATTGATATCATTTTGAGCATCTCCTATTGTAATGTAATGTCCCATTTGACCCTCAAATTGACTTATTTTATTGATTTTCCTCATTTTTCTTGAATCTCCAGTTTTCCCAAATTTTTCCATATGTTTTCATATTTTTCAGATTTTTTTGAGATTTTTCTCTATTTTTCTAGGGCCTTTTCTAATTAATGGCAGTCTACATGCCATTATTTAATGGGCGCCCCAGACCTGGGCGCCCATTACAGGAATTGGCGCCCAGGACCTGGGCGCCCATTCCAATTGGCGCCCAGGTGATGGGCGCCCATTTCCTGCAGGTTCCGTTTGGCCGATTTTTCGAAATTCATGAATTAGTGACCCTCCGAAAAGTCGCCAATTCTTTAAATAGCGACCGTTCAGAAGGTCGTCAATTCTTTTCTTCATATTTTGAGCCAAATTTGAATTATTTTTTATTCCACGATTGTTCGGAAAGTCGCCATTTGATAAATGGGCGCCCGTGTGAAAAGTCACCAATTCTCTTGCTATATTTTGAGTTTTTAACTCCGTCCGAAATTTGTATTAATTTTTAATTAACGACGCTTCAGTCTGTCGTCCTTTTAAATAGCGACCAGTAAGTGGTCGCCAATTCTTCCAGAATTTTGAAACCGAACATAACGTCTTTCTTTGTCCGTTTTGAGCCCCCTTTTCACTTGGGAAAGGGTCCCAATACTTACTAAGGTTGAAAGGACACATGGCCATGATTTTTCTCTTTCCAAATCAAACTTAAACATGTTTTCCTAATTTTTTTTGAATTAAACTCTGAATTTTGGCTCTATAAATAGGACCTCTTTCTCCCTTGTGTAAACGACATCAATATCAATTCAAGGGGAGGTGTTGCCGTATCGGAGGCTCAAGGAGAAGACTCCCATGAACCTCAAAGCTTCATCCTATGGAGATCTTCATCCTTTGAAGCCCCAAATTGGAGCAAAACAATAAGTATTTCTCTTCCCCTCTTCTCTTATTTTATTCACCTTAACATTGCATGCATCATATTTTCTTGTTTTTCTTCTTCTCAACCATGTTGAGATACTTCCCTTGTGCAACACTTGCACACCTCCTTATCATTCATCATTATTTCCTCACCCTTTGCATATGGGTTTTAAAGCCAACACCAACAAGGTGTGTCAATTTTCATGCTTCATGTTTATATTCATATTAAGAACTTGATGCTACACACTTGGTTCTAATCTATATCTTTTATTGGTGTTTTCTTTATTTTTCAAGGGTAATCAAGCTAAAGAAGAACTATCTTCATCGATCGGCCGATAGGAAGAGAAGGTGACACTCACATCTCCCACGTTTTAAAAGGTATTTATTCACGATCCCTCCTTTGCTTTATTGCTATATTCATTTGAGGTATCTCCTCTGACGATCACACCCTCCATATAGCATCCTACGCATATTCCCTCCCCTTTTACCCCATTCTTCTTAGCTTTGTTTATCCATATTTCTTTCTTATTAATCTAAGTGGATTTTTTTAGATATACATTACGTATCTTAACTCATGTTTACACTTTTTGGTGTTGGTTTACACATTTTAACTTTTATTTACACATTTCGACACTTATTTAACATTTTGACCTTTGTTTACACATTTTGACTCTAATTTATTTAGTTTACTATTATTTACACATTTTAACTCTTATTTACACCTTTTGACCTCTGTTTACATATTTTGACTCATATTTACACTTTTTAACGCTTTCTCATGTATTTTAGCTCTCGTTTATTTAGTTTAGCCCTAATTTAGATATTTTAGAATATGTTTATATATTTTAACTCATATTTACATATTTTATCATTTGTTTATATTTTTTGACATTTGTTTACACAGTTTGACTCTAATTTATATATTTTGACTCTCATTTACAAATTTGGCCTATGTTTCCACATTTTGAGTTTCATTTACACTTTTTAGTGTCCATTTACACATTTTAAACTATCATTTACGTATTTTAACTCTTTTTTGAGTCTATTTGCACATCTTCCATCAATTTACATTTTTTGACTCCGATTTATAGTTTTTAGCACTAGTTTATACTTTTTTGCCTTAGTTAACACCTTTTGACGTCCCGTTTAGTACAATTGTTAACATTTATTTACAATTTTTGGTTTCAAAATTCAAATTTTGGCTCTCGTCTCCAATTACTCCATTTCACACTTTTTTGACGATTTACGTATTTTACTATAATTTATACTTTTTATGTCTAATTTACATAATTTCGGTCTAGTATCTTCGATACTAAGTTGCCGAGAGACAATGTTCCCTCCACGTCGATTTGCATCATCTTTGTAACCTTCAACAAGTTCGAAGAGTCTCCCTGGTCATAGTTGAGAACCCATATACAATGATTTCTATGTAGCGTAAATGGATGTCAAAAAATATAAACAAAAGATAAAGTGTGTAAAATAGGGCCAAAATATATAAATACGAGTCAAAATATGTACACATCCTAAAAAAGGAACGCGAGTTAAAATACGTAAACATGAGTCAAAATACTAGACCGAAACAAAAAAATATAAACTAAATAATAGTCAAAATTTATAAACGATGGTCAAAATATGTAAACATAGGAAAATAAATGGAAGCTAAAAAATATAAACAAGGGCCAAAATATGTAAATGTGAACAAAAATGTGTAAAATATCTTAAAAAATGTAAACGGTAGCCAAAATGTGTAAACATGGGCTAAGATATATAAACAGAAACAATAAAATATAAACATGGTCAAAATATGTAAACATAATATAAAATGAATAGTAAATTGGAAGATGAACAATTATTAGCGACATTGGAAAGCTCAGACACAATTCCTATAACGATGGATATAATTGTAATTAAAATTCTTGGAGAGTTATACATTTGTATGTTGATAAGATTATAAAGCTCCATGTTTCCCCATTTCTTATTTGTTTGTTTCTTGTATCTGTATAGCCGTGTGTTGTTCGATAGCATATTATTTAATTTCTATTATTTGATATCATCTTCTCCGATGAACATGAATGTAGTCACATTTTTGTTGGTGTCAGCATTGAAGTAGAATGGCCTATGGATGTCCGCTCTGATACCCCCTAGTCAGGCACCAATACCTTATGGTATTAGAGAGAGAGAGAAGGTGTTAGAGGGAGGCAGCAGAGAAGGTGTTGGAGGGAGGCAACGTCGCCATCCCCCTCTACTGGTGAACTTTCCGCTGTATACCGTCGCTGTCGGTCTCTGCTTCACCAACCTCAGACACCTCGTAAGAGCATTAGATAGGGAGGAGAGGATAGATACAGGGAGAGAGACGGATGAGAGAGAAAGAGGGTATCATATGTGGATGGCCGACGCGAATGATGACGAGGACATTGCCAGAATGCCATTGGGGCCGATGTCGATGGTCATTGTACAACGTCGGCGACCAGTGTGCCCTTAAGAGAGAGTGAGAGAGAGAGATCATAAAGAGAGAAACGAAGGGAGAGATAGGAGAGAGGGAATATGTTAAGTGTGAGGATGTGTCATGTCACCATGATAAAATTGTCCGTGCGATAATAAATAGACGTAGTGTTATAAATATTTTAACAGTGGACATATATGACTAAATAATTATTTAAATAATATTATTTTTAAAAAGTTTGTTTCAACAATTTAAAAAATCTATAAATATTTTGAGAGTGGACATATATGACTAAATAATTATTTAAATAATATTATTTTTAAAAGTTCCTTTTCAACAATTTGGGAAATCTATGCCGGATTCAATCTCGGAGAGAATTCGGGTCGCTCCGACGTTGGATTTGCTCGGACGGTAGCGGGGACATCTAGTCCGACTTGAAGGGTTTTCAGGGTTTAAAGTCGGTGCACTTCCCATCCTCTGTTTCTGCCGTTTTCTCTTGCTGCTTCCGCCGCCGGTTCTCCACTGCTCTATCTCAGAGAGAGAGAGAGAGCAGCTCGGAGCCGGACATCCACCACACAGCCGCAGGAGGAAGGAACAATAAAAGAGATGGGGTTCGAAGAAAAGTACGCCTTTCGTTGCCCGTGTTTATTTTCACTTGATTCCCCTTCTTGTGGAGTTATGGGGGCATTCGATGCTATATCAGGCCTTCCCATCCCGTTAATTTATTTTTTCCCTGGGGTTTGCGGCTGTTTGTTAATATAGCTATTCCGCCAAAATTCGAGCGCAGGCCCGAGATTACCATGAAATCGCTTGCTGCCCCCGTGAAAACCGCCGTGGACAAATTCCAGCTGCTCCCTGCCTTCCTGAAGGTCCGCTGTTATTCATTTCTCACAATATATTGTTTTTTATTTTATTCTGGGTGGTTTACGGCGAGAAAAGATGTGAAAATATGCATGTTGAATGGTGTGGAGTGGTGGGATAGGTGAGTTTACGGCCCCAGTTATCTGGGTTTTTGTGGACGACGAGGATGATGATGATGAGTTTTGTTTCATTCTTCTTTGGTCATATAATGAGTTGATCTTTGGTTGCATTTGGCTGATGATAGTGTCGTCTGGTGTTTGCAGGTGAGGGGCTTGGTGAAGCAGCACATAGATTCTTTCAACTACTTTGTCAACTGCGACATTAAGAAGATAATGAAAGCCAATGACCTCATTGTGTGTCCTTATGAACCTAGCCTATACCTGAGGTAATATTCCATTGCTTCTCTGAGAGAAAATGAAAAAAATGAAAGCTTGTTATCATGGTTTTGATTTCTGTTTTTGCCTTTGAATGCCACAGATACACCAACATCTACATTGACGAGCCATCGGTGGAACGTGATTTCACAACAGAGAAGCTCACACCCCATCAGTGCCGCCTGTTGGACTGCACGTAAGCCTCCAAATTCGACATATATTTAGTGGTATTTTTTGAAAAGTACTTATAATTAGTGGTATTGCGATTGCTAACTGCTAAGTCTCATGCTCCTTCCCCCTTCCACAATTGTAATTTATGTTGGTAGCTGGACCATGGTAATGGTAAAAGTTCAAACATGGAAATTCTCAATTGAGAAAGAACTCATAATTCTTGTTTTTTTTTTTGAAAGTGGTTGGTACCGCTGTATGTATAGATAAAAGCAAGGAAAGAGGGTACAAGTATAGGTTGTGTGCTCTCAAAACATCCCTTTACACCCCTGTACAAAAGGAGGGACCCTCCAAGAAGGTGCATCCCTCTCTAACCACCTTCCCCCCCTCCCAAAAAAAAAGGATAAAGGCACAGAGTTGTGTGCATTTGCGTTACATAGAAGAACAACCTGGGGATATTTGTGGGCACTTCTCTCTTTAGCCTTTCCTAGAGAGAGAGAGAGAAGCTCCGGGATTTAGTCGCGATGTGGGGGGGGGGGCGCGGATGGTGTCCGGGGCGAACAACATCCTGGTGGGAGGAGGTCCTCCCCGGCTGCCCTTCACTGGCCAGGGAGGAGGTCATGGTTGTCCCAGGGTACCCTTGGTCTGCTTCCACTGCCTGTGACACCCCCCTCTCGGTAATACTTTATCAGTGTAGGGATGACACCATTCCAAAAGAACTGAAACCTATGAGGGCGACTATATGCAAAGGCCCACATATCTATCCAACTTTCTTGCTATTGGAGCTTCACAGTCGTTTTCTTACTGATTTCCTGAAAATGTTTGAATTAAGCATGCGAGTCTTACGAATCAGTAGACATTAAAACCAATAACATGTATATCATATAGTAATTTTTGCAAATCAGATGATAAGACAGTGCTAATCACCATTTCTGTTGATTTTACACATATAACATAATTACAAAGGAATGGCTAGCAGAACATAGCAAATCTTAATTTACAGAAGTCGTATTTATCCAGTTTGATTGCTAGATATGCAAATCGTATAAATGGTTTACAAATATCTTATAGTTAACTTATAGATGGTTTGCCAAACATATCGGAACATATTCAGACAACCTTAGTATATCAAGTTACAGATGCAAGTCTTTCAATCAAATTAGAATTTTATATATCAATTCTGAACTTTAATTCAATTCACATGTGCTAACAGAATTTATCGAACATGGATCCAACCACAATTTAAGGAGTAACAAACACAATTGTGGCTTCCAGTATGCAGTCAAACTCAGACAAATGGCCTAAATGTTGGGGGCTTGTCAGCTTTGATCAACTGCACAGAATCGGGAGTAAATCACCATTCCCCATATCATAATTTATTATGGGTTTCAGATTTTAACAGAAGTCTGTTTGTCCTCGGATATGGGCCTAATCCCACAACAGATGCTAGCTACGATTTGTTGTCCCATGTCTCCTTTAGATGACACTGGCCATGTGTATAATTTCATGCAAAATTTTCTATCAATTTTTATCTGAGCAAACTTATCGTAACTATCTGAATAAACAGATGACAGATTAACTGTGGTTATTGGCCAATCAGAGCATAAATCATAAGGTCAGATCATAACATATCCATCACGGGTTCTAATCATGCACATGCATCTTAAAATGTATATAACTTCAGTGAATTTGTAGAATCCTGTAATACATGAATTCAATTTCTAATTATCAATATACTATCAAAGCAATATACATAAAGAGTAACATGACTTGGTTTATCACGTGCCTACCTTAAAGATCCACAAACTTTATAACTTCTCTCAGCTTCTTCTTCTTACGTACCTCAAGTATGAAGACCTAAATATAGATGAATACATATTAAAAACTGTTTATCGAATACTTCATAGTAATTACTGATAAAAGAAACTTGTTCCTTCTTCTTCTTGTCTTCACGTTCTTATTCTCAAGTTGGATGGGAGAAAGAACTAAATAAAAGATGAAAGAGATTTAAATAGAACCCTTTCTCCATGTTCTTATGCTAATCACAAGTTCCCAGACTTTAAGTCAAATCTTCTACGTTAGTCCACATGAACCTTCTAGAAAGGCCACTTGTTAACACATACTAAATAATATTTTCACTAAACCCCTTCTTATTGCTGCCATAATAAGGAATTCCGTAAGGTTGTCACGTATAAAATATCCTAGTATCTTCTTTCACTTTTTGGAAAGTTTAGGAGGATAAACATATATTTATTAATTTGTTACTTCACAATACCGCCTAAAATAAAAGAGATTATTTAATAAAGCTAACACTCAAAACTTCCAAGGTCAAGGACTTTTCAACATTCTCGTAACTTCTCCAAGTTACCTTATTGTCTTGCATCAATGAATGGCAAAACTGTAATTTCCTTCACTATCTAATTTTGTATTTCTTATTTTTGGCCTAGTATATGACATAATTTACAAAAATACTTGACACAAAATTTATAGATAATTAGATTATTTTTTTAATGGGCCTAATAGTGACCCCATTCCGACTTTCCTATACAAAGTTATGTTATAAAGAAGTAAATTGGATATTTAAGTTAGTTAATATCTCTTAATGAACTCAAACTAATTAAATAGGCCAACTCATCCATCACTAGGGAACTTAATATAATAATTATATCATTTTTCTCAATCACCATTGCCTTAGAAAATAGAATAATCATAATAAGGATAATTTCGTAATTTATACAATTCTCCAATTTTATCATATTAATTAACTAAAATCTATATTTATTTATTTGTCACAACAATAATTTATTATTAAATCATTTGTAGTCCATTTGTATCATCCAAAAACTCGCATCGTCTAAATGCATCGTCTACTGTTCATTATCTATGTTGTTTTTTTTTAAATTCTTTCAACTTAGATGATATTTCGTCTATCCTTTCCAGCTTAGATGATATTTCATTTAACTCCCTTCCACTTAGACGACACTTCGTCTAACTCCTTCTCACTTAAACGATGCTTCGTATAATTCCTTCCCCACTTAGACGATGCTTTATTTAACTCATTCCCCACTTAGATGATGTTTCATCTAATTGTTTAAAGTCTAAAACTACCATCTAACACCACACTTCATTTTTGACCTATTAAATGGTAGAATCTTAAAAAATGCTCAACATGAAAATTGTAGGTAATTGAGTTATCTTTCCAATGAGTCTAATTTCATTATATTTAGACATTTCTATGCAAAATTATGATATAAATAACGGACTGCTCACTTAAAGTTGCGAATGACACGCAATGGGCTCAAACTAATTAAATGGGCCACACTAATGGGCTCTTTTGATGGAAATCCGATATACTCGAGCTTCCTAAAATCAGGTTGGTAAACTGCTGGCAGTATGGACATCTGTAGAGAGTCTGCAGGTTGCCAGACGTCAGGGCTAGGTAGGAGAACGACGGTGGGGAGAATGAGAGGTTTGTGGCAGTCATTTGCATATGTGGTCAAGGGTAAGGGGCCCCGCCCCTAGCCCTGCAGGGGGGAGGAGTTGCTTGGAGGCAGGGACCATTTTGCTAGATCTCCTTCTCGGCCGTTTCGAGTGGCTTCGAAGCTGCTTATACCTCACGCCGTTGGAGGGTGCAGTGGAGTCGGAAGCTTTACAGGGGTTTATGAACTCCCGGTGGGGGGAGCGAGGGACTTGGGACATCCGACGAACTTTGGTTGGGTTGGATGAGGAAGTGGTGCGTGAGGTGATGGAGGCAGGAGTCTTGGTGGCAAACGGAGTTGTAGTTCGCGTCTAGCCGTGGACCCTAGCAAGGGGTACTCATCCGGATCCAAGGGAGTTTGGTGTTTGAGTGAAGTTGATTAGGCTCCCAATCGTTCTATGTAACGAACAAGGGATCACCTACATTCTGTGGCGGAGTGGGAAGGTCAAACTGAACATCTGTACTTTTATACCAGCCGATCATCTATCGGTGGTGGAGGCAGGCTACTGTCTGGATGGCGATGCCGGCGACGTGTCACTGGTCATTGCCCTAGCAATTGGAGGGGAGGGGTTTCTCATTCAGGTCGTCATTTTGAAGGTTGAACAATGGCGGTGCCGTCACACAGAGGGGAGGCTAGGGCAATGGCGGTTGGAGATCGAGGTTGAAGAAGACTTGGGGTGTGTGTGGCATCCCTAAAGCCAACCCCCTTAGTTTGAATTGCCCGCCTATGGGTGAACATGTGTTGCAATTTTATGAAACATGGGAGAATAAACGTAATATTCAATTTTTTCTCTAACCATACCCTTGGTTAAACATACTCCAACATTGGAATATGTTTGTGTTGCGAGAAAATATATACATATCTTTCTGTGTAAAATTTATGATTATCTTCTCCCATGTTCGGTAAATGTCAGAAATCATTTTCTTCTTGGGACTTTCGAATGCCAGTGACAAAACTCAGTCGTTTTGCCGACCCTCGCCAAATATATATATATATATATATATATATATATATATTCCTTCTTCAAAACTTTTTGAAAATATAAAACTTGGGAAGATATTTTGTGGGGTCAACAAATGCCCCCCACGGGGGGTCCGTTAGAGCCGGAAGTGACGGCGGACGCCCCGTGCATTCCCCAAACTTATTGGCTCCTGGCGGTGTTCGTTTGAGTGTTTTGTTTCTTCCGATTTTTTGAGTACTGTCACTGATCAAAAAAAAATTGTTGTTGTTGTTTTGGGCAGCCATCATGCCTCGTGCTAGAGAGAGCAGTGGTCGCTGGTCCAAGGGCTGGACAAGGAGATGGCCCCTATTACTTCCAGGAGATTGATGCCCCTGTTGGGTCCTTCCAAGATGACGGCAAAGAATGCGCATTCTCTTGATCGAGGGCTTTCTATGATTGCTTCGGGACCCATTCCAGAAGATGGATCCGAAGACGGGACAGTTGACTTGAGTCTGCTTATCCCCCAAAGGGGTTTTTATGAATATCAGCGCCCCCGTGGATATCCAAGCATTTCCCTTTCGACGAACATTTGTTTTCTTTTATTCAGAACTTTATCCCTCCGGATATGGAAGAGGGCGACGCTTGTTTTCCTGTAGCCCGGTGTCAAATTGAGAGGACAATATTGATCGGGTGTAATAGTATATTGGGTAGTTGCAATACTTCTTTTCCCAGCTTTCCTTTTAACAACGGCCGTCATATTCAATTCCCGGCATCTTCCCAGTTGGGTTTATTCAGCGCTGAGACAGGTCGGCCTACTAGGGCGCGAGCATTTGCACCGACCATTTGGGATTTGGGGAACCAGCACAAGACATTATCTGATGTCACTCCTGGATGTTTCATGATTCCTTCAGGAACAGAATTTGCTAATGAAGGATATGACAAGCTATGTCTGCTTGACAGAATCGTGAGTGGCTCTTCACCCAGCTGGTATGGAAAATGGTATTTGACTCCTTCTCACAGGTTTCATCTAGGAGCCACTGAATCGCTAATGGGTGTCCTTCATCATTATAGCCGGCTCTTAGATCTTCTTGGCATTCGACATGCAGTTACAGCGGCATTATATAGGTATCCTTGCTATGCAGAGTTGCTCCAGGCTTTGGCGGAACGTTTTAATCGCCGTTACAACACATTTGCTACTGCAGAGGGTGAGACCTCCATTGACTTATGGAGCTTGCACAAGATTTCATGTTTACCCATCTCTGGGCGCCTTTATGAAGAGGTCACCCTTGATGACTTGCACATGAACTACTCTACGGGACTAGGAGAATATGGTTTGCCTTACAGCTCCAGATATTTAATGAAAGTGTGGCGAGACTTAGCCCGAGCCGGGAAGAGTAAAGCCCCCTCTGCCTCATCTGGTGCTGTGAGGGTCAGCCTCAATGCCTGGATTTCATACTTCTACAATGGGCCGTTTTGTTTTTATGAGAGCTTTGCTGAGGATGATAGGCCCTGGAATCAGTATTATCCACTTATCTTGCATTCACAGGAGAGCAACCGTCATCTACCTGCACCGGCAAATACGGGGTGGAACCCCCGTAACATTCCCGATAGGACTTATCTTGCCGCTTATCTTATTTATTGGCTTGCCACGTTTGTTGTAACTTACGGGGAGGAAGGCCTTGTACGCCCCGAGCTTATTTATCCAGCTTGTGTTCTTGCCGAAGGCGTAAATTAGCCATTGCCCCTGCCGCTCTTGCAAACATTTATCATGGCTTTGGCAGTTTGACAGCTCATAGCTCCTCCAGGGATCGGAGTATATCAACGACTACTCACTATCTGAGTGCGTGGGCTGGTTTATTGCTGCCACCTTTATGTCAGAATGTGCCAGTTGAGAATCATGCTGCTCCTTTGATTTTCTTATTCAGGAACCGCCCAGACCCACACTCATTGGAGCATTTGTGGAAGGCCCGCAGGATATTGTCTTATGTTCCTACACAGGGGAAGGAGGGCTTGCCTTTTGCCCACAGCTCTTATGACTTTCGGCCTTTCATTGTTGAGGGTTCAAATGGGACCTCCTATGGCCTTCCTTATCACCAGATTGCTGCATGTCATTTTATGAAGATTGGCTTTGTAGTATTCGGCCTAGTATTCTTTTTTTTAGGAAGGGTGGCACTGTCTTTCTGGAGCCTTATTATCCTTATCGCTTTGCGCAAAACTTTGGCCATGACCAGTCAATTCCTCCAGATAGTGATTTTAGCCTGACTGGTCGGATAAACAGGGGCCATGATATTCATTTGATTGCCAGCAGTTGGTGGGACTTTTTCTTTCGAGGGGTGTCAGAGCCAAGGTGTGTTCTTCCAGATGCAAGGAAAATTGGCCAGATTGATGTATATTATGCCCGCTGGTGGTTTAAGCATAGTAATGTGTCCAAACAATCCCCTCAAGAATTTAGAGAAAGGGAAGAAGCCTGTTTGAAGCGGACAGACTTGCCTCCTCTCATCATTAAAAGATCTTTTCTTCATGCTCAATTCCCACAACTTGCTAGAGATGTCCTGGATTTTCGTGTCGGGTGGGAGGCAAAGAATGGGCCAATCACCATAGATCGGCAAGCTTATATGGGGGCCATTAAACCCTTGAGGCGGCGCACTACTATTTCCTCAGAAAAGGGTGCAACTCCCACAGTGCCAAAAGTGTATTCGTGGTGGGAACATTTCTTATCAAATTGTGGCTATCCTCCAAATGTTGACAGAGCCACTCCACTTCATCCCGAGAATTTCAGCAATGATCTATGGCCACAGTGGCAGAGGCATTTGATGAGCTCTATGTTCGTATTGGCCTATTTGAGCATCTTTCTTTATTTGAAAACAACATTGTTCTTCAAGATGTTTGGGATGCTGTGGCTAAGACAGGAAGAGCTGTTGGTCTTCAAATGGAACAGGTGGTGTTAAGACCCACTTTCTCACCTGCTCCTAAACGTGAGTAGTGTCAAATTCTTTGCCCCCTCTTTTTTTTTTAACACTTGCTGAATTTTCTTTATCTTTAACATATATGACTTTGACTCATCCTTCCTCCTCTCTTTCTTGTAGTGAGCTTTATTACAGTGACGAGCACTCTGAGTAAGGGGAAGAAGGCCTCCGGGCCATCAAAGCGGGTGAGGCCCTTTGAGGAGGAGGGACCTAGCATTCGAGTTCGTCGACCTTGCACGAGAGGGGGACCGTTGCAAGGGCAACCGAGTAACTCTCGTGCAGCGTTAGACTTGCTCTTAGAATGTCTTGTAGCACTTTATTGATAATTCTTTTTCCTTTGGTCTCCAGGTTCTTCAATCGCCAAAATCGTGCGCGTACTTTCCCCCACAAATGAAGTGGCATCCCCGAGACCGGAGAATGATACGGAAGAAGGAGAGTTGTAGTATGACGATTATAATTCTGTATCCAGTGCTTCACCCCCATATTCATGTGGGGACCTTAATAACAATACTTGTTCTGGTATGAATATTTTGAGGCACCATGTCATCTACCTCTTTTTTTGTTTGTTTGCTCCCCTCTTTGCTCTTTTTTTTATTTAAATATGCCTTCTCTTCTCCTTTCCCTCTTTTTGCCAGAGGCTCTTAAGGGTAGAGGGACTAGGTCCGGTAATTATCCGTTTAAAATTTGAACCGAATTCGAATTTGTATTCGTTTAATCAGATAATTATCCGAATAAAATATCCGACAGATAATTTAATCGGATATCGGATATCCGATTATTAATCGGATACGAATTCAAATATTGAGATATCCGTGTCGGATATTATCCGACCGAATATGAACCCTTAGATAAAAATCTAATGATATACATATTCTATATATAATTAGCTTAAATCTTAATATATTGTTTGATTATTCTTTTTTATCTTTTTTGGTCTCAAAATATAATTTAAAAACAAGAAATTCACTTACACCCACTTCGTAAGTTATCTCCTATTTTTTAAGATGAAGTCTAATCTTTTTATAACATCTCTCAAAATAAAAAAACCTTCACTCTTTCTTTATTTTTTTGAGAAAAGAATATATGATGCTCTCACACGGCTAACAGAACTCACTCCTAAGTAGGCCTAGTAATTATCCGTTTAAAATTCGAACCGAATTCGAATTCGTATTTATCCGATCGTTATCCGAATAAAGTATCCGACGGATAATTTGATTACTAATCGGATAATTCGATTATTAATCGGATACGAATTCGGATATCACACTATCCGCTCCGTATCCGACCGTTTACAGGTCTAGTAGGGACATAGCTATGTTCCCTGGGCACGAACCAGAGTTGAATGCCGCTCCCATTCCTTCCAGTAAGATTTTACCTAATTTTTTTTAGTTGTTCCTGTGGGGAAGCGATCTGACATTTTTACTTTTAGGTGATCTGGACACACCCATGACATTTTCTGTGCAAGAATTCACTATACTTCTCAACTCTGGGTTGAATGTAGATTGGCCAGACTACTCTGCCAACCCTCCTACGGACGGGGAGATGGTGGCACAATATTCTCAAGCTCTTTTCGCAGAAGTTTACAGGGAGCAAGTTCCAACCGCAGAGGGACAGAGGCACGGAGCTGAAGCTTCGTCATCCTCTCCATTATTGGAAGCTAACCACATATCTCATGTAGCAGGTAATTGCATTTATCATTATGCTTTTAGTTATTCCTCATCCTGCTGACAACATCACATAAATTTGTTACTCCGGGAGGGGAGCACAAACTCCGGGCACTGAAATAACAACTAAAAATGTCAGATTGCTTCCCTAGATGAACAACAAAAAAAAAGGCAAAATCTTACTGGAGGGAATGGGAGCGGCATTCAACTCCGGTTCGTGCCCAGGGGGCATAGCTATGTCCCTACCCTCAAGAGCCTCTGGCAAAAAGAGGGAAAGGAGAAGAGAAGGCATATTTAAATAAAAAAAAGAGCAAAGAGGGCAGCAAACAAACAAACAAAGAGGTAGATGACATGGTGCCTCAAAATATTCATACCAGAACAAGTATTGTTATTAAGGTCTCTACATGAATATGGGGGTGAAGCACTGGATACAGGATTATAATCGTCATCCTGTAGCTCTCCTCCTTCCGTATCATTCTTCGGTCTCGGGGATGCCACTTCAATTGTGGGGGAAAGTACGCGCACGATTTTGGCGATTGAAGAACCTGGAGACCAAAGGAAAAAGAATTATCAATAAAGTGCTACAAGACATTCTAAGAGCAAGTCTAACGCTGCACGAGAGTTACTCGGTTGCCCTTGCAACGGTCCCCCTCTCGTGCAAGGTCGGCAAACTCGAATGCTAGGTCCCTCCTCCTCAAAGGGCCTCACCCGCTTTGATGGCCCGGAGGCCTTCTTCCCCTTACTCACAGTGCTCGTCACTGTAATAAAGCTTACTACAAGAAAGAGAGGAGGAAGGATGAGTCAAAGTCATATATGTTAAAGATAAAGAAAGTTCAGCAGGTTATAAAAAAAAAGAGGGGGAAAAGAATTTGACACTACTCACCTTCAGGAGCAAGTGAGAAAGTGGGTCTTAACACCACCCGTTTCATTTGAAGACCAACAGCTCTTCCTGTCTTAGCCACAACATCCCAAACATCTTGAAGAACAATGCTATTTTCTAATAAAGAAAGATGTTCAAATGGGCCAATACGAACAATAGAGTTCATCAAATGCCTCTGCCACTGTGGCCATAGCTCATTACTGAAATTCTCGGGATGAAGTGGAGTGGCTCTGTCAGCATTTGGAGGATAGCCACAATCTGATAAGAAATGCTACCACCACGAATACACCTTTGGCACTGTGGGAGTTGCACCCTTTTCTGAGGAAATAGTAGTGCGCCACCTCAAGGGTTTAATGGCCCCCGTATAAGCTTGCCGATCTATGGTGATTGGCCCATTCTTTGCCTCCCACTCGGCACGAAAATCCAGGACATCTCTAGCAAGTTATGGGAATTGAGCATGAAGAAAAGATCTTTTAATGATGAGAGGAGGCAAGTCTGTCCGCTTCAAACGGGCTTCTTCCCTTTCTCTAAATTCTTGAGGGGATTGTTTGGACACATTACTATGCCTAAACCACAAGCGGGCATAATATACATCAATCTGGCCAATTCTCCTTGCATCTGGAAGAACACACCTTGGCTCTGACGCCCCTCGAAAGAAAAAGTCCCACCAACTGCTGGCAATCAAATGAATATCATGGCCCCTGTTTATCCGACCAGTCAGGCTAAAATCACTATCTGGAGGAATTGACTGGTCATGGCCAAAGTTTTGCGCAAAGCGATAAGGATAATAAGGCTCCAGAAAGACAGTGCCACCCTTCCTAAAAAAAAGAATACTAGGCCGAATACTACAAAGCCAATCTTCATAAAATGACATGTCAGCAATCTGGTGATAAGGAAGGCCATAGGAGGTCCCATTTGAACCCTCAACAATGAAAGGCCGAAAGTCATAAGAGCTGTGGGCAAAAGGCAAGCCCTCCTTCCCCTGCGTAGGAACATAAGACAATATCCTGCGGGCCTTCCACAAATGCTCCAATGAGCGTGGGTCTGGGCGGTTCCTGAATAAGAAAATCAAAGGAGCAGCATGATTCTCAACTGGCACATTCTGACATAAAGGTGGCAGCAATAAACCAGCCCACGCACTCAGATAGTGAGTAGTCGTTGATATACTCCGATCCCTGGAGGAGCTATGAGCTGTCAAACTGCCAAAGCCATGATAAATGTTTGCAAGAGCGGCAGGGGCAATGGCTAATTTACGCCTTCGGCAAGAACACAAGCTGGATAAATAAGCTCGGGGCGTACAAGGCCTTCCTCCCCGTAAGTTATAACAAACGTGGCAAGCCAATAAATAAGATAAGCGGCAAGATAAGTCCTATCGGGAATGTTACGGGGGTTCCACCCCGTATTTGCCGGTGCAGGTAGATGACAGTTGCTCTCCTGTGAATGCAAGATAAGTGGATAATACTGATTCGAGGGCCTATCATCCTCAGCAAAGCTCTCATCAAAATAAAACGGCCCATTGTAGAAGTATGAAATCCAGGCATTGAGGCTGACCCTCACAGCACCAGATGAGGCAGAGGGGGCTTTACTCTTCCCGGCTCGGGCTAAGTCTCGCCACACTTTCATTAATATCTGGAGCTGTAAGGCAAACCGTATTCTCCTAGTCCCGTAGAGTAGTTCATGTGCAAGTCATCAAGGGTGACCTCTTCATAAAGGCGCCCAGAGATGGGTAAACATGAAATCTTGTGCAAGCTCCATAAGTCAATGGAGGTCTCACCCTCTGCAGTAGCAAATGTGTTATAACGGCGATTAAAACGTTCCGCCAAAGCCTGGAGCAACTCTGCATAGCAAGGATACCTATATAATGCCGCTGTAACTGCATGTCGAATGCCAAGAAGATCTAAGAGCCGGCTATAATGATGAAGGACACCCATTAGCGATTCAGTGGCTCCTAGATGAAACCTGTGAGAAGGAGTCAAATACCATTTTCCATACCAGCTGGGTGAAGAGCCACTCACGATTCTGTCAAGCAGACATAGCTTGTCATATCCTTCATTAGCAAATTCTGTTCCTGAAGGAATCATGAAACATCCAGGAGTGACATCAGATAATGTCTTGTGCTGGTTCCCCAAATCCCAAATGGTCGGTGCAAATGCTCGCGCCCTAGTAGGCCGACCTGTCTCAGCGCTGAATAAACCCAACTGGGAAGATGCCGGGAATTGAATATGACGGCCGTTGTTAAAAGGAAAGCTGGGAAAAGAAGTATTGCTACTACCCAATATACTATTACACCCGATCAATATTGTCCTCTCAATTTGACACCGGGCTACAGGAAAACAAGCGTCGCCCTCTTCCATATCCGGAGGGATAAAGTTCTGAATAAAAGAAAACAAATGTTCGTCGAAAGGGAAATGCTTGGATATCCACGGGGGCGCTGATATTCATAAAAACCCCTTTGGGGGATAAGCAGACTCAAGTCAACTGTCCCATCTTCGGATCCATCTTCTGGAAGGGGTCCCGAAGTAATCATAGAAAGCCCTCGATCAAGAGAATGCGTATTCTTTGCCGTCATCTTGGAAGGACCCAACATGGGCATCAATCTCCTGGAAGTAATAGGGGCTATCTCCTTGTCCAGCCCCTTGGACCAGCGACCACTGCTCTCTCTAGCACGAGGCATGATGGCTGCCCAAAACAACAACAACAGTTTTTTTTTGATCAGTGACCGTACTCAAAAAATCGGAAGAAACAAAACACTCAAACGAACACCGCCAGGAGCCAATAAGTTTGGGGAATGCACGGGGCGTCCGCCGTCACTTCCGGCTCTAACGGACCCCCCGTGGGGGGCATTTGTTGACCCCACAAAATATCTTCCCAAGTTTTATATTTTCAAAAAGTTTTGAAGAAGGAATATATATATATATATTCGGCGAGGGTCGGCAAAACGACCGAGTTTTGTCACTGCCATTCGAAAGTCCCAAGAAGAAAATGATTTCTGACATTTACCGAACATGGGAGAAGATAATCATAAATTTTTTGTTCCCCAAATATGTATTTAGGTGCATGAAAAAATATGTGTGGAAGTCGTATCATGTGCTATCACCGACGTGTTCTCAAAAGTAAAAATCAAGGCGGAGATTCTATGGCACAATCGACACTCCGTATAAGCCAAATAAAGAGACAAAGAATGACTCCACGTGTTGACACAAGGAAGGTGAATATTTTTTAAGCATGTACGGATGCTTTATATAGCAGAAAAGACTAAGGAAGAGCCCTCCGGACCTGCCAGGTCTGAGGGACACTCCTCCGCCCTGTGCACAGGCCGGAGGAGGCCCTCCGCCCTATGCGCAGGTCGGAGGAGGCCCCTCCGGACCTGCCAGGCCGGATGGGGGCCTTTTCGCCCTGCACGCAGGCCGGAGGTGGCCCTCCGGTCCTACCAGGTTGGAGGAGCTCTCCTCCGCCCTGCGTGCAGGCTCGAGGAACTCTCCTCCGCCCTGTGCGCAGGCCGGAGGGAGGGATACTCCCCTTTGGCCGTCCACAGCCCATTCAAAAAAAAAATTGAAACTAAAGGTGAAGAGGAAGAGATTGGGAGGAGGAGAAGACCAAGGGGCTTACCTCTTCGGATTCCACCGGAGGAGGGCCAAGAAGAATCCTCCGCTCCACCTCCCAGCACCTATAAAATGAAGCTTTAACCACTAAGCTGGGATAGAGGAAGAAAAAAGGCGGGACCAAGCTCCATAGCTCCAAGCAAGAGAAGAAAGCCAAGTTGCAAGGGAAAGAAGAGGAAGGGAGGAGAGGGTTCGCAGGTGGGCTGCGCCCCTCCCTTTCCCTCTCTTTATGTACAAAAAAAAAGAAAAAGAGGAGGGATTAGAGAAATAGTTTATAAACCCCCATACAAAAATGAGTTTGTTCTTTCTTCGCACTTATGCCCCTACCAATACGAAATTGATCTAATGTACTTCCAGTCTGAAAGTTTATTGTCTGAATTCTGTTTGGAATTGACCAAGGATTTACTTGATTTAAAATATTAAATAAAGGTCCCTGGGAATGTTCTACATTTGCGAGATTACACAGAAAGATATGTATATATTTTCTCGCAACACAAACATACTCCAATGTTGGAGATATGTTTCCCCGAGGGTATGGTTAGAGAAAAAAATGATGGAGAGGGGGATTTCTGTAGCCCATCTAAGAGCGGCCGAACTAGGTCCAGCGAGACCAAACGAGGCCCAGCTCATCTAAGTGACCGCCCCGCAGGGCTCACTTAACATAAAAGCCCAATAAGTTCACTCGGGATCAAGCACTTCCTAGGCGGCCATTAGGCTCGGAAGGCCGAGCGTCGGTCCGGCCGGAGGAAGACCCACGCCCGACCTATCCCCCTCGCTGGGATAAGGGCTAGCGCCCAGCGCTCACTCCGACCGAGACTCACCCGAGCTACGCCTTTCGCCCGGGACAGGGCTGGCACTCCTCACGCTTGGGTCGACCAACGATTGCTTATCCACGTTGCCGTTGAGAACCCTCTCTGAGTAGGAGTTTACGAAGATAAGGGGACCCACGAACCCTCAAGGCTATAAAGAGCCCACGATGAGGACGTAAAGAGCTCACGATGAGGACGTAAAGAGCCCACGTCGAGGACGTAACCCCCGCCTAAAACTCCTCAGCTTACGGGACTCATGAGGCTGGCGCACTATTAAAACCTGGGACTCCCTCCGGCGAAAGGTAAGGCCAACACACGCCTAAGACTCCCTGAGCAGGAACCACTTCACCACCTTGGTGGAGAGGGATCTCGTACATCTCTTTCTTCCTCCCTTCATAGCCTCCACCACTGCTCTACTGACTTAGGCATCGGAGGATTTTCCTCAGGGAATCATCCCTGGGCCCCCTGATTCGTTTCCCTTTCTTGCAGTTCACTGTTCGGTGATCATCTCCTCCAGCTCAGGACCAGCGCGAGATCGCCCCTTTTCAATTGAATATTACGTTTATTCTCCAATGTTTCATAAAATTGCACAAATGCCTAGAAAGATAAAGTGAATACTCCCAAAGCTTGAAGAAGCGAGAGCAATCACACATCTCGAGGTTGATAAAAAAATAAATAAAATAGAACATACATGTGGCCCGAGAAAATCTTGAGAAAGTTCTTATGATAATTTTTTTTTTTGCATAGGACCCCATACAAGAAACAAAATAAAAGGAGAAGTCCTTATGAAGCATATTCTCCTCATCTCGAGATAAGGGTCAAGAGGGCTAGAACGAAGTCTTTAGCAGTTAATCAAGGGTGTTCGGACTTAATCCAATGTAAATTAACACCGACTTTATTCGGTGGGGAAGGGTCCTGTACACGAATTCTAAAATCGTCTGATAAATTCATAAAACTCGTGGAATTGATAAATATGTCAAAAAATATACGCATATTTATTTTATTTCTTTTTCGCGTGTAAACAACAGGCTGGGCTATTGGGCACTTTGAGTGCCGCCCCCACGGGTAGCGAAGCGAGCTCGGGGCAATTTCTCGGTATTCCCCCCAACCCGGACTCGATGGGAGGGATCCATGACTTACCCGTTATTGGGAGTCACATGCCTATTGGGTATTCGGGGACCGTTAGCCACCGTCCCCCTCACCTGACTATGCCCGCCAGTAGGTTGCGTAACCCTGGCCCCCGTCTTGTTGGGAAGGCACTTTGATGGACGTGGAAGACGTCGGCAGTGACCAGAGCAACAGTCGGAGATCCACCCATCGGTTTTCTCAACCTCCTCACTTGCTGGTGACGAGGAAATGATGGGCCCCAACTCAGGTCCGTTGGCGGTGGCCCTTCTTCTGCAGCGCAGCCTGTGACGCTGACCATGCCGACCGACCAGCTACATCCTAGCAATGTATGTCGGGTGGAGAAGCGGCAACAAAAGTCGCCAGAGGGTCTAAACATGCGAGTGCGGGAGGATGAAACGGAGGACTCCCTTGACGTACGCCCACTTCCAACGATCGATGGCATCTGGCGGCTGCTGGGAGTGGCCTTCCCAACTGCCTTGTCATTAGCACCCTCGTCGGAGGTTTGGGCACACCGATCTCTTATAGGTCATACATGGTGTCTACTACATTGGCCGACTTACTCCCGCAGGGTTAGCGGACGCAGGCCACACTGTATCGGGAATTGGACGACGGGCCAGTAGGGCTCGATGGAGTTGATGAAGCTCAGGAGGAAGGGGAGGAGTTGACTTCGGAAGATGAGGAGACCATTTTGGAGACAGGGGGGGTGGAGTAACTTGATGGGGAGGAGATATTAGAGAAGGGCATTTTGAGGAGGGAGGAAGTAAAGGAGTTGATGGGGGAGGTAGAGAGGATGACAACAGAACAAATGCGAGACTTAGCCGCCAAGGTGGGCGTCTCTTCTGTAGGGGCAGAGAGGGATGTGAAGGGAGTTTTTATCAAAATCCACAAGAGGTGGTTTTTGCATTTGACGAGGGAGGCTAAGGGAGGGAAATCCTAGATGAGGGGGGGCAGGGAGAGTGAGGAGGGAGGAGTGGGACATCTCATTACTCAAATGAGGATTGTCTCGTAGAATATGAGAGGGATATGTGGTGGAGAGAAGATGAGGGCAGTGAAGGAGCTAGTGAGGAAGTGCAAGATTGACATTCTATGCCTACAAGAAACTAAATGTGAAGGGGAGGGTGTGTGTGTGATGAGGGAGATACGTGGAACTAGACTAGCAAAGGGTGTAGTGTTCCCGACTGAAGGGAGGTCAGGGGGTATTTTGATCCTCTAGAATCAGTTCGAGGTTGAGGAGTTGGAGCAGGGCAAGTAGTTGAGCAAAGGAGCCATTTCCCTACATTTTCGGAATGTAAGGGACGTCTTCTCTTGGGACTTCACGGGGGCGTATGGCCCCAAAAGTAGGGAGGAGAAGAAGCTTCTGTGAGAAGATTTAGCTCGGCATCATCTCAGCTCAGGCAGGCCTTGGTGTGTAGGGGGCGGCGACTTTAATGCCATTGTCACACCTTGGGAGAGAACGGGTACCTACTGCAGCCCGGTCGAGATGGAGGATTTCTCTGACTTAATAAAGGATACAACACTTATTGATGTGGGTATGGCTAATGCCTAGTTCACTCGGTCTAACCTGAGGGCAGATCCCACTTGCTCTAGGCTAGATGGATTTCTGGTGTCAGTGGATTGGGAGGACCATTATCTGCATATACAGGTATCTTCCTTGGCTAGACCAATGTCAGATCACAAACCTCTTCTGTTGAAGATCAACTGCTCATAAAGGATGAGGGGGAACTTCAGGCTAGAGAGGTTTTGGTTCAAAGCAAGGATGGCAGTCACGGTTTCGGTTTCGGTTTCGGTTTCGGACCGAAACCAATTAAATAACTATTTTTTCTTAATAGCCTATATTTGGTTTCGGCCGAAACTGGGGCTTCGGTATCGTTTCGGTTCGGTCCGAAACCGAAACGTTTCGGCCGAAACGTTTCGATTTCGGCTGAAACTGCCATCTATGCTTCAAAGAGGTAGATTTAATGGAGACTGTTAGGTAGGCATGGAGGGTGCACACGAATGAAAGGTCAGCTATGGCTAAGTTGGTGTGTAAACTAAAGTGAGTTGCTTAAGCTCACAAGGTTCGGGGTGCCAATAAAATCATACTTGTTAGAGTTGCTAAAGACAGGATACTTTAGCAAATTGAGGGACTAGCAAGGATGGCAGTACGAGTTTCGGTATCGGTTTCGACCAGGATCGAAATCGAAACGTACCGGTTTCGGTTTCGGCCGAAACCGGTTCAAAACATTCAAAAAGGAAAAAATTACAGTGAGCAGGTCCGGTTTTGGTCGGTTTCGGTCCGAAACCATTAAAAAACTTTTTTTTTGTTTAGTTTCGGACCTGCTACAGTGAGCATGTCCGAAACCGTTTTGGTATGGGCCGAAACCGATACGTTTCGGTATCGATTTCGGCCGATACTGTCATCTATGGGGACTAGATTACTTGGAGGAGACAAGACTAATGGATGACTCAAATGGAAGGCTCAGGGACTCCCTTAGGGCTGACTTTCAGGAAATTCTCACCAGGGAAGAGATACTGGAAGCAGAGGTCAAGGGAGAGATGGAGAAAGGAAAGGGACATGAACACTTCTTATTTCCAATGCATAGCCTCAGGAAGGAGAAGAGTGAACTCCATCACTTGTATCAAAGTGGGAGATCATCTCTTCTCTAGTGATATGGAGATCTGGGGGAAGGCGCGGGAGTTCTATGATACACTTTTCACAGAGGAGGACCGCAACAGACTAGTGATTGACACAGACCTCCTTCCTTGTTTGTCTTTGGATGCTAGGGAATCTCTCTCCCATAGCTTCTCAGAGGAGGAAGCCCACTAGGTAGTATTCTCTTTTACAGGTGACATGGCGCCAAGCCCAGATGGATTCACTATTGCATTTTTTCAAAAGTTTTGGGGCATTATTAAGGGGGATCTTGGCTACTTCTAGGGAGTTCCAGGAAGAGAGGGCACATCTTGTGGGTATAAATCATATCCTATTGGTTCTCATTCCCAAGAAATAAGGTGCACAATGTTTTGGGGAATTCAGGTCCATTAGCCTCCTCAATGGCACATACAAGATTATTACCAAGTTACTGGCGAGTAGACTTGACAGAGTGATTGGCATGATAGTGGCTTTCGAGAGGCATTCATCAGAGCTAGACACATTGAGGAGAATTTTTTGGTAGCTCATGAGTGTCTCTTTGCTATGAAGATTCATAGGAGGAAGGTATGGTGCTGAAGCTAGATTTTGAGAAAGCATATGACAGGGTAAACTGAGCATGCTTATTTGATGTGCTGGAAAAAATGGGTTTTGACAACAGATGGACTGGTTGAATTTGGGCATGCATTTCTTTTGCTATATTTACGGTCCTAGTTATTGGGAAGCAGACTGGGTCCTTTCACAGTGGTAGAGGCCTCCGTCAGGGAGACCCTATGTCTCCTTTGTTGTGTGTGTTGGTTGCACACATACTGGGCAAGATGTGCTTGAGAGCAGAGGTTATAGGGTTGATCAGATATTTTCAGCCTAGAAGAGGTGGCACTATTATTTCCCATCTACAATATGCGGATGGCACTGCTCTATTTCTAAAAGAGGATGATCCCCAACTGTATGTGGTTAGACTGATGCTTGAGCTACTGGAGGTTAGTAGCTTCAAGGTTAACTTTGACAAGAGTATTCTGGTGGGCGTGAATATGGAAGCCAGATCTCTAGACAGGGCATCATTCATTTTGGGATACTGAGTTGGGACTTTTCCCCTCTTGTACTTGGGACTTGCACTATCCTCAGGGGCCCTACATTGTAGTGACTGAAAACATGCGTTGCATGGATATGAGACTAGACTAGCAAGGTGGAAGGCATGGCTCCTCTCCCATGGTGGGAGATTGGTAATATGCAAGTTTGTGCTTGATAGCCTACCTATCTATTTCCTTTCCATCTACTGGATTTCGAAGACATTGGCTAAGAAGATTGAGTCGGTTCATGTAAGGTTATTCTGGCATGGTAGTGGAGAGAGAATTAGGGGATGGCATGATATAGCTTGGGGAAAGTCGCCAAAAGCAAGGACATGGGAGGATTGAGCATCAAAAATATCAGGGACCTCAACTTGGCTCTTTTCTGCAAGTGGCTGTGGACGTTAGGACTAGGAGAGGATGGATTGTACAAGTCATCAAGTCGAGATATTATGGCAGAGTGAGAAATGGGATATAGCACCGTCATCATAGCATCATATCTCACCCATCTTGCGGGGTGTTTTGTCGTGCAGGGACTTCATTCTAGCTAGTGTTCGAGTATGTCTGGGAAGCGGTGAGAAATATCTCTTGTGGAAGGATAGATGATGTGAGGACGTCACTCTGGAGGTTTCATTTATGAGACTATTTGTAGTTGTTATAGCACCTTTGGCGTTAGTTGCTCGATATTTTGATTGTCACTCTTCAGGAGGAACATGGACTCCGATATTTTGAAGGAATCCCGGGTCAGATGAGATGGATTAGTAACAAGACCTCCTTTGTTTCCTCCTTGACTTTGCACCACAGTTAGACAGAGAGGATCAATGGTGGTGGAGGTGGGAGAAGGAGGGCTCCTTCTCAGTGAGCTTAGCCTACATCCTCATTGCTGATGGAGGGGTATGCCACCAGCTCACTCCTTAGATATGATCCCCCAAGAGTCCCTTGGGGTGAAGATCTTGATATGGAGGATTTTCCATGGATGTTCGTCGATGTGTGATAGGAATTAGGATTACTTCTTTCATTCAGAGCCTTTCTACCACATGTTGTTTGTGTGGACAGGAGGATGAGACTTTGGATCATCTTTTTGCAGGTTGTTCTTACTCACAAGAGGTTTGGGGATAGTTAGCTACTAGGACACATGGTACTCCCAGCCTGCACATTAATGTGTAGGAGCCGATTTGGCATTGGGGCAGAAGATGGTGCTCTAAAGGAGATAGACTTACATGGTAGATTATCCTCCACACGACTTGGGGAGAGAGGAACAATAGAATTTTCAGAAGGAAAGCTAAAGCGATGGAATGGCTTATCTCCGTCATTTGTGACAAAGTGAGAGAGTGCGCGAGTGTTCTTTGTAATATAAACCCAAGCAGCTCCTCTATTTTGGCTTTGCTGGAGGGTTATTGTGGGTCACACCATCTTGGTGTGGACAACTTTTTGTTGTATGGGGATTTTTGTGGACATGTTGACTACACTTGTATATCCCTCTTTTCCTTTTAATACAATAGTGGTGTTACCCACTTTCTAAAAGGACAAAAAAGGAAGAAGAACATCTACTCTCTCACCCCATCAATTACAAAACCCCCTACTCTCTCTGGTATGGTGGCTTCATTTTTGAAAAATTTCTTGTTCCTTTCACCCCATAAGGCCCAAAGGGTAGCATGGAGGATAAGCCACCATATCCACCTATTACCCTTGAGTGGCCAGTGTCTATGCCAGTCCTTCGAGAGTTGCCGAACTGTCTGCTTGGGCTGCATGCCACAATGTATTCTAGCTAGGATGTGCTGCCATACATGTTGGGAGAAGTAATAGTCAATGAAGAGAGGGTCCATGCTCTCTTCCTCTATTTGGCACAAGCAGCACTGTGTTTGGATACCGTGCGAGAATGTAGCAAGCCTATCACGAGTAGGAAGCCTTTCATGTTAGATCCTTCACAGCAGAACCTTCACCTTTAGGGGGTTCCTAGGTTTCCATGCTTCTCTATGCAAAGCATGTCGTAGCCCGCTGTCAACAACCACCTGATATGCCAATCTGACCGAGAAACTCCCCCCTTGTCCCATCTCCAGGACGCCATATCTGTCTTGCTCTTATCTGGTCTATGCTGTTGAAAAACTTGTAGCATATCTCAAGCTGGTCAATCTCCTCATCCCACAGGTGCCTTCTGAAAGTTGGGCTCCAGGTGCCCCCTGACTGCCTACCAAACAGCTGACTCACCATTGCCAATGGCTCCATTGCGACCCCATAAAGTTTAGGAAAGAGGTCCTCAAGAGGATGATCTGTGTACCACCTATCCTTCCAAAAACGGCATTGTTGTCCATCCCCCAACCTCACTCTAGCTCCTGTCCTAATGACATCAGTGCTCCACCGTATGCCTCGCCAGACATGAGATATGTCCCGCTGAGGTGAAGATGACAAATCCCAAATCCTTGCTCTGCCATAATATTTTGCCTGATCCATGCTCCAGAGCCCGGCCTCATAATTCTTGTTAGTGGCCCAACATGCTAATAATTTGAACATGACAATTCTCAATCAGGAAAGACCAACAGTAACGTGGTTCAGGTTCCCCCCTTTTTATTCTTAAATAAAGTTTGTGGTGCAATCCAAATTTCTTAAAAAAAACAAGAAAAACACAAATGGTTCATGTTGACTTAGTTTAGTGGTTGGGATGCGATCTCAATCCACCCATAAAGAGGAAGGAGGTGTGTGACTGGTTAAGATGGACTCCTTTAACAGAATTGTGATGGCTAAATGGTTATGGAGATTGGGTGAGGAGGACGAGGAGATGCTAGGCTTTATGGATGAAGATCATGGAAGAGGAATACTTCAGGGATTGCAACAATCGGTGCACTCAGCAACCAACAGCCCTGGGATGGGAGACTATCTGACCTACCTTTGATTACTGAAACCTCCCTGAAGAAAGCTGTATTTTTTTGATTACTTTTGGCAATACCTTTGCAGCAGGAAGATGGGATAGTTGGACAACATGCTTTCATAGTTGTGGGGTATTGTTCAGGCATTCAGATATAGGGCCTTAAAAGTCATTAATGTTGTTTATATGGGTTGTTTTTCACTAATTAAGTCATTTAACTTCATTTGAGGCTTATAGAGAACTATGGGTGGATTGCGGATGTTATTTTTTGTCTTGAAGATCCAGCGGTTCCGCATAGGAATGATGGTCTATCACATTTTACTAGCCCTTAAGATGAGAGACCATCTGAGCTGTCTTTGATTACTGAAATCTCCTTGAAGAAGTTTTGCTGATTACATTTGGCAATACCTTTACAGCAAGCAGATGGGATGGTTGGACCACATGCTTTCATAGTCGTGGATATTGTACGGGCATTCGGATATAGGACCTTAAAAGTCAATAATGTTGTTTAAGTGGGCTGTTTTTCAAGAAATAAGCTGTTTAACTTCGCTTGAGGCTTATAGAGAACTATGGGTGGATTGCGAATGTTATTTTCTATCTTGAAGATACAGTGGTTCCACACATGGATAATGGTCCATCACATTTTACTAGTTCTTAGGATGACCTTCTTGAAGAAAGCTGTAATTTTGCTGATTACATTTGGCAATACATTTGCAGCAAGCAGATGGGATAGTTGGACCACATGCTTTCATAGTAATGGGATATTGTTTGGGCATTCAGATGTAGGATTGTAACAGTCACCAATGTTGTTTAGATGGTCTGCTTTTCACTGATCAAATCATTTAACTTCATTTGAGGCTTATAGAGAACCATGGGCAGATTGCGGATGTTATTTTCTGCCTTGAAGATACATTGGTTCTGCACATGGATAATGGTCTATCACATAATGGCCTATCACAATTTTCTAGCCCGCAGGATGAGAGACCATCTGACCTATCTTGGATTACTAAAACCTTCTTGAAGAGGGATGTAGTTTTGCTGATTACATTTGGCAATACCTTTACAGCAAACAGATGGGATAGTTGGAACACATGCTTTCATGGTCAGGGGATGTTTTCGGGCATTCAGATATGGTACCTTAAAAGTCATTAATGTTGTTTATAAGGACTTTTTTTTTCACTGAGTCATTCAACTTCATTTAAGTCTTATAGAGAATTATGGGTGGGTTGTGGATGTTACTTTCTGTCTTGAAGATACAGCAGTTCCACACTTGGATAATGGTCTATCACATTTTACTAGATATAGAGATACAAATGTTACTAGTGTAAAGTTGTTTAGAGCATATGATAAGTCAACCTTTGCAAACTGGATTAATTTTTGGCAATCCGTGCAATGTCTTCCTGATGATCCCTTTGGCCCAAGTCATTGGCTTAGTGGTATTCCTTTCATTGAGAAGACAAGAAAGGCACTACCATTTCCATGTTAATTGTGCATTTGCATGAGTTGCAGGATGCCTTAGATATTATACTACTAGCTGAGTCTTAATTGTTGCTATGTAATAAGATTCTAGGTTCATCTTCACAGTTTTCTTCACTTTTCTACTGTCTTCTCACTGTATTGTGTCTGGAAAGATGCTACTAAATCCTTTTCTATGTCATAATCGGTAATCCTTGTATATACTTATAGATATTTTGTGCAAAATAGCCAAATCCTGATCCATTTTTTTTTCTGTGATGTGATAACATGAAGATATGCTGCTTCAATCAAGGTTGACATTGAATACACCAAAGGAAATCAGGTTTCAAAGGCGCTAGAGCAAAAGGTATTCAGAAAGTCTGGCATATAATTTGCTGAGAACTGTTGCAAAAAATGTTTAATTTTTACATTTGCACTATTTTCTCTTGCAGAAAGGGGTTGTGATTGGAAGAATGCCAATCATGCTCCGTAGTTGTCGCTGCGTGTTAAATGGCAAGGATGAAGCTGAACTCGCCAGACTTGGTTTGTTCTTGCCTACGTCTTTTCAGTCTTACATCTTCCTTTTACTTTTTCCTTTAAGAGAAGTTTTAGAGTTTCAAACTGCTGCTATGTTATCAATATCTACGAAAGGTCAGCTTTGCGAATAGATTTGGGAGCAGGACTTTACCATGAGTAAACTCAGCCGGTATTGCATAGAAAAAAAGAGAGAATATATTTCCAAGAAATGATGGAACTATAAACTTTACTGTCAGGAACTTGATTCTTTTCTTTTGTTTGGGATGTAGGAATTGTTTCTGGTTCTTGATCTTTGCACAGATAAAGCCCCATTGTCTATTGCTCAAAATATGCTTCCTGAACATGCTATTTGAAATTCAGCAAAAAAATTGTTGGATCTGGTAATCTCAACCAAATCCAAGATTGACCCAAACCTGTTTTCTTAGTTTTAGACCCCGGTCATACGTTTTTGGGTTTTACCCATTTGACCAGGTTCCTGTCTGGTGGATCTCCATGGATCTGAACCGGCCTCCAGTAGTCCAAATAATCCTTTTTCTATACTAAAATATCCAAGCTGAGTAGCAAACTCCTGCTTTCAAGCACCCTATAGTTGGAAGTACAATCAGAAGGTTGTATTTACAAGAAGAAGCACAAAAAAATGGTTCCTGTATAAGCTTTGGCACTATCAAATTCTTGCTTGAAGTCTGAGGCTACTCTAGGCTGACATCTTCTACTCCCTAGTGTCAGGTGCTTGAAGAAGAGGCCAGCAATGTAGCTGCCAGATAACTTGCTCAGTTAGTTATGTATGCTCCTCTTCAGAGCATTTGCACAATAACACTCATCAAACAGGAGAATGGGTTACTGAGCTCCTAACAAGAGGCTGTTCACAATCAATCGAACTTCCTTGCAGTACTTGATCAAGATTTTTGTAATATGGGAAAGAAGGTTATTGCATTTTTGAATCATGAAGAAAAGAATGGTTCGCATAAGCAGGTCCATGTCCTGACTATTTGGTGCTGAAACTTTTGTGAAAGGTGTACTTATAGTCAATATTATAGCTTATAAATTTAGTGAAATACAAACCTTTTATTTTAACCTTGGACAAAAAGAAAAAGAGCCATTACTGCTTCATATTCCATTATCCTGAAGATTTTTAAGAAATTAACTTATTAATTAAGAAAAATTCTTGGGGCTAGTGTGTACTCCAACCAAGAGATTCTATGGACCAAGGTTTTCCATCAAGACATCCTTGAATATCACAAACCTTACCATCGACGCTTAGTTTGGTTCCAATGTGCCACAAAGTAGAATGGAAGGTGCCATCAAATTTTAACTTAAGATTTTAGTTGCTTATTGTGTCCCTGTTGGGCAAAAGCATTATCTCTACCTTCTTGATCTCAAATTAGCATTGTCAGCCTTAACATAGTGCCTCCGACAAGAAGCATGATAAGAATGCAAGGATGGTCTTCCAGTCGGTGCAAGTGATTCATAACATTCCCAATGTCACAAGTTTCAACGATTGCAATTTTGGTTCATTTAGGAACTTTCTTTAAGATGCTAGCATTTTTTATATCTATAAAAAGGTTACGGATAGCTTATTATGAACATTCATTTTGATGCTGCCATGAGAAGTATAGCATATTGGGCTATATTCTTTAATGAATGACACCAAAAAGAACAAATTGCATAGAACTGCGGCAAACTTTTTGAGCTTGCAGTCGATCAAAGATGGCCAAGCCTAGAAACATAGCTAGACAGATCCTCGATTGACTGATGCTATTGGAGTATTGTGTGTATATATGGTGTTGTATATATAGTGTATTAGGTGTATAGGAATTATATTGTGTATGGTTGTGGTGACTCACACCAGATGAGAATCATGAGATTCCCAGTTGACTTCTGTATATATATTGGTCTGTTCCCCACACACACATGATAAAGCATTCCTCTTCCTCTCTGGATTTCTATCATAGTATTAGAGCCAATGTCCCACACTGCATCATCATCGTCCCCATAGGTTGCCACCATCGACATAGACATTGCTGCTGTGTGTTCCTGCATGTTCAGCATGATTGCCATCTCTGCTCCATCACATAGCAGTTGCTGCCCTTCATTGCTTCACATTGCATGTCCTCTTTTTTATTCTGCTCTTTCTCATAGCCATTGCTTGCAGGTGCACCTTGCCTTCAGTCCATCACTCGTAACCACTCTTGCAGACATCTTGACTCAGCCTTTTGTTCCCTGCCAGACTTGTTGCTGCGATCACAGCCATTCATGGAAGTTAAACACTGGTCTGCAGATGACGCAAATGCTTGCAGCAGTCAATCCCTTTGCTGCTCACTGTACAGCCAACATTGTTTGCAGCTAACCTTCTTCATTGCCACCATCACTGCCATCCCTGATATCTAATTGCCATTGTCTGCAGTTGCTGGCAACGATCTTACTACCGCCGCTGCACGCTGATGTTGCTCCCAGCGGTGCCACAAGTCCATCCCTAGGGTATTTGCCCTCCGTAGGATTTGGGATTTGCTTTATACTGATAATAAATTTCATTGGATAGGACATAACCGGCAATATGGAGTTTCAGTGACCACTAAATCCAGGATCCATAACTTAAAGGCTGGTGAGTTATCTTCCACAGCATTGGTTGCTAAGTGAAATGCCATTGTCATGTGTCTAACACATTCTTTTTTTTTGAAAATGAGTGCTACCACTGTTGTATTTGTTTTTTGAAAGTGGTTGGTACCACAAATTGGATTAAAGTAAAAAGGGGGATTTACAAGTATAGTCAAGGACTTTCCAAAAGATTCCTTTACGAAAACCTGCCCATCGAAAAGATGTGGCACCCACTAAACCCCCAATAAGTCAAAAAGTGAAGAATTATGTGAGCCTACATTACATAGAAACAGTCCCCATTGTCTCACTTTCCCCACGATGAAATAAGCAACCCTATCTGACACCCTAGCTTCTCTCTTGAAGATTCTGGCATTCCTTTGTCCCCATAGTGTCCACAATGTCACATGGAGAATGAGCCACCAGATTAACCTATCTCCCTTCATAGTCCATCTCTTGTGCCATTTAGCTAGCACTTGCTGCACACTGTCTCGCTAGGGGGTGGCCCCTGCAATCCCGGCTAGTACCTGTGCCCACACTTCCTTACAGGAGGAACATCCTACAATGAGATGGTCCATAGACGACTCCTTCTTACCACAAAGGCCATATAGTGTTGGGATTCTTGGCACAAGATTAGCCAACCTATCACAGGTTGCAAGGCGCCCATGTGAGATTGTCCATATCAACCATTTCACTTTGAGGGGGCTCCTAGGCTTCCAAATTTGCGGTGCCAAAACATGCCTCATGCCTCCATCTGAAAGAAGTCTGTAAGTTGAGGTCACTAAAAATCTTTCTCCATTATCCTTTCTCCACCACCATATATCTGTACTGCTAGCCTCTGGCACAAGAGGTAACACTGTTGTATTAAAATTAAAATTAAAAAGAGGGTTGTACAAGTATAGTTAATGCGTTCCTAAAAAATCCCTATACAACAAAAACAGGCTACACCAAGATGGTGTGACCCACACTAATCCCCCAACAAAGCAAAAACAGTAGAGTTACGTGAATCCACTTTACAAAGAAGTTCAGCCCTCACTCTCTCTCTCTCTCAGAAATAAAAGAAACCACCCTATCCACAGCTCTAACTTCTCCTTTGAAGATTCTGTTATTTCTTTCTCTCTAGTGCCCACGAGGTAGCATGAAGGTTGAGCGACCAAGTAACTCTATCACCTTTGAGAGTCTACTTTTTTTGCCATTCCCTAATCATATGATGGACACTCCCCTGCAAGTCGATAACACAATGGATCCTATTGGCGATCTTAGCCCAAACCTCCTGCGAGTGGGAGCATCTTGTGAAGAGGTGATTTGAGGTCTCATCCTCCTCTCTACATAAGCAGTAGATGGTAGGTATATCCTGTAAAAAATGAGCAAGCCTATCACATGTCGACAATTTTCTATGTGAGATCCTCCAGATAAGAAAGCTTTACTATGAGGGACTCCTGGGGCCCCAAATTTGTGGGGCGAGGCGATGATGCACCCCTCCGTCGGAAATGAAGATATACGTTTAGCTAACTGAGAAGCATCCCTCTTTATCCCACCTTCACCACCACTGATTGACCTTAACCAAGGATGACAATACCAGTTTCGGTATCGGTTTCGACTAGGACCGAAATCGAAACGTACCGGTTTCGGTTTCGGCCGAAACCGGTTCAAAACAGTCAGAAAAGACAAAAATTGTAGTAAGCAGGTCTGGTTTCGGTCCGAAACCATTAAAAAAATCTTTTTTTTTTGGTATCGGACCTGCAGTGAGTAGGTCTGTTTCGGTTTCGGCCGATACTGCCATCTATGACCTTAACTGGCTGTGGAGCATAATCAAGAAGGAAGTAAACGAGTCCCTCTAGTTGATCCATCTCCTCTAACTTGAGGTTCCTCTTGAAAGACAACATCTAAGTTCCTCTTGATAAATGAGGATCAAAGGTCTGCAAGACTAATGCCAAACGTGCTGCTGAAATTGCATAAAGCTTCAAGAAAGATGCCTTAGGGTAAAGTTCACACCATCTATCTTTTTAGAAATCACACTTATGACCACTACCCAACCGGACCAAGACACTAGAGGTAATGATGCCCTTGCATTCCAAAATACCTCTTCAGATGGGTGAGATATTATGCTGAGACGTTGGTGTCATATCCCTGTCCCTTATTTTGCCATAATACCTCTGCCTGATGACTTGTGCCCATAATCCACTCTCGCCTGCCCCCAACTTCTACAACCACTTGCATAAGAGAGCCATATTAAAATCTCTGATATTTTTGATGCCAACACCTCCCATGCCCTTATTTTGGCAGACTCTACCCCAGGAGATATCGTGTCAGCCCCTGCGCCTATCACCATTGCCATGCTAAAAGAATCTAACTTGAATAGACTCAAGTTTCTTTCCGACCGTCTTTGGGATCCAATATATGGACAGAAAGTAGATAGGTAGGCTATTGAGCATTGAGTTGCATCGCACCATTCTTCCCCCATAAAAGAGGAGCGTTGCCTTCCATCCTGTGAGTCTGGACTCACACCTCTGCACCATAGACTGCCAATCACTACAATGTAATGCCCCTGGTGATAGTGGGAGGCCTAAATAGAAGATACAAAATATTCCTATTTTACAACCCATAATGAACGTTGCTCTCTTGAGAGACCTATCATCCATATTCATCCCCACCAAGAGACTCTAATTGAAGTTCACTTTGAGTCCACTGACTGCCTCCAACAGTTCTAGCATCAGCCTAGCCACGCAAAGTTGGGACTCATCCTCTGCTAGAAACAAGATGGTGTCATCTGCATACTGTAAGTGGGTGATGCTAACACTACCTATCCCAGCTTGGAAACCTCTAATCAACCCTGCAACTTCCGCTCTCAGCTACATCCTG
Organism: Amorphophallus konjac; assembly: GCA_022559845.1. Taxonomy (NCBI): domain Eukaryota; kingdom Viridiplantae; phylum Streptophyta; class Magnoliopsida; order Alismatales; family Araceae; genus Amorphophallus; species Amorphophallus konjac. The sequence goes on along the minus strand of JAHNEJ010001850.1, from coordinate 227,440 downwards.
TCCAATATGTAAGGTATCAAAGCAAATAGAAGAGGGGACATGGGGTCTCCTTGTCAGAGCCCTCTGCCATTATGGAAGGACAAGGTAGTTTTCCCATTAACAAAAACTGTAAAAGTGGCTGACAAAATACAAGCACATATCCAACCAGTCCATCTATCACCAAAGCCCATATTTTCCCCGACATCAAATAGATATTACCAGTTGGCCCGATCATATGCTTAAGTCCAACTTTAAGATGACTCTTTGTTTTTCCTCTGGGTCTTCATGGCAAACAGACATTTGTGGGCCACCAAAAAATTATCTTGAATTTGCCTTCCCCTAACGAAAGTCCCTTGGAATCCACTGACCATTTTGTCAATACCTCTATCTAGCCTTCTCGCCAGTAGCTTGGTAATGATGTTGTATGTGCCATTCGAACGGCTAATGGGTCTGAAATCTAGGAAGCATCGTGCACCTTACTTTTTAGGGATGAGAACTAAGAGGGTTTTGTTTATGCCCCCCAAGTGTGTCATTCTCCCATGAAATTCCTTTATAGCAAGCATGAGGTCACTCTTAATAATATCCCATCACTTCTGGAAGAAAGCTAGTGGGAAGCCGTTTGGGCTCGAAACTTTGTCACCTGTAAGAGGAAAAGATTGTCTGGTGGACTTCCTCCTCTGAGAAGCGTTGGGAAGGAGCTACCCTATCCTCAAGAGGGAGATGGGGAAGGAGGTTCGTAGTGCTCCTTGGTTTGTTGATATCATCCTCAATGAAAGTCTAGAGTAGAAGTCCCTCGCCTACACGCTGATATCCTCATCCCTTGAAAAAAGGTGGTCCCTCGCCTACACTTCTGCTTCCAATAGATCTATTCTCTTGTGAGGATCTCATCAAATTCTGACCCGAGGTTATTCTTGAGTCTTCTGTTTGACTCATCCAGTAGCCCTGATTCGTCCAGACCATCTAGTCCCTCAATCTATTGAAGTATTATGTCCTTAGTAGCTCTGTCAAGTAGGGTTTTGTTTGCACCCCATACCTTGAGTACTTAAGCCACATGCTTAGGGATGGCAGTACTGGTTTCAGTACCGGTTTCAGCCGGGTCCGAAACCAATTAAATTATTATTATTTTCTTAAAACCCTACATTTGGTTTCGGCCCGGTTTCAACCTTGGATGCTGTTTCGTTTTGTTCCGAAACTGAAACGTTTCGGTTTCGGCCGAAACTGCCATTTATGCACATGCTTCAATTTGCCCACCAACTTAGCCATAGAGGACATTTCCTTCCTCTGCACATTCCAGGCCCGCCTGATAGTATCCATGAAGTTAGCGTCTCTGAACCAGTATCTCTCTAGTCTGAAATTCTTCCTCCCCACATGTGTACGACTGGTCTTCAATAGAATGGATTTGTGGTCCGATATTAATATAGCTAGGCACGGCCCTTGCACATAAGGATAATGATCCTCCCAATCAACTGATGTCAGAAACCTGTCTAGTCTAGAGCTAGTGAGATCTGCCCTCAGATTAGACCAAGTGAATTGAGCATTTACCATTCCGATATTAATTAATGCAACCTCTTTTATAAAGTCGGTGAAGCCTTTCATCTCCCCCGAAAGAGTGTGCTCTCTTATCCTCTTCTATGGTGTTGCAATTATATTAAAATCACTACCCACACACCAAGGCTGGCTTGAGCTGTGATGGTACATGATCATCTCTTCCCTTCTGTACTTTGAGAGCTATACACCTTCAAGAAATCTCAAGAGAAGCCATCCCTCACATTCTGGAAATGTATGGAGATAGCCCCTCGACTGATTTGTCTGTCCTCTTTCACTTCGTCTACCTCAAATTGATTTCAAAGGATCATTATGCCACTGGACCTCCCCTCTGTCGGGGAGGCTACACCTTTGGATAGTCTTGCCCCCCAATCTCCCTCATGAGAGACTCCTCATCCTGCACATTTGGATTCTTACAGGCACAAGATGTCAATTTTGCATCTTCTGATCAGCTCCTTCACCGCCCTCCTCTTTTCACCTACGCATATCCCTCACATTCCACGAGACTATCCTCATGAGGACAATGAGACGTCCTTGCCTCCCTCCTCATATATCCCATTCCTCCCCTCTCCTTCTTGTCTCTCTCTTGTCCCCCTCATTTGAAATTTCTCTCCCTTTGCCTCTCTCGCCATACCAATGAGCTACCTCTTCTGAAATTTGGTGAACACCCTCTTCAGGTCCCTTTTCACCTCTGCAAAGGATATTTCCACCTAGTTTGCTAGCTCCCTCGCTTAATTCTCCATCAACCTCTCCACTGCCCCCACCAACTCCTTCACCTCCTCACTTTGCAGACAACACCTATCTGGCAGGTCCTCCCTATCAAGTTGCCCCCCTTTTCGCTCCCTACCTCCTCCTGGCGTCTCCAGGAAAATATCCTCACTCTTTAATGTCGTCTCTCCCCCTTCATCTTGGACTACACATTCGCTGTTAGCACTCCCAGTACCAATTGCCGGGCTCCTCCAGGAAGGCACCTAAGCCTACCGGTCGGGATACTCCATTGCATCTGCCTCTGGATCTGAGGGCATGAATTGCCGGAAGTCAGGCGGCACCGACCCTTTCTCTATAATGTCCTAACCGAAACGGTCAGATGCCTTCTGTCGTTGCTCGCATGGGGATTGGTTGGCCTTCCTGGCCCTTGTTGTGACAACTCCTCCTGGGGCTCTTCTGTCAGCACCACCTTCAACCGCCCTCGCCGTTTGCCTCTGCACAGCACGGGCGTTACTCCTGCACAGGGGCTCAGCCAACAGCTTCATGCTTCTTTGCTGACTGTTGCAGATGAGAGTCTTCCATTGGGGAGCCCGGGCGCTCCTGCAGTCTGAGAGGCTGTCAATGGTTTGCCGCGGCTAGCAAGTGCACTTGCCCATTGCTCATCCCTTGTTCTGGTGTCTGCTGATCACTGGAGAGAAGGCCGCTCAGGCCATTGGTAGGTCATCGGCCGGAGGAGATGACGCCGATGTCGATGTGGGCACAAAGGAAGCCGGCTAGAAGAGATCGGGCGGGAGAGAAGACCAATGGTGGGTCCCCTCGCCCTGTTACGCCCGTGTCTCCCGGATTTGGGTAAGTCACGGTCTACGGACAAACAAGTATTGTTCGGGTCCCTGCCCAAGTATCCACCCCCAGTTCTTGGTTACAAGTGTTAGCCAGGTCTAGGCAACTGGGTCTTCAGTCTCAGTTGCTCGTGTCTCCGGTTCAGGTGGCTGGTCCTTGGAGGCGGCTTGACCCACTTCTCGGCCATTGGAGGGCCTGCCCCTACTGAGTCCGCCTGACACGCTACCCGGGTAATTCGAATTTGCCCGGGCTTCTTTCCACCTTTCACGACCTCCATTCCTTCCATAGCTGTCACCTTCCTCCAGACCAGTGTTCTGCTGCTCAGCCTATTGTGGAAGAACCCTCATTGGGAAGACAGTTCCGCCAGCTTCCACCAACACGACTGTCGGGACATCGTCTAAACCGGAGACCCACACCAGTAGGTCAAGCACTGACCTGCCTTTCCCCTCCATGACTCCGTCAGCCTGACCGAACTGGGGACCACTGCCCTGAAGCCGCTGGCGATAAACGATGCTCCAACTTCATCACAGAAGATGAGGGGTGGTCCTACTAAATGGATGGGACCCAGAGCTTCCTGGGGTCTGGGAGGTCCCTCGGCTCACTATCCATGGAGCCAGCTTGATCAGGCTACCCTCCGCCCAAAGGAAACCCGCCACTGCCACTGTCTCCGCCTCCTCTACGTTTGGTCTGATGGCCAAGAACCGAGCTTTGCTCAATTGGGGGACTTCCCGTTCCCCCTCCCTACTACTCCCCCTGTCCAGCAAGGCTTTGACCTGCGACCCTTCAATCTCCCCTCCATGATGGTCACTCAAAGACACCACCTTAGGCAGGCCATCCTGCTGTGGAAAAGCTCAGCCGCCATGTGGCCGCCGGTCAGGCAAGCCCGACTGGCTGACAGACCACTCCGAAGAGCATCTGCATAGGAGTGCCTGAGAGGCCCACACTCATCGCGTTGCCCCTGCCGATCCCTTCGTCCCCCCCCCCCCTTGCTCGACCTGCCTTCACTGACATTCTGCAAGTGCGCTGCAGGTGGCCATTCCGACCAGACCTGTAGCACTTAGGCCCCTGGTGACAATAGAGACGGGGAGGAGACAGATCGTGCGGTCTCCCAGAAGTCTGCCTGTGGGCTTTTGTGATGGCGAGGTCCTCCCCCCAGGGGCACCCGATTCGCACCGGAGGTGACCTCCGGGCTCCCCCTCTGCTTGGTTCCCTATTCCCAGAGCTTCTCACTCTAGAAATGGCTAGAGAGAGAATCTCCTCTCTAGCACTATGGCTAACACATTGTTAACTTTGCCGACCACAACATCAGCTGACATGTCAGCGTATGCTCACAGGCTTCTGGTAAATGCCATATTATTTTGATGACATTGCAGAGTCATTGCCATGTGATCAGTGATGTAATCTACGCCATAACTGGCATCAGTATATTGGATACTTGGGTAGGGTGTTTCAATGTTCTGGTCATGTTTGTGCATTCCATTTTACCATTCATCTCTCTGCTTCAGAATTCAGAGATATGGATGACTGTCTTGTTGCCTGGTGGCCTTTTCCCCCATACATTAGCATACCAGATACTTATCCAAGGGTATTTTGACATGTTGATTACATAGATGCAGTCTGGTTCTCCATTTGATGCCCATTTCAGAGATATAGGTGCTGTTTGTCTGTTTGCCTTCCATTTTGGTATGTCAGCATATCATATGCCTGCCGGCATGGTAATCATGGTTCAAGAATTCATCAATCTGAATCATTGTTCAGGCTGGGGGATGGAAAAGGTTTATTTTGTAATAGATTTGTATCTTGGAGTGACTATGTAGCCAATGGGGATGGGGAACTTGCATCTACCATCTTGGTAGAGATATCTTCCTTCTGTTTCTCTTCTACTTTCTGTTGTACTTCATTTACATTTTAGTTTTTTCCAATGAAACGTGGCCTTTTAGGTCACCTCCCCCACCCCCGTCCCCAACAACAACAACAAAAACAAAAAAATGTGTTTATCTACTTGATGCTCCATTTGTGAGGTATAGGAGTTTGCTTTGCTGTTCAAATCCTCTTTCTATTGCATTAGATGATCTAATTACTTGATGGCCATTTCTTCATCATTCCCATGGCATCTCCAGCACCCCGTCGTTCTTGCAGCTTAGTCTTTGCACTTGTTCTGCTCATCCGACTCATTATTGCAGCCCTTACTGTAGATGCTGTCAAAATGAGGAATGCATATAGCACTAGGTGTTTAGAAATTGCAGTACACGAAGGAGTCAAAGGAACGGATTAGATTGGACTGGATTGACTAATCCAATCAGAGAAGGTTCAAGAGGTGTCTTGAATCAGTCATTTGATATCCTTAGAACTATTCACTGGATGGGGACGGGTGAAACGGTGGGATTGGATATTTGTGAAGACATGTTTTCAAGGAGTAGAGCTTCTTTATGGAGAAGATTTATTTTTAAATTTTCACTCTTCTCTTCACAGTTTTCTAGATCAAGTCAAATAGTGATAACCTATGTATTATTCTTAACCTTTTTTGTAAAGCTCTTGGTCAAGTCTAAGATTTGAGTTTTTGGTGTTCCTGTGTTGTGTTTGGGATCTAGTGGTTGGCACCATGTCATCTTAAGGAGAAAAAGGGAAAAAATCCCACACCCCCATTCATCGCTCATAGATATAAAGCTTAAACAAAGAAATTATAGACCGATTGCCCCACGGGAGGCACTTCTGTGTCCTCCCATAGGTAAGTCCATGTTAGGTGCATGTTCTACAAACTGACCTGTTTAGACAGGGGATCGGTAAGACTTTATCGGAACTAGCTGGAGCTAGTCCAGATTTGCCATTTTTCAGCTGATAAGTGGACAACATTTGAGAGAAGTTTTTCAAACGAGTATTAAAGGATGGAAATGCAAATATCTTTCTATTATTATTATTATTATTTTGTTATACTAAATTTTCTAAGGGCTGAACTATTGAAACCCTTGGTTTACCTATGCTACTATTCCCATGGAAGTGCTTGGATCTCTCATGGGACCTCCCCCTCATCTTTCTTGCTCCTTTTTTCTCGTGGATAAATATGTGTATGTGTAGTGTGTGTGTGAGAGAGAGAGAGTCAGGGATTGCATCTGATTCTTAAGAACTTGTGTACATTCCCTGATCTCTAAAGCAATTTTCACTTGATGAATTCTGTTCATTTAAGCTGTTTATCCAATTGTTATCGCTGCTGCAAAACTCTCTAGTTAGGGAGGGAGGGAGGGAGGGAGAGGATCAGTCAGGGATTGAATCTGATTTTTAAATACTTGTGTACGGTTGTGCCACATTTCTAAGATGTTCAAAATCGTATTATAAGGCCTTGACTTCTTGAGCAGGCTGTTCTTTCCCTGATCTCTAACGCAACTTTCACTTGATGAATCTTGTTCATTTGAGCTGTTTATCCAGTTGTCATGGCCGCCGCAAAACTCTCTAATTAGGAACTTGCTATTGTTTTCAACATCTCTCCTCTGTGACTACTGAATTCTGTACATATATTGGATGCATATCTAGGTTTTGAATTAATTACTTTGCTCTGCTTTTCTAGGTGAGTGCCCTCTTGATCCCGGAGGATATTTTGTTGTTAAGGGAACTGAAAAGGTAATGTTATGAGTTTCATCTTAAAGAACTGTATCACACTCATGTTTCTCTATTTTCTTTCAGTGTTGAAATGTTATGGACGTGACTGTTCTTAAGGTCTCCACTTCATGTCTATCCAGAACTACAAAAAAGTATCCACATTTTGGTATTTGCATAACAGTGTGGATATCCTTTGCAAAGTGAAAGGAAATATGGTTTTGGTATGCTGTATATATGGAGTGCAATCTATATACTTGGCTTCTAGGCATGTGTGCAGGTTGGACCAGCTGAAGTAGTATTTCTTGTTTGCTAGAGGGTGTAGCTCAGGCTTACAGCTGTCACTATGGATTTCTATGGGCAACAATTTATGTATCATGTTATGAGTTATCGCTTTTTTTAAAGTGAGCAGTACCGCTGTTGTATTAAAAGTAAAGGAGGGATGTACAAGTGTAGTCAATGTGTTCACAAAAATCCCTATACAACAAAAAGCTATCCACACCAAGGTGGTGTGACCCACACTACGCCCCCCCCCCCAGCAAAGCAAAAATAGAGGAGCTGTTGGGATTCACATTACAAAGAACCTTCACCCACTTTCTCTCCCTCTCTCTCACAAATAAAGGAGACAAGTCTTCCATAGCTCTGGCTTCCCCTCTGAAGATTCTGTTGTGAGTTATCATCCTTATTTCCTTTTCCTGAAATCAACTTTCTTCTATTATTGGGTACTTTTTCACTCATATTTTTAGTTATCAAGCTCGAAAAATATGACTCATGACAGGTCCCATGTTGGCAATCAGGTCCATCAGTCCATGATTGCCTACATTCTGACAACAGTGTATAAGATACATGGGTCATGGTTCCCAAGGGGCTGGCTTGTGCTGACTCTAATTTGAGTAGGCCCCATACCTGATGTCTGTGAGGATAACCAATTCGCATAATGTGGTGACCCATGAGTCTAGCCATAGCTGTATAGACAATTGTCCTGGGTTGGACAATCAAGACAGTTGTACAGTTGTGGTTTGGGAGACTTGTAAGTTAGCAGTTGAATGATCCATTAGGAAACATAAATAACTGATAAGACATGATATCTATCTATCTCTAAAACTGTCCATGACCCTCATACTTACCATTCAATAAATACAAGGCAAGGCTTGCCAGAGAGTTCACACCTATAAATGGCTCGTCCACCTCAACTGCCCCCATTATCTGTGAGCATGATCAATGAACAAAAGATTACAAGGCAAAGCAACAACTGAAAATAATGCAAAAAGGGTTAGCTACTTAGATACTAGCAAAATAGTAAATAATCAAAAACTCACTTCTAAACAATCATATTATTTTTTTCTTCATGTTAACATAATTGTTAGCCAATGTCATTTATTTTTCCTCATTCCGTTTAGAGTTATCGCTATCCTTTCATGGTTGTCTATAGTTCCTTAACGACACAATCTTGCTGTCATGTAATCACAGTCAGGAAGACAGGTACAGAGAGAGCAAAGCTCATCACAATGAGGACTCCAACTCTGATGCCATAATTTAGTAACAACTTGTTTTTGGGGCATCAACCTCATAAAATCTTCAACCTTCAGTGTAGCTTTGACCTTCCGGATTTTGTCCAAAATTCAAAAGGAACACCAGCACTCTCAATAAGCTGATTTTTTTTTCAAAGTGAGTGGTACCACCATTGTATTAAAAGAAAAGGAATGTACAAGTATGGTCAATAATCTCCCAAAAATCCCTGTACATGCAGGGGTGAGGGGCCACACCAAGCCAGTGTTGCCCGCTCTAAGCCTCTAACCGTCCAACAAAGCAAAAAGGGAAGAGTTAAGGGAGTTCACATTACAAAGGAGTTTTTCCCACTCCCTCACTCTATCACAAGTAAACAAAAGCATAGTCTCCCCCGCTCTAGCTTCCCTCTTGAACACCCTGTTATTCCAGTACCCCCACAAAGACCCTAGGGTAGTATGGGGGATCAACTACCATACAACTCTATCCCCCACCCCTCGTCTAGCTTCTACCCCATTCCACCATGGTGCACCTTTCTTTGTTGGCCGATAGCACACTGTGTTCTCCTAGCAAGCTTTTGCCACATCCCTCGAGAGAAAGTGTAGCCTACGAATAGGTGGCCCAAGGTCTCATCCTCCTCTCCACATAGGCAATAATTTGAAGAGATATCCGGGAGAAACGAGAGAAGCTTATCCTGTGTGAGTAGCCTTCTGTGGGAGATCCTCCAGGTAAGAAGCTTCACCTTCAGATGTAAGGGGCTAGGCTGTGACGGACCCCTCCGTTGGAGATGAAAGTATAAGCTGAATTGACTGAGAAGGAGCCATCCGCCCCCCATCTCTAAGTCCACTCGTCCCGTGTATCTGGTTGTGGAGCAAAATCGAGGAGGAAGTGACGAAGGTCCTATGGTTGCTTCATCTCCAATCTGAGGTTCCTTCTGAAAGTCGATGCCCATAGACCTCTTGATGGCTGAGAGTTAAAAGTCTGGGAAACCGACCCCAGAGGGGTTGCTGAAACTGTGAAAAGGCTCAGAAAGGAATCCTCTAAGGTGTAATCGCCGACACCACATCATCTGTCCTTCTTGTAAAGGCACTGATGTAATGCCCCGGGTTTTTCGGATATTGTTCGGATCAGGATCCGTGGGTTTTAGATTGCTTTTGTGTGTCCCGGATTGAGTTTTTTTTGCGGTTTACGCATATTTTTGCTTGTCGGACCTTCAGAACCCCGTGCAGGGTGAACCATTGCATTCTCCGACTCCGGGACGTTACCACTGCGTTGTGCGTTTTCTGAGGATCGTGGGGAGTATTTTTCCCTATTTTTGGTATTTTCTAGAATTTTTGGATTTTCTATATATAAAACCTCCTTTTTCTCTCTCCCCATCTCTCATTTCTCACCCTCTCCCTCTCTCTTCACTCACGCTCTCTCTTCTCACCCTCTCTTCTCCGGCTGCCGACGGAGTGAGGCGGGGGCGAGGCGGGGGCGAGGAGCAGCCGAGCATGGGCGAGGATCGAGGGGCGGTGGCTCGCGGTGGAGCTCGTGGCGAGTTCGTGAACCGGCGGAGCTCTAGCGGCGTTTTCTTGGCGGATCGGCGTCCTCGGCGCGCAGACTCTTTGATGGAGGTAGGGGGACAGATCCTTAACACCTGTACTTTCTTTCCTGCGAGTTTTATAGGTCGGGGTGAGCCGAACGGGGTTATTTTCGCGTTTTGGGGAAAAGAGCATGTTTTGGGGTATGAGTCGGATCTAGTGTTTTGATCGAGTTTTTGGGGTTTAAATGGGTCATCTCGGTGCTAGAGAGGTTGGGGAATAGTTTCCCCTTGTTTTCCCCTTCACATGGGTGTGAACGGGACGTGGAATGGAGTTTCTTGCGGAGTTCGCCGTTTTCGCGCTCGAGACGACCTAGCGGTCCTTCTAGGGACCGCTAGGGTGTAAGGCAGTCTTGTGGAGACCGCTAGGGGTCCCCTATGTCGGTTCGAGCCTTGCGGTCGCGCGATGGACCGCCAGGCGGGCTTAGCGGTCTGGTGAAGAACCGCCAGGCAGTGTCTTGCGGTCTGGGTGTGACCGTTTTCCGTTTCATGGTCGTTCGAGGTCGGGTGGGGTAGCGGCCTTGCGACTGACCGCTAGGCGGTGGCTAGCGGTCAGGCCAAGGATCGCCACCCTGCTTGGCGGTCCGGTAGCGACCGCCTGGGTTCTGGTGGCTTCTGGGGCCTTGCGGTCCTGGTTGGACCGCTAGGCCAGGCCTTGCGGTCTCGAGAGGGCCGCCAGGCTCTGTGACGGCTCTGAGAGGACCGCCTCGTGGTTTTTCGTGCTCGTCGTGTCCGTTTCGCGTTGTGTTGGCTTCCGGTCGACCCGGTTGTGACCCAGTGGTCGACCTTCGGCCTTGTGGATGTCCCGGACACCCCGTGGGTTCTGTGTCCGTGTTTTTGGGGTGTCTGGAGGTTCCGTGTTACCTCGATTTACGTGCCCGTGGTCTTTAGGGTCCGGGTGACCCTATGTGTTCCGGGCTTTCGTGTTTTCGCTAGATCGAGTTGCCGTGAGTCGGCTTGAGTGTTGAGGGCTATCTCCGCACGTCATTGGCATGTCGGTAAGTGTTTTCCCAGTGGGCCAAGCATATGGCCGTGGACTGTGAGTCCAGTCACCCAGCTTGGGGCTGGAGGTTTCCCGCTTTTCCCTTAAATAGGGGATCGACTCGGCGGCTTGTAAGTTATCTCGGTATTCGTGCTACCGTGGTTTCAAACCTAGAGATTAGGCCTGATTGACGGCGTTGTGCCGTCACGTGCAATGGTCTTGACCCGAGTCGTGTGACTCAAGGACCGTTGCGTTAGTAGGTCTAGTGGGCTGTCCAAAGTCTGGTGACCTCGAGCCACCTATTACTCCGCGTTATTCGCGATGGGTGCATGCGTGACTTTCCGTGTTCACGTTTAGTGACCTCCCACTGGTCGTAACCTTCTTACAGCACGCGTGTGTTGACCCACCCGGGAGTGGTGAAGCGGCTTACCCGAGAGAGACGGTTTTTAGGCTGGTTACCATAGGGCCCCCACGCGTAGCCTGAGTTCGGGCTTCGGGGGAAGAACCAGCTAGAGGATCTGACCTAGGGTGCATGGTCTGTGTGTGCATACTTGATTGGGGGCGTCGGACCCGCGTTGACGAGCGCGACCCCAGCTAGTCCTTGTTTGTGTTCCTGGTTACTAGTATGGTGTCTCAGTCTCCGCCTAGGGCGTGGTAGGGAGACACCTGAGACTGTGGACTAAGTCGTCAGTGGACGCATCCGACCTTGTTTCTAGTGGGCAGTGCTTCCGTCACGTGACGTGAGTTTCTCGTAACTCGAGTTTCCGTTTCCCGTCTGCGAGACGTGGTTTTGAGTGTAGTTTCGAGTGTTCTTCCCGAGGTAGAGGTCTAGGGTTCCGGTGAGCGTCACCGAGGGTTTTTCCTAGGCAGTGTCCGGTTCACGACAGTGGTGTCGTGATGAGTTTTCCTGGCAGCGTAGCCAGAGGTTTCTCTGTTGGTCTGGTAGTCCCCCGACTGTGAGATCGGGGCGTGTTTTCTGGTACAGGAGGAGTAGTTATAGTGCCGAGTTTTTACCGGCCACCGGTTTGCTGTTCCTGCTGTTGTTGCTGTTTTCCGTTACTGCCGTTGTTTACGGTTGGGGTTTCGCGGGATCCATGCTGAGCCAGTGATAGGAGGCTCACCCCTACTTTTCAGGTGCGGCGGTTCTTCCTTGAGGTTCGAGGGTGCTGCGCGGAGGTTCTTTAGCGCCAGCTCGCCGGGCCGAGTGTTCACTCGGTGTTGGGTACGGTTCTCTGCCCTAGACTGTACTTTTGTTGGACTAGACTCTGCTGTAGTTGTTTATTTATTTCTGTTAATTGTTGAATTGTCCTGCATTATTTCCTATTTCTTTGTACCTCCACACTCTTTTTAGCCCTTCCGAGCCCTTCGGCTCGTGGGCGGCGGGCCATGATTCGAATGGTATCGGGCTTTTCCCGGTATCCGGATCTTGGGTGCTACAGATGGTATCAGAGCGTGGTTGTGGACGTACATGAGAATTCGAGATATTGCAGTGATCAGAGTCCGTAAGGTCCAGTACAGTCGGCAACTGGCATAGGGTTTCGTGTATCTTTTCCACTTCGTTTCTCGCTTGAGAGCTTGAGTGCGCGGCGTTGGCGCTGTGAAGGCGGTTGTCGTTTTTCGTCGGAGTGCCGACGTGGGGTCTGAGGATCGAGGTCGAGAGCTTTCTTCCCTTGAGATGGTGGCCCCGGTTATGCTGCGCTGGGCAGGAGTTGCCGGTGGGCGTGAGTTCGCGGCACTGCGTTCGAGGAATGTTACAGCGAGTTCAGGTGGCTGGCGAGGATTGTTTGTGGTTAAGTGGCCGTGAGTGTGCTCTTAGGGATCTGTTATGGGGTTGGCCACTCCAGCTTGAGGTTTGTCTGGCCCCTGAGGCGTTGAGATCGTGGTTTGAGGTGGCAGAGCAGATGTTCTGGTCAAGAGATGTGCTCGGATGAGCGGAGGATCTTCTGGGTGAGCCGTTGATTGTAGAGTCTGGTTTTTCCTATTATGCTCTGTGGCGTCAGAAATGACGTGTCGGTCCCGGTTATTTTTGCGGACTTCAAGGCAGGATTGAGAGGAGTTGTCTCAGTAAGCTCTTTGTCCTGCGCTTCTGCGTATGAGCTAGCTGTGTTAGCTCTGGATTGGTTCGAGATCGTGTGGCAGTGACAGGTTTGGGACTCGAGGATGAGCGTTGGCAGGTGTCGGTTATGGTTCGTGTTGTGGCTCTTGGCGTGGTGGTCCGCGCGGTGGCAGCTCGAGGATGGATTGGTGTTGGCACAAACAGATTCAAGAGAATGATGCCCGGCGGCTAGAGATGTTGCGGCTTTCGAGCTTGGCGTTTTGGTGGATTTTTCTTTGCTCCTTGGTAAGCGTTTGGCGTGTTATTGGTTTCGAGGTCAGAGGTAGGCGTGGGAGAAGAGCGTGTGGCAGCGGCTAGCTCGACCGCTGTGGCAAGTGTGTGGCTGTGTGTAAGAAGCGTTGCCCATCCCCTGGTGCGTAAGGGTGTGTTGGCGCTGCTCCGGAAGGATGAGTGCTAGTTGGGCAGCGTTTGCGAGAACTCGTAGCTGGTGTTGTGTTTTCCGAGGTGTTATGGATCGGAGCTTGCGGAGTTGCAGAGGATGTGTAGAGCATCGGAGGATTGGTTCCTCGATGTGTGATTGTTTCGGGCCGTGTGAGGCGTGTTGTTGCCGTGCCGTTGCTTGAGATATGGTGGTTCATGGCACTGACAGGATGGAGAGTCAGGGAAATATGTTGGCAACTGTGCCGCATGAGTACCTTGTTCGTGTGTTGGAAGTTGTGTCCTCGGTTGAGATCGTGTTTTGGAGAAGTGATCTCTGAGAGATTATGGGTCCCAGTTGGTGGCTGTGAGCGGCTGGTAAGGCTAGTCGAGTGGTCGACCATGGTAAGATGTGTATGGTCTAGGGATCCGTGTGCATTGGTCGTGGTGTCCTCGACCTGCTTGCTGCGGTAGCAGGCGGCACTTGTCGGTTCTGGTGAAGTGTGCTGTGGATTGTGAGAGGTTGTCCCCCGAGACTCTGTGGTAAGAGCGGAACCGGGGTTGGCAGGCGTCCATTTGGAGTAATTGAGGTGAGATAGGATTTGAGTGGGTAATGAACGGTGCCTGTGTGCGGAGGTCTCTGATGAGGCGTTGGCGTTGGATATGGTGATCCCTGGTCTGCGACCAGCAAGGGAGGATTTCCCTGTAAGCCTGGGTCGAGTGATGTGAGGATCGAGGATTGTGGAATCCTGTCATGTGGTTTCGCCGTGCTCCCCTAAGAGGGTAGAGTTGGCGTGAGGTTCAGATCGGATGCAGTGTCCGAGCGAGATTTGGCTGAGATGCGGTGTTGGTCTGTGGAGAGTCAGCGGATGGCCTATTGCGATTTGGATCGTGCCTGTTGGGCCAGCAAAGGTTTCCCGTTGAGGTGTGTCTGGTGACCGGTGGATGGTCTTTCATAGACAGAAGATGTTGATGGTTGCACATCGAGAATGGCGAGAGTCGTGTGCAAGCGAGGCCTTTGGTGGCCGTTTCCGTGATGTGCTTTTCTGGATGGGATTTGGGCTTTGTCGAAGTTTGAGTTCTGACAGAGTTGGTCCCGTGCTGTTATTGGCGTTCGGCTTGCCAGGTGTGAGATGGTCCTTGGCGTGGAGCCGACGGTTGTGCGGCAGTCAGTTGGAAAGACTGCGTGAGCTGGTTGGAGGGTGTGGGGCGTGAGATTAGTCAGCTGGGGGTGAAGCTGATGTTTGATTGGTCCGCCGAGCATGTGCTTTTTATCGGTGGCTGTTTCTCGTAACGAGGACTGTGTTTCCTTGGTGAGCGAGATTGTGGTAGCGGTGCCGTGATTGGATTTCGTTGTGACTGAGAGGATGCCAGACTTGTGCTTTTGTGTTATGCCTGCTCTGATGATCGATGTGTGTTGTGTGCGGAGCGAGGTGTTGCTCGTGATTATGGTCTGGCCGTATCCCTCAGGATCGGTGCTTTCGTGAGAATCGAGGCTTTCTGTGTCGGAGCTCTGGCAGCGTTGTCAGTTGGTTCGGGGTGTTCTCCCCCTATGGCTTAGCGCTTGTCCTGAATTTCGAGGACGAAATTTCTTTAAGGGAGGAGGGCTGTAATGCCCCGGGTTTTTCGGATATTGTTTGGATCAGGATCCGTGGGTTTCGGATCGCTTTTGTGGGTCCCGGATTGAGTTTTTTTTTGCAGTTCACGCATATTTTTGCCTGTCGGACCTTCGGAACCCCCTGCAGGGTGAACTGTTGCATTCTCGGACTCCGGGACGTTACCACTGCGTTCTGCGTTTTCCGAGGGTCGTGGAAAATATTTTTCTCTATTTTTGGTATTTTTCAGAATTTCCGGATTTTCTATACATAAAACCTGCTTTTTCTTTCTCTCACTATCTCTCATTTCTCAACCTCTCCCTCTCTCTTCACTCACGCTCTCTCTTCTCACCCTCTCTTCTCCGGCGGCCGACGGAGTGAGGCGGGGGCGAGGCGGAGGCGACGAGGGCGAGGAGCGGCCGAGCATGGGTGAGGATCGAGGGGCGGTGGCTCGCGGTGGAGCTCGTGGCGAGTTCGTGAATCGGCGGAGCTCTAGCGGCGTTTTCTTGGCGGATCGGCGTCCTCGGCGCGCGGAATCTTCGGTGGAGGTAGGGGTACGGATCCTTAACCCATGTACTTCCTTTCCCGCGAGTTTTATAGGTCGGGGTGAGCCGAACGGGGTTATTTTCGCGTTTTGGGAAAATAGCATGTTTTGAGGTGTGAGTCGGATCTAGTGTTTTGATCGAGTTTTTGGGGTTTAAATGGGTCCTCTCGGTGCTAGAGAGGTTGGGGACTAGTTTCCCCTTGTTTTCCCCTTCACATGGGTGTGAACGGGACGTGGAATGGAGTTTCTTGCGGAGTTCACCGTTTTCGCGCTCGAGACGACCTAGCGGTCCTTCCAGGGACCGCTAGGGTATAAGGCAGTCTTGTGGAGACCGCTAGGGGTCCCTCCCCTATGTCGGTTCGAGCCTTGCGGTCGCGCGATGGATCGCCAGGCGGGCTTAGCGGTCTGGTGAAGAACCGCCAGGCAGTGTCTTGCGGTCTGGGTGTGACCGTTTTCCGTTTCATGGTCGCTCGAGGTCGAGTGGGGTAGCGGCCTTGCGATTGACCGCTAGGCGGTGGCTAGCGGTCAGGCCAAGGACCGCCACCCTGCTTGGCGGTCCGGTAGCGACCGCCTGGGTTCTGGTGGCTTCTGGGGCCTTGCGGTCCCGAGAGGGCCGCCAGGCTCTGTGACGGCTCTGAGAGGACCGCCTCGTGGTTTTTCGTGCTCGTCGTGTCCGTTTCGCGTTGTGTTGGCTTTCGGTCGACCCGGTTGTGACCCAGTGGTCGACCTTCGGCCTTGTGGATGTCCCGGACACCCCGTGGGTTCTGTGTCCGTATTTTTGGGGTGTCTGGAGGTACCATGTTACCTCGATTTGCGTGCCCGTGGTCTTCAGGGTCCGGGTGACCCTTTGTGTTCCGGGCTTTCGTGTTTTCGCTAGATCGAGTTGCCGTGAGTCGGCTTGAGTGTTGAGGGCTATCTCCGCACGTCATTAGCATGTCGGTAAGTGTTTTCCCAGTGGGCCAAGCGTATGGCCGTGGACTGTGAGTCCAGTCACCCAGCCTGGGGCTGGAGGTTTCCCGCTTTTCCCTTAAATAGGGGATCGACTCGGCGGCTTGTAAGTTGTCTCGGTATTCGTGCTACCGTGGTTTCAGACCTAGAGATTAGGCCTGATTGACGGCGTTGTGCCGTCACGTGCAATGGTCTTGACCCGAGTCGTGTGACTCAAGGACCGTTGGGTTAGTAGGTCTAGTGGGCTGTCCACAGTCTGGTGGCCTCGAGCCACCTGTTACTCCGCGTTACTCGCGATGGGTGCGTGCCTGACTTCCGTGTTCACGTTTAGTGACCTCCCACTGGTCGTAGCCTTCTTACAGCACGCGTGTGTTGACCCACCCGGGAGTGGTGGAGCGGCTTACCCGAGAGAGAGTTTTTAGGCTGGTTATCGTAGGGCCCCGACGCGCAGCCTGAGTCCGGGCTTCGGGGGAAGAACCAGCTAGAGGATCTGACCTAGGGCGCATGGTCTTTGTGTGCACACTTGGTTAGGGGCGTCGGACCCGCATTGACGAGCGTGACCCCAGCTAGTCCTTGTTTGTGTTCTTGGTTACTAGTATGGTGTCTCAGTCTCCGCCTGGGGCGTGGTAGGGAGACACCTGAGGCTGTGGACTAAGTCGTCAGTGGACGCATCCGGCCTTGCTTCTAGTGGGCAGTGCTTCCGTCACGTGATGTGAGTTTCTCGTGACTCGAGTTTCCGTTTCCCGTCTGCGAGACGTGATTTTGCGTGTAGTTCCGGGTATTCTTCCCGAGGTAGAGGTCTAGGGTTCCGGTGAGCGTCACCGAGGGTTTTTCCTAGGCAGTGTCCGGTTCACGACAGTGGTGTCGTGATGAGTTTTCCTGGCAGCGTAGCCAGAGGTTTCTCTGTTGGTCTGGTAGTCCCCTGACTGTGAGATCGGGACGTGTTTTCTGGTACAGTAGGAGTAGCTATAGTGCCGAGTTTTTACCGGCCATCGGTTTGCTGTTCCTGTTGTTGTTGCTGCTTTTCGTTACCGCCGTTGTTTACGGTTGGAGTTTCGCGGGATCCCTGCTGAGCCAATGATAGGAGGCTCACCCCTGCTTTTCAGGTGCGACGGTTCTTCCTCGAGGTTCGAGGGTGCTGCGCGGAGGTTCTTCCTCGAGGTTCGATGGTGCTGCGCGGAGGTTCTTTAGCGCCAGCTCACTGGGTCGAGTGTTCACTCTATGTTGGGTACGTTTCTCTACCCCAGACTGTACTTTTGTTGGACTGGACTTTGCTGTAGTTGTTTATTTATTTCTGTTAATTGTTGAATTGTCCTGCATTATTTCCTATTTTTTTGTACCTCCACACTCCTTTTAGCCCTTCCGACCCCTCCGGCTCGTGGGCGGCGGGCCAGGATTCGAATGGTATCGGGCTCTTCCCGGTATCCGGTTCTTGGGTCGCTACAACTGATCACCTTTTTTTAGTCGAACCCGTATGCTGGAAGAGAAAATGTCCCTGCAAGACCAGATGTCATCGCGGAGGCAGCACCCGACTGCCTCTGCTGACTCTCTACCTCAGGAGGACCGGGATCCTCGGTGGCCGGTGGCAGTGCTAGGGCAAGGGGCAACCGAATCTCAGACGGTAAGTCCAGCCCCCTTCCACCTGCCACTTCCCTGGGACTTCTTCCTGCGGCTTCTTCTGACGGGCCAGGGACGATGCAACTGCAGCCTTGTGCTCCCGGAGGGCTCTTACCATAGCATGCGAGACGGAGAACGGAGCGTGCCTCCCCCCTGCAACCTCCTGCCTAGTGGGGCCTTCAGTGCACGGAGCATCTCCCCTTCCAAGGCAGTGCAAGAGGAGAGGCCTTCACCTGCCCTCCAGGAAGACCGCCGATAGTCGGCGGAGACGAAATCGGCACTGGAGACCCTTATTCTGGCCAATCTCCTTGCATGGGCACTGTAGCATAGGGGAAGAGTTTGGGTAGGGAAGAAGACCTGTATTGGTTTCTGCAGGACCGATACACCAGAAAGAATCGGACTCGGGTAAGTTCCGGGTTTTTGACGTGGATTCGGATCCCTGACCTGATCATGCAGTCGGGTTTAGATCGGTCACACCCCCCAAGCCAACCGAGCCACCTTCCAATGGGATGGAGCCTACCTGAATCAAGCCATGGGCCGGCCCAACTACCTCCACCCGTGCCAAAGCTCCGTGTGGCCCAGCTAACGAGCCCAATCCAGACGATGACATGATGCTATTCGAATTTGAATCGCCTGCCCCCCGCGACCATACATCGTCTTCTTCCTTGTTCGACCCAGGGTACCCTCAACCGGACGACGTCGCTTTCTGTAGCTCGTCCATCACCCAAAGGTGGATGGCAAACATCTCTCCAGTGATGTCAGCGGTGATGACAGCGGGAATGTCTGTCGTGCTGGCCACCTGAACAACGGCAATGACCGCCGTCTGCGGAGTGAAGTCAAGACTGCTGTGTTCCACCCTCCCAAAACCCCAGACTAAGGGCAAGCCATCCTAGTCACAGAGGATCAGAGGGACTCCCTAGAGGGTGATGCGGACCTCCTCGCTGAAGGGTTGGGGAAGGTCGCCCTGGTCAACGACCACCGCTGGAGGCGGAGCAGGGCGCCTTTGGCTGCCAAGAAACTTGTGACGGCCATCCTCTCTACCTGCTCTTTCTCTTGTCCAACCGCCAGAAAAGACGACGTCGACACCCGCGTGACCTCTCAGAGACCACCGGCATTTGCCTCCAGACTGAGCCTATGCTACGCAGCATCCACACTACCGTTCACCAGAGCCACCCAAAGGCAGTCATCCAGTCCGGATGTACAGGAGCTCCAATGGGAGTGCTCCTGACCACTTCAGCATAAGACCGCGAGTGCCCGGAGCTACCTCGAGCCCCTGCGAGGGATGGCCCCCCTGCCCTGCAAAACCTCTTAATGTGGCCCCTCTTACCACAGCAGAAGCAGATAGGCGACTGCCCAGCGGCCAGCCCCCCGGAAGAATGAACCCATCTTCCAGGGACCAGTTCCAGCGGGTGCCCTATCTCAAGCCATGGTCCCGAAAACCCCATATCCTCTCTCTCTAGAAAAAGCTAGAGAGAGAATGATTGGTCTGGATTAAGCCACCCCCGTCACACTCAATAAGATACAGGGAAGGAACACCAGCACTCTCAATAAACTGTTACAGAGATTTGACAGTGAAACGGCTACCATATCTTTTCCAAATTACCTGATCCCTTTCACACTCTCAATAAGCTGATACAGGGAAGGAATACCAGCACTCTCAACTGAATATGTATACTGCTTAGATATTTGCCTTTTGACTTGATGACACCATTTTAAAGAAAAACTACCCCTTATGCAGTAGGACACTAGGACTACTTTTTCCGAAGTTAAAAGGCAAAAATGACAGAGTCATAGCTTGGACTGGAGAACGGTTATAGAATGATGGTCATGAGCCTGGTTTGAATAGTGTTGAGGCATGGCAAGAGTAACAGGAGTACATGTCATCTTGAATGGTGAGGCACATAAGAGGACTTGCTAGGCTGCACGATCTCCTCTACCGTGCGCCTTAGGACTCGATCATGTGTTTACATAACGGAGTGAGTCCACTCACTGTCCTATTGGTCAGCAGACACCTAAGACCAAAGATTTTGGTCCCTACAGTCATAAAAGGCACCCTCGTGTCCTGACCTGACTCATATATTATGATGGGCAAGTATCTTGGTCCTTGAGTTCCAAGGGATCCATGGTTATAAAAGGGTCGCTAGTGCATGTTATCACATGTCACAAGTCTATGCCTATCTTTAAAATACAGAATTCTACGTCAGCCTTACTTAGGATGCACTGGTATGATGTGCAGGCATGTAGCATTAGTGTATACAAATGAACTCATTCATTCTTTATGTCTACGTATGTACCCTCAGTTCATGGACTGTCTTTTCTATCTTAATGTCAATATCAGATACTTTAGAGTACATATTTCGGCACCTGGCAACAGAATTGTCTTTTACCAGGAGTGGTACAGTCATAATTGTAGCATTCTCTCCTTAGCCTTTGACCGTACTTTTCAATATTTAAGGCTCACTTACATGGTTCAATTAGGGCTTCATTAATGTAGGTCTACTAATAATCCATTGATAGATGTCTAAATACTTGTGGGTAGACCATAAACCTGAACTTAGATCTTGTTCCATCTGTATTTCCTCCTCACTTTGATGCAAGAAGACTAATGATCCATTAACATGAGTCCATTAAAGACAAAGTTCTAGATTTCCAGACAGCCAACTTCTTCTGCAACTTATGGAGAATGGGTACCCAATCAGACACCTTTGATTGTTTGAACAGAACAGGAAGCCTAGATTGGAGAGGGGAAGACTGTCAATTCTGCGACCCGAAGTATTTGCACATTCCCTGAACTTGCTTGTAAACTTCATTGAAAAAATAATGGAAATTTGACTTGTAGCACATCTCCCTCTAAAATGATTTTTGTCAGCATACTGTAGATTTGAAATAGAGTGATTTTATAATCTGAACACCCTGAAGCCATCGTTGCTTCTCAGTGGCTTTGAACATTCCGCTAATAGCATTTTCTACAAACACAAACAAAAGGGGAGAAAGAGGGTCTCTCTGCCTAACTTCCCTTGAGCTGGGAAAGAAGCCAGAAGCATTGCCATTGATTAAGACAGCAAAAACTTATGCATGTACTTGTTTTATCATCGTGCGATGTGGTGGTGTCAGTACTTGCAGACTTTGTATTGTCTAGGAATCTGTCTTTTGCTCTGCAAAGGCATGCTCTCCTGAGCTTCACCAACTGCCATAGCAGGTGTATAGTGCTTACAATGGGGGTTGAACATCTGGTTGACAATACACCTGAATTATTATCCAAATCACTGTGGATTTGGATACCCAAATCCTAGCTATGGGACAATAGTTGATGTTTATGATTATGGTTTTTTGCAAATAAACCATCGTTATAGACGAATTTGCAGATATATCACTCCTAGAAATGCATCAGCATATATATCAGTACTATTTTTAAAAAATTGCAGATTTGCCTCGCCGTAACCTCCGGCTGTCACCCATCAATTTAACCATAGTTAAGTTTAACCAGATGTGAGAAAAGACTAAAATGCTTACAGTCATCTTTCTTAGTTTCTGAGTTATTTGCAGAAAAATCTCTACATAGAATTATAAAGTAAAAATAGTACATCTCATAGGGATATATAAATAAATAATTAAATTTCAGGATTGAAGTGCTAAAGGGTCATCTTCTTCCTCCTTCTCTTCGATGGGTTTTCAAACCCTAAAATGATGGCGACGGCGCCGTGAGGGGTGGCAAGCCAGGGGTCAGGTATGGCCCTCCCATCCCGCGGGAGAGAAATGTGGAGATGAGAGAGGTAGAGTGTGTATGAGAGAGAGAGAGGGACGATGAGAGCGGGAGGGGATGGGGTGAGAGAGAGAGACTACAGGGAGGGGGGACACTGGAGGCGTCTCCCCCTCCGGTGGTGACAGAGGAAGAGGAAGAGAAAAAGAGGGAGTGGATGGGGTGAGAGAGAGGGAGTGTGGGGAGGGGGAAAGGGAGAGCGAGAGGAGGGAGATGAGAGAGGGAGAGAGAAAGGCACGAAGAGAGAGAGGAGGGAGATGAAATCGCTCCATCTCCCTCCTCTCTCTCCCCTTGCCTTCCTCTCTCTCTCTCTCTCTCTCACCGCCCGCTTGCAACCCCTCCCCCTCTTCCTCTCCTCTCTCTCACTCTGCCTCCCTCGCTCACTCTGTCACTGTCGTCCGGCATCCCCCCTCCCACTCTCCCTCTCGCTCTCTCTCTCTACCTTCCTCTCCATTCTCCCTCTCCCTTTGTCATCGTCGGAGGGGGAGACGCCTCCGGCGTCCCTCCTTTATGCACTCTCTCTCTCTATCTCACCCCATCCCTTCCGGTGGCCACCGCTGCTCTCTTTGTCTATCTCTCAGCCTCTCTCTTCTGCCACCTGCTCTCTCTCTATCTTTCAGTCTCTCCCCCACCCCCTACTCTCTCTTTAACTCTCAGTCTCTCTCTCTCTCCCGCCACCTGTTCTCTCTCTCTATCTCCCGGTAGCAGCTGTGGCCGCCTGACCCCCCCTCTCACCTTACCGCCGGAGCCCCCTCCCCATCTCCCTGCTCTCTCTCTCTCTAAGAATGATTGCAGGAGCCCCCCTCCCACCTAACCGCCAGAGCCTCTCCCCATCTCTCTCTCTCTCTCTCTCTTTGGTATTTTGGTCATTTCATCATCAGAGGGATATTTTAGTCATTTTACCGTCACTTAACGAGAATATTGGTATCTTTTAGGAATATTCGTGATCCCGTCGACAGAAGTTAAGTTTGATGGCATATCTGCAAGTTTTTCAGAATAGTGGGGTTTATATGCTAATGCATTTCTAGGAGTGATATATCTGCAAATTCGTCTGTAACGATAGTTTATTTGCAAAAAACCCTTATGATTATGGCAACAATCATTGAAGGTGGTGCTCCATACTTTTGTGGTGAAAAAGAGATGATCTTTCTTTTTGGTTACATAGCATGCATTAACATCTATCCTTTCCAGTTTGACTAGTTGAGTCTAATTGCTTGTAAGAGGGCTTATGCATCCACAGATAATTTTGTCGGTTACTTTTAAATTTGCCCATGTCATGGTCAGCTGTTAATTTTGTTAGAGATTCTACCACTTTGATTATTCTTGTTATTGCATTGAAAGTTTGCATTATTAGGTTTCTATTATTTACTTGATTTTGATCTGAATCCTCTTAAATATGGTTTGTTCTACTATCACGTTGATTGCAGCTTTGATTCCTTTAGGTGATTCTGATACAAGAACAACTTTCGAAGAATCGCATAATTATTGACACTGATAGTAAGGGACGGTAAGAATTCGTGATAGGAGTGCAGTGTAATATTTATTAATGTCAATCCCCCTTTTGTCAAACCAACCATCACTTCTGTCACTGTTTTCGGGTTTGCTCTTTATGTTTCTTGCTGCAGCCTTCTGTCATTGCTGGCACTATTTCAGAGCAAACACATTTACTTTGATTTTATGCATGTTTTATTAGAGTTTACACTGTCATTTGTAATGATGGTACGTCCTATAGATTGCCGTTCAGAAGCCAATCCTGAAGTCAAGATGATAGGATGCTTGGCAAAATGAGATAATAAGCTAAACAGTCATTAGAAAAAGAAAAGGGAAACAAACTTTATAATGGCTGGGGAGGAAAAGTACATTGAACACATTTCAACATGTTCCACACACAAAATCATGTGTACAGTCCAACTGTATTTTAAGAACCTGTGATCTTGGCTCACGCAAAAGTAAAAGTCTGGATGACTCAGCAAACCGTTACAATGGATACGCCCATCCAAAAGTAGAATATTTGTCCAGATCTTGACTGTAGCTGCTTGTGCTGTTGAGTCCTTTTGAATTATGCTAAAGCATGTTTATTTTCCTAATATCACCTACCGAAAAAATGTTTATTTTCTTAATATTGGTAGACTTCTATGTAATCCAGTTCTAAGTGATGTCTTTTTCTTGTGATTCAGTGTGACAGCATCTGTTACCTGCAGCACTCATGAAACAAAAAGCAAGACGGTATTTTTCATGGAAAAAGAGAAGATATACCTTCAGCTCAATCAATTTAATAAACCGGTACTTACTGAAACAATAATTATATCATTTTAATTCCTTCAATAGCAGATAAAGTTAGAGGAAACATTTTTTGGAAATAGAATTGAGCACACATGAGCAGCAATTAAATCTCGTACCAGTGAACTGCTCCTGTTCCCTATCTCATCTCATTCTCTCTCTCTTTTTTTTTCTGTTGGTATAAAGAAACACCTGCCCATCTGTCTTTATTTTTTTATAGTGGTATATGCCCTAGACAAAGTTATTATTCACCTTTTGTCATCTCCCACTGTCCAGGTTTCTTCCTGAGATTTCCTTCACTAACTGGTAGTAGAGTCAATATTCAACAAAATAGAAACTTGCTTGCAAAATGATGATGCCAGATTATTTGATGGGGGCATTACCTACGATATCGAACACATTTTGAACAGAATTTTTTATTTCAAATGTAAAATAATTAGTAAGATTCAATCAATTAGCGTGAATGCTCCACCTGAAATAGGTTAATGAATTTCTTGTTTATAACTGTTGAGGTTTATTATTGCTAGTATCCTTCAACAATTTGGGGATTTTATAGAACCACTTGGTTGAACACCATGTCCTTGTGTAAAAACTTTCTCTCTCTAGCCGAATCTAGATAGAGAGAGAGGCTCTGGGAATCTTGGCGGTCCCGGTGTGGCCCTCCGGGGCGAACTGCATCTTGTTGGGAGGTTGTGGCCCTCACGGGCCTCACCGGCCTTCCCTTGTGTCTCCGAGGCCCAGGGAAGATGATGGAGGCAGAGGACGGAGATCTCAACACCCGGCATGCTCGGGGGGGGGGGGGTTATGTTTCCACTACCGGCAAACTAGCAACATTCAACACTTCTACAAGGCACCGGAGGGGAGATAGAGGATGGGGTCGAGAGATACTAGGGAAGTGTCCTACGCGGACGTGCCAAGGAGGAAGGCAATGGAGTTGCAAGCGAAGTAGGACCGAAAGGAATGTTCGGGCATCCGTCCGCTGCCACCAGAACTTCTGTTGGGTAGAGACGAGTGGCTTGAGTAGTGTCTGTGGGTGTCTCCAATACCACGGACACCCAAATACATAGAGACTCACTCGGGAGAGACTTTGACGAGATCAAGGAGGAGATCTATTGACGGCAGAGGTCGAGGGAGAAATGGATCAAAGGAGGAGACAAGAATACCACATACTTTTAGCGCACTGTCTTTGGGAGGAGAGGGGTTGATGCCATTTTTTGTATTATAGTGGGAGAGCATTCTTTCTAAAGGGAGGAGGATGTCAGAGTTCATGCCAGACACTTCTACTCAAAACTTTTCATTGAGGAGGACCTCAACAGGCCGAAGATTGCCTTGGATCTTCTACCCCGTTTGTCTGTTGAGAAGGGGGAGGCCATTTCCCTCAGCTTCTCAAAGGAGGAGGTATGTCAAGCAGTCTTCTCTTTTGCAGGGGACAAAGCTTCAGGCCTAGATGGCTTCCCGTTAGTCTTTTTCTAGAAGTGTTGGCATATTGTTAGTGAGGATCTTATGACAACTATGAGGGAATTTCAGGAGAGAAGGGCTCACTTTGGGGGCATTAATAAAACCCTATTAGTCCTTATCCTTAAAAAACAAGGAGCACATTGCTTTCGGGATTTTAGACTCATTAGTCTTTTGAATGAATCTTACAAGATTATCACCAAGCTTCTAGCAAATAGACTGAATAAAGTCATTGATAGGCTGGTTATTAAGTTCCAAGGGGCCTTTATCAAGGGTAGACACATTGAGGAGAACTTGCTGGTGGCTTATAAATATCTCTTTGCCATGAAGAGCCTAGGAAGAAAGGGTTAGTGTTGAAGCTGGATTTCGAGAAAGCTTATGACAGGGTCAATTGGCAGTGCCTTCTTACTGTGTTGGAGTGTGTGGGCTTTGGGGAGGGGCGGATTGTCTGGATACGGGCTTGTATCTCATTAGCCACCTTTGCTGTACTTGTCCATGGGAAGCCTACGATGCCTTTCCATAGTGGGAGAGGGCTCTGGCAGGGAGACCGTATGTCCCCCCTCCTTTGTATTGGTGGCACGTATATCGAGCAAGATGTGGCTAAGAGTAGAAGAAGCAAGTTTGATTAGAGACTTTTAGGTTGGGTGAGGCAGTGACAATATTACTCACCTTCAATATGCAAATGACACCATTTTGTTCTTAGCAGATGATGAGTCTCAACTTTATGTGGTTAGGTTGGTGCTAGAGGTGCTGGAGGAAGTCAGTGGGTTTAAGGTCAATTTCAACAAGACCCTGTGAATGGGTTTGAACATGGAAGAGAGGTGGTTTCAGAGGGCGGCTTTCATTTTTGGCTACCACATTGGGGGCTTTCCTCTTACCTATTTGGGCCTCCCACTGTCTCTTGGGGCCCTTCTTTGTAGTGATTAGCAGCCTATGGTGTAAGAGCTTTGAGTTCAAATTAGTAGGGTGGAAGGTGAAGTTGCTCTCCTATGGGGGGAGATTGGTTCTTAGCAAGTCAGTGTTTGACAGTTGTTTACACACGAAAACAATAGGTAAATAAAAAAATGCGGACATGCAAGTGATGAAATAAAATTTTGGCTTTTTGGTTATCATCAGTATGTTTATTTGCATTTCTTTATTTGTTTCACGTTTTTGAATTTATCAGACGATTTAAGGGTTCGTGTACTGGACCTTTCCCCGCCGATCGGAGTCGGCATTAATTTACATTGGAGAAGTCCTAATACCCTTGAGTAACTGCTAAAGACTTCCCATTTGTCTTTATGACCCATGCCTTGAGGCAGGGAGGGAATTTCTAAGGACTTTTCTCAAGCGAGGGTTTAATTATAATTTTCCCTCTTATGAGAGTTCGATCACAATTTTCTCTTTGATAAAGAGTTTATTTGCAATTTCTTGCGCGACTAAGGTGCCACATATGGCCCTTTTAATTTTCCTGAATTTTCTGCATTTTATAAGATTTTTGTGGGTATGTACACAATTTTGAGAAAATCTGGGGTAAAAATGTAATTCTGGGACTTAGCTTTGAGAGGAGACATTTCCACGAGTCAAGGGAATTTTTCTCTTCGGCAAAAATATCTTTTTAAAATTTTCATATTTTTCTGATTTTTCCTCGAAATAGATGGACTTTTACACAATTTTGGAAAATCGGGGTAAATATACAATTCTCGAACCACACGGGGGCCTTTGCATAATTTTTTCCACATGAAATAAGTTGATGCATTTCTAACATTCATTGAATTTCATGACTTTACACAATGTATTTCAATAATATGACAATGCAATTCTTTCTTGTACACCCGTGGGGGCATTTATGTCAAAACATATCCTAGAAAGGTCTTTTTGTAAATTGTAGGGGCTTAAGCCCAATAAAATTGGGCAGTGAAGAAGGGGGCGCAACCTTCTTCTTTTCCTTGGACTTGGGCGTGCTGCAAGCTCTCCAAGTCTTTTCCTTATCCTCGTTCTTCTCCGAGTTCTCCTTTTTTGTGCTTGGAGGCTCCTCCTTTTTATAGGCATAAGGAGGAGTGGCGGAGGGGGTGTCAACCCGATTGGAAGCACCCTCCGGTGGAAGTGCAAGGGACAAGGTGGCTTTTCCCCTCTCCCTTCTCAGTTTTTTTTTTTCTACTGCAACTTTTCCCCCCCTCTTTTTGTGCACGGATAGAAGAAATCGGAGGGGAACATCGGATGGGGGTTCCCCCTCTGGTTTGGCACCCGCGCGCGCGTGGGGGGGGGGGGGTCCCCTTTTGTGCACATGCCACTAGAGGGGATCCCCCTCCGGTCTACCCACCGGAGTGGGTCCCTCCTGTGGCCCGTCAGTAAGCAGACAAGCGGGATATATAACCTCAAGTCGTACTAGACCCTCTCCTCTATATGGCATAACAAATGTGGCTAGCCAATATACAAGGTACGCTGTAAGATAGGTCTGATCTAGCAACCTTCGGTGGTTCCACCTCTCATTTTCTAATGCAGATAAATACCGCATGTTCTCTTGTGAAGGCAGAATAAGCTGATGGTACTGGCTCAAGGGCCTATCATCTTCAACAAATCTCTCGTGAAAGCAGAATGACCTATTGTAGAAGTACTGAATCCACGCATTTAAACTAACCCTTTTAGCGCCAGCAGATGTAGAGGGTGCTTTCTTCTTGCCAAAGCGAGCTAAGTCTTGCCAAACTTTTATTAAATATCGGAAACTCAGAGGAAGCCCATATTCTCATGTCCGTATGGAATAGTTCCTGTGAAGATCGTCAAGAGATACCTCCTATAAGGGCGTCAAGAAATGGGAAGGCCAGAGATTCTATGGAAGCTACATAGATCAAGTGCCGTCTCTCCCTCAGCCGTTGCAAAAGTATTAAACCGGCGGTTAAATCTCTCAACCAATGCCTGCAGCAACCCACTATAGCAGGGATAGTGATACAAAGCAGCAGGAATAGCATGGCGAATGCCCACAAGCTCCAACAGTCTGCTATAGTGATGAAGAACTCCCACGAGTTTGTGGCTCCCAAATGAAATTTGTGAGAAGCAATAACTGCCCATTTGCATACCAACGGGGTGTAGAACTGCACATGACCTTATCCAAAAGGCATAGTTTGTCATACCCCTCTGAAGCAAATTGTGTACTAGAGGGAGCCAAGAAACAGCCTGAGGCAGAATCAGAAGCTGTCTTGTGTTTTCCACCCAAGTCCTAAGCAGCAGCTGAAAAGGTCCAAGCTCGGGTGGGGCATCCAATCTCAGAACTGAAGAAGCCCAATTGGGCAGCAGCAGGAAACTAGATCTGGCGCACAATGCCCACAGGGAAGTTCGGAAAAGAAGTGCCACAACAGCCAAGCATGCTATCTCGGCCGACCAAAATAGCCCTCTCAAGCTGAACACGTTCCGCCGACAAATAAGTGTCGTTTTCATCAATTCCCTGAGGAATAAAATTCTGAATGAAGGGAAATAAATACTCATCCAAAGGATAGTGTTTTCGATAACCCTTCGGGCGTTCATATTGATAGCAACCGCCACGCCTAGCAATCAAAGACAAATCAACTGTTCTATCGCCAGGGTCTCCCTTAGGAAGCGGGCAAGAAGCAACTATGCTCAATCCTCTGTCAGGAGAAAATAAAGGTTTCGTAGTGATCCTCGGTGGTCCCAAGGGCGGCATCAATTTTTGAGAAGCAATGGGAGCGGTGTGTCCATCCTGTCCCCAGGATCTGCGAGTATGGCTCGCCCTAGCACGAGGCATGATGAATAACCTAAAGGGAAAAGAAGACCAAAAAGAAAACATTACAGAACATTAGTCAAACGTCACAAGCAGCAAAAATACCAAATTTGTAGGCTATGGAAATATTAACAGAAGTTCAGAAAATTTTGAAGGGGGCACGGGCTGTCTGCTGTCACCTACGGCTCCGACGGACCCCCGTGGGGGGACATTTGTTAGACCCCAAAAAGTTATTACTAAGTTATGATATTTTCAGAAATTTTTCAGAAAGAAAGAAAGAAAAAATGGGTTTTATCATGAATAGCCTTGAAACGACGAGCTCGTCGCCGTCATGAACTCGTATAAGGATCCCGTTAAAATAGGGACTATTTACATATTTACATATGCTTCTATGCACAGAAACTTCATCAAAAGGTGGTATAAATCTGCTCACTCGCACGGGGAATTCACCACAAAGAAATATTTTTTGTCTTCCGGGTTGTCCCGGTGGTCAACGGGAATGTTTTCTAACTCTCGGACAAACAAAAAAAGTGCCAAAGCCGCGAAGGCAAGCCTTACACTTGATGAAGTCTTCCCTACCAGCAGTAAAATTTTCTTTTTCACCAAGTGGACTGGCCTTTTATAGCCACTGGGGGTCAAGCCCCCCCTCCACCCCTTCCTCTTCTCTTCGCGCGGTGGGATGCCCGGAGGGGACCCCCCTTCGGTGGACAACGCGGTAAGTACGGTCTCGAGCCGCCTCTTCCAGAAGAAGATTCTTTGGCTCCACTGTTCCAAGAAGGGTCGAACGATCAAGGGAAAGCTGAGCCTGGCAAAAAGCATCTAAGCCTCTCTCAGAGGTAATCCCTCTGTTGGATAGGCCCATGCGCGGGCCGATCGCAAGATTAATCAACATATGAAGTAGTTTCCAACTAATGTCACCATTTGGGAAGCCATTGCTTGAAGCAAAGAACTGGGGGAGGCCCTCGTGAAAGTTCTCAAAGAACTAGAAGTCTACGAGGCTCAGGTGGCCGAACTTCAAGCTCAGGCATATGGCTCTTGCAGCGACTGTCACCTTTACGGACAAAGACATACTGCTACCCTCACCTTGCCACAACTGCCCTCTGTACATGCAAGGAAAGATTAATGGCCATGAATTGAACCGGATCCTGGTGGACCTTGGGACATCTGTCAACATAATTCCCCTTAAGACTTTCAAGTCTTTATTTCTCATCCCCTATTTACAAAGGGTCAATGACGTGGAGGTTTCAGGATTTAACCAGAATTTAGAGGACGCTCTGGAAAGCTGAAAAGGAAGGCATTACTCCAGCACACCAGAAGGCGGTTATTTCGATCAGTCTTTGTCTGCGTCCCACCGCATTACCCCCAAAATACTCAAATTTCGGCTCCTAAACCATTTTTGGTCAGTCCCAAATGTATGTTCTGGCTCCCCAAACCTTCTTTGGTTAGCCCCAAATGCCAATTTCGGCTCCTAAACCATTTTTGGTCAGCCCCAAATGTAAGTTCTGGCTCCCCAAACCTCGTTTGATTAGCCCCAAATGCAAATTTCGGTTCCTAAACCATTCTTGGTCAGTTTCAAATGTAAGTTCTGGCCCTCCAAATTTCGTTTGGTCAGTCCCAAATACTCAAATTTTGGCTCCCAAACCACTTTTTGGTCAGGCCCAAATATCGAAGTTTCGGCTCCTAAACCATCTTTGGTCAACCTCCCCAAATCCTCGAATTTCAGCCCCCAAACCTTGTTTGGCAGTCCCAAATATGATACTCTCAGTACCAAGTCCTACCTTTGGCCCCTGAGCCATTAACAGTCAGCCGAATCATCACCTTATCCTTATTCAAAAGAAAAAAAAAGAAAAGAAGAAGAAAAAGAGAAGAAAGATGGGGCATAAAATAGAGGTGCCCCGACGGACTTGGGTAGCCAGTTTATTGATTACTCAAAGGCAGAAAAGTCATAACCCGGCTGAGGTGAAAATTCGAAAGGGCGCCTTAGGCAAAAATTGGTAACTTTTCAGCGTGAAAACCCTAAAGGGCGCACTGGAAAAAACTAATGGGCGCCAATTTTGGTGAAAACCCGTAAGGGCACTAAGACTGGTAAAAAAAAAGAAAAAGGAGAAGAGCAATCATAATCAGAACAAAGAAGCTTGCCGTTTCACCAACTCA
Organism: Amorphophallus konjac; assembly: GCA_022559845.1. Lineage (NCBI taxonomy): Eukaryota > Viridiplantae > Streptophyta > Magnoliopsida > Alismatales > Araceae > Amorphophallus > Amorphophallus konjac. The sequence goes on along the minus strand of JAHNEJ010001850.1, from coordinate 196,166 downwards.
ATTGTTTCTATTATCCATCCGCAAAATTGGAGCCCGAGACAATCTCTCGGGGTAACTAAAACAAAAATCACAGATGCTGGAGGAATAAAAAATATATAGCAGAGAATAGCATGATACTAGCGAAGACGCTCATAAATGGCGAGGCCTCTTCTTTATTAAGACTTCAACCCAACTATGCTTGGCGGCAATAGTCGCCTGGACCTTCGAGTGCTGTATAAGGACGAAACTCTCCTCAGCTTATGCTTGTTGTGCTGCCTTGGCATGCGACTCTGCCGTTGCTTGCAATTCCTCAATTTTCTGCAATATGGTTTGGACAATTTTTTGTAGCAATTTGGCTTGGTTCTTGCTCTCGACCTCTGCCACCTTAAAGGATTCTCGATGGCCTCGAACCTGTTCAGCCTGGGCCTCCAGCTCCTTCGTCTTGCCTGATAAAGCACCTATTACATCTACAAGCTACTGGATCATCGAGTTACAGGCCTCCCAGGCTGAAGACTCATGCAATTGCCGAAGTTCTTCTCAAACCTACTCTATTGCTGCCATCTAGGGCTCCCCTAATGCATGATAACCTCTTGTTCCAGTCTGGAGAACATCTCGCACAGCCTCCACTGAGGGTAGGGTCTCCTGCCGGAGCATAACTCGAGCACCCACTAATAAGGGTATCGAGCATCAGCTCAGCCCTCACAAAAGGCACAGGCTGGGGGCCATCTGGCCAGTCAATCCCATGAGTTGGGAAATCAAGGGCCAGTAGCGCGTCTCCCTCGTTATTCTTCGCGCTCGGGGGATTGTCCCCCTATAAGGCTGCAAGGCAAAAAGAAGAAAGAAGAAGAAGAGAGCGTCATGATCATATTTAGGGTCAAAGCAACCAAAACTAAGCCAGAAATGTCTCTTCAAAAGTTAGACTATTGTCTCCCTACCCGATGAAGGGGACCCCTCAAGGGTCTTGGCCCTTTGGCTGGGCCCAGGCGCCCTCTCTTCTATGACATTAGGACCGATGGGTGAATAGGGTGCCACCCCTTCCGTATCATGCTCGAAGATGCCTGGAAAGGTGCAAGCATATAATGATGATTAGACACATGTGAATGGATTGAGAGCTAATAATTCAAAGGACTTGGATTACCTGAGGATGTAAGACCTTCATTTCCCAATGAAGTAGAGGCGACTCTACCTGCCCTAGGAAGACAAGGAACGATCTCCTCTACACCTGGGTCACCTTCAGATGCGCATATATCCTAGGGCTGTCAATGGGCTGGGCCCGGGCCGGGCTTAGGTCGGCCCGGGCCGGGCCCGAGTTATGTCGGGTCGGGCCAGGTCCGATATTATTAAAAAATTGTTAAGTCCGACTAAGGCCCGGTCCGACAACTTAAATAAGAAATAAAAATTAAGGAAAACTAATACATTTAATAATATAAAACTTATAATCTTACTAAATTAACTAAAGTTTTGATATTAATTACATAAGTTGTATGAAAATAGAGTTTTAAATTTTCTAATTAAGTAAAATAATATAAATTTAACTAAGTAATTTTTAAAATTTGAAGGAAGAAAAAAAAAGAGAACGGGCCGGGCCGGCTCGCGGGCCGAACTTAAAGCCCGAGCCCGGCCCGTGGGCCTAGTCGGGTCGGGCTTTTAGGCCCGGCTAAGAGTCCACGGGCCGAAAAAGGCCTTGCGGCCCAGCCCAAAATCGGGCTAGGCCCGCGGGCCTGTCGGGCCGGCCCGGCCCATTGACAACCCTAAATATTATATCCCCAATGTCCTCTGGAGGATGAAATGATAAAATTTGGCCCATCGTGCCTAAGTGACCATGAATAAACAAAGGGAAATGAAATGTAAAAACTTTGTAAGCCAATGTCGTCATCCCCATCGGAAAGTGGAATTGTAGATCCCGAGGCAGAGAGGTTGCCACATGATTTTCGGATTCCCCCTCTGCTGGGGTCAAGGCTGGATTCTCTTTTAAAAGACTACCACCCTCGCCCTCAATTCCTAAAGCCTCATCAACCTCGACGCCAACCCCTGAAGCACCAACATCTGGCTCCATTGGTGGAGTATCTCCACCAGTCTCTTCCAAAGTACCCAGGGGATTTGGGACAAGAGGACTACCTGTTGCATAAGACAAGAAGCCAACAGAATTTATATAATTATCCGGGCAAGGCAGAATAGCTGAAGGCTCGGGACCGGATGCACTCACCGATAGCGTGAGAAGTCTGAACTACCACCAAGGTCTGAGAGGTTGTTGGGCATCCAACTTCATATATCTGAGCCTCAGACACTGGAGCTTCATCCCTGCAAATTTCAGCAAGGAGCGCTTTGGAATACTAGGCTGCCATTCCCCCATCGGCAGGGAGGCTCGCAGAAAACTCTGGTAAATCTGCATTCAGCCCAGAATCTAGAAGTGCAGAAATTCCCTCACAGAAACTACCATGTTTGTAGCTAAGTAACCTGAAGGTGAGGAGTGTCAAGGAAGTTTCTCAAATTAACAAAAGAAGTAAAGGGAGAAAAATTATGTGGAAGTTTACTCGAGGAAGTTGGATCGGTGCTTGGTCCCGACTCCTGTCAAGAAAATATGGTTGCACATCCTTCCTCAAAAGTTTCCTCTGAAAAGGAAAAGAAAGGAAGACACATCTTCCGAAGCTACTAAAAAGAAAGTCTACATGACCATGTGCATTAAAAGCAATCATACCCAAGGGTGCATTGTCATTAAGCCCTCCATGAGAAAAAGGCGGTGAGGCACCCGACACTGGGTTATAATCATCGTCTTGTAATTCCCCTTCTTCTACCGTATCCTCTAGTCCTGGTGAAAGGGATTTATCCCTGGCAGGAAGACTGCCCATCTCTTCGACAACCGAAGGGTCTGAGAGTCAAGAAAAATACCAAAGAGATTTAGTAGGATGTTCCAGAGGCCATACAAGCATGTGTAAAAATTACCTGGCTGCTCCTATGAGGCTTTCCCTCCAGTGCGGGGATGGCGAGCTCGGCCACTGGGACCCTCATCCTCACTAGGCCGTGTTCGTTTCTGGGAAGTAGAGACTTTCTTTCCCCTGCTCGGCACACTTTTGTAGCAATAAAGCTCACTAAAAAAAACAACACAGGAAGCTGATAAAGTTGAGAGTTAGCCAAGGCAAAGTAAGTACAAGGACAGTTAAAAGGAAGATTGAACTGCATATCATCCGGAGCTGGCGAAAAGGTGGGCCGCAACACCACGTGCTCTGGCTGGAGGTCGACAACTCTCCTAGCCTTGGCCACACCATCCCAAAGGTCCCGCAGTGTGGTGCTATTCTCAACAAGGGTTGCATATTCAAACGGCCCAATGCGGATGATAGAACGAATTAAATGCCTCTCCTACTTCGGCCATAAGTCATTTGTAAAACCTTCAGGATGAAGGGTAGTTTTTATAGAAGTAGTCTGAGGATAACCACAATCTGATAGAAAATGTGCCCACCATGAATATACCCTCTGATCTGTTGGGGCATGGCTCTACTTGAGAAGGTGTCAGCTGGGCACCGTAATGGCTTGATTGCCCCTGCATACGGCCGCCAGTCTGTGGTGATTGCCCCATTCTCGGCCTCCCACTGCGAACGAAAATATCTAACTGCCCTGGCAATTCTTGGGAATTGTGCATAAAGAAATGAATTGTCAATAATAAGGGGTGGCAAATCAGTCCTTCCCAATCGGGCTTCCTCAGCTTCTCTTAATTTTTGTGGAGGTTGTCTGAAAACATTACTGTGCTTGAACCACCATCGGGTATAGTATATGTCAATTTGGCCAACCCGCCTCCTCTCTGGCAAAGTACACCTCTGCTCTGATCCGCCCCTTGAAAAGTAATCCCACCAACTGCCTGCAACTAGGTGGGTGTCATGACTGCTGCAAAGTCTGTAACCTATAGCAAAGTCTGCATTAGGGAGAACTGACTGGTCATGGCCGAAATTCCATGAAAAGCGGTGAGGATAATATGGCTCAAGGACTGTCGTGCTGCCCTTCCTGAATACAAGAATGCTAGGCTTGATACAACATACCTAGCCCTCATAGAAAGCAGAGCTGGTAGCCTGATGATGAGGAAGGCCATAAGATAACTCATTTTGGCCTTTAACAAGAAACGACCGCAAGTCATAGGAGATGTGGGCAAAGTGTAGGCCTTCCTTTCCTTGAATAGGGACATATGAGAGCATTCTCCGCGCTCCTAATAAATGCCTGTGTGGGCTCTGATCATGGCGGTTCCAGAATAGGAAAATCAACGGTGCCGTCGGATTTTCAACTGGTACATTCTGACATAATGATGGCAGTAAAAGCCCGGCACATGCACTCCAAGGATGGCAAACTCAGTTTCGGACTCGGTTTCGGTCGGGTCGAGTCCGAAACCGATGCGACTCGGTATCGGTTTCGGTTTCAGCCGAAACCCAGATAAAAGGTTAAAAAAAATCAAATTAATTCTAAAAAATCTGAAAAAAAATCATAAAAATATAAATAATCACTTAAAATCACAAAAATCATTACACATGCATTTGCCTGTATAAGTTAGTGCAATAACCTTGAAGTAGACAACTATAAAAATTGAACTTCAAACATTGAACATGTGAAAGTTAAAGTAATATTCCATTGTACATTAATACAAGCAGTACAATAAACCAAATTAGACAAAATAAATGTTACAAAAATTCATTGATTCTTACCTAATATGGATAATTATTACTAGAAGAACCTTCTCCCTCATCGTCTGGCCCTTGATGTTGATACCCATAACCAGGTTGCATGTATGGTCTATATTCACTATAACCAAACAATGAGGTAGCCAAGTCCTGCATCCCTCTTTGGATCCCTCTTGGAGTGTTTGGTTGGCTTGAGCCGAATCCAGTATCAGCATAAGAATCTTGAGGAAGAGAAGAGGAACTGGCCGGATGGAAGTTGAATGATGGTTCATAACCCCACGACCCATAAATCGCTGCCTCCTGTTGGCCACCTCCATAACCTGATGGATGCCCATATTGACTCTGTGACTCATGTCCTCCCTCACCCTGACTGTATCCTCTGCCTGTGTCTGCGTGGAAAGAGGAAGGACCACCAGCATCCCCACCGCCAGTAGTAGCACCTGTAGCACCTGGGACATACGAAAATATAGAATTTATTTCCTACCAAAATCTTTTCTGATTCGAACTGATAATAAGAATTTAAGTTACTTTCAAAAACTGAAAATCAAAGGATCACGAAACCTGCAGTCTCCAGTCGCCTTTTGGCCTTTGGGGATGCTTTTTCCTGTGCCGGTGTGCTTTCTTCTTGCACCCTTGACATGAATCCTGTTCCCCTTGGCGTGTGCCTCAAATAAATCTGCTTCAACTGCTTAATTGCCGGGTCCTCTCGAGCAGCAACATTTGTTCTCTCAGTTTGCCCATGCACTGATGTACTTCTTCTCAAGGATGTAGGTGCCTTGCCCATTCTAGGAGTGACTGGCCTGCTATTTGAGTCGGAGTGTTTAGCTGGCTGAAAATCATGCTGCTCCTCAGTGTCCTCAACAACCCTAGACATGTGCACATGAGTATCTCTGGCCCTCTTTGATTTTCTTCTGAATTCGGGATCTCTTGGCTCATCTTCATCTAGTATGCCCTCTGCCCATCTTCTATCATCATCATCAAAAACAGGCTCATCAACCTGCCCTCGTGTCTCCACCCAAGACTGCAACGGATTCTTATCATCAAATAAGGCATCCACATCAATTTCTGCGGCGGCATCCTCGGCGACGCGTTTGTCTCGCAACTGTTGTCTCAACCTCATATTCTTTATTCTCAACCTCATATTGTAGTGGCAGTACACTAATTTCTCTAACCGTTCAGCCTTTAGCCGATTGCGAACCTTCGAGTGTATAAGGCTGAACGTGCTCCAATTTCTTTCACATTGGCTTGCCGATGTTGTTTGACTGAGCACCCTAACTGCAATGAAAGCCAATGCATTGCTGCCTACATCTCGGTTGTTCACCATTATCCACCAGTCAGCTGTTCCACCAACTATAAATAAATGCATTTTAGTTGTAGAAATATATATTCATCATATTAAGAAATCCAAAAAATAAAATATACCTGGGCTCACTCTTCCCACAGCGTATTGCAATTGGGAGTCAGCATATGTCCCAGTCCTCATTCTGTAATGGTTCATCTACAAACATAAAGTAATACATTAACATAACTACTTAAATAAATTCTATACTTGTTATTGAAAGTATCAAATAAAGGCGAACCTCTACTTCGGCCTCTAGTCTCTTTTCTGGATTCCTCGATAAACGACCAATGACTTTTAAAGTCCCTTGAAGCACCTCATCATCAACATGTGCATCGGCACCGTACATAAATCGAGGGTTGAGGAAATAACATGCATTTGTGTATAATTAACTAAATGAAATTTATAAAATAACATAAAGGCATTACCCCAATTTCAGTACAATTAATCACTCACCAGCTGCATGCAAGTCGTGGTGTAATGTGTTGTCCCATCTCTGGTCAATAATTTTCCACCATTTTGCATAATGTCTGGGAAGGGAATGCTGCAACTCCAATTTGGCACGCTCCATGGCCTCGTACAGATAGCCCATATCATTCTTCTCATCGCCATCCACCATTCTTAGGACCTTCACGAGGGGTGTGACTACTTTCAAGTACCGTGACACCCTGTCCCAGAATTTGTTGTCGTCCACGACGTGGCAGACATCCAGATAATCCATCTGTGCATCAACTGTGCCCTTGTCGATGTAGTCCCGTAGGGCATTGTGGTACATGAAAGCTTTCAGCTCATTCTTGTACCTGTGCAGATAAATGAAATTTGAAGCTGCATCAACTGTTACATATCAGTAAGGATAAAGTATCAAGAATTGAGATCAATCTTATACCTGTGCAAAGACTCCAAAGAAATAAAATTGGAAGCAAATCTGGTTGGGCCTGCACGGATGATATCTCGCCCTCCACTGGCATGCGCCCTGAACATATTTAGTATCCTAGGATGGCCATAGATATACTGTGTGACTTTTTGTGCCTTGTCAATTGTCTTCTTCACATGCTTTTCCTTCCCTATGTCTTCAAGCATCAGATCCAGACAATGTGCTGCACATGGGAGCCAATATAAATGACTGCGCTTCTGCATCAATTTCTTCCCTGCAGCCTTGTAACTGGCTTCATTATCAGTCACCACCTGCACAACATTCTCCTCTCTAATTTGTTCTACCATGCCATCCATCAAATGAAACAAATAATTTGCATTCTTTTCATAATCTGATGCATCAACTGATTTCACAAACACTGTACCTTCGATGCAATAGACCAAAAAGTTTATCATGGACTTTTTCGTGGTACCAGTCCAACCATCACACATGATGGTGCATCCTCTCTCCACCCATATATGTTTGAAGCTTTCAACCCAATCATGGAGCTCCTCAACCTCTCCCTCAAGGCCACGCCCGTATATGTCTCGATGTGAGGGGACCTTCAAGTCAGGGCCAGCATCTGCTATGGCATCTATCATAGGTTGGAAATATTCACTTGAAGCTGCATGTGCAGGGACACCTGCATGAAAAAACTATTTGCAGATAGATTTAAATGCATGCCCTGCAACTTCTGCTGATTTTTTGACCCTCTCAATGCTTGCTTGATTTTAGGTTGTGTAGCTTGGGGCCTTCTGTGCAGATAACTGTCCATGGGACCTGTTCCCTGCGTATGTGGGGCAGCACCAACGTCAGGACGTCGTGCAGCTGTACTCTCATAGGTCCCTGAATCCATGGCTCCCTTTCCTTTCCTTCGAGCGGCTTGTTCACGCTCCCTTGCTTCAGTCAGCTCTGGATCAGAATCCTCAGTGCCTTCCTCATCATCATCCCTCCTAACCCTTCTGCCAGAAATCTCCTCAGCAATTTCAGCCTCATCCTCAGCCCTTTGTTGCACCCTCTCCTTTTTCCCCAGAAGGCACTGGCGCATCTCTTCTCGCACCTCTCGGGGACAGTTGTCACATTGTCTCACCTCTCCTCTTACCCCTGCCAAATGTTGCTTTCCTCTGGTAATTCCGCCATACATCTCCTTACCACAGTAATTGCATTTCACCTTTCTTCTCTTAGCATCAATTAAGGACATGTGGGCTCACCCCGGATCCTCCTACCCTTGTTGCTCCTGTGTTTGCTGACGTCTAGGCATGATGCTGCATTAAGACAGTCAAAGAAAAATAGTATAGTTGTAAGTACATTGGAAAAATTACGGCTTAATTATCAATCACCCTTGGAAAAAAATAATTACCCGCATGCTCCCACCCCAAAATGTTCAATGAAGCTTAATGTAATTTCAATTGAGCCTAAGCAAATCAAAATAGACAAAAGTCCCAATTTCTATGACCTAATTAGGGCTTAATTAGCAATTAACCCTTAATCACCCCTGGGAAAAAATAATTATTCGCATGATCCCACCCCAAAATCCTCAATGAAGCTCAATTTAACTTCAATTGAGCCTAAGCAAATCAAAATAGACAAAAGCCCCAATTTCTATGACCTAATTAGGGCTTAATTAGCAATTAACCTTTAATCACCTTTGGGAAAAAATAATTACCCGCATGATCCCACCCCAAAATTTTCAATGAAGCTTAATTTAACTTCAATTGAGCCTAAGCAAATCAAAATAGACAAAAGCCCCAATTTCTATGACCTAATTAGGGCTTAATTAACAATTAACCCCTAATCACCATTGGGAAAAATTAATTACCCGCGTGATCCCACCCCAAAATCCTCAATGAAGCTTAATTTAAGTTCAACTGAGCTTAAGCAAATCAAAATAGACAAAAGCCCCAATTTTTATAAACTGATTAGGGTTTAATTAGCAATTAACCCTTAAGCCCTTAATCACCCTTGGAAGAAACTTAATAAGCAAGGTTTGCTTACCCCAAATTTTTAACCCAACCAAAATAACACAACAAAACAATCAAACCCTAAATTAACCCAATGAAATTAACCTCAAACAAAACAATCAAACCCTTGATGTTGTGTTGGCCCCCGGTGTGCGCAGCAAGGCTCCCTCTCGGCCTCTTCCTGTCCACCTCCAGCAGGCGTAGCAACACGCTCGCAGTCGCAGCAGCCGCGGCCCTTGGTTGCTCGACAGCCGCAGCATGCAGCACAGCTGCACAGCAGCACGGCAGCAGCAGCAGCACCACAGCAGCGGCAGGGAGACAGCAGCCAGCACCAACAGGGGGGAGGGTTTCGGCCGAAACCGTGGCTAGGTAGTGGGGTTTCGGGGGGGGGGGGGGGAGACAGCAAAGCATAAAGGGGTTCACGTGTTTCGGCCGAAACCGAATGGTTTCGGGCAAAACCAGTATCGGTTTCGCCCGAAACCGATACCTCTTTTAAGTTTTGGATTGCTACAGTAATAAGGGCCCTTTTCGTATCGGTTATGGCCGAAATCGATATGTTTCGGCCGAAACGTATCGGTTTCAGCCGAAACTGCCAACATTGCACTCAAGAAGTGGGTAGCCATATATACACTCCTATCCCTAGAAGAGCTGTGTGCTGTCAAGTTTCTCATGCCATGATAAATGTTTGCCAATGCTGCAGGAGCAATTGCCAGTCTGTGTCAGTAGGTTTCTCTTGTGGGGTCGACCTGATAGTCTCACCCTCTTCATCTGACGGGTCGAATAAGAAGGTATCAGCCGGTCGGGCGGATCAACCATATTTCTTTATATGGCCGGTTTAATGAGCTCATCTTCCTCATCTGATGGGTCAAAGAGGAAGGTATTAGCCCGAATTTGAACTTCCGGAGGCTTAGCCGGCTCCTCTCCTCGGAAGACAATGACTTTTTGAGGGCATGTCAGATTAAGACTTTCCCCATTAGAGGATGTCGGATGTCTCCCTCGTCCACGACCACGACCACGACCTCTACTGCGACCGTAATTCCGGAGTTCCGCATTATGGCGTCGGTACGTCGCCATTGTGATCCTATCCCCAGTTGCGGGAACGATGACACCATCTCCGCTTGGTGTTTACAGACTTTCGGGCGGAGGTATGGACACCATATTACAAGAGAAGTTTTTAAGCATTTCTTTCAACTTCTTTGTGGTGAGTTCTTCATCTTTGTAAAAGATAGACAGTTCCTCCCGAATGGAAAGTTTTTCGCCTCCTTGTGCCCGCCGGTACATTTGTCGGAGCCAATTCTTGAGACGGGTCTTCTGCTCCAACTCTTCCAATGGAATGTACTTGTCAATGTGGACGACCCTGGTTGGGAGAGGAGACATACTCCTCCAACTCATCAATTAACCTTTGTAGCTTTTGCAAGGGAGTTGGCTCTTTGTGTGCTTCCATGGCTGTCGCCTGCTCTGCCTGTTTCTTCAATCTTCTTTTTAAATTCTTCTTTTCATTCTTCTCTTGCTTCTTGACTCGTGCCAAGTCCATTTGAGACGGGCCCCCCGTCTTTGTAGGTGACTGGACAATGCCCCCAGCACTAAGGGTTGTTGAGACGAGCCTTTCTCTTAGGGGGTTTAGAGTGGATGTTCTTCCTTGGAGTAACGTCGACCCAGTCAGCCTCACCTTTAGGAATTTGAAATGTAACGTTAATTCCCTACTCAACTATCTCAGGTGGCAATTCTTGAAATTCAGGCATAAAAGACCAAAGCCTTGAGATATTGCTGCGACTTCGAGCTTCTTGCCTACTTGCTGCTGCTGGGTTGGCCCGAGGTTCGACTTGGGGAGCCCTATTTTGACTTTTTCGTTGTGCTTTTGCCCGGGGGCTGATGTAGAATTTCCTTGGTGGTCTTTTCTCAAGCGAAGATTTAATTATAATTTTCCCTCTTATGAGAGTTCGATTACAATTTTCCCTTTGGTAAAAGGGTTATTTGCAATTTCTTGTGCGACTAAGGTGCCACGTATGGCCCTTTTAATTTTCCTGAATTTTCCACATTTTATAAGATTTTTGCGAGTATGTATGCAATTTTGAGAAAATCTGGGATAAAAATGTAATTTCTAGGACTTTGCTTTGAGAGGATACATTTCCACGAGTCGGGGAAAGTTTTCTCTTGGGCAAAAATATCTTTATTAAAATTTTATATTTTTCTGATATTTACTTGAAATAGCTGGACTTTTACACAATTCCGAAAAAGTCAGGGTAAAAACACAAATCCCGAATCATATGGGGCCTTTGCATAATTTTTCTCGCATGCAAGAAGTTGATGCATTTCCAACATGTATTGAATTTTATGACTTTACACAATGTATTTCAATAATATGACAATACAATACTTTCTTGTACTCCCGTGGGGGTATTTTTGTCGAAACATACCCTAGAAGGGTCTTTTTGTGAATTGTAGAGGCGTAAATCCGACAAGATTGGGCTGTGAAGAAGAGGGTGCAGCCTTCTTCTTTTCTTTGGACTTGGGCCTACTGTAAGCTTTCCAAGTCTTCTCCTTTTCTCTCTTTTCTTTCTCCTCGTTCTTCTCCGAGTTCTCCTTTTTTGTGCTTGGAGGCTCCTCCTTTTTATAGGCATAAGAAGGAGCGGCGGAGGGGGTGTCAACCTGATTGGAAGCACCCTCCGGTGGAAGTGCAAGGGACAAGGTGACTTTCCCCCTCTCCCTTCTCTGTTTTTTTCTACTGCAGCTCCCCCCTCTTTTTGCGTGCAGATAGAAGAAATTGGAGGGGATTCCCTCCAGTCAAACAACCACCGGAGGGGGCCCCCCTCTGGTACATGGTTACCGGAGGGGGTATCGGAGGGGGTCCCCCTCTGGTACATGGAACACCGGAGGGGGAACGGGTTCCCCCTCCGGTTTGACGCGCGCGCGCCTGGGCAGGGGGGGGGAGGCTTCGGTGAGTAGGCCACCGGAGGGGGTTCTCCCTCCGGTCCAATGGTACCGGAGAGTGGTCCCCTCCGGTGCACAGGCCACCGGAGCAGGCCCCCCTCTGGTCTACCTACTGGAGGGGCTTCCTCTGGTGGGTCATCCACTAGGGGGGTCCGCTCCGGGTATCCCACTGCGCGGACTGGACCCCCGGTGGCTATAAAAGGCCAGTCCACTTGGTGAAAAAGATTTTTTTACTATTGGTAGGGAAGACTTCAGCAAGTGTAAGGCCTACCTTCGTGGCTTTGGCACTTTTTTTGTTTGTCCAGGAGTTAGAGAATATTCCCGTTCACCGTCGGGACAACCTGGAAGATAAAAAATATTTCTTTGTGGTGGATTCCCTGTGCGGGTGAGCAGATTTATACCACCTTTTGACGAAGTTTCTGTGCATAGAAGTAGATGTAAAATTGTAAATAGTTCCTATTTTAACGGGACCCTTATGATTGTCATGACGGCGACGAGCTCGTTGTTTCAAGGTCATTCATGATAAAACCCATTTTTTTCTTTCTTTCTTTTTGAAAAATTTCTAAAAATATCAGAAATTAGTAATAACTTTTTGGGGTCCAATAACAATCTACCTAGCTACTTCCTCTCTATCTACCATATTCCCAAGGCGGTGGCTAAGAAGATTGAATCTATTCATGCAAGATTCTTTTGGCATGACAATTTTCAGAGATGTAGAGTTGACATGACATATCCTAGGGAAGAGTTGCCAGAAGGAAGGACTTGGGAGGGTTGAGCATTAAAAATATCAGACTTCAACTTGGCCCTCCTTAGTAAGTGATTGTGGAATCTCGGGGCAGGAGAGGATGGTCTGTGGACACAAAGTCATCGGGCAGCGATACTATGCTAGAATGAGGGTGTGGGGTTTGGCATTAGCATCTCAGCACAACATATCACCTATCTGGCGAGGAATCTTGTCATGTAGGGTTATTCAATCCTCTAGTGTTCGGGTACAGATGAGAAAAGACAATAATAAGTGTCTCTTCTGAAAGGATAGATGGTGTGGAGACTTTACATTGGAGACTTCCTTGCAGAGGCTTTTTGCAGTAGCATCTATGGCTTCAGTCTCTCAGAGATTTGACCTTCAGTCGCTAGGAGGTATTTGGACACCGACTTGTAGGACACAGTTTTAGGATGTATCTTAGGCCAGAGGAGATGGAGTAGTTTGAGGAGCTCCTTCACTTCCTTCTTGATTTTGCATCACAGACAGACAAAGAGGACGAGTGGTGGTGGAGGTGGGTTAAGGAAGGTACCTTTTCAGTTAGGTTAGCCTACTCCTTCATCTCTGATGAGGGGGTGCACCACAGTCTTGCTTCACAGACTTAGTCTCCACGTAACCCGCTGAAGGTGAAGGTCCTAATTTGGGTGGTCTTCCATGAGTGGCTGCCGACTATGGATGGACTTGCTTCTTTCCTACAAGATCTACCCATCACTTACTGCTTGTGTGGAGAGGAGGAGTAGACCTTGGACCACTTGTTTGTAGGCTACTCCTACACTCAAGGCGTCTGGGTTGAGCTTGCTAGACAGACACATGCTGCTATCAGCCTACCTGGTAGTGTATATACTTTGATTAAGAATTGGGGCAGAAGAAGGAACCTTAAAGGAGATCGTCTCACGTGGTGGATCATTCTCCATGCTACATTGTGGGCTATTTGGGGAGAAAGGAACAACAAGACGTTCAGAGGAGAAGCCAAAGCTGTGGAGGGATTGGCCAATTTTATATGTGAGAGGGTGTGTGATTGGGGGAGGCTCATTTGTAATATGAATTCTTACAACTCATTCCTTTTTGTTTTGTTAGGAGGGTAGTGTGGGTGTTGCACCCGTAATTTTCTCGAAATACTTCGAAAATTTCATTCCGAAACAACCGACGGAAAAGATACGGTGTAGCGCCGATGTCGTTGGACCGCGGAGTACCTCCGTGATTTAGGGTATATTGACCCGATCAGATTATCACAAGTGGCATCGCGGCAATGGAAGTTAAGAGGAAGACATGCATGCACGCCTGTCAAAGCGGCCGAGCAAGTGTATCACACGGCACGGACGAGCGCGAAGATTCCTCCCCACGCAGCGCCACCACGGCTTCTTCTCAACTCAGGTTGACAGAAACGGAGCAAAACGGCACGAAGAGGGGCCAAAACGCATGCCCGAGGGTCAAACGACCCCTCCCGGACGTGAGAGGGGGCCGCGGCCACCCCGCCGGGGTCGGCGGGGGTCGCGCGACCCCGCCAGCCACCTGGCGGGGTCGCGCGACCCCGCTGGCATCCCAGAGGGGTCGCGCGACCCCCCCCCTCTCTCTCTCCGGTGTTCAAAAAAAAAGGAGGGATTTTGGCCCCCTCAGAGGGGTCATTTGGCCCTTTTTGGTGACCAGAGGGGTCAAAATGGCTTTTTGTCACCCCACCTTGATAGAATCGGGGTAAATTTGTTCGTTTGACCCCTCTGGGCCCTCCCGCCTTCTATAAATAGACCCTAAGGGTCCAAGGGGACAAGGACAGAGAGAGAGGACAACAATCTACAACCTACGAAGCCACCAAGCATCCGGAGGAGTTTGTTTTGTTTGTCTTGACCTGTGAGGGGTAAGTCCTCGGGTCTTGTACAAATGCCCCTACGGGGTATTTTTGTAATTACGCCCCTCAGTGGGCCATGTTGGCAATTATGCCCCTCAGCGGGCCGTGTTTTGTAAGTCTTTACGTCCTGGGACGACTAAGTTATGTGGTTCTGTCCCTATAATGACGGAATTACAAAAAATGTCCTCGGGACCGTAAGAGACAAAAGTCCTGTAATTTGCAGTTATACCCTGCAATCTTTTGTAATTCGGGTTAGGCCCCTACTTCCCGCGTTGGTGCGGATCTTTGTACAGTCGACAATTTGCCGACAATCCTTGTATCCATTTGGGCCATAAATGCAATCTATGACTCCATATGTCTTCTTTATGCATTGACTGGGGAAGATTACAAGAAAACCCCCGACTTGCCAAAATTGCACATATACCCCTTCTTCGGCCAAATTGATAGATGTGTGCCTTCTATGAAGCCTCTTGTCACTCCTTTGGTCCGGAAGTGTTGTCAGCTCAATCTGACACCTGGGTGCCACCTCAAACCTAGGTCTGCATAGGGTGTGGTAAAATTACCGAACTACCCTTTTGACCCAAAAATGACCTCAGAGTCCTTAAAACCCTCCAGAAACGGCTCCCATGCCTTAGGGGAGTCAGGAACCCGATCCTACTTCCGTTCCAGTCCAGAAATTCCATAAATACCCCTGGCCTGGGAAAATTACCAAAATACCCCTGGGGTGGTAAAATTACCAAAATACCCTCGGGGTCCAGAAAACTTCTCTCTACTTCAAAAACGCCTACGACTTCCGCATATTTGCGTCTCTATTCCTAAATCTCAGGGTTTTGTTCAGACTTAGTCCTAACTCTATTAATATATTAGTGGTAAATGAGTGGTTATGGAGAGTCTCTCGAATGAGCCTGCCCTTCACATCAGAACCCATGTAGAAGCCTTTTGGGATCTATTTGACAGTTAAATAAAGGTGTTCGGACGTTAGACCGATGTAAATCAACACTGACTCCGGTCAGTGGGGAAAGGTCCAGCACTCGAACCCAAATCGTCTGATATTATGCGCACCCACGGAATCACCCTCTACTCAGATGGGGGGGATGTTTCTTTTCAAAAAGAACGAAAATATACCTTTTATCTATACGATAAAAGTTGACCTAGATTTTTTCCGTGTCTCACAGTGGGTCACACCATCTTGGTGTAGGCTGTTTTTTAATGTATAGGGATTTTTTTGGGAACACTTTGACTACACTTACACATCCCTCTTTTACTTTTAATACGATAACTTGTACATCCCTCTTTTATTTTTAATGCAATACTGGTAGCACCTACTTTCAAAAAAAACTTTTGAGAGGTTTATTCCCATATCGGAGATCCATGGGCACCTTCCCTCTACATATATGGAGGATTAACACAACTTAAAACCTAGATATTGGGTTTGAGTTAGGGCCTTGTACCTGATATCAAAGTTGGGTTTACCCATTGGATCTTCCATCTGGACATACTCTGGCCTACCAATTCAATTGTGCCTTTCATACTATAGCCATTGTGGTTTAGTGCTAGGGAGGGTGTTGAGGTTTAGTCTCATATTGATCCATGGGCACTTTCTCACTACATATGTGGAGGATACTTTTTAACTCAAAGGTTAGGTTTTGGGTTTGAGTTCGGGCCTTTAATAATAACATTCAAGGAGTGTTGGGAAGGAGCGATGGAGCGAGACAGTGCTTTGGAGGTTGCCTATAATGCAAATCGAGTACCCCTTGGGGTTACGACTCGCTGGAGCCCACGAGGGGTTCTCTGGGGACTTGGAGATCATAAGCGCTACCTGAGAGCTCACCATCGTGGCAGGGGGCATGTGCAACGATTCTGTAGAGTCTTGATAGAGGGGGGGCAGGCAATCTTACACAACTGTCGTCTGGGAAGACCCGATCCGACATCATGAGGAGAAGAGGGGTAGGGGATGTTTGGAATTATTGGAGGAACTGGTGCAGAGGAGGTTCAAGTAGCTCCGATGGTGCTTATGGGTTGCTCCAGTGGAAGGGGGTGTGATGCGGCGAGGGTGAAGTCCATCCTGGACCAAGAGCGTTCAGGGGGAGCAGACTAGGTAGTCTCCCAGGCGTGTCAGCTACACATGTTAGTTCTCCTGCACGGGCCGACTACACCATCATTCAAGAAATTGGCAGTCGGAGGTGGAGCAACAGACGTCTATAATGGCGGAGATGTGATGGCGTCCAACGGGATCGGCATAGGTGCTGGCCGACGGCTCACCGATGGCTCTAAGGATTTTGTCAGCTCTGTCATGTGAGATGACTACATCCTCTCGGCCTCCCAATCGGGAAATAGACCTGGTGCTCATCTGGCGGTCGCAACTTGCACAACCTCTCTGGCCTCCATCCTAGAAGTCACGGAGGGGGGACCCACGGATCCATCTCCTTCGGTCTTGGGAGACCTTACGACTTTCCTCATAGTACCCCACCAGGAGGGAGCAATCCATCTCTTTGAGGAGTACCAATCTATCGAGATTGAAGAAATGGTCCTAGGAACCTCGACCCTCAGACAGGATGGTAGGTGTTGTGGAGAGATGGACTCAAGAGCAGGTGAGAGAACTGCCTGAGAAGGTCGGAGAAGTTTATTGGTGCAATGGGGATTCTCTCTCTCTAACCTTTTCTAGAGCGAGAAGCTTTGGGAAAAGGATGCTGAAGGCGGGGTGGTCTTCTGGTGCTTACTAGAGGCCTCTCCGGGAGTTTCTCAACCGGAGCGCACCTAGGAACCCCATCGGAAAGAGGCCCCAGGTCAGAGGAAGGGTGTGTTTTCGGTGGGGAGGAAGGGGCCACTTGCAACGCGCATGTCCTTCATCGTCGGCGGTTGTGTCGGGAGGTGCTTTCCTCTGTAGATGCCCTGCAAGTTAGTCAACCCGGTGGGAGGCAGGTGAGGGGTGGCAAGGCGTGTCTGGATGCAGATCCCTTGCTGCTGGAGTTGGTGAAAGGGAGGCTGAGGTGGATAAGGCGGTGCCTGAAGGTGGAAGTGGTGGAAGGAGCTGCCGATGTGGGGAGGGTGAAGTCGTTCCTGGACGGAGGAATGAATGTGTTTGATGGTTGGGAGGTGAGACAAACGGGCAAAAGTAGTTTCCTTGCCATTGTTAGGTGCGAGGAAACACCTGGAGCTTGGGTGAAGCGGCGGAAGGGACCCTATTTAGACTGAAGCCCTGGTCCCTACAGACGGGCTCCTTCCCCGATCTAGGAGGCGGCCAACTTCGGCTTCGTCTCCTTAAGGTGCCGTCCCATATCTTGTGTGACGAGGCGGGTATCAACACATTGGTCAGGAGGTTTGGGAAGTTGGTACCGCTATTCGTTTCATAGAAGGAGGGGCATTGACAGCCTTCAAAGCAGAAGTTTGGGTGTCTGGAGCACAAGTGGTCCCCATAGTGCTTTTGTCGGAGATCACTGGAGTTCTGTTTCCGGTAAGGGTGTCAGTCCATTTGGAGTAGGGGAGGAAAGGGGTGGTGGCGCAAATTCTCGGCCTTAGCTTGCAGGCTTGAGGGTTTATGCAGCTTGGACGAGAGGAGGAAGAAGGCGTTCAGGAGGGGTTACATGGCTGTCTCCGCACCACATTCAAATTTTGAATGGGTGGGCATGGGTGAGACCTTTGGCAGGCCATCGGCTAGGTCGGGGATTGGGCCGTTTGATGGGCCAATGGTCAATGAAGAAGTTATGGGCCAAGATCTTTGGATCGGAGGCCTAGCAGATTGGTTGTGGTCGGACTCGGCTTCCATCAACTTGGATCCGGGTAACTTATCCCGTCGATGCTTTACGGGGAGAGCTACCGGGTCTCGATGTACCGACCCTATTCCTCTTCCCAACCTGATCATGGGTAAGGGTAAGACCCGATCATGGGTAAGGGTAAGACCCACATGTCAGTGGAGGAGCTCGAGGCGGAGTTATAGAGGGTGCTGGCGCGGCGTGCTCTGGTGTGCAGCGGCATCGTTTGGTTGTCAGCAATGCCAAGGCCATACGATGTCGGCAATGTCTTCTTCTTCAGGCGTTGGAGGCAGTCCTCATGTTGGTGTTTCCGGAAGGATGGTGCGGCCCCTGGGGACATTGGTGACGTTGGTAGACGCAACATACAATAGTCAGTAGAGGGGCCTTATGGCTCTTGCCCTGTCACCGTATGTTGATGCTGCCACGGAAGCACTGGTATGCAGTAGTGTTCCGTCAACTGTGGTGGGCCTCCTTCAATGGCCTCATGAGGCCGATCTCTTGGCGGGATTGTCTCCTTCCCCTCTCCTTGAGGTGAGTGGAGAGCAACAGACACCTTAGGTAGGCGATATACTCATACTTGCAGATGTTCGGCCATCTGTCGGACTTGGTGGAGTAGGGGGTTGCTAACCTAGTTTCAGGGACTCTTGGTTATGGGGAAGATTACTTGGAGGAGTTAGAGGAGAGAGGTATACGTGGCAAGGTGGAGGGGAAAGAGTTGATGGAGGCGGTAGAGAGGATGACAGAGGATCACTTGAGAAACTTGGCGAATAAGCTGGGGGCCTCTTATAAGGGGGTGGACAAGGGTATTAGGGGAGCTTTCATCCTGATCCAAAAGAGATGGTTAGCAGCTTTGGCAAGGGCAGCGAAGAAAGAAAAATCCCAAAAGTGGGTTGTGAGGTGTAGTAAGGAGAGTGAGGTGGTGAGAGAGGAAGTGGAGGGTGGAGAGGGTCACACATCCCAATCTTCATGAGGATCATTTCATGGAACGTGAGGGGTTGGGGGGGGAAGAGGAGGTCCAAGGCTGACATTCTGTGTATGCAGGGGATGAAGTGTGAAGGGGATGGAGAGGGGATGATGAGGTAGATTGGTGGTGGTAGACTCTTGAAAGGGTGGCTTCCCTGATAGTGGAAAGGGCAGGGCAGGAGGCATCGTAGTACTGTAGAATCCTGTTGAGATGGAGGAGGATAGGCAGGTGGGTCGTTGGGCCATCTCTCCTCACTTCTACTACTTGAGGGACAACTTCTCATGGGATTTCTCAGGGATCTATGGCCCCCAAACCAGGGAGGGAAAGAGAGCTCTGTGGCAGGAGCTGCTTGTGTTCCATCTTTCCTCGGGTTGGCCCTGGTGTGTGGGTGGCGACTTCAATGTGGTGACTGCAGCTTCAGAGAGGACGGGAGTCTACCTCTACTCAGGGGAGACAGAGGACTTTTGTGACTTCATTCAATAGGCAGCCCTCATAGACATCAGTTTGGTGAATGCTCAGTTCGCCTGGTCTAACTTGAGGGAGACTTTGACTTGCTCCGGACTAGACAGATTCCTGGTGTCCGTGGAATGGGAGGACCACTTTCCCTATGTGCAGGCTTCTTGTTTGGCTAGACTGACCTTGGATCACAAGCCAATCCTCTTGAGGACCAGCCGTGGTCACAAGAGGAGACGGTTGTTCACGTTCGAGAGATATTGGCTCAGGGAGATAGATTTCATAGGCATAGTCAGGAGGGCGTGGGGTGTTCATAGACCCCATGGCTCTCTCATGGCTAATCTGATTGGTAAGTTACATCATCTGACCCAGGTGCTTAGAAGATGGGGTGTTGACATGAGCTTTCTAGGCAAAATGGTGAAGGAGAGGATCCTTCATTAGCTAGAGGCTCTGGATTGTTTGGAGGAGGCAAGTTTGATGGATGTTGCTGACAGGTTGAATAGAGAGTCTCTTAAGAGCAGAGAATGATAAGATCCTCGTCAGGGAGGAAATTTGTTGGAAGTAGAGATCTAGGGAGAATTGGTTGAAGGAATGTGATAGAAGCACAACTTACTTCTAGAGGATTGCCTCGGGATGGAGGACAAATCATATTGCCTCCATCAAGGTCGGAGCTCAAACTCTTCACAAGGAAGAAGGCATCAGGAGACACGCCAAGGAGTTCTATGCTAGGCTTTTCACTGGGGAGCAAATGTTCAGATCTGACTTTGCAGATGGCTTACTTCCACACCTTTCTCCTACAGATAGTGAGGCTCTTCTGAGCCCCTTTCTAGAAGAGGAGATTTAGACAATAGACATACAATTTTCTCATTTGCAGGCAACAAAGCTTTAGGGCCAGATGGTTTTCCCATGATTTTCTTTCAGCACTATTAAGACATTGTCAAGGAGGACCTGATTGGTGCAATTAGAGAATTCCAGGAGGGTAAAGCTCATTTGAGGGGTTTTAACAAAACTCTCTTGGCCTTGATTCCTAAAAAGAAGGGTGCTCAGGTTTTGACTGATTTTATGCCCATTAGTTTGTTGAATAACACTTATAAAATCATTACGAGGGGGCTGACTAGGAGGCTTGATAGGGTGCTTGGTGGATTGGTCAGTGGGCACTAGGGGACCTTCATCAGGGGAAGGCATATCCAGGAGAATTTCCATGTTGCTCATGAGTGTTTATATGATATGAAGCACCAGAGAAAGAGTGGGGGTGGTTCTCAAATTGGACTTCGAGCAAGGAAGGCAGTATCGGTTTCGGTACCGGTTTCGGCCGGTTCTGAAATCGATACGTACCGGTTTCGGTTTCGGCCGAAACCGGTTGAAACCCTTTAAAAAATTAAAAAAAAATATGATCATGTCTGGTTTCGGCCGAAACCGTCCAGTTTCGGACCGAAACAGGTCAGTTTCGGCCGAAACATTTAACGGTTTCATCCGAAACCATTAAAAAAATATTTTTTTAATAGTTTTGGACCTGCTACAGTATTTAGGTGCAGTTTCGGATCGGTACCGGCCGAAACTGATACGTTTCGGCCGAAACGTATCGGTTTCGGCCGATACTGCCTTCCATGACTTCGAGAAGGCCTATGATACGATCAGTTGGAGCTATCTCCT
Organism: Amorphophallus konjac; assembly: GCA_022559845.1. Lineage (NCBI taxonomy): Eukaryota > Viridiplantae > Streptophyta > Magnoliopsida > Alismatales > Araceae > Amorphophallus > Amorphophallus konjac. The sequence continues at coordinate 174,957 of JAHNEJ010001850.1, read as the reverse complement.
TTAGGTCCTAACGAAGATGGGTTTTTATCAGAGATGCATTAGTTGGATTTGGGAGTGTGTCTGTTCTGCTTCCTTTTCTGTGCTCGTTAATGGGCAGCCTTCTTACTTAGTGGGAGAGGACTTCGGCAGGGAGACCCACTTTCTCCACCTTTGTTTGTACTGGTAGCTTAGATTTCGAGTAGGTTGTGGACGAGCTAAGACGGCAGGTGCTATTCGAGGCTTCCAGGTCAGTTAATTCAGTAGTAGTATCACCCATTTGCAGTATGTTGATGATACTATCCATTTCCTAGTTGATGAGGAGCACCAGTTTTATGATGTCGGGCTGTGTAGGACATTAGTGGGCTGAAGGTGAACTACTGCAAAAGCCATATCGCGATGATCAACATGGAGGGGTCAACACCCAGGTGCGCAACTTTTATCTTGGGATGCTAGATTGGGGATTTTCCTTTTTGTTATCTGGGCCTTTCTTTGTCTTCAGGGGTCTTTCACTATAGGGATTGGCTGGTGGTGATGTAGAGATACGAGCCCCGACTTACTGGGTGGAATGCTAGACTCCTTTCGTATGGAGGGCGATTGGTATTATGCTCATCTGTGCTTGACAATCTACCGATCTATTTCCTTTCTATTTTCAGAGTCCTGAAGACAGTGGCCAAGAAGTTGGAGTCTATTCAGGTTAGATTCTTCTGGTATGGTAGTGGCAACAATAACAGGGGATGGCATCACATCTCTTGGGGCAGAGTATGCAAGAGCATGGAAGCAGGAGGAGTTGGTATCAAGAACATTAGAGATTTCAATTTGGCCTTATTGTGTCAATGGGTATGGAGGCTCGGGGTAGAGGATGGCTGATTGTGGGCACGGTTGATCAGATAGAGGTATTATAGCTCCTCCAGAGTGTAGGATATATCTCCGGCATGGTTGGTCGTGGAATTCTCACGTGGTGAGAGATAGGTATAAATTTCTGACCTGTTCGGAGAAAAGGGAAATTTATAATGGTGCACATGTGAGGCTGCTTAGATAGCCTGTGCATGATTTATTCTGTGAGTTTGATTTAATTAGATAATTTAGGTTCGAGTGCGGGACCTTTCTCCACTAACTCTAGTCAATGTTGATTTATATTGGCATAAAGTTCAAATATCCTTAATTAATTGTCAAAGAAACCCTAGTAGTCTCTTACATAGGTTCTGACACTAAGGGCATACTCACTTGCATCGCTCACAATTAACTCCCATCTACAACAAAGGTGTTGATGAAATTAGGGTCTGATCAAAGACTTTGTTTGGTTAGGCAAAACCATGTGATTTGAGGGTGTATTTGTAATTTACAGGAAGCTGGAGACATATTGAGGCGTCATGACGGTTTCTAGATTCCAAGGGTATTTTGATAATTTCTGAGTTCCAGGGGTATTTTGGTAATTTGCGGTCAGGCCAGGGGATTTGCGCAATTTCTGGGTTGGGCGAATGTTTGTATGCACTTTCTAACTTTCAGGGGCATTGGGGTAATTTCTGGAAGGTTCATAGGTTGTTTGACTATTTTCAGACTCTGAGGGTAGTTTGGTAATTTGGCGGGGACCGAGGGCAAGTTTAAAGCCCTAGATGACACTTAGGTGTAAGTGTGGTTTAACAAGACCCCCAAGTGGAAGGGCAGCATTGGGCTTTAGGAAAAGCACGCACATAAACATCCCTAATGAAAGAGGGGCATATACGCAATTTTCTGATAGCTAGGGTTTATTTGCAATTTTAGAATACATTTAAGAAGATATTTGAATGCATTCATAATTTTTGCATATACAAAGGGTTGTCGGCAAATTGTGGACTATAGAAAGAGCCTCCGCACAAATGCGGGATATAGGGACAGCCACAGTTTGAAAAATTTACAGGGTATAACCGCAATTATAGGATTTTCGGATTTTGTTGCAGTTTTGGGAAGGACATTTCTATAATTCATGATTGGTTCGGAAAATTACATGACTTTGTCGCCCACAATGCAGAGAAAATTACCAACAAAGCCTCTAGGGGGGTAAACGTAAAACCCAAAGTATTTATAGTTCATACCCTTGATGGGCCTTTACAGAAGAACAAAGAACGCCTTGCGCCGGTGTTTTCTATGCTTCGTGTATGGATTGTTCGTCTCTGTGTGTCTGTCATCTATCTTCTCCGTAGCTAATGGGTTTTTATAGAAGGTACCTGGGCCACCTTGACAAAGTGGGGGATCTTTGAACCTCACCTTAACAAGGTGGGTTAATTTTGAACCTCACCTTTATAAGGTGGGTTGATTTTTGAACCCCACCTTGACAAGGTGGGTTTTCTCTCTTTTTTCTTGCTTTTTTCTATTCATTTTTTTAGGGAGAAGGGAAATGGGCCCCACCGGGGTCAAGTGAGAGCCGATGGGTTCTGTTGACCCGGCTGGGCCCCACCGGGGTCAACTATCCCTATGCGGGGGCGTTTGACCCCGAGGGGGCCCTGTTGGGTCAAATGACCCCGCGTGGGTCCATTTGACCCCGGACGGGGGGCCACCGTGGTCAAACGACCCCGTTGGGGTTGCTTTGACCCTGGACGGGGCCCACTGAGGCCAAACGACCTTGCATGGGGTCTGTTCGACCCCGGTGGTCCCCACCGTGGTCAAGCGACCCCGCGCTGGTTCGCTTGACCCCGGGCGAGGACCCGGGTCCCCCACCTTGTCAGACTGGGCTGAAAAAGGAGCGGCCCCCTTTTAAAAGCCTGATTTTTTCACCTTTTTTGCTTGTTTGCTCGCAGTTGGGACACGTGGAGGGGAGAAAGGCTTCTCCTTTGTTTGTTCCTTGGTCTTCTCTGTGCTGTTGATCGAGGGAAGAAGTTTGCTTCCGTTGAGATTGTCTCGTGCACGCATGTCGGACTTTCTGTAGGTGAGTGAACATTGTCCACGTGTGTATCCCCTTGCTGATATGTTGTTTTGTTTTATCCCGAACATCTGACGGGAATTCTCGGGATTCGAAAATTTTTCCTGGATTACAACGATGCTTGGCTTCGTGCCATTTATAGGTCGTTGTGGGTTTGATTTCTCCTCAATCACCTCGATTACATCGAGGAATTTGTGATTGATGAGATTTTTGACCGGCAATCTCAGAATGCGGAGATAACTCCATGGAGCGACAATACTGGCTTTGTGCCGTATTCCGATCGTCGTTGAAGCATAGTGTGATTAACCTCGATTGATTCGAGGAAATTGTCTCGATCAAATTGAGAAAAATAACGGGTGCAACATGCAATTTGGAGAGGCATCCTCCAGTGCACAGACATCATCAGAGCTAGTGTTTGAGTCAGCTTGGGCGATGGAGAGATGTGTTTGTTATGGCATAACAGGTGGTGTGGAGACTTCACATAAGTGGAGGGCTTTCCGAAGCTATTTATTATTGTAGGTGCACTGGGGCCTTCTATAGCTCACTCGTTTGATGTGCAACTAGTTGGGGGCATTTGGGCGTCCACTTTAAGGAGAAATCTTACCCTTGAGGAGATGAATCTTTTAGAAAATCTTGTAACTGTCCTCCTAGATTTCAGACTAGTTGTCGACATGATAGATGGCTGGGTTTGGAGATGGGAGTGGGAGGGAGGTTTCTCAGTCATGTCTGCCTCTCTCTCATTTCTGATGGGGGAATGCGCCACTCCTTAGCACCTCAGGTTTGGGCTCCCAAAAGTCCACTTAAGGTGAAGCTGCTAGTTTGGAGGATCTCCCATGGTCACCTTCCCACTTGTGACAAGGTGGCCATTTTCCTTCAGGAGATATCTACCTTATGCTACTTGTGCGAGGAGGTGGAGGACAATCTGAACCATTTGTTCACAGGCTACCCCTTTGCGATGGATATTTAGAAGAGGATCGGCTAGAGATTTCATCAGCCTCTTAGCCATTTGGGGGGGGGGGGTGTGCGTCAACTCTTCCTCAAGTGGCACAGGATGTGGAACCTTAAGGGTGACAATATCATATGGTGGCTCATCTTCTATGCCACGCTTTGGGTCTTGTAGAGCGAAAGAAACAATTGGATCTTAAAAAAGGAAGCGAGACTGGAAGATAGGATATTTTCTTTTGTTTATGACATAGTGCCTTTTTGGGCTAAACACTCATGTAAAGTGGAGGCACATAACAACTCAATTTTCTTTTTGTTGGGAAATTGATTTGGGGCACATGTTCTTCGTGTGATGGTCTTTTGTATAAGGGTTTTGTGAGCTGATAGTTTATACATGTACATCCCTCTTTTTTTAATATATTTGTGGTACCGTCCACTTTTCAAAAGAAAAAGAAATTGGCTGAGAAGGTTAGTGTGTCCTTCATTGGGACTGAGAAGAATATCAAAGGGTTATATATGAAGGTTCAGAAGAGGTAGTTGCTTACACTGGCTATGGAGGTCAGAGGAGGGAAATTGGCTAAAAAGGGTGAAATGAGGAGTGAAGGGGGTAAAGGGAAGCAGTACACCCAGGAGGGGGTGGGTAGGGAATACAGTTCCTCATCTCAATGAGGATTGTGTTGTGAAATGTGAGGGCAATTGGGGGGAGGGGAAGGGAAGAGTGGTGAAGGAACTTGTTAGAAAATGCAAAATTGACATTTTATGTTTAAAAGAATAGAAATGTGAGGGAGATGGGGAGGCTATCGTATGGGAGAAAGGGGGTATGACACTGTCCAGATTAGTAGCCTCTTTGGCAGAAGGGACTAGGGAGAGCATGAGGTATTACAGTTATGTGGAATGAGTTTGAGGTGGAGGAGATGGAGTTCAAACATATTGGAAGGTTGGCTATTGCCTTCTCCTTCTGCAGTATCATGGATGGGTTCTTGTGGGATTTCACTGGAGTTTTTGGACTGCAGAGTAGGGAGGACAAGAAAGCACTATGGGACGAGCTTCTACTTCGCCATGTTAGTTGTGAATGTCATGGTGTTTAGGGGGGCTTTAATGCCAGTGTCTTAATGAATGAGAGGTCAGGTGGCTCATCCCCTACCGTTGAGATGGAAGACTTCAAGAACTTCATCACTGATGCAACCCTGGTCGATGTCCACACTTCTAATACTTAGTTCACATGTTCTAATATGAGAGCTGATCTTTCAGGGCCACTTTGAAAATCTGGCAGGGTTAAGAGGGTCGAATACCTCACCCGAGGTCGGTTAAGCGGTTATGTGTGTGAGATGAGAAGTGGACCCCACATTTTCTCTTTCATGGGGTGGCAAATCCTATTCTAATATCAAACCGGGCCTCACAGTCTAGACTTGACAGATTCTTTGTCTCTGCTGATTGGGAGTACCACTTACCACATCTGGAGGCCTTGGCCTTGGCCATACTTGTCTCTGATCACAAGCCCATTATGCTCAGGATCACCTATAGGCGGTTGAGGAAAGCTGACTTTAGAATGGAAAGATATTGACTTAGAGAGGAAGACTTCAGGAACACTTTAATCAGAGTTTGGGGGACCTAGAGGCAGGAGCTGTCTACTATGGCCAAGTTGGTAGGAAAATTGAAGAATCTAGCACAGGAGCTGACTAAGCGGGGTGTCGGCAAACCTCTCCCTGGGAAAGCAGCGAATGATAGGATCCTAGTTCAATTGGAAGGCCTTGATGCACCGGAAGAGGTAGGTCTTTTGGGCTACCCTAATAGGATTTAGCGGGATAAGCTTAAGGCTGATTATGAAGAGATCCCCACCAAAGAGGAAATTTATTGGAAGTAGCGAGATAGGGAAAATGGATCAAGGTAGGTGACATGAATACTTCATACTTCCAACAGATTGTTTCTAGTGAAAGGCGACTGAGCTACATTAAATGCATTAGGGAAGGGAACCAGCTCTACATCGCTCCAAAAGGCATCAAGTGGCATGCTAGACAATTCTATTTGCAACTTTTCACTAAGGATGAGCCGGTTAGACCGTCTACTACATAGGACTTCCTTTCATGGCTGTCAACAAAGGAGAGTAGTTGTGACGACCCAAGATCCGGATATCGGGAAGAACCTGATACCATTCGAATCCTGGCCCACCGCCCACGAGCCGGAGGGCTCGGAAGGGCTAAAAGGAGTGTGGAGGTACAAAGAAATAGGAAATAAAGCAGGACAAATCAACAATTAATAGAAATAAATAAACAACTACAACAACAGAGTCCAGTACAACAGAAAGTACAATCTAAGGCAGGAAACGTACCCAACACCGAGTGAACACTCGGCCCGGCGAGCTGGCAACCAAGAACCTCCGCAGAGCACCCTCGAACCTCGAGGAAGAACCGCCACACCTGAAAAGCAGGGGTGAGCCTCCTGTCACTGGCTCAGTAGGGATCCCGCAGAACCCCAATCAAGAACAACGGCGGTAGCGGAAAGGAAAAACAGCTACAACTACAGCAGGAACAGCGAACCGGTGGCCGGTCAAAACTCGGCACTACAGCTACTCCTACTGTACCGGATAAACACACCCCGATCTCACAGTCGGGGGACTACCGAGCTAACGGGAAAACCTTTGGCTATGTCGCCAGAAGAAACCATCACGACCTCGCAGTCGTGGACCTAACACCGTCTAGGGAAAACCCTCGGTGACGCTCACCGGAAAACCCTAGCTCTCTACCTCGGGAACACTCCCTGAAACAGTCGGGGGAACTACATCTCGCAGATGAGAAACGAAACCCGAAAACAGGAGTGTCACGTCTCACTTGACAGGAGTACCTGTGCACTAGAAGTAAGGCCGGATGCGTCCACTGACGACTTAGATCGCGCCTCAGGTGTCCCCCTCGACCCTTGGTGGAACGGGGACACTGTACTAGTAACCACAGAACAAGAACTAGCTGGGGTCGCGCTCGTCAGCGCGGGTCCAACTGCCCCCAACCATGTGTGCACACACAGACCATGCGTCATAGGTCTGGCTCTCTGACTGGTTTTCCCCTCAGCCGGACTCTGGCGTCAAGACGTGGGGCCCGACGGTAACTAGCCTACAAATCGTCTCTCGGGGTAGCCTCGCCACCACTCCCTGGTGGGACCACTCGCGTGTCGGAAGGCTACGACTAGTGGGGAGTCACTGATGTGACCACTCTCCGAGGAAAAACTCCGAGAAACACGCACACACCCTGCGCGAAGGTCGAGAAGAACCAAGTGGCGCCGAGCCACTAGACTCTGGACAGTCCTCTAGACTCACTAAATCCAACGGTCCTTGAGTCATGAGACTCGGGGTCAAGACCGTTGCACCGAACGGCTCTATGCCGTCAATCTGCCCTAGCCCTAGGGTCAGAAACCTCAACACGATGTCTCACGAGACAGCTCACAACTGCTGAGACCATTCTCTCGAAAAGGGAACTAAGAAACCCTCCAGCCCCAGGCTGGGTAATTGAACTCACAATCCACAGGCCACATACCCGGCCCACGCGGAAAGCACAGAAGCACGGTTCTCAAGGCAGCTCACAAGCGGCCACGCTGATTCCCCATCCCGGGGAAAGCGGGAAACCTCCAGTCCCAGGCTGGATGTCTGGACTCGCAGTCCAAGGCCATACTCCTGGCCCGCTCGGGAACCATCTTCCGGAGAAACTCACGACATGCGGGGGAACCCCACCGCAGTCACACCGATACACGGTGACTCGATCAAGCGTAACACAAAAGCTCGGAACACACGCAGGGTCACCCGGACCCTCTAGCTCTACGTGTACGCTAATCGAGGTAACACGGTACCTCCAGACATCCCAAAAACACGGTCACAGAACCCATGGGATGTCCGGGACACTCCCAATGCCAATGGTCGACCACTGGGTCACAACCGGGTCGACCGGAGACCACACGACGCAAAACAGACACAGCGAGCTCGAAGAATCGCCTTGCAGTCCTCTTTGGACCGTTAGGGAATCTAGCGGTCTACCCCTGGACCGCTAAGGCCAGCCTAGCGGTCCAGCCAGGACCGCTACGCCCAAAAAACTCGCAAACCACAAACGGTCACTCTCGGACCGCCAGACAGGGTGGCGGTCCTTTACCTGACCACTAGGCGATGCCTAGCGGTCAGTCGCAAGGTTGCTACCCCCACTGACCTCAAACGACCAAAACACGGTCAAACGGTCGCCCATGGAGCGCAAAGCAGAGCCTAGCGGTCTACCCCTAGACCGCTAAGGACCCTAGCGGTCCATCGCGAGACCGCGAGGCTCAAACCGACATAGGGGACCCCTAGCGGTCTCCACATGACCGCTTGGCACCCCTAGCGGTCTCTGGAACGACCGCTAGATCGTCCCGAGCCCGAAAACGACGGAAACCGCGGGAAAGTCCATTCCACGCCCCGTTCGCGCCCACGCGAAGGGGAAAACAAGGGGAAACTAGTCCCCTACCTCTCTAGCACCGAGAGGACCCATTTAAACCACAAAAACACAGTCAAATCACTAGATCGGGCTCACACCCCAAAAACATGCATTTTTCCTAAAACGTCCAAATAAACCCGCTCGGCTCACCACGGCCTACCAAAATCGCGGGAAAGGAAGTACACGAGCTGGGGATCCATCTCCCTACCTCTACCGAAGATTTGACACGTCGTGGACGCTGATCCATGAAGAAAACGCCGTTAAAGCTCCACCGGCTCGCGATTGCGCCACCGAGTTTTCACGCGCCTCCACGTCTCGTTCCTCGACCCATCCTCGCCGTCCTCCTCGCCCGCGTCGCCCCGCTCCGCCCCCACCCGCTCCGTCGGCCGCCGGAGAAGAGAGGGTGAGAAGGGAGAGCGTGAGAGAAGAGAGAGGGAGAGAGTGAGAAATGAGAGGGGAGAGAGAGAAAGAGTTAATATATAGAAAAACTCAAAAATTTTGGAAATTCAGAAAATTATGAAAAATTACCTCCGCGATCCTCCAGAAGAGCACAAAACACACTCTGGGACCCACAAAAGTGATCCAAAACCCATGGATCCTGATCCGATAAATATCCGAAAAATCAGGGGCGTTACAGTAGTGCTCTCTACCACCCTATTGAAGAGGAGGTGAGGGAGGTTGTCTTCTCTCTTGCAAGTGATAAAGCTCCTAGATGGTTTCCCAATGGCGTTCTTTCATCATTGTTGGGATATCATCAAGCCGGACCTTCTCCAAGCTTTATAAGAATTATAGGAAGGAATGGCTCATTTGAGATGTATCAACAAGACTCTGCTTGTACTTATTCTTAAGAGGCAAGGTGCTGAGACTATATACCCATTAGTCTACTCAACGGGACCTATAAAATAATCACAAAGTTGTTGTCCATGAGACTTGAAAGGGTTATGACCACGTTAGTGGCCACATTAGTGGCCGCCATTTAGGAGAATTTTTGGTCACTCACGAGTGCCTACATACTTTCAGGACACAAAGGCAAAGGGGCTAGTGTTCAAGTTTGATTTTGAGAGAGCCTGTGACCGGGTTAGCTGGCAATGTCTTCTTGATGTTCTCAGTAGGATGGGGTGTGAAGACAAATGGATTGGGTGGATTTAGACATGCATCTTTTTAGCGACATACCCTACCCTCATCAATGGGGAACCCTCACCTTACCCTCACAGTGACAGAGGGCTGAGGCAAGATGATCCGATGTCTCCACTTTTCTCTATCCTAGTTGCATAGATTCTAATCAAAATGTGGACGAGAGTTGAGTCTTACGGCTTGATCAGGGGGATTCCATATTGCTCAACAACGACAATACATCTCCCACCTACAATATGTTGATGATAGTATTCTATTTGTGATAGAAGGCGAGAAACAATTGTGTATCGTCAGGATGATGCTGGAGTTGCTACATGAGGTCAATGGACTTATGGTGAATCTTAATAAGTGGCAGGTGATTAGTGTGAAATTGGATGATGGAGTCATCAGTAGAGCTGCTGTTATTTTAGGTTGTCAGATTGGCCAGTTCCATATTGTCGACTTGGGTCTTCCCTTGACAAATAGTGCTTCACAGCGCAGAGATTGGTAGACAATGGTACAGAGATTTGCATCTAGATTGACAGGGTGGAAAGGAAAGTTACTCTCATATATCCACCTCTCTCAATGGCAAGGAAGCTACAATCAATTTAGGCAAGGTTCTTATGGTATGGCAACGGAGTCAGGGGCAAAGGTTGGCATGGCATCACTTGGGGAAGAGCATGTAAGTTCAAGGAAGCGGGAGGTTTGGGTCTTAAGAACATTAGGGATTTTGACTTGCCAGTCTTGAGCAAATAGCTATGGAGAAGTGGCACATATGATGAGGGTCTTCGGAGTACAATCATTAGACAGAAATATTATAGTAGAACAAGGATTTCGAACTTGTCCAACCCACCTAGCATCACATATCGCATTTCTAGGTAGGAACTAGAGTGAGCTTGGGAAATGGCCAAAGATGTTGGTTTTGGAAGGACTGATGGTGTAGTAACCATTCTCTTGAAGAGCTATTTTCGCAACTCTATTGTCACACCCTGCTAAAGTAGAAACACAGAGTGTAGCACATATGTGTACGTGTTCGAGAGTTTTGGCATCTGGTTAACATAATCACAAATATTTCATGACATAAAACCATCTATGTTTATCTACACATTATGAAGAGAAAATTTACAAGGATTATTTTCCATTCAAAATCCATAAGTAATATATAAGTGTCATATTACAAATGCCCACACGGGCGGCCAAAACAACAACAACAACAACTGAAACATAGCCGTATAACCCAAAACACATCTCTACACCTCCGAACACCACGCTTCTGGCCGCGCTCCTCTGATCCGAACGTCTCCACCAGAGACCCGGCCTCACTGCTTCGCACCTAAGACATGCCAAAAAATACCCTGAGTACGATGACTCAGTAGAACTCCTAACACCACCACAGCCCATCACCCCACCAATAATATGTTTATACATCTCACATTTTATAAAAAGGGTAACAATCTTGCTTATGAAATTAACTTCTGATATTGTGTTGTACAGATATACTTAAGTGCGACTACATGATTCAGAAATTTGAAATGAAATGATTTTCCGGGCAAATTAATCAAGATTAGGTGGAACAACAATGTGGGCGTTTCATACCACCGTCCAAGGCTTTTGAGGCCAAAGATGAAAACATGGAAACTAGACATGATACTACATATATCATAACATAACATAAACTTGCAACATGAACTTGCAACGTAAACTGTAACATGAACTTGCAACGTAGGAAAGCTTAAACAGCATGAATTTCACTTCTATCATTGTCACAAGAGGGTCCTCCAACTTATTTAACATGTTTGGGGTTAAGATCATACACATTTTATTTTCTTATTAGGACAGTCAACATGTGCAATTAGTTGGTCAACATATTTGCACATACTTGTATTCTTGTTTTAACATATTTATAACATAAAGCTCATACTTACAACATCAACACATTAACCAGAATAATCAGATCATACATTATGACATATGAAGACTAAACAGAAGGATAAAACATATAGTGGCGACTTCACACTCTGGGCGGCTCCACCTCTAGACAGCTCCACTTCGAAACTCCCCTCCTGAACTCTTGGTCCGGGTAGTCTTTTCCTCTGGGTAGCCCTTTTCCCTAGCACATTCGAGTGGATTTTTCAAGGAAAGAAACATGGCTCTAGTTGCGTGCTCAGATTTAGGTGTTGGTAGGATCATGACATCGTGTTGGACATCCTATCCAGACTTGATCTAGTCTTAAAAAATCGGAGTTGATCATAAAGTCAAATAGGGCCATGGCCTACATGCAATATTCATTTACTTTCGAAAACATATACATGCATACCTTGTTTCATTCACTCACATGCATACCTTGCGTTGCTTAGTTACATGCTTAACTTGTGTCATTCTGGTACGTGCTCAGCTTGTCATAAATTGGAATCTTCGTAAAACATTTGTAGAGGAGGGTACAAGAAGATAAGAACATGGTCTTAATCATGGTCATTTACGTCTGATTTTTATTAAATTAGGAACGATAGAACATTAGTCGGGTGAAAGTAGCTTAAGGGTTGCATGCATGGTTTGTGCATGGGAATCCTACCTCAAAGAGAGCCTATTACCACGGGTCTTTAGTCCTCTCCAAGGATCCAGTCCTACCCATCCAAGTCTTACTCCTAGAGATGAAAGAGGTAGAGGGGAATACAGATCTGATCTTTAGATGGTTACTAGGAATACTGAAGTCAAGGAGTAAAACGTGATTTGAAGGTCAATAGGAGACTTACCAGGTGTAGAACAACTTACTTCAGGATGAAGAACCCATAGGAGTCAGCAAATGGTTAGGGAGAAGAATGTGCTGTGAGCAAAAATCTCAGAGGGGTCTGGGGAGTTAAGGGAGCGAGGGGAAATAAAAGAGTTAGAAGGGAAAAGAGAGGGAAAGAGGAGTCTAAATAGGATTTTCATAGTCAGGCCCATGCCATGTCTCCGTGTACGGATCTAAGTCTGCCACTTGTTGCTTTTTTGCCCTGCATGTCGCACACTTGTCACCCATCTTCTTCCACCTTTATTGTATTTCCATATGTCTGTCAGTCCACTACTCTTCTTTCTGTTTGAATGACTTTACAAAAATAGATATTTTACTTAGTTCTGACAAAAACCTCCTGACTAGTCTCCTACGCCCTCTCACACCTCCTGACACTCAATCTCATTGCCCAAATCTCTGAAGATCTTGCACGATCTAATTTTTACATTATTTTAAGTCTATCGTCTAATTCTCAAGACTCACGCATGTTGTCGGTTTTTGTATCTTCTAAGTTAATCTCCTCCTTTAGCTCCGACTCCTTCTATCGTCAAACTTACTGTATCCCCTACTATTCATCGTTTGTCTTTGTATTGCCTAAGTCCTTCATCCAATTCTGCATTGCCTAAGTTTTCTTCATTTAGGCGCTACATCATCTAAGTCCTTCCGTCTACTTTGGCATTGTCTAACTCCTCCGCCTATGTCATCGTCTAACTTCTTCTCTTCGACTCCCAGCGCATCATCTAACTCCTCCATCCACGTCGTCATCTAACTTCTTCCATCTAACTTCCAATGCATCCTCTCATTGGCACCCCTTCCGTCTAACTTTGATGCTTCCGTCTAACTTCTATCGTCTAACTCTTTGCATCGCTTATCTCGTACCACCTAACTCCCTCCGCCTTCTTCTCTACCCAAGTTCATCGTCTAATTGTAAATCTTTCGTCTAATTCTCCTGCTATCGTCTACTTTACACCGCCTTTTATTCTGGACATCGCCTAACTTCTTGGACATTATCTAAATGGTCCATTTCCAACTAAATGGATTCATTTGATGGGTTCATGAAGGGAATATGATACATAAAATAATAATAAATATAGCTTGAACTTTATTATGGAAATGCACATTTAGCTTTTAAGATTCCAAAATGTTACATCTATGCAGTTTCTGTGTAGCCGTTAGCAGTGATCAGCGTCAGCCAGCTGTTTGAGAGGCAGCCTTTAGGGGTATATGGAGTCTAGTTTTTGGAAGACATCTGCAGGAGGAGGAGATTGACCAGCTCGTGACTTTGCCCTCATTGCTGCAGCAGCTCGAACTAGATGCAAGCAAGGAAGATGAGTGGAGGTGGGACAAGAGGGGGTGCTTCTCAGTCAGATTGGTGTACCATGTAATTGCCAATGGTGGTATGTGACATCTCCTGGAGTGGCAAATCTGGAAACCAAGAAGCACTCTGAAAGTTAAGGTACCGCTATGGAGGATCTCTAACGGAAGGCGTCCAACTTGCAACAGACTTGCTACTTTTGGGAAGGCATCTAGACCATCTGTTGTTTGTGTGGGGAGGAAGAGTAGAATATATGGACCACCTCCTTACCGACTGCCATTTTTTTCGAGATGTTTGGCTGCATGTTTTGAGCAAGATCCAGTGTGGTTTGATGCCTATACGGTCTGTCCAGTAGCTGTTGAGGGAGTGACATAGGCAGTGGCAGTCTGTTGGCTCATCCCTCAGGCCACTCATTGGGTCATATGGGGGAAGAGAAACGGTATTTTTAGAAAGGATCCCAGAGAGGGTAGGGGACTTTATTGGGGACAGGGTGAGAGAATGGGTCAAACTTTTGTGCAATGTACATTCCAACAATTGTTCTCTTTTGCCTATGTTGGGAGGCCAGAGGGGTTCTCTTCTTTTTTGAGGCGATGTTTGTTTACATCTGTACAGGGATGTTTTGAAAGCATACAGTATAAACTTGTAAATCCCCTTTTTTATTTTAATATATACAGGGGTACCGTCCACTTTTCCCAAAAAAAAAAAAAAAAACTTTCAAGGAGAGCTCAAGGATGATTGGTCACTAATTTCTTGCCAATCAAGGATGGTAGTCACGGTTTCGGTTTCGGAGGGGTCCGAAACCGAAACCGGTTTCGATTTCGGTTTCGGTTTTGGACCGGAACCAATTAAATAACTATTTTTTCTTAATAGCCTACATTTGGTTTCGGCCGAAACTGGGGCTTCGGTATCGTTTCGGTTCGGTCCGAAACCGAAACGTTTCGGTTTCGGCCGAAACTGCCATCTATGTTGCCAATTGCCATTGCAACGTGAATCACGCGGATATGCTGTCTATCTGCAAAACGGACTGTGATCACATATCTTCAAAGATAAAGCTGCATTTAACTAAATGACACGTCTTTTAAATGTTTGTGATGCTGATTCCATGTCCACACTCTTGTTGTATATAAATCTTTTTGAGAAGTTTGTTCAGGTGAGTATATGAACCATACTCACTTCAGATATCCTAGCCTACAATGTATGCGGTGACGAGATTCAATGTGTGACTTTATTACACAAATAAAATCTTAAAACTTAACAACTAGTTGGTTGTAGATCCCTGTCATGGTGATTATGAAGGCTATGGGAATGGAGAGTGATCAGGAAATTGTGCAAATGGTTGGAAGAGATCCGCGATATGGTTCACTGCTCCTCCCATCCTTGCAGGTAACTTCATTAATGATTTTGTCTTATGGCTCATTGTTCCTTTGCCGTTTGGTTTTGCAGAGTTACATATAAATAATAGTAAGTGTATCACAGACCAATAATCTTTCATTACTAGTCTCTTTGTTATTGATTCGTACATAGTAGAGATATCTTGACTTAACTATTCTGTCGATCAGGAGAACTTGTGCTTGTCTATCCTATGACATCTTGATTAATCATAATTCAAGATGAGGAATGTATGAGCTAAATGAAAAATTTTAAATTAATGTAATGTTCATGTTGCTTCAGTGTCAGTCAGTATAATCTAGTAATTAGGGGGCGAATGAGGTTTGAGGCAAATGTTTAGGCAAGCCCATTATTTGATTGTTTTTCTGGTTATGATTTGGATTTGGATTCTGAAATGATGGGCTTTTTGTTGCATGCTTTTGATCAGAAGTTGAAGGGTACTGTGTCTTGTTTAAATTGGGTTTATAGTGTACTGCTGTAAAATCTGGAGATCTATCTTGAGTTATGTATATTTTCTATACATGCTCATACTGTGGTTTATTTGAGCAACCACGTAACTTGTTTGGTTGCAATCTTATGGCCAATCAGGCCAGATGTTGTTTCTCTTCCATTTGCTTATTTCTTTATCCCCATGTTACATTATCCATCTTCTTTACACCAGCACAATCATGATTCCTGGTTTTCTTCTCGTTGAAGAAGGCCTCAGTTTATAGATCAGCTATTAGAACTTGGGTGTTGCAAAAGCCCTTAAGTTAATCTGATGAGAGGAAGTCTATCAGCCAAAATGGAAAGAAAGCTGAGGTTTAATATATTTAAGAATCTGGGCCGTTTAGTCCAAAATCATGTTTAAAGTCTGAGATATGTAAAAAGTTGGCAAATTTAAGTGTGAAACTAGACTCTTAAAGACTTCAATGACATTGTCAACCAGGGATTTGCATTTGTCAAGTCCATGAGCTATCGAGATAGAGCAGCTGGCTTGGTTGGCACGAGGGATCCGAAGTCTCATATTGATGCCACCTGGGGCACCCAACACACTAGACCTGGATGTTTGCATACTTCGGAATTTTCCAAACACCCATGGACGTCATCCTGCACCAGTTTTGGTGGCAGTTGATGGGATTTTTAGAAGCTCACCCTTGTATTGTTGAGTCATGTTGGACATGGCCTTCTTAGGAAGGGGTAGGATGGGTGTCTCCTGTCAAGTTGCATGTGAGTTATCTCCCCTCGTTTAAATACCTTTGAAGAGTACTGCATGAGCCATACCACAAATTGATACCTGAACTGTATCATACTTCTGGTTCATGAAGATGAATCTTTTTGGGGTCTGGATCATTGCACCTATAAGGATTTGGTAGGCATCTGGTCGGGAACTGAAGTTTCACAGGTTGGAGTTCAGATTTGGTGGAACATTGGAAAGCGAGGACTAATTTGTTTTCCAAAGACCCCTGGCTGTCATAATCTTACTTATGTACTGACCTAAGTTCTTATCTCAGTTGCATTTTTTTCGTCACAATTATATTATGGTTTTCTACTTATTACTCATTTTGTATCTCAGGAATGTGCAGCTGCGAGGATTTACACACAGAAGCAGGCCTTGGATTTCCTTGAAGCAAAGGTATTACCTTCTTCATTGTCAAGCCTTTTATGTTGATATGTGCACAATTTTCCTAATGTCAGTAAGTAGAGATTTGAAGTTCTGTTCTTATATTGTAACCATGGTTCGCTGTGTTGCCAGACCGGGTTGATGTAGTTCCCAGGCGGCATGGTACAGCACAGACTGTGCCACACCTGGCTCGACATGTCTCGGAGTTTTTTTGTTCGTGATTGATTCTCTCTCGGATGAATAGTAACTCTTGGGTACTGTTCATTCCTCACTTTTACTATTCCGCTGAGTTGAACACTACCTGGTACTGTTCATTCATCAATTTTACTATTCCTCCGAGAGTTCTCGCGTGAATAGTACCATGTCCCATCCCTCCCCTCCCTGTCCACCCTCTCCTCTGGCCTCCCCCTCCTCCTATGTCCTCGATGTAGAGTGCCATGGCGAATGTGCTGTCTTTTAGGAGTTGGGCTTCCAACCTCTATGTTGCCGACTCCCTCTCGCTGGTCCACCTCTATGAGGCCAGCCAACGTCCCGACCTCGCAGCGGTGCAGTGCAGCCCTAGTTCGTTGCCGGGGACCAGTTTTCCTCCTCCTACCCCTTTGGACTCGTATAGTATTTGCGACCCAGTGTATCGGTTTTCTTCCGGTATGGTCTGGATCGGCCAACTCACACCAGTATGGTACGGGTTGGTAAACTATGATTGTAGCGAGTTAACTTCTGCCATTTCATTTTCTTTTAAGGTTTAGTGCAGCACATCCAATTGTCCACTTTTTTGATTTTTTTTATAGATAAATGTGGACTAGTTTCATCTTTTTTATGATTATAGTTGGGGTTTAAATTGATTTTCCAGTTTCTGATGTGTCTTTGTTTGCTATGAATTAACTGGTGTATACGCCTTTGAACTTGTTTGATTGGTTTGACCGTAGGGAATATCGCCAAATCATGCTCGGCCAGGGAGGGTTTCAGTCCGGATATCTTTGTAAGTCCAGACAAAGCAATTTTTGTACTCCAATAGGAGTTGTTTATATGCTTATGCTTGCCTTTCTTCTTCATTGAGGAGGGCACTGATGAAAATTGGCCAAAGGTCCTCCACCTTTTCGAGGTTGAGTTCAACTAACTCGTCTACAGTCGCTTGCCCCCCATCTTCAAGTTATCACTGAGCTGACTGTAGATCAATGAAACCCTCCTCGTCATCAGAGCCGGTGACATGGACGCCATAATATTCAAAGTTGTTGATGATGGACAACCAAGTCTGTTCATTATGGCTTTTGGGCGCCTCTTTCCCTTGTTCATTTGTGCCGGCAATGGGCTTCTTACCAGAGTCTGAGCTGTTGGAGAAGGGTGACAACCGTATAGTGTTGATGGAGTAGCAAATGCAACCCATTTCATTCGTATTCAGGGCGGAATTAGATTTAGCCCATAGTACGTCTAGGGTCTCTTCGTATTCCGATTTCTCAACTGGCTTTGGCTTTTCATCTCCAAAAGTGAATATTAAGGGAAGCAGTTCTTTCTTCTTCCCCCTGCAAGATTGGTCGGCCTTGGTTTACTCATTTAGCTTGCCCCGGGATCGTGATGTCAAAGGAAACCATTTTATCGACGACGGTGCTCAAACATTTTTCCTAGCCACCCTTGGTTTTAAAGTGTCCCTCTGGCCTTTTTGTTGAATGGCCCACTGAGTGAACCTCTCTTTAGAGGTTGCGGGGGAAGATGGCCTTAGAATTTCTTCCTTTTCTACTATGGAGCCATCGGACTTAGCTTCAACCTTCACTTGAATGCTGGGAGAGGGTGAGAGACCGATAGTATTAATAGCACAATAAACTTTAAAGTCTTCTTTTAGGTCGTAATCAAGCCCTCTTGTGCCTTTCTTAGAGAAGGGAGGTTCCCCTTTCACTTGTGATGGATACCACAACTGCCGGAAGTAATTGCGGCGAGAGGTTTCCTATTCTTGCGCGATGTTTTGCTTCCTGCACATCTGCTTGATGTGTTCAGGCATGTCGTCCATTTCTTAGACTACTTCGGGAGCATCGCTCTAGCTGAAGCCATCATTAGGGGGACCTCGGGGCACCAAATCTCCCTTATAGAAGATAATTGGCTTGGCTACCTTGTTCTTTTTCTTGCTTCCCTATCTTCGATATGTGACAATAATTGTCTTTAGTTGCTCGACTTTGTATTCCTCCCTTTAAAAGGGCAACTGCATGCACGCAGGGGGCAATGAGATGTTTTTGTCGATGGCTCGACTAATAAGGTTGGCTTCAAAATTGATTTCTCGCATTTCTGGCCGAGTTGATTTAGCATTGGCGGTGCTGGCTTGGATATTCAGCCGACGTAGCTTGGCGAGATCTTCGTTTTCTACGAAGAGCTCCTCCTCTTCATCTTCTTCTCCTCTCGGGACGACCTTTTGCTTTCCTTTGTCCTTTATCTTGTTGGGACGCTCGATAGTGGGTTCCCCAAAATATAATTAAGCGTCCGTCTGGTTGCATTCATTTGGACGGAACGAGGATCGATCGACGAAGACCGTGTTGCTCTCCACCTTTCACGTACTTGATGCACCGGTGAAGGGTTGAAAGGACGGCCCAATTTTCATGCAGCCAGGGTCTCTTGAGCAGGGCGTTGTATGACGTGTTTACGTCGATAATATAGCACATGGCTTTTGTGACGAAGTTGCTCATTGTCAACTCCACGTCTACTTTGCCAAGGGCACTTTCCGAATTTTGGTTGAACCCCAAAATTTTCACATCTTGACCCTTTGCAAATAGGGCATGAGGTATAAAGACTTGAAAGTCTTGAGGGGCATTATATTAACGGACGCCCCAAGGTCGACCATGATCCGATTCAATTCGTGACCATTGATCTTCCCCTGCATGTGTAGAGGGCGGTTGTGGCACGAGGAAGATAGCATCATGTCTTTATTTGAGAAGATGATGCGTGCTGAAAATGCTTCGTAAGCTTGAGCTTGAAGCTCAGCCACGTGAGCCTTATAGGCCTCCAGTTTCCGGAGTATCTTTATGAGAGCTTCCCTTAGCTCCTTTCTCTAAGTGATGGCCTCCCAGATAGTAATAGTGGTGGGAAACTGCTTCATATGTTGGATAATTTTACGATCAGCCTGAGCGCGAGCCTGATCCAGTGGAGAGATTATTTATGCGAGGGACATGGTTTGTTCATTGGGCTTCCCTCCTTGTTCTATTCTCCCATGATCATTCAGTTCATCTTGGAATAATGCAGCTTGAGACTCTTCCACTGGGGAGGCATTTCAGTATTGTCCTTGTCTGGGGGACCTGTTTGAGCTTGATCCGCAGGTTTTTTCTGTGGGTCGGATTTATTGATTCCTCTTCCTCGTTTGAAGGATCGAATAAAAGGGAATCTCCCCGTACCTCAACTTTAGGAATTGGAGCTGTCTCTTTACCTCGGAAGATTATAACTCTTTGGGGGTGTGTTGCGTTAGAATTTCTACCATTAGGGGGGCTCGAATTTCTTCCTCGCCTGCGACCCGGACCTCTGTCACGGAGCGACTCCATTGCTCCACGTTACGGTGTCGATATGTTGTCATAGTAATCCTATCATTGGATCTAAGGACGGTGATGCCATCTCTGCTTAACGCCTGTAGACTCTTAGGTGGAGGGATTGACAACATGTTGCATGAGAAGTTTTTTAACATTTCTTCCAACTTCTCTATGGTGAGTTCTTTATCCTTGTAGAAAATAGAAAGCTCCTCTGGATGGGAAGTTTCTCGCCCTCTTGTACCCATTGGCGCATTTGACGGAGCCAATTTTTGAGTTGGGTTTTCCGCTCTAATTCTTCCCATGGGATATACTTGTCGAGGGGAACTACTTTAGTAGGCACGGAGGGAATATATTCTTCCAACTCATCAATTAGCTTTTGTAGCTTTTGTAGAGGGTTTAGCTCTTTGTGAACTTCTATGGCAGCAATCTGTTCGGCTTGCTTCTTCAATTTTCTCTTTAAATTATTTTTCTTATTCTTCTCCTGCTTTTTAGCTCGCGCTAATTTAGTTGGTGGAGTGTCTATCTTTGCAGACGACTGGGACATTCCCCCAAAATTGGAGTTGTTATACCGGGCTTTTCTTTTAGAGGGTTTGAGCTGACTATGCTTCTTTGGGGTCACACTGACCCAGTCAGCCTCCTCTTGATGCATTTGGAAGGTGGCATTAATTGCCTGCTCGTTTATTTCTGGCGGCAATTCTTGAAACTCGGCCATATAGAGACCAGAGTCTTGAGATGTCGCTACCACTTCGGACTTCTTGCCGACTTGTTCCTTGGTTTGTCCAAGACTTGACTTGGGGGACTCCGTCTTGGTCTCGCCTTTTGGCTTTGCCTGGAGTCAGCCTTGGGATGCTCTCGCTTAATGTCACATTTTTGGCCATGCCTGGAGCTTGATTTAGAGATATCTTTTTTAGACTTGTCTTTCTAGCTTTGCTTAGAGTTTAATTTGAGGCTTTCTTCATGGGTCTTGCCTTTCTGATTTTGTCCGGGACTTAATTTGGGATTCTGCTATTGAGAGGCTTGCCTTTTGACTTTGCTCAGTGCTTGATTTGACATTTTCTTCGCAGAACTTGGTTTGACACTTTCCTCTTTAGTCTTGCCTTTTTGGCTTTGCCCAGGAGCTTGTCTCGAGCGTTGCCTAGTGTTCTGCTCAATATGATTGTCGGCTTGAACTTTTGGGTCGGCTGGGGATTTATCTTGAAACATTGGCTGTTCCAGATCGTAGGAGACAAGATCTTTTTTGCGCACAATTTCTGCGAGGCGACTTTGGCCTAATATCATTTCAACAACTTCTTTGAGGCTTTTCTTTATCATGTTGCTTCCCCGGGGATCGATCTCTCCCTTTTGAATTAGGGTTTCGATGCAATCTTGGACTTCCTCGCATTTCCCGGTAGGATGAGACATCCTAGCATGATATTCACAATAACGAGGGTGTTTTTTTCCACCTCTGTATAGGTTGCCGGTGGGTTGTGCACCATTATCTGACCCTCTTTGAGGAGAGTGTCAAATATCTTCTTGGTGTCCTCTAGAAAGGAGCATTGGTGGGAAGGCCGCTAACCCGGATACCACAAAACGGGTCCAGTTTGGCTTGGGCCAACTTCTTCTATCCCCGGCTCGGAGAGTGTAAAGGTTGTCATCATGTGGACCACATCGATTGAGTGGTGAATGACGTTGGCTAATTGGTTCGGTCGCTCCCAAGCATGGAGCTGTGGAGGGTCGACTAGGCAACCTTGCATTCTAATGAGGCGGTTTTGGATCATCTTCTCCACCGCATTTTTGAAGATGTAACAATCTTTGACAGTGTGTCCCAACATGTGATGGTATACGCAATAATTAGGCTCATTTGATTTATTCACCTCTGCAGGCTTTCTTGGTTCTAGCAGAGATATCAGCTTATTCTTCATGTAGAGATTGAAAAGCTTTTTGGTATGCTTCTTTTTGAAGGAATAAGAAGTTTTCCAATGCTCTGCTAATGTGGTGACTGACGCTTTTCCTTCGGGCTTTTTGCCATCCTACTTGAGGTCGCTCCCCCAGTGCCCCCATTTGTAGGGGAGAAGTCTACGACGTTCGCCTCCTTCCCAGCGGAATTACGTTCCTTGGCTGGCTTGCCCTTAGGGGAGAAGAACATTTCGATCTCCGCCACCACTCAATTCAGCTGGTCGAAACCCTTGATATTTGTGCTGAGAAGCTTTTCACTAACCTTCGCCGATAAACCTCTTCGGCATACAGTTATGGCATCCTCTTGGGTAGGAGGGTTTTCGCACCTCATGTTGAAGTCCCTCCGGCGTTTGATGAAGTCCAATATCGTTTCGCCCCTTCTCTGCCTGAGAGAGCAGAGTTTTGCCAGGGACACCTTCCTCTCGGCCGTTTGGAAACAATCGATGAATTTCTTTTGTAGATGAGCCTAATCGGCCACTGAATTGGGCTTTAGGATTGAGTACCATTGAAAGGTGGTGCCCGTGAGGCAGGTCGCGAAGTAGTGGAGGAGATCAGACTCCTCGAGCGCAACTCACCTATGGCCGTTATGTAATAGGCTAGGTGTTCATGCGGAGATCCCTGTCCATTGAACTTCCGTAGCTTTGGTGACTTGGGACAATCCGGCAGAAGCTTCTTAACTTGGTGATGAATCGAGTACGACACACTATATAAATTAACAGTGGCGATACCCTCGCCCCGCTGGGCGAATTTGTTCTCAACAATTTTGTCTATCATGTGCTGTTAGGCGATGATGTCTTCAGCCGCCGGAGTCCGGGAAGGCTGGTCATTGGGCGGGGCGCGAGGTAATTCGGATCCTGCCTCAGCGACAAAATTATGGGGTGCAACCATTTGTCGATTGACCACGGGATGATTGCCCGGTTGTTGCTCTCTCTCGGTATTCTGATTGTATACCGGTGTCGCGGGCCGCGTTTGCTTTGCCGCTTCATCTCGAGCATGAGATTGGTCATTTCTATATGGCAGTGGTACATGGTTTCAAATTTAGCATCGTCGGACATTGTTTGGAAGGCGACTTTTGTGGCAGCTCGAAGACTGGATTAACATATCCTCCAGTGGGCTAATTGCCTCCTTCTCCATGGATGCTTATGGCCTCGTCGCCATCCATTTCTTTTTGTGGCAAGCTCTCCTCTTGGTTCAAGACTTGCTCCTAGGCCTAACCTTGATGTTGACCTTGGTTTTGGCCCTGTCTAGAGGTTCCCACATGGTTGCTGAATTAGGCCTAGAGATTTCTCCGAGTTGCATTCCTGGTGTTGAGGTATACTGCATCCACCGCCAAGTTTGGGTCATTTAAACCAGCGAGATCAACTGGATTAGCAGAGTCGTCGACAGCCTCCATTTCTTTGCTGGAGACATAGCATGTGTACACCTTTATGCTGACCCCGGACTCTGACATTTGGACAACTCTCTGCTTCTTTGGTTGTTTGACCCCTGGGCGGGAAGGTGCCCCCAGTCTATCAAAGACTAAACCACGTGCTGTCGGGGCCTCAACGCGGCTTATTTTTTCTACTCAGATTGGTTCTGAGGTTTGGGGAGTAAAGTTGGGTTTCCGGTAAACCCCTTTCTTCTTTTGTCCTCGAGGACGTAGAGGTTTGACATCTTGAGATGTTAGAAATTCAGCTTGATGTTGATTTGGAAATTGAACGGGCTTTGCCCTAGCTCTTTTGATTGCGCGGGCCATCTCTTTGGTGACCCAAATCTACTTCATTTTGCGGGGACGCTATTCAATTACATTGCCCCCATTCTTGGACTTGGCCTTCTTTTTGAAGTTTGCCTTATCTTCCCGCACCCGGTGAAGGAGTGCGAAACGATTAGAAGTTGGAATTGTCGGGACATGATTGTCCCGTGGTATAATTGGCTTGCCTCCGTCGAGTCGGATGCTGAGGTTGCTGACAAGCACAGTCTTGTCGGAGTTGGAAATTGCTGCTGCAGGCTTTTTGCCTTTGTGACTTTGACGTTGCTCCAATTTGGCATGAGTGGCATTGGAGGAGATAGTAATGGCCGAGAAGACTCGACTGTGTGTTGGGCGCGGCTTAATGCCCCCAACAAAAACAGGCGTTGCTGATGCATTCGGCGTTTCTTGAATTACGGGGACTACCCCCCATAGAAGGCAGTTTCGGCCGAAACGATACCAGGTAGTGGGTTTCGGCCGAAATCAAATGCAACCCTTTAAAAAAAATAGTATTAAATTGGTTTCGGACCGAAATCGAAACCGAAATTGGTTTCGATTTCGGATCCGGCCGAAACCGAAACCGAAATCGATACTGGCACAGCCATCCTCGCTACCCCCATGAAGAAAACGGGACCTGACGACCGCCGGGAAGTCTCCGAAGACAATTGGCGTGACTAGGTATGCGAACCTAACATGATTAGCGATGACCAAAGGGCCAGATGTCACCGACGCCATAACGAAGTTGTTGCTTGGAGTTGGAGTTAAAGCTTGTTCCCTCCCTGCTCCATCTTGAAAAAGGAGAAAAAGGAGATCACAACTTTCGTAGGTGCATGAAAAATTTTGGCAGAAAGATGAAAGGCATGAAAAGTCCCACCGAGCGTGCCAATCTGTTTTACTTTTACACATGAAAAATATAAAAAAATTTAAAACATCCATTTGTTGGATGAATATGCGTATATTTTGGCATATTGTTAATTCTGTGCGATTGATTTACCAGACGATTAGGGTTCGTGTACTAGACTTTTCTCCTCCGACTGGAGTCGGTGCTAATTTATATCGGAACAAGTCCGAACACCTTTGATTAATTGTCAAAGATCCCCTTGACCTTTACGATGTCCATTGTGATATTGAGGGTTTAATCCGGAAAGGACTCCCACACCCTGAGGTGGGGGTATATCTGTCATTTTCCCTTAAATGGGAGTTTATTTGTAAATTTTTTTAGATAAGGGTTTTTTTGTAATTTTTCCTTAGGTAAGGGTTCATTTGCAATTTTCACACGATCTTGACATCCTTGTGCAACTCTTTGATTTTTTGAAATTTTCTATATTTTTATGCGCATTTTCACAATTTTGCAAAAGTTTGGGGTAAAATTACAATTTTCAGTTCTTTTGGACAAAACGGGGACATTTTTCCAATTTTGCAAGACATTTTTGCAAACTTGAACATTTTTTCTGAATTTCTGAATTTTCAGGTTTTTTTTTTCTGAATTACATGGACTTTGTGCAATTTTGCAAAACTCGAGTAAAACTATAATGTTTGGATTTTGCAGGGTTTTTCTCATAATCAAACATGCCAGACCTTGACATATTCCTGGACTTTACAGGCCAGTTTGTTTCTCGATTAGGATAGGAATACGCTACATGATGAGAGAGAAAAGTGGCTGGGGCCCACACCCCCCGTCACACCCATCCACCTTGTTCGACCCCGGGCACCGTGTTCGACCCTTTGGGGTCGAACACGGCGTCCGCATTCGAATAACAATGAGGCCCTACATGATTTTCTTTTGCTCCATGACAAATTCCATGTAATACACAAGATTTCCCTCACGCCGGGTGTATTTAGGTCGACAAACCCTATTACGAGGGTGGAGAGGGGGATTTCTGTAGCCCATCTAAGAGCGGCCGAACTAGGTCCAGCGAGACCAAACGAGGCCCAGCTCATCTAAGTGATCGCCCCGCATGGCCCACTTAGCATAAAAGCCCAATATGCTCACTCGGGATCAAGCACTTCCTAGGCGGCCATTAGGCTCGGAAGGCTGAGCGTCGGTCCGGTCGGAGGGAGACCCACGCCTGACTTATCCCCCTCGCCGGGATAAGGGCTAGCGCCCTACGCCCACTCCGACCGAGACTCACCCGAGCTACGCCTTTCGCCCGAGACAGGGCTGGCACTCTACATGCTTGGGTCGACCGACGGATGCTTATCCACGCTGCCAATGAGAGCCCTTTCTGAGCAGGAGTTTACGAGGATAAGGGGGTCCACGAGTCCTCAAGGCTATACAGAGCCCACGATGAGGACGTGAAGAGCTCACGATGAGGACGTAAAGAGCCCACGTCGAGGACGTAACCCCCTCCTAAAACTCCTCAGCTTACGGGACTCATAAGGCTGACGCACTATTAAAACCTGGGACTCCCTCCGGCGAAAGGTAAGGCCAACACACGCCTAAGACTCCCTGAGCAGGAACCACTTCACCACCTTGGTGGAGAGGGATCTCGCGCATCTCTTTCTTCCTCCCTTCATAGCCTCCACCACTGCTCTACTGACTTAGGCATCGGAGGGTTTTCCCCAGGGAACCATCCCTGGGCCCCCTGATCTGTTTCCCTTCCTTGCAGTTCACTGTTCGGTGATCATCTCCTCCAACTCAGGACCAACGCGAGATCGCCCCTCTTCAGAGGGTTTTTATGTAATTTTGTCTTCAGCAAATCTTTAAAGACTTGAGAGGAGAGGCCGCTCCCAGCGGTCTTGCGCAGGTCTTCAAGCCTTCAAGCTCCTAAGTTCAGCTCCAAGGCTCCTTGGCACGGTGCTCTTCTTTTTCTTCTTCTTCTTGGTGTTCTCTTTCTCTGTTGTTGTTCTTCTACCGTTCCTTTTATAAGCGTGGGTGAGGTGGGGAGGAGGTGTGGTACCTCCGGTAGAAACTCTTGGCATTGCTCCTCCAGTGGAAGTTGAAGAGGCTCCTTCCCTCCTTTTTTCTTTCATTTTCTTTTTTTGTTGCATGCGCATAAGAGAGGAAGGGCAGGAGGTGTTGGGCATGTGTGGAACATGCTTGATTCTATTGTTTTGATGATGTCTGACCATGAGTCATTGATTAGTCTTATATGGAATTAATGATGCCAATATGTATAAGTTTCAGGTCAAAGTCAGCGCATGGTGTCATATGATATGCTGCCTTGAAGTTGAGCCATGTGAAGATTGAAGAAGAAGAGTCGACTCCAAACGGCCTTCGAGTCGACTCCAGTCAACCAGTTGAGAAGAAGAAAAGCTAGAATGAGAGTCGACTCCAACAGGAAGTAGAGTCGACTCCACGAGCTGTTTTACAAAGAAGAACAAAAGCTTTGATAGAAGGTGATGAATGGGCTTCAAAGGTGACAAATGGTCACACAAGGGTGACAAATGAGTCGTAGAGGTGACAAATGAATTATAACGTTGACAAATGGAAGACAAGGTTGAGAAGGTAGAAGAAGAGTTGACTCCAGTCAAAGTTGACCAAATCATGTTGACTCTAGTCAAAGTCAACACAAGTCAAAGCAACTCTAGCCAAGTTCAAATACATGTTGACTCAAGGTCAATTCTAATCAAAGTCAAAGTCAAAGTCAACAAGCTACAATGATCTAGTCAAGTTGACCACGGTCAACTTCACCTCAGGCAAGTCCAAGACCCTCAAACTCACAACGGTACCAAATGGAACATAAGGGTGACAAATGCGCAGTAGCGGTGACAAATACATGGCTAAGGATGATAAGTAACTGCTAGTGGTGACAAATGGATAAAGGCGACGGCTCAAGGGAAAAGGAAATCCTCAAGGGCGACGGCTCCTAGCGGCTAAGGGTGAATAATAGCTGTTATCAGTGTCAAATGGGTTATAAGGGTGAAAAATAGCTCCGCAAGGGTGAAAACTGGGCAGCAAGGTTGGAAGAGTGAAAATCAAAGAAGGAAAGTCGACTCAAAATGATGTTGGAGTCGACTCCAGTTACAATGAAACTCACAAGGCTGAAAACAGAGAAACCATAGAAGAAGAAGTCGACTCTACAATGCCTTGGAGTCGACTCCTGTGATGATGAAACTCGCAAGTCTAAAGGAAAAGCTGTGGCGACGGTTCAAAGGAAATAAGGGTGACAAATACATAAGGATAACAAATAGCTATTAAGGGTGAAAAATGTCTCGCAAGACTGGAAGTGTGAACAAGGAAGAAGCCGAGTCGACTCCATAAGACTTTGGAGTCGATTCCAAGTATGAAGAAACTGCCAAATCTTCTGCAACTTTTTAAGGACTTCCAAAGGACTAAAATATGGACCGCAAACCTAGAAATTCACAGTTTTTAAGGTCTGAAGGAGATTCCTAGGACACACAAATGTCCATGTCATCATAAGTGTCCAAAGCAACCCTTTACTCCAAATATCTGTCAGTACAGCAGCCACCAACAAGGTTGGTATCTGAAAAGAAGATTCAGCTGAACAAGAGTACGTCCTCTCTGCCAATGGTAATTAAGGTTCTGCAGGCTCCTTTTAGTCAAACCCCTCTTAGTTTATTCCAGCATTTCAAATTGAAGGATCTATGGAGGGAAAGGCTTTTTGGTCCTGCACTGCTGCGATGGACCAGGATCTGCACAAGCTCAAGACTTGTGATCCAATGGCCCAGATTACTTCTTCCAAGATCAAAGGTGCAGATTCTAACCTTGGTCTATAAATATGTTGCCTCTTCCATCTGAGAAGAGTTGGCCGAGCATTGTATCAAAGGAAGTATTCTTTAGCTCGTGCCCAAGAAGAAGAGAAAGAGAAGAAGAAGAGAAAAAGAGAAGAAGAAGAAAGGAAGAAGAGCGAGAAGGCCCCTCCACCCTGGTTCGACTCAGTCCAGTGGTGAAAAGAGAAGTGAGCTGAGGAAGCAAAATCCCAACCTTGAAGAGAATGCTTCATGACTCAGTCAGAAGCTACAGTTGGCTTTTCAGCTCCGATTGATGTTTTCATTTCTTGCTTTAAACTCCATATCTGTGTGTGTGCTTGGGGTTGTGTCCCCGTGTCTTCTTGCTGCACTTGCAGCGTGTTTCTTGTTTTTCCTTTGTGTGTGTGTGTGGGTGGGGCTTGTCCCCGTGTGCTGCGTTTGCAGCGTGAGGACTCTGTCCTCATGAGGAGCTTGCTCCTCGTATGCATGGGGCGTCGTCCCCGTGTGGTGCTGTGAAGCACCGTGAGGACTCTGTCCTCGTGAGGACCTTGTCCTCGTGAGGAGCTTGCTCCTCGTATGGTTGGGGTTTTCCCCCCTGAGGCTTGTCCCCGTTGCTGCGTTTGCAGCGTATAGTGAAGCCTCACCGGGTTTGGTGAGGGCTGGATGTAGGTCTGCGGGTTTGTAGACTGAACCACCTTAAAAATCCATTGTGCAGTGGTGTGTCCTTGTGTGATTGCCTCCATTTCTTCTATCTGCACTTCACAAGGTCCTATGCTTTTATTTCTGCATTTCTGTTGGCCGAACACTGCACATATTGTGAGCCTCTGCCGTTTACCAGCATTCTTGCTGAATGAACATAGGCTCCAATCACAGGGTTTCTGGTGTGTTTATTTCATTCATCTTAACATTGCTTACACACACACCAACGGGTTGATGAGATCTCTGCTTTGTAATGCAACAGATCTTGCAAGCTGATATAACTGCGATAAGGCTGCGTCGACTCCACTGCCTGGCTGCGTCGATCTTATCCTCTTCCTTAACAGCAACCCTCTGTCTTTTAGTGTGAGGTGTTTTGTGCAGAATCATTGTCAAAACTGCTGTGCATCTTTGCATAGAGCATCCACTACACACACTGTGAACCACTTACCGTTTGGCAGCACTCTTGCTGTTTGAACAAAGGCTCACACGCACACACTCAAGTAGGCGCTCATGTAATCTGAATCTTCATAAGTTGATTTCAGATATTTAACCACATTCCGCTGTGTGCTCAAGCTAGAAGTTTGTCTGGTGAAATGATTTTTTAAGAGAGCATTTTTTAAAAGGGGATCTATTCAACCCCCCCTTCTAGATCCGGTTGTACCCCATGGGACCCAACAGGAGGGACCCCTCTCCGGTCATATGCCACCGCGACTGGAGCCCCCCCCCTCTGGTGCTGCTGCGCACTTGAGAGGGAGAGAGGGGTGGAGAGGGGGGCATGTGGTTTCCTTGGGCTATAAAAGCCTGCTCATCCCTTTCAAACAATTTTTTATTGCTGGGAATTCTGGCTGCAGCACGTGGAGGCTTCTCGTTTGCTTGCTTTTGACTGCTCCTTGCTGTCCGGGCTTTTTTGCAGCATAGGGAATGCTCCCCCGACCGCAGGGACTGGTCTAAAGATCGGGTTGAACTTCTTGTTGTTTGTTTTCTGCGTGGGTGAGTGGCTTTATGCCGTTTACTAGCTGTTTGATAGAATTCCCGTTCATGAAAGCACATAATCTTTTGTAAATAGCCCTGTCTGACGGAACCCTGAGGGTGTTCATGTAATGGTGACGATTTTGTATCGTTTCTCGCCATGACATAATGCATTTTATTCTCCAACGAATTCTGAAAATATCAGAAAGATGTTATAAACTTTTGGGGGTTCAACAGGCATCCATGAATTTTGTTTCCCATGTCATTGTATATGTTCTAAATCAATTTGGATATAAGCTGTTTCTTCCTCCTTGTCAGTCATTTCATGATATCGTTGTGCTATACAAGTGTCAGCTGCTTCATGCCTATTGGGTCCTTGTGTGAGTTAGATCACATGATGGAGGCTCGAGTGCATGTTTGCTGGTGTACATGCATTGGTCTTGTTGAGGAGAGCCACACGAATATGGAGCACATGTGATGTTTGAAGTCTTTTATTGTTTTCATTTTAGTATTCATGTTGTTGAGCTGTGGGGGCTCTGGTGAGTCACACGTTATTTCTGTGAGAAGGTGGCCTTGTGCTTGCAGAGATGGTGTCCTTCCTCCTCCCGATGAGTAGGAGAAATGATCTTTCGTGCACATAGATTTTGTAAGTGTATTTTTTGATTATTCCTAAAATCAATTCTGAATTTTTGCTTCAGGTGGGATATCCTAATTCACAAAGTGCTGCGAGGAAGAAGGTTATTTTTGCTCTCAGCTTTATACTAATTCTGCAAGCATGTCTTTACAAGGTTATGTAATGTACTAAAATGAAATGCCTATAATCCCAAGTTGAAAGTGGAAAAGTGGAACTTGAATTCCTTTTAGTTATCAGCAGCTTTACTCTCTTGCCTTCTTTCATATTTATTGTGTCTATATTGTCATTATGTTTTTCTTGTCTATCTAGGGAGATAGGACAAAGAGGATTCTTCTTGATGTGTTTCTTGCTCATGTGCCGGTGAGATTTTTAAATTATACTTCATTCGCTAAGTATATTGTTCCTGATCAAGTTCCTTATGCTCAACTTTTGCAGATTACAAACAACAATTTTCGCCCAAAATGTATATATACTGCTGTAATGTTGAGACGCATGATGGATGCTATACTGAATGCAGACACATTTGATGATAGGGTAAATTTATTTTTTTCTACTGGATATTACGTTTACATCTTTTTGAATTTATTGTTATTTTCTTTGTTTGTGTAAGCCATTATATATAATTTGCTAATGTTATTAGAGAAGTTTTTGTGTATTCAGCCTGTAGTTTTTCCTGCTGGTGCCCTTGTATCTTGAACTTCATTCACAATGTCCCACTTGGTATGGTCTAGTTGATTTTAAGATTCTTTTTTGGTCAGGATTATGTGGGTAACAAGCGTTTGGAGCTATCAGGGCAGCTAGTGTCATTACTTTTTGAGGTGATGTTTCATATGTGCATCTTTTCTGTTATACTCCACTTCCAAAAAAAGGAAAAATTCTTTCTGTTCTACTTAATGGTCTTACAGGAATTCTGAACTAGAAATTATGCTCTAGGATTTATTTAAATCAGCAAATTCTGCCGCTTTAGAGCACATGAATAAAGTATATAACCAGACATCCCGTTCAAGCCCATTGGATTTTTCCCAGGTATGTTTTTCAGTGGTTTTACTGTGCTCCCTTGTCCCTATTAGCATCTTTCCAAACATCATTCGTCTCCATGTCCAACAATACATTAGTGTATATTTTTTAGTCTACGTAAAGTGGTGGTACCACAATGTCACAAATGCTAAAAAATGGGTGTACAAGTCTAATCTATGGGCTTCTGAAAAAATCACTCTAGACAAAAAAAACCAGAAAAGATTTCCAGTGCCAAAGATTGAGGGATATGTTTTGGACGGAATAGTTTTATTTTGCCATTGTGGAACAAGGTTCTACATTTACATCTCTAGGTGCTTTACTCAAAGGCATGTCTACAATGGAATCACAATGTAACTACTTTTGGATCCCAAAGGCTGTCATGTTGTAATTTTTGAACATTAATCTCACATAACTATCATGGACTGTTTTTGACTGAGTTTTGGAAACAACAATGGCTTTTTCCTTATATGTATATTTTTAATGTCATTGCACCAAGTTTGGTGGGGTTATAACCTGTCCAGTATTTGAGCACTATTATTTTTCTAGAGAATTAGTCCTAGTAACTTCTATTTTATTGATGTTGCATCATGACATTGGCATCCACATGGTAGATTTAGCTTCTATTATTTTTTTCTGAAACAGTCATGCGTTTGACCTACAAATGAAGCAGAAAAGAGTCAATATTTGCCTGTGAAACATTGATTCTTTGGATTAGAGAATTTATAGACCTTTCTGAGACATTTCCACAATCATGTTTCTACATCTTGCAGACACTGATTTTTTTAGTCAATTATTGTTATAGCTCTTGTGAGCAACATTTGGATCATGATCAGCTTTGGCCCAAGGCCTGACCTATTCATCATTTCATCCATGGACCAGACTGATTCCAATCTTAAGTCCAATGTAATAAGTGGTACTATCTATATTCGGCCACTTATCTCCAACTGATGTAGGGTGATTAATGCTTATATTTGGCCATATCTCTCCAACTGATGTAGGGTGATTAATACTTTATTTTATTTATATCCCTAATGCTTGTTTTTTGTTTTTGTTTTTCTATACAATCATTGTTTCCCTTTAAAGCTGAACTGGATCCTTCGTATTATAGAAAACATGATCCCTCTTAAGTCAATTCTGGTTTAGGCATACATGTGATATTTTCACGGGAATTTTGCAAAAACACCCTCTTTACCAATTTATTTGCAGAATGTCCCTCTTGTTTTCATATTATTTTTAATAACCTCGCCACATCGCAATACTTGCAAAAAATGCCCTTGCTGTCATCCACCATTAGACTTCTGTTAAAATCTCTTATTTAACCCCGAAAAAGGTCAAAAATATCCTTAATCTTTCCTAAACTCTCTCTTTCTCTCTAGACCTATGTAACTCCTTATTTCTCCCTCTCTATTTTTGGCATAACGCACTGCTCAAAACAACTCTTTTTTACAGGGGTGTTTTTGTCCAAACATTTAATTTTATGGGAGCAGAATATTCGAGTCTTCAATGGAAGTTAACTACAAAATAATATGAAAACAGGAGGGACAATTATGCAAATAAACTTATAAGGAGGGTGTATTTGCAAAAAAACCCTCTTTTCATCTCTTTTCATTTTCCTACTGGTCTATCTCTCATTTCTTTCTAGCATACTAAAATTGCAATACATGGAAAAGTTCTATTAACATTTTCCTACCAAGCCTGGTTTATGCTGTGTTCTCATTTCTTTTAGTTTTCTTTATTTGTAATTGCTCTTTTAAGATTGTACAGTAACAATTTAAGTGGCCCTACTAACTTATTCAGTGATTTATTCTCCTTTTTTGTCCTTTTATGGAGTGAGTGAGGGACTCCCACCTTAGTTTGATTTTGTATAGGAGGATCTTTTAGGTGCTTTTGTTTGCCTTCATTTGTACATTTCCATTTTCTTTTAATATATTTGTGGTACCATCCACTTTGAAAAAAAAGAAAATCAGTGAGTATTTCTAAGATAGAGATCCACAACTGGAACGAATTGCTGACGACTAAGTGGTTAATCGTTTCTCCATTTTGCTCACATTCAGGCTATTGTTTCGTCTGCCTTAATAGTTTTTTGCCTCTCCCTTTAAAATGGCCCTTTTTTAATTTGATTCTTTCCTTAAATTTCTGTCTATAACTTGCATTTATCTCTTTTTGATAAGAGTTCATCTTTTATGTTGCAATGACATTGAAAGCATATAAAAAAAGATATGATTACAAATGGGTTAGAGATCGCCATTTCTACTGGTAACTGGGATCTAAAGCGATTCAAGATGCATAGAAAAGGTGTCTCACAGGTTTTGTTCTTCATTCCCCTCCCATTCCACGTATATTCCTAAGAGAAAAGATTTCTTATAGAAGTCCCACTTCCAGGTTCTTTCACGGCTTTCATTTATTGCTGCTTTGGGCCATATGACGAGGATCTCGCCACAATTTGAGAAGACTAGAAAAGTTAGTGGACCAAGGGCATTGCAACCGAGCCAGGTGATGCTACTTAACTCTCAGTTTCATCCTTTCAAAATACCTGAAGCACTTGGGTCCTTTTCTTATGGAAGAATCACATAATTTGTTTTTATATTTTCTTAAACAGTGGGGAATGCTTTGCCCTTGTGACACTCCTGAAGGTGAAGCTTGTGGATTAACAAAGAATCTGGCTTTGATGACCCATGTCACAACTGATGAAGAAGAGGGTCCATTAATTTCTCTGGTCTGCCTAGTGTCATTGAACTATGGATTTCCTTTTATTTAATAGTTCAATGTCCTGTCCTGCATCTTAGAGGAAGGCTCTTTTTCTTCTTTGTTGAATAGTAGTGATTTGTTGTTTCTGTCAGCATGCTGAGATAGTCCTGAAGTTACACGTCTCAGTTTTGTGTTTCCAACTGAACAATAATTATTTCCTTTGTGTTTTTTAGCACATGTAAAATTGTAAATGTTTAGAATTTAGAACCCTTTGTGGTGTTTTATTTTTAAAGTCCATGGTATAGTTGAATTTAGGGTCCTAGATTGACTACCTTCTGGTAAAAAGGACAGGAGAGGCTATGTGTAATTATTCTGAAGTCCTTCAAAGTGAAAGCTGATAGATAATGACGTTCTTGGTTATTATTGCTATGTATGAGAAATCATTGGGATCTCTTCCTATAATTCCATACATTGGGTGGTGAAAGATGAAAAAAGAGACAGATAATATAAGGGCTTTGGGCAGCATCCATTCACCAAATTGGATGTGGAAACAAATGACCAGCAGTAGAACTAAAGAGCTAGTTTTTGGTACTTCTTAAGGTGGCTTCCTAGGTGGATTGTGCCTGGAGGGTGCCCATCTACATTTTGCAGAGGTTGGTTGCCTAAAAGGGTATGAGGAATGAGTTTTTAAAATTTAAATGTGGGAATATTAAATGTTTCGATGCAATCTATGTGGCCTTTATTCAATAAAAAAGAGGGCAGAAGCAAGAAATGACTACAGGCCTATAAGTTTACTTGATGGAATTTATAAGACCATATGAAAAACACTAGCCAGTAGACTGAAGGTGGTAATTGGGGTTCTGATAGACAATAATCAGTCAGCCTTCATTCATGGAAGAACATGGCTGCATATCAGTGCATCACAAAAGATTAATAAGAAGTGCTTGGTGGTCAAGATAGACTTCGAGAATGCCTATGATAGAGTTAATTGGAATTGTCTATTCACAATACTTCATCTGATTGGCTTTGAAGAAGGTTGGATGCAGTGAGTGAAGAATTGTTACAGATGGCAAGATTCTCAGTGTTAGTTTTTTTCTGAAAGTGGGTAGTACCACTATAGTTCTCAATGTTAGTGAATGGGGTCAATGTCTGTAGTACTGATATTAGATCGGTACCGGTTAGGGCCGGTATCGGTACGTACCGCTCGGTATCAATATGATGCCAGGCGGTTCCCCAACCCATTTATTGCCCGCTAGGGTCTGTGGACCCTATCATAGTCCACAACCGGATTCGACTTTCCGGATTCAGTTATTAAAAGTTTAAAACCCCCGCCCCCGCCCCCGACCCCTGACACCTCCCAACCACCTTTCCCTCCCCAATCCCCTTCCGCCCGATGCCCCGTTGCCTCTAAGGTTTAGGAGTCATCGCCGTCCGAAGCCGTCCGTGGCTGTTGTTGCCACCGTCCAAAGCCGCCCCCATCGTCATCTTTCGCCATCACCAATGACCGCCTGTTTAACACGGACAAATTTAAATAAATTTCATTTGTTGAGCATCAATGCACAATGGTTAGCTATTTAAGTAGCATGCACATTTTTAATTCCACGGATTTGGTTTATCAAACGATTTAGGGTTCGGGTACTAGACATTTCTCCACTGACCACAGTCGGTGTCTAGTTTCATCGGCATGAACTCCGAATATCCTTGATTAACTATCAAAGAACACTTTTACCCTCCATAATATCCATTGTGATATTGCGGGTGTTGTGTAATAGATATGATCTTTGATGATCATTCATTAGAAAAATACTCTTGTAGGAAACTCGAAAGACTTTCATTCCTTGAATACATGGAATTTGGATACAATTGGCATCTTGAGACCCTTACAATTGGCCCCTATTATGTAATCGGTTCTTCGGGTTTAGATTTGGTCACCATTTGATCGAGTAAGCCTCTGCTTACACTTGAATTTCTGGATTGCTTCAGCTAGATTGTTGAATTTACTTATGGTCCCCATCATGCTGTTGGATTTGCTCCTGGTCTTTAGCAGACCGTTGAATTTGCTTTTGTCCTCAATTGGACGACTGGATTTATTCTCGGCCACGATCGGACTGTTGAATTTGCTTCTGATTAAGATTTGACCGTTGAATTCGAGTTTCATCATGATCGGACCTTTCTTGGGTTCATCTGTCATTTTTGATCCGTTCTATTTGTTTATGCAGTTTTTGATCCTTTCTGTGTATTTTTGCAGTTCTAACCTTTTCTCGGTATTTCTGCAATTTTGACCCTTTTTAGGTATTTCTGCAATTGACCATTTTTGGCTATTTCTGCAGTTTTTTGATTCTTTTAGACTTATCCATCATTTCTTGACTTTTCAGGTTATATATGTAATTTCTTGATTTCTTGGACATCGGTGTCATTTCTTGACTGTTCGAGGTGATTTTGTCATTTTCTGACTCTCCAGGACATTTCTATCATTCTTTGATATTTCGGGGTGTTTCCGTCATTGATTGATATTCTGGGATATTTTCATCATTTCTTAACACTCTTGGGGTCATTCAGGTTTAGTCTTGTCATTTCTTGACTTTCTAGGGCATTCATCTTATTTCTTGATATTTCGAAGCATTTCTGTCATTTCTTCAGTATTCAGGGCATAGTTGACTTTCCTAGGCTTCTCTATCATTTCTTGATTTCTCAGAGTAATTCTATTTTTTTTCTGACTTTCCTAGATCTTTCTATCATTTGTTAACTTTCTGGGATGTTTCTATCATTTCTTGACATTTCTGGACATTTCTGTCATTTGTTGACTTTACGGGATTTATTTGAAATTTCAGGATTTTCTTGGATTTATCTGTCATTTTTTGACTTTCTAAGATTTCCCTGGGCTTATTTGCCATTTCTTAACTTTCGAGGACTTGTTTGCAATTTCAAGATTTTTTTCAGAGTTTATTTGCAATTTCTCGTCAACAGGAGTATTCTCGTAATTTTCGTGAGCATCAGGGTTCTTGGGTTTGACAGTTCATGGTCATAGCAAAGTTCAAGGGAGCGCACACCGCTTCAGGGAAGTGACATGGTCCCGTTCCACTGAGTTATGTAATTTATGCAAAGTTCAAGATTTTTATGCAATTTCTGGACTGGCTAGGGTTTGTTTGCTATTCTAGGAAGCTAAGAGAGATTTTGATAATTTCTGAACTCCGGGGGTATTTTGATAATTTCTTAATTCTAAGGGAATTTTGATAATTTTAAGAAACTCCAAGGGAATTCTGGTAATTTCTGAACTCCATGGACATTTAGATAATTTCTATAAGTGTCAGGGATATTTCTATAATTTTTGAACTCTAGGGACATTTTGTTTTTTTAAAAATTAGAGATATTTTGATAATTTTAGACTAATCAGGGGTATATATGTAATTTCTGATTATTTCAAAAAATTACAATGTCATCCCCTTCAAAAGATTACACAAGACATGGGGACATAACCACAAGGGCATGTAAGCAATCTCGAGGGTATATGTGCAGTATAGCCTTTTTTGGTTTCAAAAATAACACATGGCACAAGTCCCAAATCCCTCTTTGGTGGGGCACAAAAATCACTTAGGAGATTACTTCTCCCATGGCTTCCATCGACTTCAATCCGTCCCAAATGAGGATCCCCTCGGGATGGAAATAAATAAATAAACAAATAAATATTTCTTCTTTGAAGAAGAAAATGCATATTAGTGGTTATTTAAGTAGCCGGTGTATTATTATTTCCGCGAATTTAGGTTTATCAGACGATTTGAGTTTGGGTACAGGACATTTCCCGATCGATCGTAGTCGATGTTTATTTACATCGGCGTAAAGTCTGAATGCCCTTGATTAACTGTCAAAGAAACACTTTTTGACCTCCACAATCTCTACTGTGATATTGGGGGTTTTATTTAACAGATTTAATCAAAGAGATCACCCATTAAAGATGCACATTTGCAGGAGAAAGCTAAAAAAATTCATTCTTTGGATTCATCTTTACGAAATACATGAAATCCCGATTACATAGTCGGGTCATTTGATTTAAATTTAGCTTTCATTCCATCACCAGAATAGACTGTTGAATTTGAGTTTCATAGAGATCAAACCCTTTTTTCGATATATTTGTAATTTTTGACCCTTTCGGGGGTATTTATGCAATTTTGGACCCCTCCTGGGCATTTCTATAGTTTTGGACCCTTCCTGGGTATTTCTGTAGTTTTGGACCCTTCCTTTGTATTTCTGCAATTTCTGACCCTCCCGGGATATATCTACAATTTTCGACCCTTTTTGAGTTTATTTGAGATTCTGAACCCTTTCTGGTTTTTTTTCTAGTTTTTGACCCTTTTGGGATATTTTGTAGTTTTGGACTATTCTTGGGTTTATTTGAGGTTTTGAACCTTTTCTGGATTTATTTGTGATTATCCCTTGAGTAGGGTTCTAGAAAAGCTGAAGGGAATTTACGTAGTTTGTCCAGACTAGGGATACTTTTGTAACATTTGGACTGAACAGGGGTTTTCGTGTAATTTTGGCATGAGACGGAAGTCCCTTCTTAGTGGAGGCGCTCTGGCCAAAGACTCTCCGGAGATTGCTTCTCCTTCTCGAGCTCTCATGGGTTGGGGTTCAACTTCATGTGTCCATCGGCGCAACGTTGGGGATCGACTTGGGGGTCAAGGTGGCAGCGCCCCTTGCGGTTTCTGAGGGGTGGAGCCCCCTGGAAGAAAAAATTCTTATAATCCCTCTCCAAGGAGTGGCACAAGGGACATCACCGCAAGGGCATCTATGCAGACCTTTTTTGTTAAAGTTGGGTTGCTTATGGGATTACTGATTATTTCAAAGAATCATATTATTTCTCCAAAATATTTATAATGAGATTACATTAACCACAACACAAGGACATGTGTGCGGACTCAAGGAGGGAGAATTTTATTACATACCCTCACTGTGAGCACAAGCACAACAGAAGTACAGACACAATCCAAAGGATGGGCCTTCAGAAACACAAGCATAAGCACTCTCCTTCTCTCCTACGCTTTTGCTGCGCTCTCTGTGTGTTTTCTTGGGTCCCACTAGGGGGTATTTATAGAGCCCTCGGGCGGTTGTAGATTGATTCGGTCCAAACTATTCACGTGGGGGGTTAGATCCGATCCAAAACATTCATTTGGGGGTTTGATCCGATCCAAACCCCCCATGTAGGGGTTGGATCCGGTCCAAACCCCCCCGGGAGGTTGGATCCGGTCCAAACCCTCTTATGGAGGGAATGGGGGTGGGCTGACCTCCATATATATATATATATATATTCTTTTGTTTATTATTAGTTTTTTTATCATTTTTTGTCTTCTACATGGGTATTTATAGAGTCCGTAGAACCTACCTGGGTCCAGATAGGTTCCTTAGGGGTGCCTACCCGGCCCGAGTAAGTTTTCCCCCTATTTTTTCTTTTTTTTTGAAACAGAGAGGGAGAGAAAGGCGGGGGAGAGAGATGGAGAATGGGACCAGATAGGTCTCCCCCCACCTTCTTTTCCTCTTTTTTTTAATTAAGAAAGAGAGAGAGGGAGAGAAATGGGACCGGATAGGTCCCAAATAGACCTATCCGGGCCCAGTAGGTGGATTGAGAGAGGAGGGTGAGCCCAGGTAGGTTCCTTTCATTTTTGTTTTGTTCCTTTCATTTTTGTTTTGTTTTAACACTGCCGTTTGGTTCCACCGAGCTTCCTCTCTCTCTCTCTCTCTCCCTCCCCCCCCTCCCTCCACCCATCCACCGTCATTGCCGCTGACCCGCGCAGCTGCTGTCCCAACGTCTGCAGCCCCTTCGCTGTCGTCCCATTTTTTCTAATAGGTACCAGCCGGTACCACTACCGAACTGGCCGAACCAGACCGGTCGAGTCTGGTACCGATATGTACCGCCTGGTACCCGTACATACTGGGCGGTACTGCAGACCATGAATGGGGTGCCTTGTGGTTTCTTTGGGAGCTCTAGAGGGTTGAGGCAAGAAGACCCTCTGTCCCTTCTATTGTTTGTTTTGGTTGGACAGGTACTGAGTGGTATGTGGAACTGGAAGAAGGCAAGGTCAACAGGTCTTATTGAAGGGATCAAGGTGGGACACAGCTCTGAAGAGGTAACACGGCTACAATATGCTGATGACACAATCTTTTTTTCAGGTTCGGTGGAGGAAAAGCTTGCCAATCTGAGAATCTTGCTTAGACTTTTTGAGGCTGTTACTGGTCTAAATGTTAATTATTCCAAAAGTGAGGTGGTAGGAATAAATATAAATGGCGAGAGTAAGGTTCAGATTGAACAGACATTGGGTGCTCGGTGGGCTCATTCCCCATGAAGTTCCTTGGTTTACCTCTTAACTGATGGAGCAATTAGAGTAGCAGACTGGGATGGTATCATCAAGAAAGTAAGAAGCAGAATTGCACCATGGAGAGGTAAAATCTTATCTTTGGGAGGTTGATGGATTTTATCCAAGGTGGTACTCACAAGTTTACCAGTATATTTTCTATCCATATACAAGATTCCAAAGTCAGTATACAGAAGAATTGAATCAGTGAGAGCTGCTTTTTTTCTGAAGGAGAAAAGGACCAAAGGACAGGATTCCATCCTATTGCTTGGAATTAAGTGTGTAGACTAAAGGAGGAAGGTGGAGCAGGCATTACACCAATTAACACAATCAATGAGGCGTTGTTGATGAAATGCATTTGGAGATTAGACATGGATGAAGGGACTTTATGGAACAACATAGTCAGGAACACGTACCATCACAAATATGAGGGATGGTGTTCTCTGCTGGCCTATAACAGCCAATTATCTTCATTCTGGAAAATTATTTTGCACCTTGGTGACCTTTATAATTGCTCAGCTGTGATTCAGGTGGGGGAAACAAGATTTTGGGAAGTCCCATGGTTGAACAATTTATCTCTACAACAGTCATTTCCAAACCTCTTTGGTCTTGCTACCACAACAGGAATCGGCATTAACTAAGTCTGGACAAATTTAGGGGTTAACTCACATTGGCAGCTGGGATTCGGGAGAAGTTTAGATGAGGCAGAATTTAATGAGTTCTTGCAACTGTCCTCTGTTTTAGATAATATGTGATTAAATCAAGGGAAGAGGGATAATAAAACTTGGAGATGGGAAAAATCAGGAATATTCTCAGTGAGATCAGTAGTTAAAATGATTGTGCAAGGTGGTCAGAAGTGGCCTGGCATAAAAAGGACTGGGATGGGAGACTGCTCATGAAAATAAGGGTCTTTATGTGGAAGGTCGCATGGAACAGAATTTTAACAGCTGACAGAGTGTCCAGATTTAGACTAGACATCAGAGAGAGCTGTCTTTTGTAGGCGATACAAGGAAAATGTGGATCATCTTTTCGTCAACTGTGGTATCATTCAAGCAGTGTGGAGTCTACTTTTCAACTCTGTAGGTGTTAAGTGGGTCAAGAAAAAATATGTCCTGCAGATCTTTATGGAGTGGAACAGTACTACATGGATGAAACTGTTAAGGTTTTATCTTCTTTTTACCTTCCAGCTGTGTTGTGGTCAATTTGGAAATAGACAAATAACATAGTTTACAGAGAGGATTTCAGTCACTTGTCTTTCATTATTAAGAGCTGCATCAAATTTGTTCAAGACTGGTATTTCGGTGCTTGTCGTTCTACAATTGCCCAATCTAATTTGCTATATAACATGGGGGATGGAAAAGATTTATCTTGTAATTGTGTTCTCATAGTGGCTTTTGTACACATTAGCGGGGAGGGTTCTCTGGCTTTACCATATTGGTAGAGCTCTTTCTTTTCCTTTATTGTCTTTATTTCCTTTGTCCTTTTATTTCAATGAAATGTGGCCTTTTAGGCCACCTTCAAAAAAATATGGGTAAGGGTTTAAAGGAGTAATTTTGCCTTTTCCCATCTTCATTGCCAGATGTGACTATGCTTCAGTGGCAGATGACAACTGAGTTTATACTTGTTGTGAGCTATAAGGATAGCTACCTTAAAGGCAAGTATGTGGGGTTATTTCCAGAGAGTTCGGGGTACATGTGTAGCCTTTTCCTTTACTTGAAGCTGTCATCCTGCTTTATTCTTTCGTGGTTTGCATGTAAAATGTGTGTGATCACATATGTAAGTGTTTAAACATTGTAATCATGAAGATTCTTCACTGCATCCTGATTTCCAACCCCAGCCTCAACGCAGTTTGGAAATTGGCGTGATCTTAGTCACAAGAGATGACTCCAATCAACCTAGAGAGTGAAAGAAAGAAGGGAAGGGGATGATGGAGTGGAAATTGACGTAGATAGACAGATAGATTGACAGGCTGTTATGTACATAGTTGGGAGGAAGTGAGGGGAGGGATAGAGAGAAAACAGTCACTTTAATGGCAGTGGCATTGGTAGATAGTGATGCATGCCATTGAACTCTTTATCCTCTTGAAAGCAGATAATGGGGGGACCACTGGCACATATTTCACATAACTGGTCAGAGTATTCTAATAAATATGACTTTCAAGCATTGTGCAGGTAAGGGAGAATAGTTTTATATTTGGACCATTTATTCATTTATTTCGGTTAGCATACTGGGTATTCGTGAGCTACTCCATGCGATTATCAGTTCTGAGCTTCTCCACCCACTAACTCGTGTCTTGGGTTGGCGGTTTGGTTTAGTTACATGGTACGATAGCTAGTTCGCTGATTGGTTCTTCCCATTTGGTCTTGCTGTTTCAAGGAGTGCTGTTTGCCGTGCAACTTCACCTGGATTTGTTGGGTTGGGGGGTTGCGAAAGCCATTTGGTCTCGGACCTGGTATTCACAGGTCACTCTATGACTTTCTTAGTTCTGGGTCTCTCTACCCACTAACTGGAGGTTGGTGCTGGCTGTTCAGTTC
Source organism: Amorphophallus konjac (assembly GCA_022559845.1). Classification (NCBI taxonomy): domain Eukaryota; kingdom Viridiplantae; phylum Streptophyta; class Magnoliopsida; order Alismatales; family Araceae; genus Amorphophallus; species Amorphophallus konjac. The sequence goes on along the minus strand of JAHNEJ010001850.1, from coordinate 131,806 downwards.
CGTAACAACTTTATTTTTTTGAGAAGAAACTATGTTGGATGAAGGCAGATTTATCCAAGGATTGCATTGGAATTTGGATTCATCCATCAGTAACTGATAAAAATCACTATATTCATGGCTATTGTATACTTATATACTTTTGTAGTTAATTGTTTACAAGTTTACATTTACTATACTGAGGATTCCCCGTCATGAATCTTCAACCTCTTACTGTGTTCTTGAATACCTATCAAAGCACAATGTCCATAAATCCTTCCAATCTTCAGTTGATTTATAATTGACTGAGTCGGGGTTTTTCCTCTTAAGATGACTTTATCATATTTTTATTCATTCTCTCTGTTTTATAATTTCCTGTTGCTATATTATTGATGAGATTCTCAATTAATCTTTTTCGTAGTGCTATAGTCTTGGAGTGGAGGACTTGGCATTATTATCAGGAGAAGAGCTCCATGCATCTAACTCATTTTTGGTTTTTCTCAATGGGCTTATTCTTGGAAAGCACAGACTGCCACAGGTATATAGTTCTTTGAGAACACTCAAGTCAATGAGTTGAACATTTTTCCTACTGGTTTCATACTTCTGATTACTTATGGTTCTTGTTGCTATGTTTAGCATTTTGCTCATGCCATGAGGACATTGCGGAGGTCTGGTAAAATTGGTGAATTCGTTAGCATTTTTGTGAATGAAAAGCAGGTAAAGATTATTTCATAACTTAAAAGTTTCTTCTCTTTGTTAAATTTTAATTTACATTGGTCATAAGTTTACTTGTATCGTGTATCTAAAGTCACCACACAAATTACTTCAAATGCTTTGTTCAACAACTTTGTTGTGCTTGACAACTGCTTGGGACAAGAGCCCATAAGAAAATTTCCTAATGTCTTGGCAGTGTTTTCTATTTCAAAAAGCTATACCATGCTGATGTGGGATGCCATCTTACAATGCGATGCAGTTCAACTTTGGGCATGGAAACCAAGGAAAACATGATATGTATCATACTTGGTGAATCCTAACAATGTTGAACACTCTTTGCATTCATCTGGCATAGTTTTTGTGTTGAACGATTAGAGGTTAAAATTGGCTACAAGTTTTCAGGGATATTAGAACATGGTAGCATGCGGCACTAGATTTTGTGTGAAAGAGGGTCTAGTGGAATCTGGAACTTACAGTACATATTCGTATGCATTAATTTGTTTGATAAATGAGAAGCAAGTTTCTTCTTTTTTGTTATTGTATTCAAGTCAGCAGTGTTGAAAATAGGAATTGACATGGGCTAGATGTACAATCACTGTGCCATCAGTTTCAGCTTATCATCACCTTTACCAAGTGGATTGGCTGTAAATTTCAGGGATGGCAGTGTCGGTTTCGGACTCGGTTTCGGCAGAGTCCGAAATCGAAACGACTCGGTTTCGGTTTAGGCCGAAACCGGCCGAAACCCAATGAAAAGGTTCAAAAAAATACAAAATAAATCTAAATAATCAGAAACAAATCGATAAAATATAAATAATCAAGTAACAATCAAAAAATTCATTAGACATACATTTGACTGTAAAGAAATTGGATTAAGTGCAATAAACATGAAGTAGGCATTGAAGTTCAAGCATTGAACATGTTAAACTAATATTCCTGAGTACATACTAAGTATGAAGTAGGATCAAGCAGTACAATAAACCTACAGTAAATGTTACAGAAATTAAATGATCCTTACCTAAATGATGATGCACTAATATGGATAATAACTAGAAGAACCTTCACCCTCATTGTCTGGGTTTTGATGTTGATAACCATAAAAAGGTTGCATGTATTGTGTATATTCACTATAGCCAAACAATGAGGTAGCCAAGTCCTGCATCCCTCTTTGGATCCGTCTTGGAGTGTAAGGTTGTTGGCTTGATTGGAATCCAGAATCAGCATAAGAATCTTGAGGATTAGAAGAGGAATTGGATGGAACTGGAATTCTGGTTGATGACCACACCCATAAATGGCTACTTCCTGTTAGCCACCTCCATAACCTGATGGATGCCCATATTGGCTCTGTGAATCATATCCTCGCTCACTATGACTGTATCCTCGGCCTGTGTCTGCGTGGAAGGAGGAAGGAGCACCAGTAGTGCCACCGCCAGTAGTAGCACCTGTAGCACCTGCAGTTGCACTGGGATGATGATGATGATGATCATCATCATCACCATCATCATCATAACCATAAGAAACCAGTCGCCTTTTAACCTTTGGGGATGTTTTTTTCTATTTGGGTGTGATTTTTTCAGTCATCTTTGACATGAGTCCTTTTCCCCTTGGCGTGTGCCTCACATAAATCTGTTTCAACTGCTCAATTGTCGGGTCCTCTCGAGCAGCAGCACTAGTCCTCTCAAACATCCCATGCACTGATGTACTTCTTCTTAAGGATGGAGGTGGCTTGACCATTCTAGGAGTGACTGACCTGCTATCTGATTCTGAGTGTCTAGCTGGTTCAAACTCAGGCTGTTGCTCAGTGTCATGAACAAACAAAGCTGGGTCCCTTCTTTGGTGTGCATGAGTCTCTCTGGCCCTCTTTGTTGGTCTTCTGAATTCTAGATCTCTTGGCTCATCTTCATCTAGTATGCCCTCTGCCTATGTTCTATCATCAACATAAAAAACGGGCTCATCAACCTGCTCTCGTATCTCCAGTCAAGGCTGCAAGGGATTGGCATCATCAAATAAAGCGTCCACATCAATTTCTGGAGTTGCATCCTCTACGACGCGTTTGTCCCTTAGCTGTTGTCTTAGCTTCATGTTCCTTATTCTTAACCTCATATTGAAGTGGCAGTAAATTAATTTTTCTAACCGTTCAGCCTTTAGCCGATTGCGAACCTTTGAGTGTATAAGGCTGAACGTGCTCCAATTTCTTTCACATTGGCTTGCTGATGTAGTTTGACTGAGCACCCTAATTGCAATGAAAGCCAATGCATTACTGTCCACATCTCGGTTGTTCACCATTATCCACCAGTCAGCTATTCCACCAACCATAAATGTAAGTTGTAAATAAAGATAAATTCTCCATGATGTACTAATACATATTGAGGTTAGGAAACCACAAAGATAAAGTATACCTGGACTCACTCTTCCTACAACGTATTGCAATTGGGAGTCATAATACGTCCCAGTCCTCATTCTATAGTAGTTCATCTACAAAGATAAAGTAATAGATTAACATAACTAGTTAAGTAAATTCTATACGTCTTATCGACAAAATCAATACTGGCCAACCTCTACTTTAGCCTGAAGTCACTTTTCTGGTGTCCTCGATAAATGACCAATGACTTTTAAAGTGCCTTGAAGCACCTCGCCATCAACATGTGCATTGGCATCGTCTATAAATCGAGGGTTGAGGAAATAACCTGCATTTGTGTATAGTTAACTAAATGTTAGATATAAAATAACCTAGGGTGAGTTTGATAAACGGTTAAAGTCGACAGGGATGAGATATCCCTGGGCGGGTGACTTGCTCAAATTAAGAGACAGAATGGCTCACTCGAGGTTGACCTATACCCATTACCCAGGGATAGCCAGGGATAGGTCTGGCTATCCCTGGGCAAGTCTGGGACCTAAGCTGCTGGGACCTGGCTAGGTCGACCTACCCAGGTCCCAGGGCTGCTGGGACCTAAGCTGCTGGGACCTGGGTAGGTCGACCTACCCAGGTTCTCAATAGCTTATCAAATTGCTCATCCTACTCGATTACTCTAACCTATCCCTGGGTGGTACCTTACCTGCGCTTATCCTAACCGTGTTACTCTAACCTGTAGTCAAACTCGCCCCTGAAGAACAATGCATCAATACAATTAATTACTCACCAGTTGCATGCAAGTCGTCGTGTAATGTGTTGTCCCATCTATAGTCAATAATTTTTCACCACTTTGCATATTCTCTGGGAAGGGAATCCTGTAACTTTAATTTGGCACGGTCCATGACCTTGTACAGATATCTCATATCATTCTTTTCATCGCCATCCACCAGTCTTTGGACCTTCCCGAGGGGTGTGACTACTTTCATGTACCGTGAGACCCTACTCTAGAATTTGTTGTCTTCCACGATGTGACAGACATCCAAATAATCCATCTGAGTATCAACATTAGACGTGTCTATGTATTCCCGCAGGGCATTGTGGTACATGAAAGTTTTCAGCTCATTCTTATACATGTGCAGAGACTCCAAAGAAATAAAATTTGAATCAAATACGGATCATAACTATAAGGTTAAAGTAGAAATAATTGAACTCAATCTTATACCTGTGCAAAGACTCCAAAGAAATTAAATTCGAAGCAAATCTAGTTGGCCCTGCACGGATGATATCTCGCCCCCCACTTGCATGCTCCCTGAACATATTCTATATCCTAGGATGGCCATAAATATACTTGGTGATTTTTTGTGCCTTGTCAATTATCTTCTTCACATGATTTTCCTTCCCTATGTCTTCAAGTATCAGATCCAGACAATGTGCTACACATGGGAGCCAATATAAATGCCTGCGCTTCTGCATCAATTTCTTCTCTATGGCCTTATAACTGGCTTCATTATCAATCACTACTTGCACAACATTGTCCTCTCCAATTTGGTCTACCATCTTATCCATCAATGAAACAAATAATTGGCATTTTTTTCATAATTTGATCCATCTACAGATTTAACAAATATTGTACCTTTAATGCAATAGACCAAAAAGTTAATCATGGGCTTCTTCGTGGTACCAGTCCAGCCATCACATATGATGGTGCATCCTCTCTCCATCCATATATGCTTGAAGCTTTCAACCCAGTCATGGAGCTCCTCAATCTCTCCCTCAAGGCCACGCCCGTATATATCTCGACGTGACGGGACCTTCAAGCCAGGGCCAGCATCTGCTATGGCATCTAGCATAGGTTGGAAATATTCGCTTTCAGCTGCATGTGCAGGGACACCTACATGGAAAAACTATTTGCAGATGCTTTTAAATACATCCCCTGCAACTTCTGCTGATTTTTTTACCCCTCTCAATGCTTGCTTAATTTTAGGTTGTGTAGCATGGGGCCTTCTGTGCAGATAGCTGTCCATGGGGCCTACTCTCTGCGGGGCAGCACCAGTGTCAGGACGTCATGCAGTTGTACTGGAGTAGGTCCCTGAACCTATGGGTGCCTTTCCTTTCTTTCGAGCGGCTTGTTCACGCTCCATTGCTTCAGTCAGCTCTGGATCTGAATCCTCAGTGCCTTCTTCATCATCATCCCTCCTTCCCCTTCTGCCCAAAATCTCCTCAGTAATTTCAGCCTCATCTTCAGCCCTTTGTTGCATCATCTCCTTTTTGCCCAGAAGGCACTGGCGCATTTCTTCTCGGACCTCTCGGGGACATCTATCACATTGTCTCACCTCTCCTCTTACCCCTGCCAAATGTTGTTTTCCTCTAGTAATTCCGCCATGTATCTCCTTACCACAATAATTGCATTTCACTTTTCTTCTCCCAGGATCAACTAAGGAGAGGTAGGCCCACCTCGGATCCTCCTGCCCTTGTTGCTCCTTACTTTGTTCACGTCTAGGCATGATGCTGCATTCAAATAGTTGTAAGTACAATGAAAGCCCCAAATTGAAGGGTGTAATGAGGTCTTAATTATCAATTTTACCCTAATCACCCTTCATAAAAATTAATTACCAGCATGCTCCCACCCTAAATTATTCAATGAAGCTTAATTGAGCTTCAATCATAGATGGCAGTTTCGGCCGAAACTGAAACGTTTTGGTTTCGGACCGAACCGAAACGATACCGAAGCCCCAGTTTCGGCCGAAACCAAATTTAGGCTATTAAGAAAAAATAGTTATTTAATTGGTTTCGGTCCGAAACCGAAACCTATTTCGGTTTCGGACCCCTCCGAAACCGAAACCGTGACTGCCATCTTTGGCTTCAATTGACCCTAAGTAATTAGAGGAAAGTCCCAAATTTAAGGGTGTAATTAGGGCTTAATTATCAATTTTACCCTAATCACTCTTCATAAAAATTAATTACCACTTTACCAGTATGCTCCCACCCTAAATTCTTCAATGAAGTTTAATTAAGCTTCAATTGACTCTAACTAAACCTAATTAAACAAAAACCCTAAATTTAAGGAACTAATTAGGGTTTAATTTGGAGTCTTAACATATTTCATGGTTTGAAACTAACCTACAACAGAAAAACTAGCCTACGACAAAAAAAACTTTCAAACTAACCAAAAAAACACAAAACAAAACAAAGTCCAACCTCTCCCTCAAGAAAACCTAGCTACACAGTGCTTCTTTATGGCGGCGGCAGTAAACCCTACTGTCTCCCTCACCCTGCAGCACAGCAGCAGCACCCAGCACAACAGCAACAACCCTTCAGTAGCTCCCTCACCCTGGCAACAGCAGCACCCTTTCTCCCTCAGATCTGAGGGAGAACAGGAAGTGAACTCCCCTTCACGTGGGTTTCGGTCCGAAACCTGTAAGTTTTGGGCGAAACCGAGGTTTAGGGTTTAGGTTTCGACCGAAACCATTAAAATTATGAAATCGGTATCGGTTTCGCCCGAAACCATTAAAATTATTATTATTTTTTAGTTTCGAACCTGCTACAGTGAGCACGTCCGGTATCGTTTTGGTTACGGCCTCGGCCGATACTGCCAACCCTGGTAAATTTCCACTAAAAGTATGCTACAGGTGCAGGCAATATGTGATACTCTAATTAGGGGCAGAACCCTATTGTCCTAGTGGTCAAGGAGGGAGATGATCTCCTCTCCCCTTCTTGCACCTCCCATCCTTGTGAATCCCCATGTCCCTTTTATGTTTAACATAATACATCAGCTTTCCCTTGTAAATTTTGAAGGTTTTGTTGTCCTTACAAGTTTTAACAAACTAACTCACATGTAGAAATGGATCTTTAAGAGGTTTCATGGCAGGTGTGTGTTTCCAGTTTTTACGGTTTGACAAAAGTCCTTAATATATAGGGAAAATTTTTCATGAATACTAGATGTACTAGCATTTTCAATTTGGTAGCTAGTTAGGAAATGTTCAGATTAGATAACCTGGGAAAACTTTTAGGTACTTGGTTTTATCAGATTGACTTGTGTGACTTGGATGAAATCACTCTGATACAGACTCATATAACTCATTTTCTCGAGTCTTTCTTACTGTTAAACTGAATTGTTCAACCTCGTTTGTCATCAATCATCTCTCCCCATTCACACCCAGAATTAAAAGGAGACTCCATGACCGGTGCATGACACAGTTCTAGGTGACGTGATAATTCAAAGGTCCTACAGTATAACAAGCTGTGTACGTCAAAAAATGATGATGATCATGCGGCATGCACATCTCAGCACTCGAGAGCAAGTCGAAGACGGAAGGGCCGAATAAACCCTATGCCTCCTCCAAGCAGGATGAATATATACCCGGTGCTCCGCCACCCAACAAAGAAGCCCCTTGGGCTGAAGAGATAACCCCGGCTCTCTAGTCGACGGTGCTAAAGGCCGAATCAAAAGAAACTCAGGAATTCGAACACATGTACGGCATGCGTCGGAAATCACTCAAAGTCCTGGACCGGGACTCGAGGCTCACAACTAAAGCAACACGGGAGGGCAGGCGTCCATCCGAATCACCGCTAAGTCGGGAAGGAATCTAATGGGTCTTAAACCGGCGTGGCTGTGCCTATACAGCCTTAAATTGGCGCGCCCCCTTTGCAAGAACCTTAAACCGGCGCGCCCCCCTTCTCATTCCAAACCGGCGCGCCCCCTTGTGTGCTGCTAATCCGGCGCGCACAACCCCGCGCCGTTTCAACCAAAGGGGCCATCTCATCCGCCAACCGGTGCTCTGTTTTGCATCAATATGGTGCGCAGAGAACATTTAATGCTCGAAGCTCTGCCTCTGCCTCTGCCTCTGCCTCTGCCTCCGTTCGACAGCACAGAAGCGGCAACGGCGAAGCAGGCCGCGACAAATCTGCGAACATCCCATCCTCGGACGAGCAGCAGCGTACGGCACGAACCAGCAGCAGCCAGCGCAATGAGTCAACTCTCGGCGTTGCTGCGAACAAGGCAGAGATGGCGGGAACCCTCCCCCACTGGCCATTCTTCAAGAAACGCAACCCGTCCTATATATATATGGGAGGCTGGTTCGTTGAAAGGGCGGTTCAGAAGAGAGACACAGCAAGAGAGGCAGAAAAGAAGCAGAGAGATTTCTGAAGAGGAAGGAAGCTCCATCCCCGCGCCTGCTAGGTGAAGAAAAAGAGAGATTGAGCATGAGAGAAGAGAGGTGAGCTCGGAGGGGGAGGAGCTTGTGCTCCGTTCCCCCTCCCCCATCGATGTATTTCTTCCTTTCCCTCTGATGTATTCTCCCCTTTTTGCTTTAGGGTAGATTCCCCGCTGGCTTTCCCTCTGCGAATGAATAAAAGAAAAGCTTTTTTTGCAACATATGGTGTTCTTCTGCTTCCCTCTCTTTCTCTCTGTCTTCTCCTCATCCAGGGCCCTTCGAAGCTTGCTTCTCCATGGCATGGCCTTCAGAGGAGTCCGTCAGAGGATGAACATTCATGGCCTTGTGGCATACATTTGTCCCGCTCATGAAACCATCACCCGTGAGCTGTGGGAGTTCTTGAAGGCTAGTCCTCGAGCTTCATACACTCACTTATGGGTCATCGGACCGCCGTGAGGTCTGCACTTTGAGGTTCACCCCGGAGCAATCCGTTTCTCTGGCAAACCTCAGTCCGGGGGAGGTGCTGCCCAATTTTCGCCAGGAAGAAACGAACCAAACTAAGCTCGCTAAGGGCAAGAACAGCACGTGCTTGAAGCCTCTGAATCGAACTGAACTACCCTGCACAGCAAACCCTTCTAATAAAACGTTCAGATCTTCATGCTCATTCACCTTAATAAATGATTAAAACACTTAAACTCCCTCTCTATCAACTTAATCCATCAATTGAATGAATAAACCAATCAACAAGTCAATATGTAGGTTGAAGAAACAAGAGCAGAATGAAAGAAGATTGAAATAAACCCCACAGAAACCATCCCGGCGCGCCCTTAATCCGGCGTGGGTTAATCGTGCGCGGTATCCCCCCGCGCCAGTTTAGATTCACACTCAAAACCATTTTCAAATTCCTGGAATGAATAGTGCCCCTAATCCGGCGCGCCCTCCTCTTGTGCCATTATCCGGCGCGCCCCTTGTGCCTCCCTTAACCGGCGCGGCCCTCCATCTTCTTGACCACTTAAACCGGCGCGCCCAACCTTTGCACCTCATATTCCAGCACGTCCATTTGCCTCCTTAAACCGGCGTGCCTCATAAAAAAAAAGAAGCAAGCAACAATCAGCTAAATAAAAGAAAAGGCCTGAAACTAGTGAATAAAACAAGAGAAGAGACCTAAACCAATAAAAAGAAATGAAAGGAATATGGAGCCAATAATCAAAAGCTCCCCCTGTTATAATCAAAATTTTCTTCCGGGGGCTCTGCGGCTCCGCCCCCGGAAACCCCCGCAAGGGGCGCTGCCCCCTTGACCCCCGCGACCTGACCGCGCAGGTCGATCCGCGTGCGAGGACGCATGTTGGCGAGTTCAGGCTTCACACTTAACAATTCGCTTCCCCGGACTGTGCGTGAAGAGAAAAGCAACGATGTCCCATGATATAGGACGTGGACCTCGGAATCCCCGACATGGTCACGATCCGGGCACATCTTGGGCCGATAGTTCATCAGCTTGACCCACCTCTATCGGGATCCAATCCCGCATCCCATTAAACTTGCCGTACTCGTGGCAGACATTCGTACGGTTTGTCGTCGTCTTTGATGCTTCAAATGCGGACTCTCGTCCGAACAATGAATGGTTCGTTAGTGACCGGCATATATGCCGGGATCCAATCCCGCACTTGCATTAAACTTGTCATACTCATGGCAGACATTTGTACGGTTTGTCACCGTCTCTTATGTTTCAAATGCGGACTCTCGTCCGAACAATGAATGGTTCGTTAGTGACCGACATATATGCCAGGATCCAATCTCGCACTTGCATTAAACTTGCCATACTCATGGCAGACATTTGTACGGTTTGTCACCGTCTCTTATGTTTCAAATGCGGACTCTCGTCCGAACAATGAATGGTCCGTTAGTGACCGATATATATACCGGGATCTAACCCCGCACTTGCATTAAACTTGCCGTACTCACGGCAGACATTGCTACGGTTTGTCACCGTCTCTTACGCTACAAACGCGGACTTCCGTCCGAACAAGAAATGGTCCGCCAGTAACCGACATGCACACATACCTTGGGACATTCGTTCCCCCGGACTGTGTGTGAAGAGGAGCAATGACGCCCCATGGCATCGGACATGGACCTCGGGGACCCCGATATGGCCATAGTCCGCAACCATCTCGGGCCAATAGATCATTAATCTGACCCGCTTCTACCGGGATTCAATCTCGCACCCACATTAAACTTGTCGTACCTACGGCAGACATCCGTATGACTTTGTCATTGCCTTCGATGCTTCAAATGCGGAATCTCGTCCGAACAATGAATGGTCCGTTAGTGACCGATATATATATACCGAGATCTAATCCCGCACTTGCATTAAACTTGTCGTACTCACGGCAGACATTTGCACGGGTTCGCTCCCGTCACCGTCTTGTTTTCTATACGGACCTTTGTCCGAACATAAAATGGTCCATGTATGACTGACAAAATCCGAATGGAACGAGGCGGCTCTCGTCCTCCCCGAACCCTACGCATGAGAATATCGATAAGACCGTCGTGAGTCACGCTCGGACCTCGGGTTCGTTCCGACCATGGTCATTGCCTGACCCACATCCTGGGCCTATAGCCAGCTATCTATGTACACGTCTTTGTTTTGGAATCTAGTCCCGGGACACTTTCCCGCTGCCCTTCGGCACCGAAAATATTAACGATGCCCACGCAGGCCTCGTCTGGACCGCGGGAGGCGCCCCCGGAATGGTCCTGATTCGATCTCGCGCCGGGCCAATAAGCTCGCTGATTTCCTACCATTCTAATCGGGATCCAACCGAATGTTTCCCGTTCCTCTGAACAATAAACTTGCCGTACCCCAGCATACATATGCTCCAGTTTTCCCGTGATGATTACGATATTCTCAAGTTGGACACTCGTCCGAACATTAGCTGGTCCCCTGAGTGACCGACATGTTTCGAATGCCTACTTCCCTAGATATCGGCCTTCCGATTGATTCGAGACCGCTATCGGCTTGTTTCTCTCGATATAATTTCCTGGTCATGAGGCCCTGATTTCCGGCGATTAATCAAGGGTGTTCCCCTCTCCGAGGGGATGTAAATAACGCTGTGGCCTTTATGGCGCGGCGGGTTTTGGTCCCGACACGAACCACACAATCGTCTGATTAGTCAGATCGAGCGCACAATAAATCGTCACTTTGTGACTGGCACGCCCACGCACTTAATAAACGAATAAACCCACCGAATAAATCGACTTAAAGAACAAACAAATGAGCGTGTCGAAAAGTGCGTCCACACAAGCACAGGCAGCACAGTGGAGGTCTCCATTACATGCATTGGTGTGAGTTCTACAGGTCACACTGTCAGATATATAGCGCTCTCTCTATATATGGATCTGTCTGGGAAACCCATCCATATGTTTGGTGTGTGTGTGTGTATAAGTAGTTGATAATATCTGCTGCCCTCTATAAAACTGCTGGCAGCAGTTTGAGCTGACAGGTGCAGCCATGCCCAAGCTCCTTCTCGTCAAACTGACAGCTGCGGCCGTGCCTTCCTCTCTCTCATCGGAAGCCCGTGGTCAATAGAAGCTTCACCATCTCCTGTGCATGCTGGTCTGAAACAAGCTGCATCAGCTGCTGCAGCAGCAGCAGCCGGGGCCACCTCTTCCATCTCCCACCTCTCCACCTATCGCTTGCAGTATGTATTTTACATTAAAGCATTTATAGTTTTTAAAATATAAAGGCGTTTGTCCTCTTTACAAGGCCTTTTTGAGGGGAGGAGTGCTATTCACGGGCCCAGAAGGTGGAATTTGCATAAGACTACCCCTTTATTGACAGAATAACTTATAGGGGCTAGCCACATTCTTCCTTTTTCTGCCCTCATTATGGGATTGAAAGGGGAAGAAGGGGTGCGATCTGACAAGCAGTGGTCATACTTTTTAGTCCGGTATTGTTGGGATAGTTGAAGAGGGGGACTGCCCCTATAAGCAGTTGGCCCTCCAGCTCAAGCTGGTGGTCCAAGCCACCAGCTCCCTGTTTGGTCATGCCTTTGACCCACGCCCCTATCTGCCCAGTGTGCCCAGCCCCATTTATGGGCCTTATCCCCTACATGCTGGTCATTCTATTGACCAGCTCTCAAATTAAATTAAAAATATTTTTGATAATGTGATATATGGTTTTCAGAAATATTTCCAGTTAAAAGTTGGAAATGAAAACATTATATCTCTTGTTATTTTCATCCCGTAGCAGGAGGAGTTGGAAACAGCTGTTTCCAGCTCTCTTCAGGCCATTTATGGTCCTGCACAGAATTTGTAAGTGCACATGTGCTGTTAGCTAAAATATGAAAAAAAATTCACACAGAATAACATGATTATGCTTTGCAAAATGACTTACTTTATGCTAAGGGAATTCTGGCATAACCAGTAAATTCTCATTAACAGGATCTCCATTGTATGTTTCAGTTTTCGATAATCAAATTTGATATAGGATGGCTGGAACTGTATTCCATGACTAACAATAATCTTTCCTTCTGTCATTCGCTTTACCAAGCTGATTATGTTTCTTCTTTTTTAGTTTTGAGTTGCATCATTACATGACACTCTGCGCCTCATCTGGAATAAACATGATCCACAAGACTGTTCATTGTTGAGTTTCTAGGGTGCTGACTATTTTAACAAAATGTTCGCAGCGATGTGTTTATGTTGCTTCAGATGGGGGCCGTGTTTGTCGACCACTTGTGATTGCTGATAAAGGCATATCAAGGGTCAAGGAACACCACATGAAAGAATTGATGGTTTGTGTGTTATATAAAATTTTCAGTCATTTTGACGTTGCCACATTGATTTCCTTTTAATCAATTTTCTGATCACAGGATGGAGTGCGAACCTTTGATGATTTCTTGCGTGAGGGATTGGTTGAATATTTGGATGTCAATGAAGAAAATAATGCATTGGTTGGTTAGCTGATACACAACAGCTTACTTCTCTTATCAGCTTATTATTTATTTGACGAATCTTTCTTTTTTTGTTTTGCTAAAGAAATTTGGATTTTGCTTGTCTTGGCAATAGATCAGTTTGTACGAGGGAGAAGCTGACACTGATACAACACATATTGAGATAGAGCCTTTTACCATTTTAGGTGTCTGTGCTGGTTTAATTCCTTATCCTCATCATAATCAGTCGCCACGTAATACATACCAGGTTTGGCCAGTTCAGTTAAACAAATTTCTCTGTCATTTTTGTGTTTTATTTTTTTACTTTTGGATCTTTACCTGATTTTGTAGTGTGCCATGGGCAAACAAGCTATGGGCAATATTGCCTACAACCAGGCAAGTGTGTAAACTCTTCGTTATTTAATTAATTCTCCTTCAAAAGTTGAAAAACTATTTAAACAAGGAGACTGTGAATGATTGTCTGGTGAAGTGTTTTATTTTGATTTATGGACACTATTTTGTTTTATTGGAAAATTTCCTACATTTTCCTTGTATTTGGTTGAAATGTATTGGGCCAGATCAAATTTTCTTTCTGCTAGCTCAATGCTGTTAAATTCATGGAGATCTTTTTTTTTCCCTGCAGTTGTCACGGATGGACACATTACTTTACCTACTAGTATATCCTCAGCGTCCTCTGTTGACAACTAAATCAATCGAACTGGTTTGTGTGCATACCTCTTTTTATGTATTTGCCTACTGCCATCAAACTTTTTTTCTGAAAGTTACTGCCATCAAACTTAATGTTCAAATGGTGTCAAATCAGGTTGGGTTTGATAAGCTTGGAGCAGGACAGAATGCAACTGTTGCTGTAATGAGCTATAGTGGCTACGACATTGAGGATGCTATAGTCATGAATAAATCCTCTCTGGATCGAGGGTTTGGCCGCTGCATAGTACTGAAGAAGTAAATCTATCTTGTTTAAGCACACATATTGCTTTTTGTTATTTGTGCATTAATTCAATGACATCTATTTTTTATGTTGCACTCTTCGTGTGTTGTTGTTATCACCATCACTGATTTTATTCATTGTCTCAAACAGGTATTCTGTTGTTACGGAGCCATATGATAGAATAGTCAAACCCCAAATGATTTCTTCAAAAAGTGGATATGTTGTGGACTCAAAGATGCAGGTAAGTTTTCAGCAGTTTTTGGCACACGTAAGAAATTGACATTGCTTTACCTCTCATATGACCAGTCCATGCCTCCCACATCCTGAGTATGTGCTGCTTATATGTACGTATAATATTTTTGTTGCACAACATAAGTGTGGGAAAAGAATTGTGTTGCACAGTTTGATCAAATTCTTCTTGAATGCTGTTAATAGCATCAGGGAAACTTCAATGAATCCAGGAAGTTGAATCTTGTCTCTAGCAATTGATTACTCTTGCTTTGTCTATTGTGAACATGCTTTTTAGAGACTCTGTGAACCTTCTTTCCCTTCCAGCTCATCTTAACTATTCATCAAAAGAAAGGAAGGCTCAGAAGGACTTGCCCAAAGCTGAAATATAATATACCGATGGAATGGTTAATCAACATGCCTTGGGAGTGTGAGAGTGGGACCCTTGGTCAAACAAATAATCCTGAATATATTTTTTTTGAGAGAGCTGACAAAGCTGGAATGAGTTGTTATGGTCATGGTCTATAGGTTTTGGGTCAATCGGATCCGATCTTGATCCCACCTTTCCCGATCCAATGGCCGCATTTGGTGGATCGGCTGGGATCGGCCATTCTGGCACGATCCCCACCCCCTATAAAAAATGAATAGTACTGTTCATCTGATCATGGATGAACAGTACTGAAAGAAGAAGAAGATGAATACTGTTCGCTCCTCACCTTTACTGTTCATCTAATATTGGATAAATAGTATCGGAAAAAGAGGAAGAACTTACCGTACTCGTCGCCGTTGCCACCTGCTGTCGCTGTCCACGTTGCCACCTCCGTTGGCGTGGGGGAAGGGGGAAAAACTCACCGTAAGACTCAAAGTAAAGCAATGTTTGTATAAAACTCCCTATAAAAGTATTTAAACTCAAATGAACCTCAAAATTGAAAAAAAAGGGGTAGGTCTGGATGAGACAAGGATCCGATTGGGATCGGCCAATTCGGCCAATGCGGCTCAGTTTGGGGCCGGCCAATCCGATCCCGATCCCCAATCCTTCCTTCCTTGGTCATGGTCATGACGTATTGTTGGTATTGATGGAGTTGGAGACTCCCACTGAATCCACCCATAAGCTGTCATCTCCCTTCATAACCAGCGTTTTTGCAAAGGTTGCCTACATCGTAAGAATATTTTGTGAGTTCTCGTTTGAGTAATGCCTCCATCACCTGGACGAGCGCAGCGGCATCGTGTACCTGCCTTCCATCTTAGTTATAGTTCCATAACCCACCCTTATCTGATCTTTGCGGTTCTTTTCCTCATCTAAATCCAGCATGTTAGACAAAGCTAAATACATTTATGACATGCAGGTTAAAGTTTACATGTGGTCTTCTTATCAGTTAGTGTTAACAATGTCAAAGCCTCACACTTTCTTGACATAATATTTTTCTTCTCCCACAGACTGGAAGGAGTACCAACCATGTGTTTTACTGTTTTCTTTCCAGATACTGGATGCTGATGGAATTGCTGCTCCAGGTGAAATAATAAGAAGCCATGATCTCTTTGTCAATAAACACAGCCCTAAAAGTATTAGGGATCAAACTAAACCTGGGGAGATGCGGGAAACGTAAGTTTACTGTATTTTTATCTGGCTTAGTTTTAACTAGGGATTGATCTTGTTACATGGCACTGATTTGTTTGAATAAACAGTGATTATAGGCCTACGCCGGTAACATACAAAGGCCCGGAGGGAGAGACAACTGTTGTTGATCGTGTGCTGTTGTGTACAGATGTGAATAACAGATTATGTATTAAGTTTCTCGTACGTCATGTACGGAGACCTGAGGTAAGTACTAGTTGTACATAATCTCCCTTTTTTGGGCATCTATAGCTATATTTCCATGTTATTTTCCTTTGTCATGCTTGCAGCTGGGAGACAAATTTAGCAGCAGACATGGCCAGAAAGGGGTCTGTGGGACTATAGTTCAGCAGGAGGATTTTCCATTTTCAGAGCGTGGAATATGCCCCGATTTAATCATGAATCCTCATGGATATCCAAGGTAAAATCATGCACACATATGAACCCATCCAATTGGATAAAAGCTATGTGCCATAAGGTATCAAATGTAGTGCAAGATTGTTTTGTACATTTCATGAAACTCTCATGCGGACTTGTTATTTCACCTGCAGCTCTTTAGAAGGGACAACTTCCAATCGGCAGTATACAATTTAAAAATTATATTGTCTAGCTCTTTTCCACTGCTCAGCAGCACAAGCTCCTGATTTTGGGTCCCAAGAGCTAACTGTTCCACAAAATTACTTATAGTATTTAGCATATGCACGATCACAATGAGTCACACTTTGTGATAGATATTGATTGCTGAAATAAGCTCTAATTTTTGCCATGTACAAGGATCTTGTATGATGAATTGCATGCCATGAGGTCTAGGCCATACAATGTCGAAAATGGTGGCACTCCTATGCTGGCATGGTAACTATTAGTGTATGCAAACTTCATTAGAGCAAGATATTTATCCCACTTCTCTCCAAACCAAGCTACATGCCCTTAACATGTCTTCTAAAGTTTGAATAATACACTGATTGGCCATTAGTTTGTGTGGAATACTAAACTAAATTTTAATTGTGTTCCTAAGGCTGTTTGCAAACTCTTTCAAACTAAGGATGTAAATATTGAATCTCAATCAGACCCAATACTCTTTGCAATTCCATGCAGCTTCACTATTTTATTAATATATAACTGATGCAAACTCTCCATTGATTGTGATTTATTGATGGGTAAAAAATGAGCTGACTTTAAGTCTTGTACAACCACCCAAATATTATCATATTGCCTTTGAGTGCTAGGCAAACCCATTCCAAAATGTATACTAAGATCTTCCCTTCCCCTTTGTGGAATTTCTTACAGCTACAAAGTTCTCGTTGTTCGTTGATGTTCAACCTTCACTTTTAAAATTGGCATGTATGACACCTTGAACATTCTCAACAGCGTCTCTCTTCATGTTTATCCACCATAAGTTGTCTTCTCTAGATGAAAGCCCCAATATCTACCTGATGATTATCTCTCCCTTAATGACTTCACATGTTGCCCATATTTTTTGTCCTTATTCCATCCATGTTCTCCTCTTTCTCCCTTGTTGACAATACAAAATAAGGCTGAATATTCTCCAATCTTAATGCTAGCAGGAATACAACCTCTGGTGTTCAATGTCCTACGGTGATCTAGGGAGACATCCAGTGAGGCAAGACGCAGTATGCTGCAAGCAGCAGCAGCAATAACAACAGATCACAACTTGTAGAAAACAAACTGAATGCCAAGTATAGTTTCATATATTTATCTGGTACAAAAATGGGCTAATGGTAGTACCAATTTGTGATAAACAGCTGGTTGCACTAAAAAAGTAAAATATCCATGTTGGAACACAAGTTGCAGCATTTAATAGAGGAAAGGAAAAAATGGAAAATCATAAGTTACATCAGCATGTAGCATGAAAGAGGTGGCTTGGTGGTGTTGGTGGTGTTCTTGGTGTTAGCGTTGTGAGTGTTTGAAGTGCAGAGCAAGTGTGTGTGTGTGTGCACGCGCTTGGGGGTGGATGTGGGTTGGCAATGTGAGGTTGTGGTGAGGCAAGTTGTCCACGTTTGACTTGCCTCACCTTATGGCCTAGGAAATAAGGTAGGATGCCTTTGGTAACAGGGTTTAGTCTTTAGAATGTAGGTGCAAAGTCCAAGTTTCTCAATCAACTTTGCTGAGTTTTTACAACTCTCCTCAAACATTGGTGCTTTAATGTGAGTTAATTTCTCATTTGTCATATGTATTGTATTGGTCATGTAGTGATGTTTCCATTGTGATCAACAGCCGAATGACAATAGGAAAGATGATAGAGCTTCTTGGTGGCAAAGCGGGAGTTTCAAGTGGAAGATTTCATTATGGGAGTGCATTTGGTGAACCAAGCGGCCACGCTGACAAAGTTGAAGACATAAGGTACAGTTATTTTGTCACTTTTCTGCAATGCTGATGTGTGCTTACCTTTTTTCTGGTATATGACAGTGAAACGCTAGTCAGACATGGCTTTAGTTACAGTGGCAAGGACTTCATTTATTCAGGTATACATGGGAGCTCTTATCCATCAAGTTTATTATTATTATTATTTTTGAAAGTGGTTGGTACCACCAATCTATTCAATGAAAAAGAAGGGATGTACAAGTATAATTGATGTGTTCGCAAAAGATCCATGTAGAACAAAAAGTCCACACCAAGGTGGTGTGACCCACACTAATCCCCCAACAAAACAAAAACAGAGGACTTGTGCGATCCACTTTACATAGATGTTCAGCCCAATCTTTCATTCTCTCACAAATAAAAGAAGCAATCGTATCCGTGGCCCTAGCGTCTCTGCTGAAAATTCTGCTATTCCTTACTCCCATAAGCCCTATAGGGTGACATGTAGGATAAGCCACCATGTTAGGTTGTTACCCTTAAGAGTCCATTTTCTATGTCAATCCCCAATTAGTGTTGCACCCTTCCCTGAGAGCTGTTCGCACATTGAATCCTACTAGCCGCTATAATCCATATCTCCTGTGAGCATGAGTAGCTTGTGAAAAGGTGATTCAAAGTCTCCTCTTCATCTCCACACAAACAACAATGGGTAGGTATTGTTGCCTAGTAGATGGCTTAATCTAGAGGGGGTGAATGGGTAAATAAAATTTAATCGTAGTAAAATAATATTTTAGAATAAGGTATGACAGTGCATAAATAGATGCGGAATAGAAATCATGCACAAAAAGCAATCACACAGATGAACACAAAGATTTTAGACTGGTTCGGCCCTGACCCTCAGTCAGTCCTGCGTCCATTACTCAGTAACTACTGGGATTTCCACTATCTCCCCGCAAGGAATAATTACACTGGCTATTTTTGATCAGGTGTTTAGACACACCACGGGCACTCACTCACTGGAGCCAAAACTGATTTCACGGCACAGCCAAACCCAAGATTTCAGGCCTTCTATAGGCACTCTTGCCCGCAAGCAAGGGAAACAAGGATTTCAAGTCTCCTGTAGGCACTCTTGCCCGCAAGCAAGGGACTTCTCCCCTCAAGGAGAAGTAAACCACTGTTCAAGTGGGTTTACACAGATATTACCTCTTGATTGGCAGAGTTGTGTACAATGAAATACAAATTGTTCAAGATGAAAATATCAGAGTAAGAATGCAACTATCTTGAACTATTAAAAACAGCCTTTTTGAAGAAAAGAAATCAAAGTTGCGTGAAAGGCTTTTTGTTGAAGAAGCAGAGAAGAATGCAGCAGAGAGTGGCACGATTTGCTTCGTCTTCACTTGAGCTTGCAATAGAAAATTTGTTGAGAAGAATTTGACTTTGACCTCTCAACACTTGGAAATGTAAACTTGTGTTGGAAATTGGGTTTCTCACTTGGTTAAGCTCGTGTATATGCTCTGTGTCTGCTTCTCGTTCTATACATCGCTTTATATAGCTCTTCGGTGCTGGTTCTGTTTAGTTATAGCTTGGGAATGTTAGACCCATCTTGATAGTCGTTAGACTCAGTTTGGTATCCGTTTAGACTCAATCTTGTAAACGTTAATGAGATTTAGATTTGTCTTGAGTGAGTAGCTTAGTGCCAGAGATGATTTTTTTTTTGTCTTTGATACCCGTGGTCCTTTTTCTGTGCGAAAAGACAAAACCAAATCTTTCCTAGGGCGGCTCCTTTGACTTCACATGTTTCGTGAGAAACAGGAAGATCTTCCTCAAAGTGAACGTCTTTTCCTAGGATGCCGTTTCTTCATAGGCATGTCATCTTTGCGGAAGACATTTGTTTACTCCATAAAATTATAACGTCATGAAGTGTTGCATAGACTATTCCTTCTTTTCGCTTGTCTTGATCTGTATCTGTACTCATGTTCCTGCCCTTATCTTTTTCTGTCTCTGTCTTCTTGAAAATAGATTGAGAGGACTGACCTTTCCAGATCTTTAGACAAGTATATATCGTGGAAAAGGAAACAGAGCTTTCCTGTTCTTTCTCATACTGCATGGACAACAATAAATGTCTGCACGACTGCATTAAATGCATTTAAAATTTGAATTTTGTTGAGATAGTCGTCAGAACATTTGTGATAGTCAATTAGAAGTGAATTTTAATTTGAATGATCGACTAAGTTATTTTAGCATAGTTAGCTATCACAGATACTATGATAACATAGGCAATAGTCTTTGAGATAGCTAATAGTTCAAGTTATATGAAGATAGTCGAAGGTAAGATGAGATAGTTGCTGCTACAATTCGACTATATTCAGATAGGCAATCTTTTAGTTCAACTATTTTTAACATTGAGATAGCCGATATCCTAGCGATTATGTTATCAGATAGGCGTTTGAAGGATGAGATAGTCGATTATCTGTGCGTCTATGTTTATGAGATAGGTGATGGGATGCGCCTATGTTAAGTGCTTCCTTCAGATAGGCGATGTCATGATAGGCGATGGAAGTGCGCCTGTGTGACTAAAGATAGTCGGGTATGTTTAAGATAATCGGCTTATGTCAAGCGACTAAGTCAACTTGGCTTTAAGTTTCTTCGACTATGTTACTTTCATTTCCTGCACCTATGTGACTCAAGATAGTCGGCTATGTTAAGATAGGTGGCTAAGTTCAGCGACTCAGTCACCTTAGCTTTTAAGTATTTCGACTATGTTAAGTTTTAGTGTGTCTATGTGAGTTTTTGCGTCTATGTGAATTTCTGCGCCAATATGAGCACCTATGTGAGTTTTATGCGCTTAAGTGAATAGGCTTGCGACTATCCTACACTTAGAGAATTTTAGGCATTCTTTCCCTTGTATTGTTATTATCAAAATTTACCCAAGATTTTTGTAATCACCAAAATTAATATAATAAAGTGAACAAAGGGATTTTAGTTTTAACACTCAATGATTTATCTTAAATATGAGGTGTTAACCTATCAGGTATGTCTTGTAGAAAAGAAGCAAGCCTATCACAATTTGGTAGTTGTCCATGTGAGATCGGAAGCTTCACTTTTTGGGAAATCTTAGGAGACCAAATCTAGGATGCAACGCAGTGGTGCAACCCTCCATCGGAAATAAAGGTAATATGCTGACTTGATTGGAAAATATCCCACTTTTTCCCACTGTGAGACACGGAAAAAAATCTAGGTCGACTTTTATCGTAGATAAAAGGTAGATTTTCGTTCTTTTTGAAAAGAAATATCCCCCCCATCTGAGTAGAGGGTGATTCCGTGTGTGCGCATGGTATCTGACGATTTGGGTTCAAGTGCTGGACCTTTCCACACTGACCGGAGTCAGTGTTGATTTATATCGGCTTAACGTCCGAACACCTTTGTTTAACTATCAAAGAGGTCCCAAAAGGCTTCTACAGGGGTTCTGATGTTGAGGGCAAACTCTCTTGGAGGGCTCACAATGTTCACTCACCCACCACCGACCAACAGAAATAATTGAGTTAGGGCTAGGTCTGAACCAAACCCTAAGATTTAAGAATAACAACGCAAGTATGCGGAAGCCGTAGATATGTTTGAAGTAGAGGAAGATTTCCTGGACTCCAAGGGTATTTTGGTAATTTTCCCAGGCCAGGGGTATTGCTGAAATTTCTGGGCTGGAATGGAAGTAGGACTAGATTCCTGACTTCCCAAGGCATTGAGGCCATTTCTGGAGGGTTTTAAGGACTCTGAGGTCATTTTTTAGGTCACAGGGGTATTTTGGTAATTTTACCTGACCCTAAACCTAGGTTTGAGATGATACCCGAGTGCTGGACTGAGCTCACAACACTTCCGGACCGAAGGAATGACAAGGGGCTTCATAGAAGGCACACATCTGTCAATTTGGCCGAAGGAGGGGTATATATACAATTTTTAAAAGTCGGGGGTTTTCTTATAAGTTTCCCACCCGAGGACATACAAAGAACATGTTGAGTGCTTTTATAGTCCGAACGAGTACAAGGGTTGTCGGCGAGTTGTCGACTGTACAAAAGTCTGCGTTAGAGCGGGAGACAGGGACATAGTCCCAATTATAAAAGATTGCAGGGTATAACTGCAAATTACAAGACTTTGGTCTTTTACGGTCCTGGGGAGGACGTTTTTGTAATTCCACCAACATGAGGACAGAACCATCTGACTTAGTCGTCCCGGGACGTAAAGACTTACAAAACATGGCCCGCTGAGGGGCATAATTACAAACATGGCCCGCTGAGAGGCGTAAATGTAAATATACCCCGTAGGGGCATAAATACAAGACCCGGGGGACTTACCCCACACGGGTCGAAACAAACGAACAAACTCCAAATGCTGGATGCTCCGAGTGCGAGAAGTGCTTCGTACGTAGTCTCTCTTCTTGTATATCTGTCTCTCTATTGGACCCTTAGGGTCTATTTATAGAAGGCGGGAGGGCCCAGAGGGGTCAAACGAACAAATTTGCCCCGATTCTGTCAAGGTGGGGTGGCAAAAAGCCATTTTGACCCCTCTGGCCATCAAAAAAGACCAAATGACCCCTCTTAGGGGGTTAAAATCCCTCCCTTTTTTTTTTGAACACCGGAGAGAGGGGGGGGGGGGGTCGCGCGACCCCGGAGGTCCCTGGCGGGGCCGCGCGGCCCCTCTGGGATGCCAGCGGGGTCGCGCGACCCCTCTGGGATGCCAGCGGGGTCGCGCGACCTCGCCAGTTCACAGCGGGGTCGCGCGGCCCCGCTGGGATGCTAGCGGGGTCGCGCGGCCCCGCCAGGTGGCTGGCGGGGTCGCGCCACCCCCGCCGACCCCGGCGGGGTGGCCGCGGCCCCCTCGCTTCCGGGAGGGGTCGTTTGACCCTCGGGCATGCGTTTTGGCCCCTCTTCGCTCCGTTTTGCTCCGTTTCTGTCAATCTGAGTTGAGAAGAAGCCGTGGTGGCGTTGCGTGGGGAGGAATCTTCGCGTCCGTCCGTGCCGTGTGATACACTTGCTCGGCCGCTTTGACAGGCGTGCATGCATGTCTTCCTCTTAACTTCCATTGCCGCGATGCCACTTGTGATAATATGATCGGGCCGATAGACCCTAAATCACGGAGGTACTCCGCGGTCCGACGACATCGGCGTTACACTGTATTTTTTCCGTCGGTTGGTTTGGAATGAAATTCTCGAAGTATTTCGAGAAAATTACGTGTGCAACAAATGCCCCCCACGGGACGTCCGTCGAGGTCGGAGGCGGATGGCCCGTGCCCTTCGTATTATATTTGATATCTCCTGAGTCTTCATGACATGGGAAGATTGTTGTAGGATTGCACCTCACTGCTTCATTGCTTTGCAGAAAGCTGAGACTTGATACATGCTTGTCTCAGTGAAACCCACCAGTCTAGAGGTGACCTAAGTCTACCTCGGCGAGACACTTTGACCTGAAGCTGATGTCGACCAAACCTTAGGGTATACTGGCCAAAGCTAATGTACACCGCCCCCTAGGACATATTGGCTTGAAATCAGATGCTGGCCAATCTTTGGGGGTGCATTAGCCAAAGTTGATGCGGACCAGCCCGTAGGGCATATTGGCCCAGTGTTGATGCATGCCTGCCTCGGAGAGGCTTGCTAGCCTGGAGTTGCTGTGGACCTGCCTCGGCGAGGCTTGTTGGCCCAGAATTGATGTAGGCCTGCTTCTGAGAGACTTGTTGGCCTGAAGTTGTTGTAGGCCTGCTTCTGAGAGACTTGTTGGCCCGAGAGTTGCTGTAGACCTGCTTCTGAGAGACTTGTTGGCCTAGAGTTGATGGGGGCTTGCTTCTGAGAGACTTGTTAGCCCGAAGTTGATGGGGGCCTACTTCTGAGAGACTTGTTGGCCCGAGTTGATGTAGGCCTGCTTCTGAGAGACTTGTTGGCTTAGAGTTGATGGGGGCTTGCTTCTGAGAGACTTGTTAGCCCGAAGTTGATGTAGGCCTGTCTCGAAGAGGCGCATCCATCTGAGTCGTCGTTGATTGACTATCGAGCTGTGATAGCTGGAAATTAACATTGGCCGACCCTTGGGGGTGCGTTGGCCAAAAGTCGTGGTGCTGGCTGACCACTGAGATGTCACTGAAGACGTGTCAGCTAACCGCTGAGGTGTGTAGCCGCAAGTTAAAGCTGGCTAACTATTGAGGTGTCGCCACAGATGTGCCGGCTAACTTCTAAGGTTTAGCCGAACATGTTGATGTGTCGGCTGACCGCTGAGGTATGTCGCCGAATGTTGAAGGTGGCTAATCGTTGACTTGTGATAGCCAGAGTTCACGTGGACCAGCCCTTAGGGCATGTTGGTCTGGGTTGATGTCGTCCGTACACGAGTTGAGGCAGATATCATGTAGCACAGACTCGAGTGCAGTGTCACCCTTCAGCTGGTGAGGCTTCATAGCTGCCTCAGAGTTTCCTGGCCCTTGGGATGGAGTGGCCGAATAGTCCTCAACTTGGTGTAGCATTGCCAGATGCATGCATTTGGTCTCCCTCGGGACGCCTGGATGACTGAGCTTGCGTCTTTATGGGAGGAGTTCGCCCACCTTCGTGGAGCACGAGCAGATGGTCTCCCGAAGAGTGGAGGAACTCTTGCAAGAGGTCCAAGAGACCAAGGAGGAGCGCAGTCTTGCGCGCGCCGATGTAGACTCTTCGCCGTAGGCTTGAGGGGCTCCAGGAGGAAGCTCTTTAGAGTGAGACTCGCCTTGCTGAGCTGAGGAGGAGCGAGTCTGATGCTTGATAAGCCTTTTGTTTTTGTTTTTTCTTTTTTTTCACTTTACCAGCCCTACCGCCCTTTCGGGTTTTCGCCAGGACTGGCCCCCTTTAGCTTTTTCTAGTGCGCCCTTTCGGGTTTTCACACTGAGGGGTACCCATTTTTGCCTAAGGTGCCCTTTCGGATTTTCACCATAGCCGGGTTAAAGCCTTTTTGCCCTTGATTGCTCTTCTAACAGAAACAACCAAGTCCGCAGGGGTCTCAATATTTTTAACCCCGTTTTTTTTTCTTTTTTTTTTTGACCCTATAATGCCAAATGGCGAGGAAAAGGTGGCACTCCCGTAGGGACGTGTGTGCCGCAGAGGTGGGACAAGTGGGTAGATTTGATTGTCCGGGTGGGACGAATGAATCAAATCTGTGAGTCGAAAGGCGAAACGGGTTGGTAGCCTGAGAGGGCGTACTGAGACCGAACCCAAGAGGATAGAAACGAGCCGAAAGGCGTAATGGGTTGGCAGCCCGAGAGAGCATACTGAGACCGAACCCGGTGGGATAGAACATGGATGGCAGTATCGGCCGAAACCGATACGTTTCGGCCGAAACGTATCGGTTTCGGCCAATACTGAAACCGAAACGCACCAAGTCACTGTAGCAAGTCCGATACCGAAACCGGACCGAAGCCGACCGAAACCGACCGAAACCGGACCGAAACCGTCTGGTTTCGGCCGAAACCGGACCTGCTCAATACATTTTTTGCCTTTTTTGACTGTTTTGAACCGGTTTCGGCCGAAACCGAAACCGAAACGTATCGGTTTCGGTACCGGCCGAAACCGGTACCGAAACCGATACTACCATCCTTGGGATAGAAAGGAGCCGAAAGGCATAGTGGGTTGGCAGCCCGAGAGAGCATACTGAGGCCGAACTCGGCGAGACCAAAAGGTGTAGTGGGTTGGCAGCCCGAGAGCATTGTTGGTAGTTTCGGCCGAAACCGATACGTTTCGGTCGAAACGTATCGGTTTCGGCCGATACCGATCCGAAACCACACCCAAACACTGTAGCAGGTCCGAAACAATTTAAAAAATATTATTTAAATGGTTTCGGACGAAACCATTAAGAATTTCGGCCGAAACTGACCTGTTTCGGTCCGAAACCGACTTGTTTCGGTCCGAAACCGGTCAGTTTCGGCCGAAACCAGACAGGATTATTACTTTTTTAAAATTTTTTAACTGGTTTCATCCGGTTTCGGCCGAAACCAAAACCGATACCGAAACCGGTACGTATCGGTTTCGGAACCGGCCGAAACCGGTACCGAAACCGATACTGCCTTCCTTGCCCGAGAGAGCATACTGAGGCCAAGCCCGGTGTGACAAGATGGGTGGATTCGACTGTCCTAATGGGACGCAATTAGCCAAATCCAAAACCGAAGGTTGACCCGGCTAGCAACCCGAAAGGGGCATGCACGAGCCAAGCCCGGTTGGAACAACAAAGGAGGAGGTTTAACAGTCCGAAAGGGACATGCGGGTTAAACCTGGAGGCCGATAGGCGGGATGGGTTGGCAGCCCGAAAGAGCATATATAGGCCAAACCCACAACGATGACAGGAAGGGATTTGACGGCCCGAGTGGGACGTATAAGTCAAATCCGTGAGGTGATAGGCAAATACGATTGGCAGCCTGACGAGGGCATGCAGAGGCCAGGCCCGTGGGGACAAAGGAGTAAACTTGACGATGCCGGTGGGATATATGAGTCAAGTCTAAAGCCAATAGGCGAGATGGGTCGACAGCCCGAAAGGGGCATGCATAGGCCAGACCCAGAGGAAGAAAAAGGGTGGATTTGACAGCCCTAGTGGGACGTACGAGTCAAATCCGAGAGCCGATAGGCGAGATGGGTTGGCAGCTCGAGAGAGCATACTGAGGCCGTTCCCGATAGGACAAAGATAGGTTTGACAGCCCTAGTGGGACGCGAGAGTCAAACCCAAAAGCCGATAAGCAAAGAGGTGGGTTGGCAGCCCGAGAGGGCATGCAGAGGCCATTCCCGATGGGACATGTGCCAGAAGGCATGATGGATTGGTAGCCCGAGAGAGCATACTGAGGCCAATTCCAAAAGGAAAAGTGAGCTGAAGGCATAGTGGGTTGGCAGCCTGAGAGAGCACACTGAGACCAATCCTAGAAGGGAAAGTGAGCCAAAAGGCGTGATGGGTTGGCAGCCCGAGAGAGCATACTGAGGCCAATCCTAGGAGGAAAAATGAGCCGGAAGGCATGATGGGTTGGCAGCCCGAGAGAGCATACTGAGGCCAAACCCGGTGGGACCAGAAAGGTGTAGTGGGTTGGCAGCCCGAGAGAGCATGCTGAGGCCAAGCCCGGTGTGACAAAATGTGCCGAAAGGCGAGATGGGTTGGCGGCCCGAGAGGGCCTACTGAGGCCAATCCCAGTGGGACAAAAGAGCAAGTGGGTTTAACTGCTCGGAAGAGACATATGAGCTAAACCCGGAAGCCGATAGGCGGAATGGGTCGGTACCCCGAGAGGGGCATACATAGACCGAGCCCAATGGGACAGAGTATGACAACCTCAGAATGTCGATGGAACTAGGTGTCATAGGATGACATGTAAGGCGTAGCCATGTCATCAATATGATGTTTTGGTCATGATGGGGTGGAGTCATTGACTTAAAGCCACCCATAGAATAAGTAGAGAGAGGAATTTTTTTTTCACATTACCAACCTCACCGCCCTTTCGGGTTTTCGTCGAGACTGGCCCCCTTTAGCTTTTTACGGTGCGCCCTTTCGGGTTTTCACACCGGGGGGTTGCCCAATTTTGCCCGAGACGCCCTTTCGGATTTTCACCTCGACAGGGTCTATGGCCTTTTTGCCCTCAGCCAACCGTTGAAGGCTAACTGAGTCCGCCGGGGTATCAGTATTTTTAACCCCCTTTTTTTTTTGAGCTTGAACCTTCACTGAGGAGAGGTAATGTCCTGTGAGGACTACTGTGGAAACTCCTGCGGTGGCGCATGGTAGAGCTTCATATGCTTGCCGTTGAGAGGAGGGAAGGGATTATCTTCTTTGTGGTCAAGGACCGTATAGGCCCCTTCTTCGTAGACCTTCTGGATGACGTAAGGCCCACGCCAATTAGGCTGGAGTTTGCCGCTGGACCTTCCCGCGAGAACCTCCTTTTCTTTGACCATGACAAGGTCGCCTTTCTTGAACGCCCTTTGCTTGACCAGCTTATCATAGGCATGTGTCATGCGGGCTTGATACACTTGTAAGTGCTTGTAGGCTTTGAGTCTTTGACCTTCAAGGTTGGACAACTCTTCAAGCCTCCTTTCCACCTCGGATTGGTCTTGGCCAGGCAATCCGGTGTGCACAGCAACACGGTAAGATGCTAGCTCGATCTCCACAGGGATCACTGCTTCAGCTCCGTAGACCAGAGAGAATGGGGAACAACCCGTGGGGGTTTTGTAAATAGTCCGGTAGGCCCATAGGGCTTCGTGGACCTTCTCGCCCCAATCCCGCTTGCGGCTACCTACTATCTTGGACAGCAGCTTACAGAGGGTTTTGTTGAAGGCCTCGGCTAACCCATTGGCCTGGGGATTGTAGACCGACGACGCTCTCCAGTCAATATGGAACTTGGCCGCCAGAGCATAAACAGTCTTGTTCTTGAACGGCGTGCCATTATCGGATATAATCCGACTGGGGGTGCCGAATCTGTATATGATATAGTGCCGCACAAAACGAGCAACTATCTCCCCTGTAACTTCCCGTAGTGGAACGGCTTCCGCCCATCTGGAGAAGTAATCGGTGGCAGCGAGTATGAACTTGTGCCCCTGGGACGATGGTGGGAATGGTCCCACAATATCCATACCCCACTCTGCAAATGGCCAAGTAGGCGCTGTTGGATGGAGCGGGTTAGGTGGCCGCCGAGGGACTGGGCCGAATGCTTGGCATTGATGACATGTACGAGCATATTGGTTGCAATCTTCGTACATGGTGGGCCAATAGAACCCTTTGAGCTTGATGTTATTCTTCATCTTGGCCCCTGCTTGGTGAGCTCCACACAATCCGGAGTGAACCTCATGCATGACAGTCTTGGCCTCCTTGGATGAAAGACAACGGAGGAGGACCGATCGGTCCTTTTCATGGACGAGCCTGAAGAGCATGCCGTCAATCAGCTGGTAGGATGTCGCCCTGCGTAGCAGTTGCACCCTCTGAGCCCGATCAGGAGGAAGCCAGCCGTTCTTTATCTTTATGATTGGCTCACGCCAATCTTCTTCTTCGGGAGCATTCTCTTGAATGTTGTCGACCTCATAAATAGTGAGGCCGGATTCTTCGTCGAGCACACTTGGCATGAGCCTTCGGTGTCTGACAGTAATATTTAATTCTCCCTCAGGCGGGAGTTTTAGGGCTGCTGCCAACTTTGCAAGAGCATCAGCCTGGGAGTTACTGCCTCCGGGGACATGGCCTATTTAAAATAGGTAAAATTTTTCTTTGAGCCTCATGACGGCTGCATGATAGGGGACGAGCTCCTTCTTCCGGACATCATAGACGCCCAGTACTTGTCGGATGACGA
Source organism: Amorphophallus konjac (assembly GCA_022559845.1). Taxonomy (NCBI): domain Eukaryota; kingdom Viridiplantae; phylum Streptophyta; class Magnoliopsida; order Alismatales; family Araceae; genus Amorphophallus; species Amorphophallus konjac. The sequence goes on along the minus strand of JAHNEJ010001850.1, from coordinate 102,279 downwards.
GCTGAGAATCCCCGTACACTTCGATGCATTTGATGTCCATCTCCAGTGCCAGTTGAAGCCCAATGATTAGCGCTTCATACTCCGCCTCATTATTAGTCAGCGACTTCATGAGAGCGCACGAGTTGTGGAGGATGCCACCTTGTGGAGATACTCCCGCGCCTGAGACATAGTCTGTAAGGCCGCCGGCCCCTTTGATTGTCCGAGAGGCACCATCAAAATATAACTCCCAATGTGGGAGATCAAGGGTGAGGACGCCTGGCTCCATCTGTGGTGGGACTTTTTCAGAATGCTCCCCAATGGCTTGAGAAGGCACCAACACCTCTTCGTCGGGCAGCTCGAAGTTGAGTGGCGAATCTTCCGGCACAGGGTGCGCTGCTAAGAACTCCGCCATCCCTTGTCCCTTGATCGCCTTGCGTGGGACGAAGGTGATGTCGAACTCCATAAGGATAAGTGCCCATTTACCAAGCCTACCAGAAAGGACAGGCTGGCTGAGCAGAAACTTGAGTGGGTCACATTTTGAGATGAGCTCCACCCGGTGGGCTAGAAGGTAATGCCTCAGTTTCTTGACAGCAAACATCAGAGCTAGGCACACCTTTTCCATGGGGGCGTACCGGTGCTCAGGCCCGATCAGTTTTCGGCTGAGGTAGTATAGTGGCTGCTCCTTGCCTTCGTCATTGATCTGGGCTAGTAGAGCCCCCAAAGAGGCATCCATGGCAGCAATATATAAGATAAGGGGCCTCCCTCTGACGGGTGCTCCTAAGACAGGAGGAGTCAACAGATACTCCTTGATTTGCTCGAAGGCCTTCTGACAGTCTTCGTCCCATATGAAGGGTGCTCCTTTCTTCATCAATTTGCCGAAAGGTAGACACCTCCCAGAGAGATTGGAAATGAACCGCCTAATATAGGCGAGTCTTCCTTGAAGAGATCTGAGCTCTGTCAAGTTCTTAGGCGGAGGCAGTCCTCTTATGACCTTGATTTTGTCAGGGTCAATTTCTATACCTCGGTACCTGACAATGAAGCCGAGGAACTTGCCGCTGGAGACGCCGAAGGCGCACTTCATCGGGTTCATCTTGAGTTGAAATTGTCGAAGCCTTTCAAAGACTCGACGCAGGTCAGCTAAGTGATCTTCCCGCTTTTTCGTCTTGACGACCAGATCATCAACATAGCATTCGACAAGGTCATGTAGCATCTCGTCAAAGATCTTGGTCATTGCCCTTTGGTAGGTTGCGCCGGCATTCTTCAGACCGAACGGCATCCTTTTATAGTTGAAGATCCCCTTAGGAGACCGGAAAGCCGTATGGTCTTTGTCTTTGACGGCCATGCAGATTTGATTATAGCCCGATGACCCATCCATAAAAGACAAAGCTTCGTGACCAGTGGTCATATCAACCATTGTCTCAGTGATTGGGACAGGGAAGTCGTCCTTTGGGCATGCCTTATTCAAATCCCTGAAGTCGATGCAGACTCGGACTTGGTCGTTCTTCTTCTTGACAGGGACTGTATTGGCGAGCCACACGGGATACATGCAAGGCTCTATGAAGTCCACATTGAGCATTTTGTCAACCTCATTCAGCTCCAGCTCGTGGCGCATACGCCTTTGAGTTTGCTTGACCGGCTTGACTGTTGAAAGTATTGCCAGTTCATGTTCAGCCACAGAAGGGTCGAGCCCGGGCATTTCTTTGTAAGTCCAGGCGAAACAATCCCTGAACTCTTCTAAAAGCTGTCGATACGACTGCCTTTCTTCCCCACTGAGGAGGGCACTTATGAAGGTGGGACGATGGTCATTTTTGCTTCCAAGATTGATTTCAATCAACTCGTCCACAGTTGTTTGACCACCGTCTTCAAGCTCCGGTGGAGCTGGTTGGAGGTCGACGAAGTCTCCCTCATCATCAGTGTTGGCTTCATAGACATCAAATTCTTCGAAACACTCTTGCTCGTGGCTTGAAGTCGAAGGACTGGCCTCCTCTTGCCGACGGTTAACAGGCTGGGCTGCTCTTTCCTCTGAAGGGTGACCATTGTCGGCTCCTGATGAAGGTGAGGGTGTCAAGGACACATCACCGGACTCCCTTACAGAGTCATCAACCTTGGGCTCAGCTTCTGCTTGCCCGTGATAGAGAGGTAGCAGTCCTATGGTGTTGACTGCAAAGTGGACCTCGAAGTCTGTCTCCTGGTCAAAGCCAAGGCCCCTTGTATCTTTGCGGGAGAAGGGAGGTTGCCCACGAACCTGCGGAGGGTACCACAGTTGATGGAAGTACGCCGCTCGCGCGGGGTCCAAAATTTGCGGGACGTGCTGCTTTTTACACATCTCCTTGATGTACTCTAGCATATCGTCCATCTCCTGGACTGGCTCTGGCACCACATCGGCGGGAGTATCCCAGCCGAAATGATCTTCAGGAGGGCACGGTGGGACTAAATCACCTTTGTAAAAGATGATCGGCTTGTCCCTCTTGCCTTTGTTGCGTCTCCTTCTCCGTTGATAAGAGACTGTAAATGTCTTCAACTGTTCCACTTCCTGTTCTTCCCATTGGGACAAGAGTTGAAGGCACTTAGGCGGTAAGGAGATACTCCCGTCAATGACCCGGTTGATGAGGTTGGCTTCAAAGTCAACACTTCGCCTCTCTGGTTGAGTTGGCTTGGAGGCGGCACTGAGGCTCAGCCTGTGCAGCCTTACCATGTCTTGGTTGACAGTGAAGAGCTGCCCTTCCTCGACTTCGTGGTCCACCTTTTGCTTCCCTTTGTCTTTTAAAGACTCGGGAATTGTTAAAGTGGGCTTCCCGAAATATAGTGAAGCATCGGCCAGATGGCACTCATTGGGGTGGAATGGGGCCTGGTCTGCGAAGACCGTATGTTGCTCCCCTTCCTTGGCATATTTAATGCACTGATGCAGAGTTGAAGGAACAACCCAGTTCTCATGAAGCCAGGGTCTTCCAAGCAGCATCTTGTAAGATGTGTCGGAGTTGATGATATAAAATGTCGCCTGAGTGACAAAATCGCCCAAAGCTAGCTTGACTACAACCCGACCAAGCGCTTCCTCGGAACCCTGATTGAATCCCGAAATCTTGACATCAGTCACCTTTTGCAAATAAGGTGCCAAGTATAGGGACTTGAAAGTCTTCAGAGGCATGATGTTGACGGCTGCTCCGGCGTCCACCAGGATGCGATTCACATCATGTCCATTGATCGTCTCCCGCATATATAAGGGACGATTATGGCACGGAGAGGACAACAACATGTCTTTGTCCGTGAAGGAGATGGTGGCTGTGAGTGCTTCATACGCCTGGGCTTGCAACTCTGCAACATGGGCTCCATATGCCTCCGGGTCTTGGAGTATCTTGACCAGAGCCTCCCGAAGATCCTTGCTCCAGGCGATGGCCTCCCAGATGGTGACATTTGTTGGGAACCGCTTCATATGATGAATGATTTTGCGGTCCGCCCGAGCACGGGTCTTGTCAAATGGCGGGATGATCTCCGCCAGGGTCTTCGGCGCCTGACGAGGCTTCTCCCGCTTAGAAGGGCGCTCCTCCCCATCCTGACCCTCCGCATTTTCTTGGAATAGCGGTGCCAAGGATTCCTCCGGAGGTGGCAAAGGCCCATCATGCTGGTCTTCATTAGAAGGACCTGCTGGGCTTGCGGGCTCGACCCTGTTGGAGGGGCCGGCCTGCTCTGACGCCTTCTCGCACTTTGGCGACTTGGCTGGCTCCTCTTCTTCATCATAGGATGTTATTGTGAAAGGGACACCACCCGGCTTAGCCGTTGAGGTGGGGCTTGAACCCTCTGAGGGGCTGAGGATGAAAGGGATTCCCCGAACTTGGGGTTTCTGGGACAGGACCCGGCTTCTCCCCTCTGAATATTATGACACGGTCGAGGGCTAAGGGACCCTCACGTCCACGTCCTCGATCACGACCTCGGCCGTTTCTTGCCGAGCGGCGCTGATATGTCGCCATAGAAGCCTTGCCTCCAGTGCTATCAGCCGTGGGACAATAAATGTTGTCGGGCGGCGGGATCACCACCATGTTGCAGGAGAGCTCTTGCAGCATTTCCTCGAGCATCTCGACAGTGAGCTCCTCATCTTTATAGAATAATGAGAGCTCCTCTGGGATTGGAAAGTCTTCACCTTCTTCAAGACGGCGAACCATTTCTCGGAGCCATTGCAGAAGACGGGCTTTGCGCCCAAGCTTGTCCCAGGGAATATATTCGTCTAGAGTGACGACCCTGGTGGGATGAGGGGGAGTGTACTCCTCCAGCTCATTTATGAGCTTTTGAAGTCTTTGTAGAGGAGTTGGCTCCTTAGGAGCCTCCATAGCAGCTGCTTGCTCGACTTGCTTCTTCAATCTCCTCTTTAAATTCTTCTTACGATTCTTCTCTTGCTTCTTTTGGCGTGCTGCCTCTTGAGAAGAGAGAGGAGTTTGCTTCGGCAGTGGGACCCGCTTGCCCCCAGAATTTTGCCTCTTACCCCGAGCTGGCTCCTTAGGAACCTTAGTGCCACGACTTTTTCTGGGGGTAACCTTGATCCAATTAACTTTCTCCGGCTGAGCTTGGAAGGTGGCATTGATTGCGTGAGCAATTATTTCAGGGGGTAACTCCTGGAACTCTGCCAGTCCACAGTGGAGCCTCTGGGGGCTTTGTAGTTCCACCGACTTTGCTTGGGTTGGTGGCTGGGCTTGCCTGAGCTGCTGAGGCCTTTCTACAATTGGCGGCCTCGCTAGCTTAACAGAAGCTTTAACTGGGGCCTTCACGGGCTCAAGAGGTTGAGTCCTCTCCACGACTAATGGCCCTGCTGACTTGGCAGGAACTTTGGCTGAAGGCTCTGACGCCTTGGCCTTGCCTTTGTTGTCTGGCCGAGAGTTCTCTCTTATGACGATGCCAGGCTGACTCGACCTGGGACGGACCCTGGGACTCTCTCCCACGGCTTGGCATCCTGGGTTCTGGACCTTAGGCCCTTTATAGGTGGCCTTGCCTTTAGTGAGTAATGGAAATTCGTCATTTTCCGTAGGCTCACTTGGTCGGGCTAATCGGGAGAAAGCCTCAGTTCGTCGCCGAGCCTGTTGGAGAGTCTCTCTGGCGGCCTCTGCAAGACGCAACCTTGTCATGGAGTTCCCCTGAGGATCGACAACCCCTCTCTGGATGAGGGCTTCAATGAAGTCCTGGACCTCTGGGCATTGCCGAGTGGGGTGAGACACCCTTGCATGATACTTGCAATAGCGGGGGTGTCTCTTGGCCGTCTCATTGTAATAAGACGGCGGGTCATGTGTCAGCACCCAGCCATCCTCCAGGAGTTTATCGAAAATCCTCTCAGTGTCTTCTTTAGGAAAAGAACACTGATGGGAAGGTCGCCACCCCGGATACCATAGTGTGGATTTGGGAGGCTGGGAACTGGCTCCCTGGGAACTGACTCCCTCCTCCTGCGGCTTCGGGAACTGGAAGGCTGCCGAGGCATGTATGACGTTAACGGAGAAGTGAAGGCTCTCCCGTGCATGCGGCTGCGGTGGATCGACCAGGAATTCACCCATGTTGACCTTCCCTCGCCTGATCAAGTCCTCAGCGAGGTCCTTGAATGGTTCACAGTTGTGGATGATGTGGCCAACAACTTCATGGTAGGGGCAATAGCCCTGATGAAAAGCAGCACCTGGTGTCTGCTCCATGGGTGACGGGCTTATGAGTCCAGCCCGCTGGCAAACGAAGAAGATATTTGGAGTCTTCTCGCAAGGGAAGGAGTATAACTTCTCTGGGAGCTCGACTTGAAGTGGAACCTCCTCGCCTTTCGGTGAGTCCTCCTCATCTTCAGATGAACCTGAGGACTCTTCAGAGAGCCAACCCCTGAGCGAAGCCCGGCCGGTAGGTGATACACCCGTCTCCCGTATGTGGGCTGGAGCTAACCCCCCAGCAAATGGACCGAAGGGGAAAGTGGCCAACTGCTCATCAATGCTCTCCAAGAACTGCAGCAGGCGCCTCTGTTCCAATTGCAATTGCCGGACTTCCCCTCGGATTTTCCGAATGGTTCTCCGCAGTGCTAGACATTCAGGGAATGAGGAAGGAGCTGCCCCCGGGCCAGTGTGGGACTGTTGATTTGAAGGCCCGGCCTCGGAGGCGTTAGAGCTTGAAACCATCGCCACCATATGAACCACATTAGCCGACCGGTTCGATCGGCTCCAGGCATGAGGTTGAGGTGGGTCGACTGCATGGCCCAGCATATTTACCAAGCCCTTTTGAATGAGCTCTTCCGCTATATTCTTGAAAATATAGCAGTCGCCGATGGTGTGACCCAACCTTCGGTGATACACACAATAGGTAGGATCCTCTGTCTTGTCCACCTCTGAGGGCTTCCGCGGATCTGGTAGGGTGATGAGCTGCTCTTTCATGCATAGATCAAAGAGCATTTTAGTATGCTCTTTCCTGAAGGAATACGACGTCTTCATGTTCTCCGCCAACCGAGACGCACTTGCCTTGGCATCAGGCTTCTTGCCATTGCCTTTAGACTTTCCTTCCCCTTTATCTCCATTCGTCGGGGAGAAGTCGACGGCATTCACCTCTTTACCGCTAGTCAGACGGTCTTTGGAGGATTTGCCTTTGGCAGAAGCTTGTGTAGGGTGGTCAGCAAAGAACATCTCAATCTTCGCCACCACTGTATTCAACTGGTCAAAGCTTCTGATGTTAGAGCCCAGAAGCTTTTCACTGACTTCCGCGGAGAGACCCCTGCGGCATATGGTGATTGCATCTTCAGGCGTCGGAGGGTTATCGTAGCGCATGCTGACGTCCCTCCATGACTTGATGAAGTCCAATGCTGTTTCACCCTTCTTCTGTCGAAGGGAACAAAGCTCTGCTAGGGAGACTTTGCGTTCGACCATTTGGAAGCGGTCGACAAACTTCTTCTGCATATCAGCCCAATCAGATACTGAGTTGGGCTTCAACCTTGAATACCACTGGAAGGCGGTGCCAGTCAAGGACGTGGCGAAATACCGCAGCAAATATGCCTCTTCCATGGCTAATTCACCCATGGCCGTCATGTAATAGGCCAGGTGTTCATGCGGAGAGCCCTGCCCGTTGAACTTCTGGAGCTTCGGGGCTTTCGGGCAGTCAGGCGGAAGCTTGTTAAATTGATGACGGAGGGGATAAGGCACGCTGTACAAATCAACAGTGGCCACTCCCTCCCCATGTTGAGCAAACTTCGCCTCTACAATGCGTTCAATCATTTGCTTCTGCGCCATGAGACTTTCTGCAGCAGGAGTAACATATGACCGCGCATTGACTTCATGCGGCTGGACTTCGAAGTCCACCGCCAGTGGGAGTCTTGCAGCGGTGACAGAGGCATTGGCTGCTGTTGGAATGGGAGAAGGCGGCTGATCCGCTCCAGTCGGTGCCGCCTGAGGTGGGGCATGAACCTCCTTTTCACGCAGGAGCGACTGTAGCAGGTTTTTGAGCTCTAGGTTCTCCCGTCGAAGCTCTTCCAATGTGGGGGCCCGTGGCTCTTCCCCCTGCTTTTCTTCGTGCCGGGAGTGACTGTCCTCATCAATACTGTGGACGTCTTCCTGGCGCTCTTCTTGCCGTGCCGGCTCGGGCTGAGATGTACCGGCGGCCGGCGCTTGTTGTGTTTGTACCAGGCCCCGGGACCCGGACCTTGACCTCCTCGAGTATTGAAGAGGCTGATTGAGTTCCCCCGAGGTGCCTTCGGGCTGTTTTTCGCCGGAGGTGGCGTAACAGGTTGTTGGCAGCAAATTTTGCTTTGCAAAAATACCTCCGCTTTTATTTAGTTGAAGCAGAAATGGGCTAACTTGGAGATGGAAGACCCGTACGGGGTCGGAGGAACCCGTCCGGGGTCGCCCTCACCCGGACGGGTCCACCCGGAGGTGGGCAAACCCGCACGGGGCCGCCCTTGGGCGGGCGGACCCGTCCGGGGTCGCCCGACCCCGGTAGGGACCCAGGTGGGGTTAGGCCTGGGAACAGGGGGGATAACTCGGGCTTAGATTGCCCCAAACCCCCCGGGAAGGTCCCCCCGGGGGGTCGCGACCCCGGGCAGGTCCCCCCCGGGGGCCGCGACCCCGGGGAGGTTCCCCCCGGGAGCGCGCGACCCCGAAGAGGTCCCCCCGGGGGTCCGCGACCCCGGGCAGGTCCCCGGGGGGGTCGCGACCCCGGGGAGGTCCCCCCCCCGGAGAGCTGCGACCCCGGGCGGGTTCCCCCCGGGCGTCTGCGACCCCGGGACGGTCCAGGACCGTCCCGGGGACTCTCAACCCCGGGGAGGTTCCTCTCCCGCGCACGCAAATCAAAATATGACCTCCCCGAGGTCATTTTCATCCCGTTGGACCCGTACGGGGTCGAACACTCCTGGGGAGGTTCCCCACTTCTATAAATAGACCCCCAGAGGTCCAAAATCCGATGATACGACGACTACTACACTCAACAACCTACGGAAGACACTCGGAGCGTTTTGTTCGTTTGTCTTGGCCCGTGTGGGGTAAGTCCCCGGGTCTTGTATTTATGCCCCTACGGGGTATATTTACGTTTATGCCCCTCAGCGGGCTTTGTTTGTAAATTATGCCCCTCAGCGGGCCATGTTTGTAAGTCTTTACGTCTCGGGACGACTAAGTCTTGTATTTCTGCCCCCTATAATGGCGAAATTACAAAAATATCCTTCCCGGGATTGTAAAAGACCGAAGTCCTGTAATTTGCAGTTATGCCTTGCAATCTTTTGTAATTGGGACTACGTCCCTATCTCCCGCTCCAAGGCGGACGTTTGTACAGTCGACAACTCGCCGACAACCCTTGTACTCACATGGAATTATAAAAGCATTCAGCATATTTTATATGTAACCTCGGGTGGGAAAATTATAAGAAAACCCCCCGACTTTGGAGAATTGTGTATATACCCCTCCTTCGATCAATTTGACAGAGCTATGCTTTCTATGAAACCCTTTGTCATTCCTTCGGTCCGGAAGTGTTGTCAGTTTAGTCCAGCACTCGGGTATCATATCAAACTTAGGTCTAGGGTCTGGTAAAGTTACCAAAATACCCCTGTAACCTAAACATGGCCTCAGAGCCCTCGAAACCCTACAGAAAGAGCCTCAATGCCTTGGGGAGTTAGAGATCCAGTTTCACTTCCACTCCAGCCCAGAAAATTTCATAAATGTCCCTGGCCTGGAAAATTACCAAAATACCCCTGGGTTGGTAAAATTACCAAAATACCCCCGGGGTCCAAAAAACTTCCCTTGCTTTAAAAATGCCTATGGCTTCCGCATATTCGCGCCTCTATACCTAAATCTTAGGGTTTTGCTCAGACCTAGCCCTAATCTAGTTGTTTCTATGTGTTGGTGGTAAAATGAGTGGTCATGGAGAGTCTCTCGAGTGAGCTTGCCCTCCACATCAGAACTACTGTAGAAGTCTTTTGGGACCTCTTTGACAGTTAAACAAAGGTGTTCGGACGTTAGGCCGATGTAAATCAACACTGACTCCGGTCAGTGGGGAAAGGTCCAGCACTCGAACCCAAATCGTCTGATACTATGCGCACCCACGGAACCCTCTCTACGCAGAGGAGTGTTTCTTTTCAAAAAGAACGAAAATCTACCTTTTATCTACGATAAGAGTATTTCTTAGATTTTTTCCGTGTCCAACAGACTGGCACGCCCGGTGGGACTTTTCCCGCCTTTCTTCTTTCTGTCGAAGAAAGTCTCTAAAACCTTCTTCAAGGTTCTGATTGCCCCTCTTCCTCTTACAGGACGGGAAGAGGAGGGCGCACCTCTCTCTGTTTAATTGAGAGCTCTTTGTGCATCTGCACGCCACTCCTTTCGTGCTACGCACCACCACCACCACCAACACCAGTAGCAGCGATGGCAGCCGTTACCTACGGCCCCGAGATCGTTGCCGACCATGCCAGGCTCGGATTCCTGCGACCCCGCTGGTCTTCGGCGACTTCCCACCTGTCGTCGGCTCGCCCTTCTTCTTGGGCGTGGTACCGGTGGCTGAAGCCAGTTCAGCCACGCTTCAAACAGCTGTCGGGGCATCAAGCCTTCGGCTCCAACAACTGGCCGGGTTAGTCCGGTCAAGAAGACCATCACTGAGGGTGTTAGGCCTTCGGTTTCAACAACTGGTCGGGTCAGTCCGGTCGACAATACAACCGTCGGGGGCGTCAGGCCCTCGGCCCCTTCAACTGGCCGGGGCCGCCCGGTCAAGAAGACAACTGTCGGAGGTGTCAAGCCTTCGGTTTCAACAACTGGCCGGTTCAGTCCGGTCGACAAAACAACCGTCGGGAGCATCAGGCCCTCGGCCCCTTCAACTGGCCGGGTCCGCCCGGTCAAGAAGACAACTGTCAGAGGCGTCAGGCCTTCGACTCCAGCAACCAGCCGGGTTCGCCCGGTCGACAAGCCAGCTGTCGGGGGTGCCAGGCCCTCGGCTTCAACAATTGGTCGAGTCTGTTCGGCCAACAAGCTAGCTTCTGGGGGTGTCAGACCCTCTACTGCAGCAACCGGCCGGGTCCATTCGGTCAATTATCCAACTGTTAAGGGTATCAAGCCCTTCATCCCAACAACCAGCCGAGTTCCCTTGGCTGCCATGTCAACGACCGAAGGTGTCAGGCCTTCTGCCCTAGCTGTTGGCCGAGTCTTCTCGGTCAATCAAATCACTACTGACGTTGCTCCTGCTCAACGGGGGCAACGCCGTCGCCGCAACGGCGCCAAACCCACTGCGGTCACCCTCAGAGGTGCGGCCCCTGCTCAACGGGGGCAACGCCGCCGTCAGGATGACGCCAGGCCTATGGCGGGTGTCACCACCGCCGCCCCTGCCCAATGGGGGCAACGGCGTAGCCGCAAAGGTGCAAGGCCCGAGGCTGCTGTCTCGCGCTCCGGCAAGACTGTAATTGTCGGAGACATTCGCATCCGGCTCGATGGAGGCGAGCCGATCCTGCCACGGGATCGTCACGTCCCGACTATTTCTACCTCCAACCGCTTCGAGCCCCTCCGGCAAGTCCGGGAGAAAGGAGCGAAGAAGAAGAAGTCTGCCGTATCGGCGGCAATCCAGGGCCCTCTGCAACGGCCCAAGTCACGAGCTCCCCGTCCAAGGAGAGGGGGCAACCCAATTGAGGAGCACCAGCTCCATTTGAAGAAGATCTGGGTCACCAAGGAGGAGGCCCGAATCATAAGGCGCGCGAGGGCGGAGGAGCCCTTCCGCATGTCAGAGCTTCAGCGGATGCGGAGTCCGCCAAGCACTGAGGCCTCGATGTCTACGAGATTTACATCTCAACCCCTACGGGGACAAAAACGCCGAGGAGCCGGCAAGAAAGTGCGACCAACCTCCCCGTGGGCTAGTTCTACACACACGGAGGAGGATCGCTCACCCCAAGCAGCCACATCCCGAATGTCTGTCTTCGACAGACTTGGGAGGCCGCCCAAGCCGGAGCGACAGTCGCCCAAGAAAAAGCGGGTGGTTCAGGTGACCGATGACACTGTTAAAGTGTTCACCTGTTACGCCACCTCCGGCGACAAACAGCCCGAGAACACCTCGGGAGAGCTTGACCAACCCATCCAATATTTGAGGAGGTCAAGGCCGGTCTCTCGGATTCTAGCGCAGACGCAGTAGGCGCCGACCGCCGGTACATCTCAGCCTGAGCCGGCACGGCAAGAAGAGCGCCCGGAAGACGTCCACAGTGTTGATGGGGACAGTCGCTCCCGGCACGAAGAAGAGCTGGGGGAAGAGCCACGGGCCCCCACATTGGACGAACTTGGACGGGAAAACCAAGAGCTCAAGAACCTCTTACAGTCGCTTTTGCGCGAAAAGGAGGTTCCTTCCCCGCCTCAGGCGGCACCGGCTGGAGCGGATCAGCAGCCTTCTCCCATTCCAGCAGCAGCCAATGCCTCTGTCACCGCTGCAAGACTCCCACTGGCGGTGGACTTTGAAGTCCCGCCGCATGAAGCCAATGCGCGGTCATCTGCTACTCCTGCCGCAGAAAGCCTTATGGCGCAGAAGCAGATGATTGAGCGCATCGTGGAAGCGAAGTTCGCTCAACATGGCGAGGGTGTGGCTACCGTTGATTTGTACAGCGTGCCATATCCCCTCCATCATCAATTCAAGAAGCTTCCACCAGATTGCCCGAAGGCCCCGAAACTCCAGAAGTTCAACGGGCAGGGCTCTCCGCATGAACACCTGGCCTATTACATGACGGCCATGGGTGAATTAGCCTTGGAAGAGGCATACTTGCTGCGGTATTTCGCCACGTCCTTGACTGGCACCGCCTTCCAATGGTATTCAAGGTTAAAGCCCAACTCAGTATCTGATTGGGCTGATATGCAGAAGAAGTTTGTCGACCGCTTCCAAATGGTCGAACGCAAGGTCTCCCTAGCAGAGCTTTGTGTCCTTCGACAGAAGAAGGGTGAAACAGCAGTGGACTTCATCAAGCGATGGAGGGACGTCAGCATGCGCTGCGATAACCCTCCGACGCCTGAAGATGCAATCACTATCTGCCGCAGGGGTCTCTCGGCAGAAGTCAGTGAAAAGCTTCTGGGCTCCAATATCAGAGGCTTCGACCAACTCAACACGGTGGTGGCGGAGATTGAGATGTTCTTCGCTGATCACCCTGTACAAACCTCTACAAAAGGCAAACCCTCCAAAGACCGTCTGGCTAGCGGTAAAGAGGTGAATGCCGTGGACTTCTCCCCGACGAATGGAGATAAAGGGGAAGGAAAGTCCAAAGGGAAAGACAAGAAGTCTGGTGATAAGACAAATGTGTCTTTCTTAGCGGAGAACATGAAGACGCCTTGTTCCTTCAGAAAGGAGCATACTAAGATGCTCTTTGATCTATGTATGAAGGAGCAGCTCGTCACTCTGCCGGACCCGCGGAAGCCCGCGGAGGTGGATAAGACAGATGATCCAACCTATTGTGTGTATCACCGAAGGTTGGGTCACACCATCGGGGACTGCTATATTTTCAAGAACATAGCGGAAGAGCTCATTCAAAAGGGCTTGGTAAATATGCTGGGCCATGCAGTCGACCCACCCCAGCCTCATCCCTGGAGCCGATCGAACCGGTCGGCTAACGTCGTCCATATGGTGGCGATGGCTTCAAGCTCCAATGCCTCCGAAGCCGGGCCCTCAAGTCGACAGCCCAATGGTGGCCCCAGAGCCACTCCTCCTCCATTCCCAGAATGTTTGGCGCTGCGGAGGACTATCCGGAAGATGCGAGGGGAAGTCCGACAGCTACGACGGGAACAAAGGCGCTTGCTGCAGTTCCTAGAGAACATTGATCAGCAGTTGTCCACCTTCCCTTTTGGCCCATTTGCCAGGGGATTAGCTCCAGCCCACATACGGGAGGCGGGTGTATCACCCACGGGTCGGGCTCCGCTCAGGGGTTGGCTCTCTGAAGAATCCCCAGATTCATCTGAAGACGAGGTGGACTCACCGGAAGATGTGGAGGCTCCACTTCAAGTCGAGCTCCCAGAGAAGTTATACTCCTTCCCTTGCGAGAAAACTCCCAATATCTTCTTCGCATGTCAACGGGCGGGATTGATTAGCCCGTCACCTCTGGAGCAGACGCCAGGCGCTGCTTTTCATCAGGGCTATTGCCCATATCATGAAGTTGTTGGCCATGTTATCCACAACTGTGAGCCATTCAAGGACCTCGCCGAAGACTTAATCAGGCGAGGGAAGGTGGATATGGGCGAATTTCTAGTCGACCCACCGCAGCCGCATGCACGAAGGAGTCTTCACTGCTCCGTCAACGTCATTCACGCTGCAGCAGCCTTCCAGTTCCCCGAGCCGCAGGAGGAGGGAGTTAGTTCCCAGGGAGCCAGTTCCCAATCGCCCAAGTCCACACTCTGGTATCCAGGGTGGCGACCCTCTCATCAGTGTTCTTTTCCTAAGGAAGACACTGAGAAGATTTTTGATAAACTTCTGGAGGATGGCTGGGTGTTGACACATGACCCACCGTCTTATTACAATGAGACGGCCAAGATACACCCCCGCTATTGCAAGTATCATGCAAGGGTGTCTCACCCCACTCGGCAATGCCCAGAGGTTCAAGACTTCATTGAAGCCCTCATCTAGAGAGGGGTTGTCGATCATCAGGGGAATTCCATGACAAGGTTACGCCTTGCAGAGGCCGCCAGGGAGACACTCCAGCAGGCCCGGCGAGAAACTGAAGCTTTTTCCCTATTAGTCCGGCCAAGTGAGCCTACGGAAAATGATGAATTCCCATTACTCACTAAAGGCAAGGCCACGACCACCTATAAAGGGCCTAAGGTCCAGAACCCAAGAAGCCAAGTTGCGGGAGAGAGTTCCAAGGTCCGTCCCAGGTCGAATCAGCCCGGCATCGTCCTAAGAGAGAACTCTCGGCCAGACAATAAAGGCAAAGCCAAGACGTCAGAGCCTTCAGCCAAAGCTCCTGCCAAGTCAGCAAGGCCATTAGTCGGGGAAAGGACTCAACCCCTTGAGCCCGCAAAGATCCCGGCTAAGGCCTCTGTCAGCTCAGCAAGGCCGCTAATTGTAGAAAGGCCTCAGCAGCTCAAGCAAGCCAACCCACCAGACCAAACAAAGTCGGTGGAACTACAAAGCTCCCAGAGGCCCTACTGTGGACTGGCAGAGTTCCAGGAGTTGCCTCCTGAAATAATTGCTCAGGCAATCAATGCCACCTTCCAAGCTCAGCCGGAGGAGGTCAATTGGACCAAGATTGCCCCCAGAAAAAGTCGTGGCACTAAGGTTCCTAAGGAGCCAGCCCAGAGCAAGAAGCAAAATTCTGGGGGCAAGCGAGTCCCACTGCCGAAGCAAACTCCTCTCTCTTCTCAAGAGGCAACACGCCAAAAGAAGCAGGAGAAGAATCGCAGGAAGAACTTGAAGAGGAGGTTGAAGAAGCAAGCCGAGCAAGCCGCTGCTATGGAGGCTCCTAAGGAGCTAACTCCTCTACAAAGACTTCAAAAGCTCATAGATGAGCTGGAGGAGTACACTCCCCCTCATCCCACCAGGGTCGTCACTCTAGACGAATATATTCCCTGGGACAAGCTTGGGCGCAAAGCTCGTCTTCTACAATGGCTCCGAGAAATGGTTCACCGTCTTGAAGAAGGTGAAGACTTCCCAATCCCGGAGGAGCTCTCCTTATTCTACAAAGATGAGGAGCTCACTGTCGAGATGCTCGAGGAAATGCTGCAAGAGCTCTCTTGCAACATGGTGGCGATTCCGCCACCCGACAATATTTATTGTCCCACGGCTGATAGCGCTGGAGGCCAGGCGCCTATGGCGACATATCGGCGCCGCTCGGCGAGAAATGGCCGGGGACGTGGCCGAGGTCGTGGCCGAGGACGTGGACGTGAAGGTCTCCCGACTCTTGACCGGGTCATAATATTCAGAGGGGAGAAGCCGGGTCCTGTCCCAAAAACTCAAGTTCGGGGAATCCCTTTCATCCTCAGCCCCTCAGAGGGTTCAGGCCCCACTTCAACGGCTAAGCCGGGTGGTGTCCCTTTCACAATCACCCCCTCCGATGAAGAAGAGGAGCCAGCCAAGTCGCCAAAGCGCGAGGAGGCGTCAGAGCAAGCCGGCCCCTCCAACAGGGTCGAGCCCGTAAGTCCAGCAGGTCCTTCTAATGAAGACCAGCCTGAAGAACCTTTGCCACCTCCAGAAGAGTCTTTGGCTCTGCTATTCCAGGAAGATGCGGAAGGCCAGAATACGGAGGAACGCCCTCCTAAACGGGAGAAGTCTCGCCAGGTGCCGAAGGCCTTGGCAGAAATCATTCCGCCATTTGACAAGACCCGTGCCAGGGCAGACCGCAAAATTAGTCATCATATGAAGCGGTTCCCAACAAATGTCACTATTTGGGAAGCCATTGCCTGGAGCAAAGACCTCAGAGAGGCTCTTGTCAAGATACTTCAAGATCCAGAGGCGTATGAAGCCCATGTTGCAGAGTTGCAAGCTCAAGCATATGAAGCACTCACAGCAAACATCACCTTCACGGACAAAGACATGTTGATGTCCTCTCCGTGTCATAATCGCCCCTTATATATGAAAGGGACGATTAATGGACATGATGTGAATCGCATCCTGGTAGATGCCGGAGCAGCTGTCAACATCATGCCTCTGAAGACTTTGAACTCTCTATACTTGGCACCTTATTTGCAAAAGGTGACTGATGTCAAGATCTCGGGATTCAATCAGGGTTCCGAGGAGGCGCTTGGTCGGGTTGTTGTCAAACTAGTTTTGGGCGATTTCGTCACCCAAGCGACATTCTATATCATCAACTCCGACACATCTTACAAGATGCTGCTTGGAAGACCTTGGCTTCATGAGAATTGGGTCGTTCCTTCAACGTTGCATCAGTGCATTAAATATGCTAAGGAAGGGGAGCAACATACGGTCTTCTCAGATCAAGCCCCGTTCCATCCCAATGAGTGCCATCTGGCCGATGCTTCACTATATTTTGGGAAGCCCACCTTAACAATCCCCGAGCCTTTAAAAGGTAAAGGGAAGCAAAAGGTGGACCCTGAAGTTGAAGAAGGGCAGCTCTTCACTGTCAACCAAGACATGGTAAAGCTGCACAGGCTGAGCCTCAGTGCCGCCTCCAAGCCGACCCAACCAGAAAGGCGGAGTATGGACTTTGAAGCCAACCTTATTAGCCGGGTCATTGATGGGAGTATCTCCTTACCGCCTAAGTGCCTTCAACTCGTGTCCCAATGGGAAGAACAGGAGGTAGAGCAGTTGAAGACCTTTACAGTCTCCTATCAACGGAGAAGGAGACACAACAAGGGCAAGGAGGTCAAACCGATCATCTTTTACAAAGGTGATTTAGTCCCACCGTGTCCTCCTAAAGATGACTTCGGCTGGGATACTCCCGCCGATGTGGTGCCAGAGCCAGTCCAGGAGATGGACGATATGCCAGAGTATATCAAGGAGATGTGTAAAAAGCAGCACATCCCGCAAACTCTGGACTCTGCTCGAGCGGCATATTTTCATCAACTATGGAATCCTCCACAAGTCCGCGGGCAGCCTCCCTTCTCCCGCAAAGATACAAGGGGCCTTGGCTATGACCAGGAGAAGGACTTCGAGGTCCACTTCGCAGTCAACACCATAGGACTGCTACCTCTCCCTAACGGGCAAGTTGAAGTTGAGCCCAACATAGATGACTCCGCAAGGGAGTCCGCTGATGTGTCTACGACACCATCACCTTCATCAGGAGCTGACAATGGTCACCCCTCAGAGGAAGGAGCAGCTCAGCCTGCTAACCACCCGCAAAACAAAGCGAGCTTTTCGGCTTCAAGCCACGAGCAAAAGTGCTTCGAAGAATTTGATGTCTATGAAGCCAACACTGATGACGAGGGAGACTTCGTCGACCTCCAACCAGCTCCACCGGAGCTTGAAGACGGTGGTCAAGCAACTGTGGACGAGTTGATCGAAATCAATCTTGGAAGCAAAAGTGACTATCGTCCCACCTTCATAAGTGCTCTCCTCAGTGAGGAAGAAAGGCAGTCGTATCGACAGCTTTTAGAAGAGTTCAGGGATTGTTTCGCCTGGACTTATAAAGAAATGCCCGGGCTCGACCCTTCTGTGGCTGAACATGAGCTGGCAATACTTTCAACAGTCAAGCCAGTCAAGCAAGCCCAAAGGCGTATGCGCCACGAGCTGGAGCTGAAGGTCAATGCTGAGGTTGACAAAATGCTCAATGTGGACTTCATAGAGCCTTGCATGTACCCTGTGTGGCTCGCTAACATAGTCCCTGTCAAGAAGAAGAACGGCCAAGTCCGAGTCTGCATCGACTTCAGGGATTTGAATAAGGCATGCCCAAAGGACGACTTCCCTGTCCCAATCACTGAGACAATGGTTGATATGACCACTGGTCACGAAGCCTTGTCTTTCATGGACGGGTCGTCGGGCTATAATCAAATCCGCATGGCCGTCAAAGACAAAGACCATACGGCTTTCCGGTCTCCTAAGGGGATCTTCAACTACAAAAGGATGCCGTTCGGTCTGAAGAATGCCGGCGCAACCTATCAAAGGGCAATGACCAAGATCTTCGACGAGATGCTACATGACCTTGTCGAATGCTATGTTGATGATCTGGTCGTCAAGACAAAGAAGCGGGAGGATCACTTAGCTGACCTGCGTCGAGTCTTTGAAAGGCTCCGACAATTCCAGCTCAAGATGAACCCGATGAAGTGCGCCTTCGGCGTCTCCAGTGGCAAGTTCCTTGGCTTCATTGTCAGGTATCGAGGCATAGAAATCGACCCCGACAAAATCAAGGCCATAAGGGGACTACCTCCGCCCAAGAACTTGACAGAGCTCAGATCTCTTCAGGGAAGGCTCGCCTATATTAGGCGGTTTATTTCCAACCTCTCAGGGAGATGCCTACCTTTCGGCAAATTGATGAAGAAAGGAGCACCCTTCATATGGGACGGAGACTGTCAGAAGGCCTTCGAGCAGATCAAGGAGTATCTGCTGACTCCTCCAGTCTTAGGGGCACCCGTCAGAGGGAAACCCCTTATCTTGTATATTGCTGCCATGGATGCCTCTTTGGGAGCTCTCCTAGCCCAGATCAATGAAGAGGGCAAGGAGCAGCCACTGTACTACCTCAGCCGAAAACTGATCGGGCCTGAGCATCGGTACGCTCCCATGGAAAAGATGTGCCTAGCTCTGGTGTTTGCTGTCAAGAAGCTGAGGCACTATCTCTTAGCCCATCGGGTGGAGCTCATTTCAAAATGCAACCCACTCAAATTTCTGTTATGCCAGCCTGTCCTCTCTGGTAGACTCGGCAAATGGGCGCTTATCCTCATGGAGTTCGACATCACCTTCGTCCCACGCAAGGCGATCAAAGGACAAGGAATAGCGGAGTTCTTAGCAGCGCACCCCGTGCCAGAAGATTCGCCACTCAACTTTGAGCTACCCGACGAAGAGGTGTTAGTGCCTTCTCAAGAAATCGGGGAGTCTTCTGAAAAAGTCCCACTACAGATGGAGCCAGGCGTCCTCACCCTTGATCTCCCATATTGGGAGTTATATTTTGATGGTGCCTCTCGGACAATCAAAAGAGCTGGTGGCCTTACGGACTATGTCTCGGGTGCGGGGGTAGTCTTTGTGTCTCCACAAGGCGGTATCCTCCACAACTCTTGTGCTCTCATGAAGTCACTGACTAATAATGAGGCAGAGTATGAAGCACTAATTATTGGGCTTCAACTGGCACTGGAGATAGATATCAAGTGCATCAAAGTGTACGGGGATTCTCAGCTCGTCATCCGACAAGTACTGGGCGTCTATGATGTCCGTAAAAAGGAGCTCGTCCCCTACCATGCAGCCGTCATGAGGCTCAAGGAAAAATTTTATCTATTTGAAATAGGCCATGTCCCCAGAGGCAGCAACTCCCAGGCTGATGCTCTTGCAAAGTTGGCAGCAGCCCTAAAACTCCCGCCTGAGGGAGAATTGAATATTACAGTCAGACACCGAAGGCTCATGCCAAGTGTGCTCGACGAAGAATCCGGCCTCACTGTTTACGAAGTCGACAACATTCAAGAGGACAATGCTCCTGAAGAAGAAGATTGGCTCGAGCCAATTATAAAAATAAAGAACGGCTGGCTCCCTCCTGATCGGGCTCAGAGGGTGCAACTGCTACGCAGGGCGACATCCTACCAGCTGATTGACGGTCTGCTCTTTAGGCTTGTCCATGGAAAAGACCGATCGGTCCTCCTGCGGTGCCTTTCGTCCAAGGAAGCGAAGACCGTCATGCACGAGGTTCATTCCGGATTGTGCGGAGCTCACCAGGCAGGAGCCAAGATGAAGAATAGCATCAAGCTCAAAGGGTTTTACTGGCCCACCATGTACGAAGATTGCAATCAATTCGCTCGTACATGCCATCAATGCCAAGCATTTGGCCCAGTCCCTCGGCGGCCACCTAACCCGCTCCATCCAACAGCGCCTACTTGGCCATTTGCAGAGTGGGGTATGGATATTGTGGGACCATTCCCACCATCGTCCCAGGGGCACAAGTTTATACTCGCTGCCACTGATTACTTCTCCAGATGGGCGGAAGCCGTTCCACTACGGGAAGTTACAGGGGAGATAGTTGCTCGTTTTGTGCGGCACTATATTATATACAGATTCGGCACCCCCAGTCGGATTATATCCGACAATGGCACGCCATTCAAGAACAAGACTGTTTATGCTCTGGCGGCCAAGTTCCATATTGATTGGAGAGCGTCGTCGATCTACAATCCCCAGGCCAATGGGTTAGCCGAGGCCTTCAACAAAACCCTCTGCAAGCTGCTATCCAAGATAGTAGGTGGCCGCAAGCGGGATTGGGGCGAGAAGGTCCACGAAGCCCTATGGGCCTACCGGATTATTTACAAAACCCCTACGGGATGTTCCCCTTTCTCCCTGGTCTACGAAGCTGAAGCTGTGATCCCTGTGGAGATCGAGCTAGCATCTTACCGTGTTGCTGTGCACGCCGGATTGCCAGGTCAAGACCAATCTGAAATTGAAAGAAGGCTCGAGGAATTGTCCAACTTGGAAGGTCAAAGACTCAAAGTCTATAAACACTTACAAGTGTATCAAGCCCGCATGACACGTGCCTATGATAAGCTAGTCAAGCAAGGGGCGTTCAAGAAAGGCGACCTCGTCATGGTCAAAGAAAAGGAGGTTCTCGCGGGAAGATCCAGCGGCAAACTCCAGCCCAATTGGCGTGGAGCTTACGTCATCCAGAAGGTCTATGAAGGAGGGGCCTATACGGTCCTTGACCACAAGGGAGATAATCCCTTCCCTCCTCTCAACGGCAAGCATATGAAACTCTACCATGCGCCACCGCAGGAGTTTTCACAGCAGTCCTCACAGGACAGTACCTCTCCTCAGTGAAGGTTCAAAAAAAAAAAAAGGGGTTAAAAATACTGATACCCCGGCGGACTCAGTCAGCCTTCAACGGTTGGCTGAGGGTAAAAAGGCCACAGACCCGGTCGAGGTGAAAACCCGAAAGGGCGCCTCGGGCAAAAATGGGCAACCCCTCGGTGTGAAAATCCGAAAGGGCGCACCGGAAAAAGCTAAAGGGGGCCAGTCTCGGCGAAAACCCGAAAGGGCGGTGAGGTTGGTAATGTGAAAAAAAAAAAAGAATCCTCTCTCTGTCTATTCTATGGGTGGCTCTAAGTCAATGACTCCACCCCATCTCGAAAAAAAAATCATATTGATGCCATGGCTACGCCTTACATGTCGTTCTATGACACCTAGTCCCACTGGCATTCTGACGGTGTCATACTTTGTCCCATCGGGCTCGGCCTATGTACGCCTCTTCCGGGCTGCCGACCCATTCCGCCTATCGGCTTCTGGGTTCAGCTCATATGTCTCTTCTGAGCAGTTAAACCCGTTTACTCTCTTGTCCCACTGGGACTGGCCTCAGTATGCTCTCTCGGGCTGCCAACTTTTCATGCCTTTCGGCTCCTGTTTCATTCTAGGGAATGGCCTCAGTATGCTCTTTCGGGCTGCCAACCCATCATGCCTTTCGGCTCCTCTTTCATTCTAGGGAATGGCCTCAGTATGTTCTCTCGGGCTGCCAACCCTTCATGCCTTTCGGCTCATCTAACCTCCTTGGGATTGGTCTCAGCACGCCCTCTCGGGCTGCCAACCCATCATGCCTTTCGGCTCATCTTATCTTCTTGGGATCTGGTCTCAGTATGCTCTCTCGGGCTACCAATCCATCGTGTCTTGCGACACATGTCCCACCGGGTCTGGCCTCAGCATGTCCTCTCGGGCTGCCAACCCACCTATTCGTCTATCGGCTTTCGGATTTGACTCTCACGTCCCACTAGGGCTGTCAAATCCACCCCTTTTCTTCTTCAGGGTCTGACCTCTGCATGCTCTCTCGGGCTGTCAACCCATCTCGCCTCTTGGCTTTAGACTTGACTCATATATCCCACCGGGATCGTCAAGTTTACTCCTTTGTCCCCACGGGCTTGGCCTCAGTATGCTCTCTCGGGCTGCCAACCCTATTTGCCTATCGGCTCACGGATTTAACTTATACGTCCCACCTGGGCTGTCGAATCCCTTCCTGTCGTCGTTTCGGGTCTGGCCTATGCATGCCTCTTTCGGGCTGCCAACCCATCCCGCTTATCGGCCTCCAGGTTTAACCCGCATGTCCCTTTCGGACTGTTAAACTAACTCCTTTGTTGTTCCAGCCGGGCTTGGCATATGCACACCCTTTTCGGGTTGCTAACTCAGTCAACCTTCAGTTTTGGATTTGGCTAATTACGTCCCCCTAGGACAGTCGAATCCACCCATCTTGTCACACCGGGCTTGGCCTCAATATGCTCTCTCGGGCTGCCAACCCACTACACCTTTTGGTCTCACCGGGTTCGGTCTCAGTATGCTCTCTCGGGCTGCCAACCCATTATGCCTTTCGGCTCATTTCTGTCCTCCTGGGTTCGGTCTCAGTACGCCCTCTCAGGCTACCAACCCGTTTCGCCTTTCGGCTTACAGATTTGATTCATTCGTCCCACCCGGACAATCAAATCTACCCACTTGTCCCACATCTGCGGCACACACGTCCCTACGGGAGTGCCACATTTTCCTCGCCTTTTGGCATTATAGGACAAAAAAAAGAAAGAAAGAAAAAACGGGGTTAAAAATATTGAGACCCCAGCGGACTTGGTTGTTTCTGTTAGAAGAGCAATCAAGGGCAAAAATGCTTTAACCCGGCTAAGGTGAAAACCCGAAAGGGCGCCTTAGGCAAAAATGGGTACCCCTCAGTGTGAAAACCCGAAAGGGCGCACTGGAAAAAGCTAAAGGGGGCCAGTCCTGGCGAAAACCCGAAAGGGCGGTAGGGCTGGTAAAGTAAAAAAAAAAAAAGAAGAAAAGGCTTATCAAGCACTAGACTCGCTCCTCCTCAGCTCGGCAAGGCGAGTCTTACTCTGAAGAGCTTCCTCATGGAGCCCCTCAAGCCTATGGCAGAATCTACATCGGCAAGACTGCACTACTCTTCGGTCCCCTGGACCTCCCACAAAAGTGCCTCCACACTATGGGAGGCCATCTGCTTGCGCTCGTAAGTGGCCTTGACTTGGGCGCCCACCTCAGCCTGGGCTCTCCGAAGTCTACAAAGTTGCTCCTCCTCTTGCTGAATCGTCAGCTGAGTCCTCCGCCTCCGCTTTCTAAATAGCGCGAAGGTGGACAAACTCCTCCCATAAAGACGCAAGCTCAGTCATCCAGGCGTCCCGAGGGAGAACAAATGCATGCATCTGGCAATGCTACACCAAGTTGAGGACCATTCGGCCACTCCATCCCAAGGGTCAGAAAACTCTGAAGCTGCTTTGAAGCCTCACTAGCTGAAGCTAAAGCAAAGAAAGGAGTTGCCTCAGCCCGTGTACGGCCGACATCTATCCAGACCAACATGCCCTAAGGGCTGGTCTACATCAACCTTGGCTATCACAAGTCAGCAATTAGCCACCTTCTACATTCGGCGATATACCTCAGCGGTCAGCCGACACATCAACATGTTCGGCTACACCTCAGATGTTAGTCGGCACACTTTGGCGACACCTTAGCAGTTAGCCAGCTTTAACTTGCGGCTACACACCTCAGCGGTTAGCCGACACGTCTTCAGTGGCATCTTAGTGGTCAGCCAGCACCATGACTTTTGGCCAAACGCACCCCCAAGGGTCGGCCAGTGTCAGTCTCCAGCTATCACAGCTCAATAGTCAATCAACGACGACTCAGATGGATGCGCCTCTTCGAGATAGGCCTACATCAACTTCGGGCTAACAAGTCTCTCAGAAGCAGGCCCCCATCAACTTCGGGCTAACAAGTCTCTCAGAAGCAAGCCCCCATCAACTCTAGGCCAACAAGTCTCTCAGAAGCAGGCCTACGTCAACTCCGGGACAACAAGCCTCTCCGAGGCAAGCCAGCATCAACCCTCAGCTTTCTGGAAAGCAATGAAGCAGTAAGGTGTAGCTCTACAGAGGGCACGGACCGTCCGCCTCCGCCCCGGCTTTGACGAACGTTCCGTGGGGGGGCATTTGTTGACAGCAAATTTTGCTTTGCAAAAATACCTCCGCTTTTATTTAGTTGAAGCAGAAATGGGCTAACTTGGAGATGGAAGACCCGTACGGGGTCGGAGGAACCCGTCCGGGGTCGGAGGGACCCGTACGGGGTCGCCCTCACCCGGACGGGTCCGCCCGGAGGTGGGCAAACCCGCACGGGGCTGCCCTTGGGCGGGCGGACCCGTCCGGGGTCGCCCGACCCCGGTAGGGACCCACCCGGGGTCCGCGACCCCGGGCAGGTCCTGCCCGGGGGGTCGCGACCCCGGGCAGGTCCCCCCCGGGGGCCGCGACCTCGGGCAGGTTCCCCCCGGGAGCGCGCGACCCCGGGGAGGTCCCCCCGGGGGTCCGCGACCCCGGGCAGGTCCCCGGGGGGGTCGCGACCCCGGGGAGGTCCCCCCCTGGAGAGCTGCGACCCCGGGCGGGTTCCCCCCGGGCGTCCGCGACCCCGGGACGGTCCAGGACCGTCCCGGGGACTCTCCACCCCGGGGAGGTTCCTCTCCCGCGCACGCAAATCAAAATATGACCTCCCCGGGGTCATTTTCATCCCGTTGGACCCGTACGGGGTCGAACACTCCCGGGGAGGTTCCCCACTTCTATAAATAGACCCCCAGAGGTCCAAAATCCGATGATACGACGACTACTACACTCAACAACCTACGGAAGACACTCAGAGCGTTTTGTTCGTTTGTCTTGGCCCGTGTGGGGTAAGTCCCCGGGTCTTGTATTTATGCCCCTACGGGGTATATTTACGTTTATGCCCCTCAGCGGGCTTTGTTTGTAAATTATGCCCCTCAGCGGGCCATGTTTGTAAGTCTTTACGTCTCGGGACGACTAAGTCTTGTATTTCTGCCCCCTATAATGGCGAAATTACAAAAATATCCTTCTCGGGATTGTAAAAGACTGAAGTCCTGTAATTTGCAGTTATGCCCTGCAATCTTTTGTAATTGGGACTACGTCCCTATCTCCCGCTCCAAGGCGGACGTTTGTACAGTCGACAACTCGCCGACAACCCTTGTACTCACATGGAATTATAAAAGCATTCAGCATATTTTATATGTAACCTCGGGTGGGAAAATTATAAGAAAACCCCCCGACTTTGGAGAATTGTGTATATACCCCTCCTTCGATCAATTTGACAGAGCTATGCTTTCTATGAAACCCTTTGTCATTCCTTCGGTCCGGAAGTGTTGTCAGCTTAGTCCAGCACTCGGGTATCATATCAAACCTAGGTCTAGGGTCTGGTAAAGTTACCAAAATACCCCTGTAACCTAAACATGGCCTCAGAGCCCTCGAAACCCTCCAGAAAGAGCCTCAATGCCTTGGGGAGTTAGAGATCCAGTTTCACTTCCACTCCAGCCCAGAAAATTTCATAAATGTCCCTGGCCTGGAAAATTACCAAAATACCCCTGGGTTGGTAAAATTACCAAAATACCCCCGGGGTCCAGAAAACCTCCCTTGCTTTAAAAATGCCTATGGCTTCCGCATATTCGCGCCTCTATGCCTAAATCTTAGGGTTTTGCTCAGACCTAGCCCTAATCTAGTTGTTTCTATGTGTTGGTGGTAAAATGAGTGGTCATGGAGAGTCTCTCGAGTGAGCTTGCCCTCCACATCAGAACTACTGTAGAAGTCTTTTGGGACCTCTTTGACAGTTAAACAAAGTTGTTCGGACGTTAGGCCGATGTAAATCAACACTGACTCTGGTCAGTGGGGAAAGGTCCAGCACTCGAACCCAAATCGTCTGATACTATGCGCACCCACGGAACCCTCTCTACGCAGAGGAGTGTTTCTTTTCAAAAAGAACGAAAATCTACCTTTTATCTACGATAAGAGTATTTCTTAGATTTTTTCCGTGTCCAGCACAGGTGAACACTTTGACGGCGTCATCGGTCACCTGGACCACCCGCTTTTTCTTGGGCGGTTGTCGCTCCGGCTTGGGCGGCCTCCCAAGTCTGTCGAAGACAGACACTCGAGATGTAGATGCTTGAGGGGAGCGATCCTCCTCCGTGTGCGTGGAACTAGCCCACGGGGAGGTCGGCCGCACCTTCTTGCCGGCTCCTCGGCGCTTTTGCTCTCGTAGGGGTTGAGATGTAAATCCCGCAGACGTCGAGGCCTCAGTGCTTGGCGGACTCCGCATTCGCTGAAGCTCCGACATGCGGAAGGGCTCCTCCGCCCTCACGCGCCTTATGATTCGGGCCTCCTCCTTGGTGACCCAGATCTTCTTCAGATGGAGTTGACGCTCCTGCACTTTGTTGCCCCCATTGTTGGCAGTTTCGGCCGAAACCGATACGTTTCGGCCGAAACGTATCGGTTTCGGCCGGTACCGATCCGAAACCGGACCAAAACACTGTAGCAGGTCCGAAACAATTTAAAAAATATTATTTAAATAGTTTCGGACGAAACTGGTCAGTTTCGGTCCGAAACTAGTCAGGATTATTACTTTTTAAAATTTTTTAACTGGTTTCATCCGGTTTCGGCCGAAACCGAAACCGATACCGAAACCGAGTCGTATTGGTTTCGGACCCGGCCGAAACCGAGTCCGAAACCGACACTGCCATCCTTGGTTGCCCCCTGTCCTTGACCGGGCAGCTCGTGGCTTAGGTCGCTGCAGAGGGCCCTGGGTTGCCGCCGGTACGGCAGGCTTCTTCTTCTTCACTCCGTCCTCCCGAACTTGCCGGAGGAGCTCGAAGCGGTTGGAGGTAGGAATGGTCGGGACATGACGATCCCGTGGCTCGATTGGCTCGCCTCCATCGAGCCGGATGCGGATGTCTCCGACAATTACAGTCTTGCCAGAGCGAGAGACGGCCGCTTCGGGCTTTGTACCCTTGCGGCTACGACGTCGCCCCCGTTGAGCAGGAGCGGTGGTGGTGGCGCCCGCCATAGGCGTGGCGTCATCCTGACGACGGCGGCGTTGCCCCCGCTGAGCAGGGGCGGCACCTCTGAGGGTGGCCGCATTGGAGTTGGGGCCGTTACGGCGACAGCGTTGCCTCCGTTGAGCAGGGGCAGCGCCAGCAGTGATTTGATTGACCGAGAAGACTCGGCCAACAGCTGGGGCAGAAGGCCTGACACCTTCGGCCGTTGACATGGCAGTCGAGCTGACTCGACTGGTTGTCGGAATAAAGGGCTTGACACCCTTAACAGTTGAATAATTGACCAGAGGGACCCGGCTAGTTAATAGAACAGGGGGTCTGACACCCCCGGCTGTTGTCTTCTCGGCCGGGTAGACCCGACTAGTTGATGGAGTCGAGGGCCTGACGCCCCCGACAGTCGGGTTGTTGACCGAGCGAACCCGGCCGGCTGTTGCAACAGAGGGTCTGGCACCCTCAGAAGCTGGCTTGTTGGCCGAACAGACTCGACCAATTGTTGAAGCCGAGGGCCTGACGCCCCCGACAGTCGGGTTGTTGACCGAGCGAACCCGGCCGGCTGTTGCAACAGAGGGTCTGGCACCCTCAGAAGCTGGCTTGTTGGCCGAACAGACTCGACCAATTGTTGAAGCCGAGGGCCTGGCACCCCCGACGGCTGGCTTGTTGACCGGGTGAACCGGCCGGCTGACCCGGCCAGCTAATGGGGCCGAGGGCTTGACGCCCCCGACAGTTGTCTTGTTGACCGGGCGGACCCGATCAGCTGAAGCAGAAGGCCTGACGCCCTCAGAAGTCTTCTTGGCCGAACAAACCCAGCCAGTCGCTGCAGTAGAGGGCCTGGCACCCTCAGTGACTGCCTTCTTGACCGGGCAGACCCGGTCAGTTGATGGGGCCGAGGGCCTGACGCCCCCGACAGTTGTTACAGGCATGGCTGAACTGGCTTCAACCACCGGTACCACGCCCAAGAAGAAGGGCGAGCCGACGACAGGTGGGAAGTCGCCGAAGACCAGTGGGGTCGCCAGGAATCCGAGCCTGGCATGATTGGCAACGATCTCGGGGCCGTAGGTAACGGCAGCCATCGTTGTTGCTGGTGGTGGTGGTGGTGCGTAGCACGAACGGAGTGGCGTGCAGATGCACAAAGAACTCTCAAATGAACAGAGAGATGTGCCCTCCTCTTCCCATTCTGTAAGAGGAAGAGGGGCAATCAGAACCTTGACGAAGGTTTAGAGGACTTTCTTTGACAGAAAGAAGAAAGGCGGGAAAGGTCCCACCGGGCGTGCCAGTCTGTGAGACACGGAAAAAATCTAGGTCGACTTTTATCGTAGATAAACAGTAGATTTTCGTTCTTTTTGAAAAGAAACATCCCCCCATCTGAGTAGAGGGTGATTCCGTGTGTGCGCATCGTATCAAACGATTTGGGTTCGAGTGCTGGACCTTTCCCCACTGACCGGAGTCAGTGTTGATTTTCATCGGCCTAACGTCCGAACACCTTTGTTTAACTGTCAAAGAGGTCCCAAAAGGCTTCTACATGGGTTCCGATGTTGAGGGCAAACTCTCTTGGAGGGCTCACAATGTTCACTCACCCACCACCGACCAACAGAAATAATTGAGTTAGGGCTAGGTCTGAACCAAACCCTAAGATTTAAGAATAACAACGCAAGTATGCGGAAGCCGTAGATATGTTTGAAGTAGAGGAAGATTTCCTGGACTCCAAGGGTATTTTGGTAATTTTCCCAGGCCAGGGGTATTGCTGAAATTTCTGGGCTGGAATGGAAGTAGGACTGGATTCCTGACTTCCCAAGGCATTGAGGCCATTTCTGGAGGGTTTTAAGGACTCTGAGGTCATTTTTTAGGTCACAAGGGTATTTTGGTAATTTTACCAGACCCTAAACCTAGGTTTGAGATGATACCCGAGTGCTGGACTGAGCTCACAACACTTCCGGACCGAAGGAATGACAAGGGGCTTCATAGAAGGCACACATCTGTCAATTTGGCCGAAGGAGGGGTATATATACAATTTTTAAAAGTCGGGGGTTTTCTTATAAGTTTCCCACCCGATGACATACAAAGAACATGTTGAGTGCTTTTATAGTCCGAACGAGTACAAGGGTTGTCGGCGAGTTGTCGACTGTACAAAAGTCTGCGTTAGAGCGGGAGACAGGGACATAGTCCCAATTACAAAAGATTGCAGGGTATAACTGCAAATTACAAGACTTTGGTCTTTTACGGTCCCGGGGAGGACGTTTTTGTAATTCCACCAACATGAGGACAGAACCCTCTGACTTAGTCGTCCCGGGACGTAAAGACTTACAAAACATGGCCCGCTGAGGGGCATAATTACAAACATGGCCCACTGAGGGGCGTAAATGTAAATATATCCCGTAGGGGCATAAATACAAGACCCGGGGGACTTACCCCACACGGGTCGAAACAAACGAACAAACTCCAAATGCTGGATGCTCCGAGTGCGAGAAGTGCTTCGTACGTAGTCTCTCTTCTTGTATATCTGTCTCTCTCTTGGACCCTTAGGGTCTATTTATAGAAGGCGGGAGGGCCCAGAGGGGTCAAACGAACAAATTTGCCCCGATTCTGTCAAGGTGGGGTGGCAAAAAGCCATTTTGACCCCTCTGGCCATCAAGAAAGGCCAAATGACCCCTCTGAGGGGGTTAAAATCCCTCCCTTTTTTTTCTGAACACCGGAGAGAGGGGGGGGTCGCGCGACCCCGGAGGTCCTTGGCGGGGTCGCGCGACCCCTCTGGGATGCCAGCGGGGTCGCGCGACCCCCGCCGACTCCTGCGGGGTGGCCGCGGCCCCCTCTCGCTTCCGGGAGGGGTCGTTTGACTCTCGGGCATGCGTTTTGGCCCCTCTTCGTGTCGTTTTGCTCCGTTTCTGTCAACCTGAGTTGAGAAGAAGCCGTGGTGACGTTGCGTGGGGAGGAATCTTCGCGTCCGTCCGTGCCGTGTGATACACTTGCTCGGCCGCTTTGACAGGCGTGCATGCATGTCTTCCTCTTAACTTCCATTGCCGCGATGCCACTTGTGATAATATGATCGGGCCGATAGACCCTAAATCACGGAGGTACTCCGCGGTCCGACGACATCGGCGCTACACCGTATCTTTTCCGTCGGTTGGTTTGGAATGAAATTCTCGAAGTATTTCGAGAAAATTACATGTGCAACACCCACCTTCACCACCACTGGTCAACTTTGCCTAACTTTGGAGCATTGTCTAGAAGGATAAGGAAGAGTCCCTCTAGCTGATCCATCTCCTCTAGCCTAAGATTCCTCCTAAACGACGGCGTCCATGTTCCCCTCGATAGTTGTGTGTCAAATGTCTGGGAGACCAAGGCGCAAGATGCAGCTAAGATTGCATAGAGCTTTGGAAAGGGTGCCTCTTGGGTGAGGTCTCCACACTATCTATTCTTCCAGAATTGGCACTTTTGTCCACAACTTAGTCGGACTTGGACATTAATATAATAATGTCTCTACACTACAAGATACCTCTCTAGATGGGTGAAATATAATGCTGAAAAATTGGGATCAACTCCCAATTTCTTCCTGTCATAGTACCTTTGTCTAATGACTTGTACTGTTTTTAGCCCCAAGCTTCCACAACCACCTGCATAAGAAGGTTAGGTTGACGTCTGATATTTTTGATACATACTCTTCCCATGTCCTTTCTCTTATAGACTTTGTCCCATTAGATATCACACCAACGCCTACATCTACCTCCAAAGAATGCTGCTTGAATAGATTCTAGCTTTTTTGCAATCATCTTTGTGATACAGAAGATGGATAGTAGATAGATAGGTAGGCTATCTAGCACTGATTTACATAGCACCATTCTCTCGACGTAAGAGAGAAGCCTGCCCTTCCGTCCTACTAATCTGGACTCATTTAATTTTTGTTCCTCATTATGACATCCAAGGTCTTTGCTTGAACTTTGCCTAAATTTTTCTCACTTTTCAAACTAACTATGTGGTATATGTGATCATCCATCTATATTAGTTTAACTTTCATGAGAAGCCTCTACTGAGATCTTTCCCTTTATTCATGGTCACTGCCATGTGTGCATCTTTATATATTAGGCATAGCGCATACTGTTTATAGTATATGCATTGATGTAGTTTGAATTTCTAATACTCTTACTGTAATTGGATTGAAAGTATGTGCAGTGAGCAATTAATCTAGTTTTAGTATTCTGTACATGTGGCGATGGGATAGAATATTTGTGTATTGAGTTTGCATTTATTGATGCATTTATTTATAAATGCAGAACAACTTGTCTTCTAAGTCAAATGCATTTGCTTCCCATTTTTTCCTTCTTATATGCATAATTTTTTATAATTTTCATCCTCAAGGCCTCATTTATCTCACATACCCTAATATTTACCTCATTTATGCATGTTCTCTTCTATTTTTGGTTCCTCCAGAGGTGTCTCTTATGATGCATCCCATTCCTTGACAACTTCTTGTGAAAATTTTCTTATTTCTATTCAAATGGATTTTGCAGGCATAACAGGATATCCCCTGCAAGCATATATTTTCATGGGACCAATTTATTATCAGAAGTTGAAACACATGGTAAATATTGCTAGCCAGATGCAGTATTATAAGAAAGTTGCGTAATAAATGAAGTGTTTGCGTATAAGTGATTTGGATGTGATCTATTGGATGTGAAAGACCTTCCTGAACTGGTCTCATTGACCACCTACATCTGTTGGCTTTTTATGGAATTAAAAGCCTTTGGAAACTGAAAAAAAGAAGAAAACCTAACAATGCAGAAAATGTCTCAGTAAGATTATATTCCTTTTGTAATGGTTTGTGAAATTGTGAGTCAACTTTATAACATGGATTGAGTTTCTTTGGTGATGATAGATTGCAATATTAGGGCATGAGTGTTGTCTGATCACATTTGGTCACAGTTTTGGATGTGTGAACTCTGTTGTCCAGAAGGGTTATTAACCCTAATGATTTCATTTTTTTAGGAAGTCATTGAGTTGTTGGAGGGTTAAAATAGTCATTTGGATGGTTCTTATTTTGGTTTGGAGTCTGTACAACTCTCATTTCTTTTTCCCTTAGTCAGCCTCATACAATAGGAGCATATTTTAGTTCGTCTGAAATTATGATTTTTTAACCTAATATAGAAGGAACAGGGGAAGGGGCTGGCGGCATCTAAGTTGCGGTCAACCCTCCACCTCTTCTTCCTTTCAGTCTCTTTCTCTGTGTCTTCCTTACCCTCCTCCAGTCTACTACATGGTATAAGAGCAATCCTGTTGAAAAGAGACGAGATCCATCTAATAGTGTTACAGTGATAGTGGAAGAGACCTGTAATAACCTGCAACTTGTTTCCTTCTTATTAACTGAAAAGCACAAAAAAGAATAAATTTGAATTCAAACGTGTTTGTTCATTCAGACTACTTAATTTTTTTTATTCTGTCTTTCTAGAGTTTAGTCCCCAGGGAATTTTGTGTTAACCATTCCCTTATATACTTTTATAATCTTTTTTATTTGATAATCTTTTTGAAAATGATGCGAAGAGAATCCTTATTTAATATAGCTATCTGCACGAATAATTTAATATTAAAATGCAAAAGATGAATTTAGAGAGGGATTTTTGTAGAGTTTCAGAACTTAGAACAACCTACTTGTGCTTGAAATGGCCTGTTATAAATTGTTTTTTTTTTGAAGTGGTTAGTACCACAAATTATATTAAAAGTAAAAGAAGGGATATACAAGTGTATGTTGTGTGCTCTCAAAAATTCCTTGTATAAAATGACCATGCCAAGGTAGTGTGGAACCCACTATCCCCCCAACAAAACCAAAAAGGAGGAGTTTTGTGAGTTCACATTACATAGAGTCAAAGCCGATTCCCTTACTCTCTCCAAAACAAAAGAAACACCACTATCCACAGTTCGAGCTTCCCTTCTGAAGATCCTATTGTTTCTTTCTCCCCATACGGCCCAGAGGGTAGCATGAAGGATGAGCCACCAAATGTGGCAATCACCCTTCAGCTAACACCACCCATGCCATAGCTGCATAAGGAGATGCACACTATCCTTGGTCATCTTGGCACCTAGAAATCTGCTTATCACCTCGGTCCATAACTCTGGAGTGAAGGAGCATCCTGCATAGAGGTGATCCAGAGAATCATCCTCAACCCCACAAAGAGCACACCTCCTAGAAATATCAGTCATGAAAGAGACCAGCCTAACACTCGCAGGTAGCGGCTGGTAGCCTGCTGTCTTGATCGACACTTTCACTTTCAGTGAGCTGCTAGGCATCCAAATGTGTGATGTCCATTCATGTCTTACACCTCCTGCAGAGATAAAATCATAGATTGATCTAACGAATTTTTTTTTCCTTATCCCATTTGCCACCATACTCTATCAATACCGATGGCTACCAGTGCAAAGTCTAAGAGAAAGGAGAGAAGCTCCCACTAGAGTTGGTCAATCCCTTGCACCCGCAGGGTCCTTCTAAAGGATGGACACCAAGTACCTCCTGAGAGCTAAGGTTCAAAAACTTTGGAGACTACAGTTGCCGGAAGACGCTATGTCAAAGAGCTGGGGGAAACTCTTCTGAAGGGTAAAGTCTCTACACCACCTATCCCTTCAGAACAAACACCTCCGTCCATCACCCATACGGATGCGAGCACTGACGAGCATGATATCTATACATTGTAATATACCCTATAATACAAAGAGGTTGAGGTCAACTCCTAGTCCCTCACCCTCCTGTAATATCTATGTCGATGGACCTACAACCACAATCCATCTTCAGTAGAAACCAACTTCCGTAGCCATTTGCAATGCAGAGCCATATTGAAGTCCCTAATGCTCTTGATGCCCAGGCCACCCTACTCCTTTCTTTTGCAAATTCTACCCCAAGCAACATCATGGCACCCCCTACTCTGGCCTTCACTGCCATGCCAAAAGAATTTAGCTTGGATAGAGTCAAACTTCCTTGCGACTGTCCTCAGAATCTAGGAGATGGAAAGATAGTAAAGGGGAGGCAGTTTAGTACCGATTTGCAAAGCACCAATCTTCCTCCATAGGAGAGAAGCCCATAGATGACAATATCGGCCGAAACTGATACGTTTCAGCCATACGAAACATATCGGTTTCGGCCGGACCCGATACCGTTTTAACCCATTTCACTGTAGCGGGCTCGGTTTCAGGTTGGGGTATCGGTTTCGGGCAAAACTGGTACCGGTTTCGCCCGAAACCGGATGGTTTCGGAAACCCACGTGAACTCCCTTTGGAGTTCACGTGAACACTTCCCCCCTGCGCGCCCCCGACCCCGATTCCCAGAAACCCTTCCCCCTCCCTGGCCGAAACCCTCCCCGCCTGTCCCAGGCAGAGGCACCCAGCCCACGCGCGTGAATCAGGCCCTTCTTCACTGCCAGACCGCCTCGCCCGCCCGCGGAGAGCAGCGCCCGGCCGTCCGGCCAGCAGCAGCAGCCAGCCGTCCGCCCGCCAGCGGCCAGCCCAGCCCCCCTGCGCGCGCCAGCGGCCAGCCCCCGCCCAGCGCCCGCGGCCCCCGCCCGCGCCCTGCAGCACAGCAGTAGCGGCCCGCGCACGCCTGCTGCGGCCCATTGCCCTGCTGCTGCTTGCCCTGCCGCGCCACAGCCCGCCACCAGCCGGCCATCCCGCAGGCCACAGCAGAGTAGCAGAGATCAGGCCATCCCGGCACCCTAATTAGGGCTGAGTAAGGTTTTAATTTTTATGGAAGCTTAATTTGTTAAATATTTCTTATGATGGGTGATTGGACTAAACTAAAGATGTTAATTAAGCCCTAATTAGACCAGTAAAATTGGGACTTTTCTCTAATTAGGTTTAGTTAGGTTCAATTGAAGCTCAATTAAGCTTCACTGACTAATTTTAACCTCTTTCATGCTGGTATGCAATTCTTATGAGGCTAAATGTGTTAATTCCACCCTAATTACACCATTAAATTTGGGGCTTTCCTCTAATTAGGTTTAGTAAGGTTCAATTGAACCTCAATTAAGCTTCATTGACTAATTTTAACCTCTTTCATGCTGGTATGCAATTCTTATGAAGGGTGATTAGGCTAAATGTGTTAATTCCACCCTAATTACACCATTAAATTTGGGACTTTCCTCTAATTAGGTTTATTAAGGTTCAATTGAAGCTCAATTAAGCTTCATTGACTAATTTTAACCTCTTTCATGCTGGTATGCAATTCTTATGAAGGGTGATTAGGCGAAATGTGTTAACTCCACCCTAATTACACCATTAAATTTGGGGCTTTCCTCTAATTAGGTTTAGTAAGGTTCAATTGAAGCTCAATTAAGCTTCATTCAATAATTTGGAGGTCTATCATGTAGAATTACCTTTTTTTCATCGTACTTACAAGAGATTGTCGTTGACTGTCTTAATGCAGCATCATGCCTAGACGTCAGCAAACACAGGAGCAGCAAGGGTAAAAGGATCCGGGGTGGGCCCACCTGTCCTTAGTCGATGCTAAGAGAAGAAAGGTTAAATGTAATTATTGTGGTAGGGAGATGCATGGCGGAATTACCAGAGGAAAGCAACATTTGGCAGGGGTAAGAGGAGAGGTGAGACAATGTGATCACTGTCCCCGAGAGGTGCGAGAAGAGATGTGCCAGTGTCTTCTGGGGAAAAAGGAGAGGGTGCAACAAAAGGCTGAGGAGGAAATTGCTGAGGAAATTTCTGGCAGAAGGGTTAGGAGGGATGATGATGAGGAAGGCACTGAATATTCTGATCCGGAGCTGACTGAAGCAAGGGAGCGTGAAGAAGCCGCTCGAAGGAAAGGAAAGGCACCCATGGGTTCAGGAGGGACATACTCCAGTACAGCTGCACAACGTCCTAACGTTGGTGTTGCCCCGCCCCCGCAGACGCAGAGAATAGGCCCCATGGACAGTTATCTCCACAGAAGGCCTCAGGCTACACAACCTAAGATCAAAAGTGCATCGAGAGGGGTCAAAAAATCTGCAGAAGTTGCAGGGCATGCATTTAAAAGCATATGTAAATGGTTTTTTCATGCAGGTGTCCCTGCACATGCTGCTGAAAGTGAATATTTTCAACCTATGTTGGATGCCATAGCAGATGCTGGCCCTGGCTTGAAGGCGCCGTCACGTCGGGACATATACGGGAGTGGGCTTGAGGCAGAGGTTGAGGAGCTCTATGTCTGGGTTGAAAACTTCAAGCATATATGGATGGAGAGAGGATGCACTATTATGTGTGATGGTTGGACTGGTACCACGAAAAAGTCTATGATTAACTTTTTGGTCTATTGCATCGAAGGTACAATATTTGTAAAATCTGTAGATACATCAAATTTTGAAAAAAACTGTCAATTATTTGTTTCATTTGATGGACAACATGGTAGACGAAATTGGTGAAGAAAATGTTGTACAAGTTGTGACTGATAATGAAGCCAGTTATAAGGCTGCAGGGAGGAAATTGATGCATAAGCGCAGGCATTTATATTGGCTCCCATGCGCAGCACATTGTCTAGATCTCATACTTGAAGACATAGGGAAGGACAAACATGTGAAGAAGACGGTTGAAAGGACACAAAAGATTACCCAGTATATTTATGGCCATACTAGGATATTGAACATGTTCAGGGAGCATGCAAGTGGGGGGCGAGATATCATCCGTGCAGGGCCAACCAGATTTGCTTCAAATTTCATTTCTTTGGAGTCTCTGCATAGGTATAAGTTTGAACTCAATTATTACTTCTTTATCCTTATAGTTATGATCCGTATTTGATTCAAATTTTATTTCTTTGCACAGATATAAGAATGAGTTGAAAGCTTTCATGTACCACAATACCCTGCGGGAATACATCGACAAGGGCAATGTTGATGCTCAGATGGATTATTTGGATGTCAGTCACATCGTGGACGACAACAAATTCTGGGGCAGAGTAACACGATACATGAAAGTAGTCACCCCCCTCGTGAAGGTCCTAAGATTGGTGGATGGCGATGACAAGAATGATATGGGATATCTGTATGAGGCCATGGACCGTGCGAAATTGGAGTTACAGGAGTCCCTTCCCAAAGAATATGCAAAGTGGTGGAAGATTATTGACCATAGATGGGACACCACATTACACGACTTGCATGCAGCTGGTGAGTGATTATTTGTATTCATACATTATTCTTTAGGTTATTTTATATAACATTTAGTTAACTATATACAAATGCAGGTTATTTCCTGAACCCTCGATTCATGTACGATGCCAATGCACATGTTGATGCCGAGGTACTTCAAGGCACTTTAAAAGTCATTGGTCGTTTATCGAGGACACCAGATAAGAGGCTTCAGGAGGAAGTAGAGGTTGACCTGTTTGATTTCATGAATAAGAGGTATAGAATTTACTTAAGTAGTTATGCTAATCTATTATGTAATTTTTGTAGATGAACAACTATAGAATGAGAACTGGGACGTATTCTGACTCCCAATTGCTATACGCAGTGGGAAGAGTGAGCCCAGGTATACTTCATCTTTGTGCTTTCTTTGCAATTACATCTTCCTTAATTGATTTTTATTTACAACTTATATTTATTTGTTTATGGTTGGTTGGTGTAACAACTGACTGGTGGATCATGGTGAACAATAGAGAATTGGGCAGTTCTGCATTGGCTTTCATTGCAATCATGGTGTTGAGTCAAACCACATCAGCAAGCCAATATGAAAGAAATTGGAGCACGTTCAGCCTTATACACTCAAAGGTTCGCAATCGGCTAAAGGCTGATCGGTTAGAGAAATTAGTGTACTGCCACTACAATATGGGGTTGAGAATAAAGAATATGAGGTTGAGACAACAGCTGCGAGACAAACGTGTCGCCGAGGATGCCGCCGCAGAAATTGATGTGGATGCCTTATTTGATGATGATAATCCCTTGTAGTCTTGGGTGGAGACACGAGAGCAGGTTGATGAGCCCGTTTTTGATGTTGATGATAGAACATGGGCAGAGGGCATACTTGATGAAGATGAGCCAAGAGATCCCGAATTCAAAAGAAAATCAAAGAGAGCCAGAGATAGTCATGCGCACCAATCTAGGGTTGTTGATGACACTGAGGAGCAGTTCGAGTTTGAGCCAGCTAGACACTCAGATACAGATAGCAGGCCAGTCACTCCTAGAATGGTCAAGCCATCGGTCTCCTTAAGAAGAAGTACATCAGTGCATGGGCAAACTGAGAGGACAAATACTGCTGCTCGAGAGGACCCGGCAATTGAGCAGTTGAAGCAGATTTATGTGAGGCACACGCCAAGGGGAGGAGGATTCATGTCAAGGGTGACTAAAGAAACCGAACCAAAAGAGAAAAAAGCATCCCCGAAGGCTAAAAAGCGACTAATTTCTTGTGGTGATGATGATGATGGTGATCATCCCGGAGGTGCTGCAGGTGGTACAGGTGATGCAAGTGATGCAGGTGCTACAGGTGGTACTACTGGATACAGTCAAGGTCAGCGAGGATATGATTCACCAGGTTACGCAGGTGGCCAACATGAAGCAGCTATTTATAGGTCGTGGAATTATGAACCATCATTCCAGTTCCATCCATATCCGACCAGTTCCTCTTCTCTTCCTCAAGATTCTTATGTTGATACTGGTTCCAATCAAGCCAACCAAACACTCCAAGAGGGATCCAAAGAGGGATGCAGGACTTGGCTACCTCATTGTTTGGTTATAGTGAATATAGACCATACATGCAACCTGGTTATGGGTATCAACATCAAGGGTCAGACGATGAGGGAGAAGGTTCTTCTAGTAATTATTATCCATATTAGGTAAGAATCAATGAATTTTTGTAACATTTATTTTGTCTAATTTGGTTTATTGTACTACTTGTATTAATGTACAATGGAATATTTGTTTAACTTTCACATGTTCAATGTTTGAAGTTCAATGCGTAGTTGTCTACTTCAAGGTTATTGCACTAATTTATACAGTCAAATGCATGTGTAATGTTTTTTGTGATTTTAAGTGATTATTTATATTTTTATGATTTTTCTTCAGATTTTTTAGAATTAATTTGATTTTTTTAACCTTTTATCTGGGTTTCGGCCGAAATCGAAATCGATACCGAGTCGTATCGGTTTCGGACCCGGCCGAAATCGAGTCCGAAACCGAGTTTGCCATCCTTGGAGAAGCCTCGCCTTCCATCCTGCTAGCAAGATGCACAAGATTTCCTCTGTCCGATA
This sequence comes from Amorphophallus konjac, assembly GCA_022559845.1. Taxonomy (NCBI): domain Eukaryota; kingdom Viridiplantae; phylum Streptophyta; class Magnoliopsida; order Alismatales; family Araceae; genus Amorphophallus; species Amorphophallus konjac. Next base: position 63,259 of record JAHNEJ010001850.1, on the reverse strand, counting down.
CCGAGTCTTGTGCATCTTGCTTCTTCGGAATGAGGACAAGGATGATCTTGTTGATACCCCATAAATGAGCCATCTTCTCTTGAAACTCTTGCATTGTATTGAGAAGATCTGTTTTAATGATATCCCAACTTTTCTGGAATAAGGACAGAGGAAATCCATTTGGTCCTGGTGCTTTATCACCTACAAGAGAAAAGGCAGTCGTATAACCTCTTCCTCCGAGAAAGGCCGAGCAAGAGCCACATTCTCCTTATGTGAGATGTGAGAGAGAAAGTCATCAGCAACACACGGCCTGACCATATCCTCCTCTGTGAAGAGATGGGAGAAAAACACCCTCGCCTGCCTCCTGATGCCCACATCATTGGAAAACAACTAGTTCCCTACCTTGATGCATATGATTAAGTTTACTCTCCTCATCGCTAAAGCTATACACTGAAAATATGTAGTGTTCCTATCCCCTTCTTTGAGCCACTTCTCCCTAGATTTTTCTTCCAATAGATCTTCTCCTTGGCAAGGATTTCCTCATACTCGGCCTTCAGAGTGTCCCTAAGCTGTCTATTTGGTTCATCTAACAATCCAACCTCCAAGCAATCCAGGCCCTCCAGCTGATGTAGGATTCCATCTTTAGCCGCTTTGCCAGGTGACACTTTAGATCCACCCTATGTCTTAAGTACCTGTGCTAGATGTTTCCTCTTGTTCACAAATCTAGCCATAGCCGACAACTCATGTCTAGGAGTGTTCCAAGCTTGACTAACGGTGCTCAAGAAATCCATTTCCTTGAACCAATATGTCTCCAATCTGAACATAGGCTTCCTCCTCCAACTGTTAGAAGTCCTTAGTAGCAAGCGCTTGTGATTGGAGATTGGCCTAGCCAAACAGTGCGAGTGATGATGGGGAAAATGATCCTCTCAATCAATAGACACTGGGAATTTGTCCAGACGAGAACATACATGATCAATCCTCATATTAGACCATGTAAAATGAGCATTTGATGATCTAATATCAATCAAGGCCACATCTACTATAAAAGTATTAAAGTCCTCAATTTCCCCGCTTCTCTTGATCTCTCCCACTCTGTAGTCACTGCATTGAAGTCATCTCCCACACACCAGGGCCTACCCGAAGACTGATGAGGTCATAACAAATCCTCCCAAAGAGACCTCTTTCCTTCTCTACTCTGTGTCCCATAAACACCAGTGAAGTCCCATGGAAAACCATATCTGACATGTCAAAAGTGAAGAGAGATGGTTCCACTGCCAACCTGCCTATCGTCCTTCACCCGCTGTACCTCAAACCGGTTCCAAAGAACCATTATGCCTCATGACCTCCCCATGGCTAGAGAGGCCACCCATTTAGACAGCCTTGTCCCCCCCATCTCCCTTACATTTGGAGTTTTGAGTACATAAAATATCAATTTTACAGTTCTTCCTTATCTCCTTCATCACCCTCCTCTTCTCTCCCCCACAAGTCCGCCTCACGTTCCATGATACTATCCTCATAGGGACACAAATGAGTCATCCCCCCTTCTCCAGCACCTCGCCCCTTTCTTCTTCTCCCCCCTCAGTCACTCCCTCCACCGTCTATTGAGACTTTCCTCCCCTGGCCTCCCTCGCCAAATTAATAAACTATTTCTTCTATATCTTGTTAAAAACACCCTTCAGCTCCTTCTCCATCCTCACAAAGGAGACTCTCATCCGCTCCGCTAGTTCCCTCATTTGACCCTCCATCAATTTCTCCTCCTCCCCCACCATCTCCTTAATCTCGTCCTTGCCTAGCCTGCTCCTCCCTTCCCAGCCCTCCCCTTTTGCTTCCGCTTCCACCCATCAACAGCTGGTGTCTCCGATACCCCAGCAGCAGCTGTCCTGAGATACTGAATGGGCTGGTAAAGTATCAGTCTGCCAGAAACACCTCTATCTACCCTGGGGGAGCCCCCTTACCTTCGGCGTGGAAGCTCCGTAAGCCATATGCTGAATGTCGGCTAGCTGCTGTATTGCTGAGGATTTTGGGTCAATTGCTGGGATCATCTCCGCCTCGCGCTGCTTCTGCCCCAGCCCTGCGATAGCATCAGGCCCACCGGCCACACCACTGTCCCCCCTATTCGCCTCATGCTTCCTCATCCTCGGCCCTGCTGTAGCCTCTGGTCCACCGGTCCCCCTGACATGGTCGCCCCCGTCTATCATGTATGACCTAGGGGCCTTCTGTTGCCGAGAGATTCATCCTGCCAAGAAGGGCCACCGGGCTCCCCAGCTTCCCCCTGCCATAACAGGGCTGCATTGAACTGGCTGGACTTGGATCATTTTCTCCCTAGCCCTTTCTAGAGAGAGAGGCTCTGGGAATGTGGCCTTCTAGGCCAAGCCACTTCCCCTTTGGGAACGGCAGTTCTTGCTGGATTCTGCTGCATTCTTCGCAATCATCAGGAGAGGAGGGGTCTGCCGATGAGAAGCGGTGGGGAGAGTTTGTCTCGGTGGTGAATCGAGTGCCGTTCCAAGGAGTCGCCTGCTTCCCCAAGCCAGTCCATTAATGGACAGGCCTTAGTGGGCCTTTATTTGGTCGGGCCGCTCACTACCCACCAACCTCCATTTCTCCTAAAACCACCTATCAGCCCAGGGGAGTGAGCCAAACTCATTGGCTCTTGGCCCATGGTTTTGCCATCCCCACCTCCTTATCACCAGTGTACAAGGTGATGGCTGGCCACTCCCTCCCCTGCTTCAGCCCCTCCCTTCCTCCATATAAGATAATGATTGCTGGTCAAGCCTCCATAATAGGTTGACCGTCAATGGATTAGAGAGAGAAAAGAAGAGAGGGAAGAGGAGAGGGGGAGAGAGTCTAAGAGAATGGAAGAGTGTGTGTCTGTGTACTTTGCTAAGAAGTGAGAAAAGGAGGATGAGTGAGGTAGAAGTAGGTGAGAGAAGCTAGTGAAAAGGTGGTTTTTACTTGAGGGTGAACCTCCTTGATGCTTCCATGAATGGCAGTACTATGGTAGGCAGTTTCGGCCGAAACCGAATGTAGCCCTTTAAGAAAAATATAATAGTTTAATTAGTTTCGGACCCGAAACGGTTTCGGTTTCGGACTCGGTCGAAACTGGTTCCGAAACTGGTACTGCCATCTAGCAGTAGTGGGAGGAGCTTGGTGGCTTCACCTTATGCTGGTAGCTTCTCTTTATGTTAGGCTGATGCATCCACATTTCCCTCTTTCTTGCATAGATGGTAGTACCGGTTTCGGTACCAGTTTCGGTCGGGTCCGAAACCGAAACCGTTTCGGTTTCAGTTTCAGTCTGAAACCAATTAAACTATTATATTTTTCTTAAAGGGTTACATTCAGTTTCGGCCGAAACCATGCAAAGGGTGTCGTTTCGTTTCGGTCCAAAACCGAAATGTTTCGGCCGAAACTGCCTACCATGCTTTCTTGCTTAGACTTCGGTGACAATTCTTGTCCATTTTCCTTCTTTATGTTTTGGGTTTTTGTTGGAGAACAGCTTTTGTAAATATCATGTGTGGAAGAGGGTATTGTTGCACCTTGTTTCTTGGATAGATTCATTTGGATGAGATTTTAGGTTGTGCTACATGTGTTGTTATGAGAGTAATGGCCTAAGTGCCCAGTCTCATAGTCTAATGCTAGAAGTAGAGTTTTTCATGATATTCATAACATTTTCTATTTGTTTATATACTAATTTCCCACAAATATATCGTGGTTCAATGTATTGTCCACTTATAGCTTTAAGTGCAGAGTCATTCATTCCAAGGATTGGTTGTCATCCACCACTTTCTATCTAGAAGATCCACTCATTGAGTGGTAGTCCAATATAGTGAGGGCACAGTGGGTGCCTGGTTTGCCCATTTGCTTTATAAGTTTGACATTTTTTTTCAGTGGATGTAGAGGTCATCGGCTGACTGTATAATGGCCTGTCGTCCACTAGGTAATAGATCAACCAGTGTATACACAAATCATCCACTGGCCTATATAATGGTTTTTTTTTCCATGGATGGACACTTTGTCCATTAGAAATTGTCCCCTCAATTGAGTAAATGCAAGTGGGGTGAGTGACTTGTATATATATATGTGTGTGTGTGTGTGTGTGTGCGCGCGCGCGCGTGCGTGCCGGCTGTATCTAACATTGCATTCCTTGGATTCCAATCAAACAGTTCCAAGAAAGGACCCACCCATTTCTATCTGCAGAATCTGCCCATGCTGGGTGTCTGCATGGGTTCACATGAGAAATGCGGCAGCCATCCATGGGTGCCTAGTGCAGGCATGTTCTGCATGTCCTGCTTGTTGCGGAGAGTGCACATTGGCTAGATGCTGGCCATCAAATTAACAGATCGGGTGGCTTGTGTCACACCAATACCCGGGTTGATTTTGAAAAAATTTCCCCATTTTTGGCCATCGGATTCTATGTAGTCTGAAGCGTTAGGTGGCTGAGGCAACCTGGGGGTCGCCTCAGCCTCAAACACCTAGGCGAAATCCTAGGCGTTTGAGGCGACATTTTTTAAAAAAATGCATAAAAATCAGAAATATAAATATCTGTATCTAAATATCACAAAAATGCATATATAAACCAATATACTTCCAAAATCCATTCATTCCTATGTGTCAAATTATTGTATAACTCACTAAATTTATGTAAAATTTAACAAACCAAATTACAACTATCAAATTCCCACTCATAGTCATACATGCAAACACACTAAACAAGAATAACAAGTGCAATATCATAACAAAACTAAAACAAGTAAAGAGCATATAAGTCTATTGCGTAATCTCATTACACAGTGTTTGAGATAGGGACAGAGAGAAAGAGCGAGACACAGACAGAGAGAGGGGATCCATGTGTATGTGTAAGAGAGAGAGAGAGTGAGTGAAATAGATAGAGAGAGAGAGAGGGAGAGAGGGCTACCGAGTCTGTATAGGTCGCTCGCCACCACCTGCTTCCGTCTCCTGTCTGCTGCCGTTCGCCATCCTTCTTTTGCACCAGGAGGAGGAGATGCGAGAGAGGGAAGAGAGAAGGAGAGGGGCGGCTAGGATGTAGAGAAGGGGGTTGAGCCCTTTATAGGGCCGAACCCGGTCGGGCTCTTGGGCTCGAGCGGGGGCGTGCGGACCGCTATCGGGCCATTTGGCTCGGGCCGTGGCGTGTGAAGTGGCCGGGGAGTGCAAGGAGGCATGTGACGCCTGAGGTGATCGCCAAGGCGATTTTGGCAGTAGCAAGGCGGGTTGACGGTGCCTCGCCTCCTCGCCTAGGCGACCACCTTGGTCGCCTTTGATAACATAGATCGCATTAAATCGGACGGCTGAGGTGATCAATATGGCCAGGCTGCATCAGCTACCTGGGCCGTATCACAGCATGACTCTAATTTCTGTTTTCACTTACATGACAACCCTTAAATCATTATGTAACAGAAGATGCTAGCGGTGTACTGTTTGTGGCATGCGGAAATGGGAAGTGGGCCATATGTTTTGCAATTGTGCAAGATTCGTGTGCATAGATGCTGTTCATTTGCATTGCTACTCCCACTAAGCATGTGATTTTAGTTAGGGCATGGAACACCAATGACCAAAAGCATATATTCGTCAGTCTCCATCTCAAATGCAACTGTTAACAAATAACAACCATTTTTTTACATAGAGATTGCTGTTCCATGCAGAACAAGAAATTTACCAAGGGTCCATGGTAAACATGGCTTCTACAGATCTTTGGCATGGATATCAGGTTCCAAATTTGCTGCCGCGCGTCATAATTTCACACACATATTCCCAGAATCTCCACCACACCAAAAAAATCACACCCCTCCATGAAGTTTAACACAGTGGATGGCACTAGACAATAAGTGTTAGATCTTCCTGTGATTAATCCAGTAATTGGAAAGCTGTTAACAACCAAAGTTCCTATATGTGTGTGTGTACACAAAGTCTCTCTCTCTCTCTCTCTCTCTCCTTCTCGCTAGTGGGTGAGCAATTCATTCATCTACTTGGTACATTTTCAACAGTAGGCGAGCTAAATGCTGGTAGAAGGGTGATTTTTCACGTTCATATATCCACTAATGGATGCATTCATTCCTGAGATCATCCATTGCCTATATAGATGAGGGTGAAGAGGATGATTCACTCACTTGAATGGTTACTATCTACTGCATTCATTTTGAGTGCTTGTCTATTCACATTGTTGGACTTTGTCCATTGTGCTTGGTGGACTACTTTTAATAAAGCCAGTAGATGACCATCACCAGTGAAATAGAGATCCATTACCTACTTAGCACCCAATGGCTGAGTGGTTGACTGGCAGAGTTATGTGGTCATCCACTGAGCCTCGTTTCAGGTCTTTTTAAGTTGATCGAGTCGTCCAGTGTCTTATGTCAGTGTTCTTCTTCTAGACTGATGCCTAGTTCTTTCTGGCAGTTCTATACTACGTGATGATTAAGTCTTGCTTTCATATCTTGGCTCTAAATTTTACCTGAGGAATTCATGATTTTGTTATCAAAATCAAGCTAGGGTTCAACAGCTCTACTACATAAAAAACCAAGATAAACACTGCATGAACTTCCGTCTGCCATGCCATAAACTACTGCCCGCTATACTGCTTATCTCTTTTGCAGATGCATACCCTGTTTCCATGTGCTGAAGAATTTCTTCAATATATAAATATTCACTTCATCATACCATAGTGTTATTATGTGGAAGGTCTTTTGTCACTTTGGCACTTTTCTGGCTCATATACTTCATGGGAACTTCCATTGACTGTACCTGCGGTCAGCATGTCAGCTATCAGATGCACTTCAGTGGATATAGTCAGCTATGTAGAAATAAGATTCTTAGCCACCTATCATTATGAGCGAGTTGTTAGTTTTGGAAAAGGGAAGGAGAGTCAATTTCCTGGGAAAGGTTATTTTTCTAGGCTTAGAAGGCAATTGCTATGAAGCATGTTTGTCCCCTAGGTTAGAAAACTACCTCAAATTTTTCTTATCTTTTGACCTGAGAAAAATTTTTTTCCGAGGAAAATAATCCAGCTTCTGTCTGCTTTTCCCTGCATCTCTCTCTCGCTTTCAGTAACAGTTGCAAAGCTTTAATTCACATGGGATTTGACTTTTACCAAAAACCCTAACCTAAGAAAGTTGATTCTCTTGGAATTGTTTTTAGTCTAAGAAGGAAAATTTTCCTTTGAAAAAAAATTCTTTTCTCAAGGAATGAAAAATTTTCATAATCCTCTAGCCCTTGCACTGCATACTTTTCACACATTTCTTTCTGCAGTATACAGTTGCTTGGTTGGGTCACCCCACTCACATATAGTGAATGGTAAATAGTACACGAGGGAGTCTCAGAAATATCTTTGAACTGGAGAACATTGCCTTATTGCCTCACTATTATTTTCCATGACTAAAACTGCAACATTGTACTGTGCATGTGAAAATTGCTTATGTATTTGACAATCCAAAGAGCTCGACTACTCCATTAGCTTTGGCTCTCTTATAGGTCATGCCGAGTGCATTTCCAATCAGGTGACAGAAAATGTGAGCAGGGTTCCCTCATAATCTTATAGAATTATGAAAGAAAGCTTCACCTCACCTTCACTGTAAATAAGAATTACAATTACCCAAATGTATTCAGAGTATCAACAGGGACAGTTAGACGGAGTCAAAACTGGTCAAGTAGAATATCAGCTTTCCATCCAACCTTGAATTAGAATTGGCAGGATCTTGATTGGCACCTGCAGGAATCTGATATAGCTGGCCTGGGACCTAGGTTAAAAAAAACCAGTTTTAGGCCTAGGCCGGTTCCAGTCATGGTTCTGGTTTTCAGGGCTGTTTGCCAAAAGACACACACCAGAACCAGACCTGTCCTGGCCAGTTCCGTCTGGTTCACCCAGTTCCAGTCCAGTCCAGACCGGCGTGTTTGTTAAACCATGCCTAGAACTGGGCTGGAACTGCCAGTAGGAAGGCCTTTTTTCATCTTTTTCGTATGCTTTTGACATTTTCTCTAAACAAATTTGGCTGTTTTCCAGGCTAAACTAGAATCAGCGTGGACTGCTCTAATTTGAGTAATCTCAGAGTCAGTTTTTTCTGTTCATTGTTGCTAATAAAAGAATCATGGCATATATGGTTGGCACAAGGTTGGCTGGCTTGGTGGTCCGGACTTACTCAGTCTGGTCCAAATATGAGTTGGATTGAGCCGATTCAATATGTCTCAGCCTAAGAATTACAATTGCCTAAGATACATTTTTATAAATGCCTAGCAATTACAAATGCTTAAGAATTATAAATGCCAAGGGGTCTTCACGACTCGGGCAATCTGGTGTGTATCTGGGCTCGGTCCAGCCTAGATATGATCCAACTTGTACAAGTCAGATCGAGTCGGTCCGAGACAGCGAAGTTGGTAAAATCAGCTTCATATAATCTAGAAGCTTCACTAAACCTAAATCTAAAATTTTCCGCTTACTGGACCAGAAGGTTTACTGGCATTGCTTGAAGGATTTAAGATATACCTTTTTCTACCTTTCCATTGTTTCTATAACTTATACCATGAATTCAATATGTCAATGTCTATCTGATGCATCCACGATACTCAATGTTTTGAATGCTAGTAAGAGGGATTCTGCATCTAGAAACATCAAAAGGTAAATTGTAGATTCTTTGCTTTCCTATCGACTCTCCACAAAATATCAAGGTACTATTGTACCATACTGTAAGCACTGTCATTATCAGAGGTTCATCCCTCCCTGCAAATAGAGCATCAGGAATGTCTTCAATGTATACTCCACATATGTCTGAACAATGTCTCAACACCGCCCACCCGATCGGACCACCAATTTTATAGCAATAAACAGAGACATCTGAACAATTCTGATACTGCAGGAAACATGAAAAAGGGGTGATATCAGTTCTTTCCTCCATCATTGTGGACTGTGGAGGAAGTTTTCCGTTTTCATATGTTGAGTGCATCTGTGCGGGGGTGGGTGGGTGGGTGGGCTGGTGTGTGTTTGTATGTGTAATCAGGACGAGGCTTTGCTCCCGTCAGTGTGTTTGGTATGGATTTTGGATGTCTGGATCTGAATAAAATTTTATTGTTGTCTGTTGACGTGACGTCGACCACCTATTTATTGTTTCCTGAGTTTTGTGAAGCCAATTAGTAAGCAGAAAAGGTCTATCCTCTGAAAGATGACAAAATCTCAAGTATTCTTAATTAAGGCAAAAATGAAATAATATAAAGTTACTGATATAATGAAAGACACTGATAAAAATGGCCTTAAGATATAAAGAACCTTTAAGTGCAAGAACATGCAATGGTCATATAATGACTTTTAAATGAAATAGGGAGATGATAAATGATGCATGGGGACATGTTTTTGAAAGTGGATAGTTCCAAAAATTGTATTAAATATAAAAGGAGGGTTATAGAAGTACAGATGCTGCATGGGGACATGTATAAATCCAATTTTGAAATTAAAGCGTACTCATCAGCAATCAGACAATAGCTTTAGTTTCCTGCTTTTTGCTTGCGGTATAACCATAGTAGTATTTAATTTGAACAGAATGAGCGGAATATTTCTACATTTTTTGTCATTTCCACATGATTTTGTTTATTTATCTCATATCGTCAGGTGTTGGATAAGATGCATGCTCGAGCTAGAGGACCTCGTGTAACGCTAACTAGACAACCAACTGAAGGAAGAAGTCGTGATGGAGGTACCATGATCTTTTTCTATCTTATTCTTTTGAAAGTTATTGTTTAACATTATACGAATGAACATGTCTTTTTTCCCCCTGAAATAAAAGGTGATAAGATCTCTATGATATGTGGCCATTGTTAGGACTACGTCTAGGAGAAATGGAGCGAGACTGTTTGATAGCTTATGGAGCTAGTATGTTGATTTATGAACGCCTAATGCTGTCTAGTGATCCGTATCAAGTTCAGGTATTAGTATTTTTTTCCAAGTAGTTTCTCATTCTTTTTATTGCACATTAACTGTATCATTTATCAAATTTTAGATTCCAAATAAGTGTGGGACACTCCTCAGCCATAGCATTATAATGCGTGCCAATTAATTCTTTGAGCCATTCTTCATTGGCCATATTGATTATATGATGTTGCAAAGTACTGACTACCAGGTTCCAGATATGCCTTTAGAGTGTTGTATATGGATTGCACACTTAGTTTATAGGACTTGAACATACATTATGTCCATACCTGGGTATGTCTGGGAGTCTCATTCATATATTCTGGGTTATTGTCCTCATTTATGGACAGAAGCTTTCATTGGTCGCTTTTCCATGTCATAAAATATTACCATCGTATTAGAACTGCTTCTCTTGTTTGGTTTCTCCCACACATTAGCAGGACCCGGCAAAAACGTCTTTGGTGCTGTGTCGACACAAGTTGACACGGACACCCATGTCGACTTCGTTCGGTTCCACAAAGGGGTGTGTTCCTTCTTCCTGCAGCACACATCTTCGTGAAACAGACTTTCTTCTGCAGCCTTCTACTCGTTACTTCATTAGATTTAGCTCATCAATTTTTAAATACATATTGATGCATAAATATATATAATTTTAAATTTATTGCTTAAATTATCCTAGTCAACATTATATATCATTTTTTATACATATTTGATATCAATGTTTTATACATATTTGATAAATAAAGTTGTATAACAAATATGAAAGGCTATATTGCTTTTTTGTCCCCGTTCTTATTTCTTCAATTTGCTGTGTCCGACGTGTCGACATTTGACGCATGTGCCTGTGTCTTACAAATCATGGGTTTCTCCCATTTGGCCTCATGGTTTTGCGAAGCTTATGTCTCTATCTGAGGTCATCATAAGGGGACTGTTAGGGAAAGCCAGTTAGTCCCATGCCATGTGGTAATGAATCAGTCCATACCTACGAGTTTTATGTTTCACTGTCCACTAACTTGTCATCTTGTTCAGCAGTTTAGGTCAGTAATGCTGTATCAAAGCCATCGTAGAACTCCTCTCTGATGCCAGGTTCCTCTTGCAATGTATGTACCGTCTGTTGTATTTGGAACTCTGTTTACACGCGGAAATTTTTTTGGAACATCCGATTTCGCTGGATGGATATGTCGTATATCTTAACATATTTGTTAATTCCGCATTTTTTGGGTTTGTCAGACGATTTAGGGTTCGTGTACTGGACTTTTCCCCACCGACCGAAGTCGATATTAATTTACATCGGTAAAATCCGAAAACCTTTGATTAACTGTCGAAGAACGCCTTTTGCCTCTATTAGTTGTGACATAAATGAGCTTGATTGCCCATTCCGGGTACATACTCTTGCAAAGAACTTTGGAGACTTTATTTCTTTGAACACATGATTTGAATTACAATCGATCTTTCAAGACCTTTACATATGGTCCCGATTGTGTAATCGGGTCTTCAGAATTATATCCAGTTGCAACCAGAGCCTTTGAATTTGCTTCATTCTACATTTGGATCATTACATTTACTCGTGTCCCCTGATCGGAGAGTTAAGCTTGAATTTTATCACGAGGACCGTTTGATCGCCAAGATGATCATTATCGATGCCTCGGAGTTGCTTCATGGTCACAATCACGCTTTTGATTGTGATTGGACTCTTAAGTTGCCTTGGTGTCCATAAAGGACATTCCCGCCTGAGGCGGGTTATATTTGTAATTTTCCCTCCATCATGGTATTTTTGCAGTTTTCCCAAACTCTGGGATATTCTTGCAATTCCTTACTTTCTTGGAGATAGTCCCGTCATGCCTCGACTTCCTGGGCATTCTTGTCATTCTGACTTTTCGGCATATATTTGACATTTCTTGATTTCTCAGGGAAAGCCCCGTCATGCCTCGACTTCCTGGGCATATCGGCCATTCTTGATTTTTTCGGAGATAGTCTCGTCATTTCTTGACTTCCTGGACATATCCGCCATTCTTGACTTTTTGGAGATCGCCCCGTTGTTTGACTTTTTGGACATTCCGAGTATCAAATTTCATGACTTCTCGGAAATATCTCCGGCATTCGACTTTTTGGGCATTTCTCATCTTGATTTATTGACTTCTCGGAAATAACCCTGTCATTTGACTTCTTGGGTATTCCTCTTCTTAATTTCTTGATTTCTCAGGGTTTCATCAATTTTGTTGTTTCCAAACCTAATAGTTCTTGGCCATGAAATAGATACATGGGCTTGGATGGTTAGCCATAAGTCGAACTCAGGAGAGCGCACACCGCTTCAAGGAAGGAGCGTGATCTCGCTCCACCGAGTCGTGCAAACGGCACCAACCATAGACAAGAACATTCTTCAGTGATTTTGAGAAACTGGGAACTTTGCACAGTTTCTAGATTGAACAATGACTTTGATGCAACTTTCCCACAAATGTGGTGTTTTATCAATTTTCTAATATTTCAGGGTCTTTTTGTATTCTCTCACCATTTGGGGTATTTTTGTAATTTTTCCGCCATCGGAGATATTTCTGCAATCTTTTCGTCCTCGGGAGTATTTCTGAAATTTTCCCGCCACCGGGGGTATTTCTGAATTTTTTTCGTCCACTGGGGTATTTTTGTAATTTTTCACCCACCGGGGGGTATTTCTGTGATTTTCTACCCACCGAGGGTATTTCTGTAATTTTCTACCCACCGGGGGTATTTCTGTAATTTTCCACCTACCGGACGTATTTCTATAAAGTGGGGAACATTCCTTTGAACTCATATCTTGTCTCTTGAATTTTTGATTTTTCTGGAATTTTCCAAAGTACATGGACTTTTGGGCAATTTTGCAAAAGCTTGGGGTAGAGTTGTAATTTCTGAAATATGCAGGGATCTCCTCATAATTTTTTCATAAGGGACCAGACTTTGAGCATTTCTGGGCTTCCCATGAACTTCGATCATTTCTTCGTTATGGATTTACAACAATACAAATATATTTCTTCATGAGGGAATTTTCTAGCAATAAATCTCAATATGAGGGCCTTCTTCAAACTTGGAGGGAGGAAACCCAGCCGCAAGGGAGAGGGCGCAAGCCTCTTCTCCTTTCTTCTTCACACTTGGGTCTCTATCGAAGCTCTCCAAGTCTTCAAGTGATGCCAAACTTTCTTTCCTCTTTTTTCCTCTTCTTTCCTTGGAGCTCTAGGCTTCCTTTTATAGGAGTTAGAAGTGGACCGGAGGCTAGGTGGCTCCGCTGGAAACACCCCCTCCGGTGGAAGTCCAAGGGACAAGGTGACTCTTCCCCTCCCTTCCTGTTAAATTTTTTTTTACTGTTTTCTTTCTTTCCGCAGAAAATGGAGGGGAAAGTGTACCCGGTGCATGTACCGGAGGGGGTTCCCCTCCGGTTTGACTGGAACCGGAGGGGGTCCCTCCGGTTTGACTGGAACCGGAGGGGGTCCCTCCGGTGCATGTACCGGAGGGGGTTCTCCTCCGGTTTGACTGGAATCGGAGGGGGTCCCTCCGGTTCATGTACCGGAGGGGGTTCTCCTCCGGTTTGACTGGAATCGGAGGGGGTCCCTCCGGTTCATGTACCGGAGGGGGTATTTCCCCCTTCCCTCTTCTATTTTTTTTTTCATGTTGCAAAGGACGGGAGGGGGTCCCCCCTCCGGTTTGTTATTGCCGGAGAGAAGAGAGAGGGGCGGAGGGGATCCCCCCTCCGGTGCATGTACCGGAGGGGGTCAAACCTCCTCACATTCTTTTTTCTTTTCTCTTTCTTCTTTTTTTTTCTTCCCCGCAGCAGTAGGAAATGAAGCAGGGGACCCCCCCCCTCCTGTACAGTACCGGAGGGGGTTCACATTCCTTCCTTTCTTCTTCTTTTTTTTTTTTTGTATCTGCAGCATAAAATGAAGGGGGGAACCCCCCCTTTTTTGTATAATTTTTCGGGTTCAACAAATGCCCCCTACGAGATGTCCGTCGGAACCGAAGGTGACGGCGGGCGGCCCGTTCATTTTGGCACTTCCGTTGCTATCCTTAGTCTTCATGACAAGGCGGAGAATATTTTTGGATTTGTTCTTTTCCCATGAGTCCTGATAACATGATAGAGAATTCAGTTGAATGTGGCGACAGTCCTGAGTGGAGCTCAAAGACATTATGCATTGCTCTAGAGATCCATTATTGCTGGGTCTTATCACCAATTCTACGCAAAGTTTGACATTTGAGTTTGGACCGACATTTGGTACTATCCCGTGCTCTACACTGGGCCATCTGACTTCTCTCTTCGGCTTGGGTGAATTGGATATTTCTCGACTCAGTAATCTCTAGGAGGAAACTCAGGAGAGTGCATACCACTTCAGAGAAGTGACATGGACCCGCTCCACCAAGTCGACCTGAGACTAAGTTTCATTGAAGAATCGCAAAATGCGCCAACAGAAGTAGCAGGGTTTTTTTTCTTCTTTCTTTCTTTCTTTCTTTCCTTTCTTCTTCTTCTTCTTGTTTTTTTTTTTGCTTTTCCTTTCTTTCTTCTTTTTTTTCTTCTCTCTTTTTTTTTTGGTGACCGAAATTCTCTTGTTCTTCGTCCATAATCTGGTCTAGCATTTTTCTCTTGAGCTTTGCCTTTTCTGGCTTTATCCAAGACTAAATCGGGAATCTTGCTATGAAGACTCTCTCCCTTTCTTTTTCTTTGCCCGAGAATCTGTCTCAAGCATTGGTCGGCGCCCTACTCAATATAATTGCCGGCCTGGACTTTCAGGTCGGCCAAGGATTTAAGTTGAAGCATTGGCCATTTCAGCTTGTAGAAGACAGGATCCTCCTTGCGCAACATTTCTGCGAGGCATCTTTGACTTAATAGCTTTTCGATTGCCTATCTGTGGTTTCTCTGTTTCACGCATGTTCTTTGGGCATCGATCTCTTCCTTTTAATAGTTTCAATCCAATCTTGGATTTCTTGGCATTCCCCGGTAGGGTGGGACACTCTAGCATCATAGCCACACTAAAGAGGATGCTTCCCTCCTCATTCTTCTTTTTAAATACTTTTTCTCGTCCTTATCCTGTCTTCTAGCTTACGCCAGTTCAATCGGAGAAGGAGTTTCTGCCTTTTGCAGATTGTTGGGAGGTGCCTCCAGATTTGGAGTTGTTGAATTGGGCTTTTCTTTGAGGGGGTTTAGGGTGACCATGCTTCTTTGGGACCATCTTGACCCAGTCAGCCTCTCCTTTATGTATTTGGCGGGTGACATTGAATGCTTGCTTGATTATTTCGGGCGACGGTTCTTGGAACTCGGTCATATAAGGACCAGAGTTTTGAGACGTTGATACTGCTTCGGGCTTCTTGCATGCTTGTTCCTTGATCTGTCTGGACTTAACTGGGGGATTCCGCCTTGGTCTCGCCCTTTTTGGCTTTGCCTGGAGTTGGACTTGGATTGCTCTCGCTTAATGTCACCTTTTGGAGCTTGTCTAGATCTTGATTTGGAGTTCTTTGGTTGGGCCCTGCCTTTCTGACTTTACCCGAAGCCCGGCCTTGCAAGCTTCTTTTGAGTCAGAGGACTCATTGGGTAAGCATTCACTGTTGCTTGGGTTATATCTTTCATGTCAACATTGCCTGTATGAATTGAACTTTCTTGTATACAAATATATTTCTTTGCAGGTTCTGTTGAAGAGATCCTTCTAGAACTATCATGTCAGGGTATGGAAATCAATATTTCAATCTTTAATTTCCATATCAGCTTTGCTGGTAAAACTTGGGATTTCTTGCATACTGATGATTTTCCCTTTTTGCTTTGCAGGCTCCTTCTGAGCTGCCACATCAGGTCCATGTTTTGAAAAAAAATTAGAGCTTCCACAGCTTCAAATTTGAGTGACCTAATGCTGCCACAAATGCAGTCCTTTGATTTGCAGCCCTTGCTTCATTAGGAGTGTCTTCCTTCCATTGGAGTTGTGCAGGACGACTTTGCAAAGCAAAACTAGAACAAGATGTACTCAGGAGGCGTTAAGCTTCGCACTTGAAGCACATTCTTTCGTTTAGTTGTAGCTATCCCGAGGGCTTGTCCCGGGACTCCTGTTGTGCATTCTTTCGTTTATTTGGAGTCACCCTGACGGCTTGTCTCAGGCACTTGACATGATTTCACAAATGCAAGAGAATTTACTTCCTTCATTAGATTCGCATCCCTTCTCTTTTTTCTTCTTTTCTTTCTCTCTTTTCCTTTTTTCGTTCTCCTTTTTTTTTATTTCTTTTTTTGATCTCCCTTTTTTTCTTCTCTCCCCCCCCTTTTTTTTGAACAAGGGTAGTCAACCCTCCGGAGCTTGAAATTAGATGTTGCACCTTGCAAGAGAGAGTAACTGTGAGGTGATGACTTGGCCGACCTCTAACGGTTTAAGGGCCAAAAGCAGAATTTAGAAATTTGAGTATCGGATTTTAAGGCTGACCAAAAACGATTTAGGAGCCAAAAGTTTGGATGTGGGGCTGACCAAAAACGGTTTAGGAGAGCCGGAACTTAGGATTTGGGGCTAACCAAACCGGGTTTGGAAAGTCAGAATTTAGGATTTGGGGCTGACCAAACGAAGTTGGGAAGCCGAGAACTTGGGGATTTGGGGCTGGCCAAATGACGTTGGGAAGCCGAAACTTGAGATTTGGGGCTTGACCAAGTAATGTTGGGAAGCCAAAACTTGAGATTTGAGGCCGACCCACGATGTGGGGAAGCCGAAAAACTTGGGATTTGGGGCTGACCAAGTAATGTTGGAAAGCCGAAAAACTTTAGATTTGGGGCCGACCAACTAGGTTGGGAGGCCGAAGATTTAGGATTTGGGGCTAACCAAGGAAGTTGGAAAGCCAAACTTAGGATTTGGGGCTAACCAATGAAATTGGAAAGCCGAAAAACTTTGGATTTGGGACCGACCAACTAGGTTGGGAGGCCGAAGATTTAGGATTTGGGGCTAACCAAGGAAGTTGGAAAGCCAAACTTTGGGATTTGGGGCCGACCAACTAGGTTGGGAGGTCGAAGATTTAGGATTTGGGGCTAACCAAGGAAGTTGGAAAGCCAAACTTTGGGATTTGGGGCTAACCAATGAAATCGGAAAGTCGAAAAAAATTGGATTTGGGGCCGACCAACTAAGTTGGGAGGCCGAAGATTTAGGATTTGGGGCTAACCAAGGAAGTTGGAAAGCCAATCCTTGGGATTTGGGGCTAACCAATGAAATCGGAAAGTCAAAAAATTTTGGATTTGGGGCCGACCAACTAGGTTGGGAGGCCGAAGATTTAGGATTTGGGGCTAACTAAGGAAGTTGGAAAGCCAAACTTTGGGATTTAGTACGGTGGGACGTGAACAAGAACTGTTCAGAGCAACCATGACTTTTTGGTTTTCTTTGGGAGGGTAACTCCCCTACCCTTCCTTACTCCCCTGAGGAGGAGGGCAAGTCTTGTGTAGATTGTTGCTGGAACTCATGCTCGGGAGCATAGTATAGCTTTAAATGCTTCCCATTCGGTGGCAGGAATGGCATTTCTCCTTTGTGATCAACAATTGTATATGCGCCTCCTTCATAGGTCCTTATGACAACATAGGGCCCATGCCAGTTGGGTTGTAGTTTGCCGCTGGATTTGCCGGCCATAACTTCCCTCTCTTTAACCATGACAAGGTCACCTTTTTTGAATGCCCTTTGCTTTACCCGCTTATCATAGGCTCAAGTCATTCGGGCTTGATATGGCCGAAGATATTTGTAGGCTTCTAGCCTTTTGCTTTCAAGGTTAGACAGCTCTTCGAGCTTCCTTTCTATTTCATCTTATTCGTGGACTTACAAGCCGGTACGCACAGCTACCCGGTAAAACGACATTTCAATTTCAATTGATACTACAACCTTCGCCCCATACACCAGAGAGAAGGGGGAATAGTTGGTGGGAGCCTTGTAGACAGTTTGGTATGCCCAGGGAGCTTCGTGTATTTTCTCGCCCTAGTCCCTTTTGCGGCTACCAACTATTTTGGACAGGAGCTTGCAGAGGGTTTTGTTAAATGCTTCGGCCAATCTATTGACTTGGGGATTGTAGACCGTTGACGTTCTCCAGTCGATATAAAACTTTGTTGCCAACTGGTAAATGGTCCTGTTTTTGAATGCAGTGCCATTATCTGACATGATTCGACAGGGGGTGCCAAATCGATATATAATATGGTGCTTGACAAATTGGACGACTGCCTCTCTTGTAACCTCCCGCAGAGGGATACCTTCGGCCCACCTGGAGAAGTAATTTGTAGCGGCTATGATGAAATTGTAGCCTCTTATCCACCGTGGGAAGGGTCTCACGATATCCATTCCCCATTTTATAAGGGCCATGTAGGAGCCATGGTGTGCAACGAGCTTAGGGGTCTTCTTGGCACTGGGCCGAAAGCTTGGCATTGATGACATGCGGGTGTATCGGTTGCAATCCGCATACATGGTGGGCCAGTAGAACCTTTAGGTTTCATATTGTTCTTCATTTTGTCCCCAACTTGATGGGCACCGCAGAGCCCTGGGTGGGCCTCGTGCATGACCATCTTGGCTTCCTTCGGCGAGAGGCAACGTAAGAGGACAAGCTTGTCCTTTTCATGCACCAGCCTATTGATTTCCTATCACCTGATATGATGTTGTCCTTCGCAGCGGTTGAACCCTTTGAGCCCGATCTGAAGGGAGGTAACCATTCTTTATTTTAATAATCGGCTCACGCCAATCTTATTCATCTTTCTAGAAAGGACCGCCTTCTTCAATTGTGTTGACCTCAGAGGTAATAGGGTCGGTTTCTTCATCATTTGAAAATTTGAGAAGGTGGGGTGGTCTTTTGCGTCGACAGCCCCAAAAGGACATATGTGAATAAACACCAAAAATTTGAGAATTTTTGGAATTGACGGTCCAAAAAGGACTTGTAAGTCGACCAAAAATTGAAATTTGGTGGAATTGACGGTCCACAAAGGACTTGTAGGTCAAAACCAAAAGTTTGGAGTTTGGTGGAATTGACAGTCCAAAAAGAACTAGCAGGTCAAGACCAAAAATTGTGACTTAAGTAGGGTTGACGGTCCAAACAGACATGCAGGTCAGCACTACCATAAAAATTTAGTGGAATTGACGGTCCAAAAAGACTTGCAGGTCAAAATCAGACTTTGAAATTTGAGTAGGGTTGACGGCCCAAAACGGACATGAATGCCAACACTACAATTGGAATTTAGTGGAATTGACGGTCCAAAAAGACTTGCAGGTCAAAACCAGACTTTGAAATTTGAGTAGGGTTGACGGCCCAAAACGGACATGAATGCCAACACTACAATTGGAATTTAGTGGAATTGACGGTCCAAAAGGACTTGCAGGTCAAAACCAGACTTTGAAATTTGAGTAGGGTTGACGGCCTAAAACGGACATGAATGCCAATACTACAATTGGAATTTAGTGGAATTGACGGTCCAAAAGGACTTGCAGGTCAAAACCAGACTTTGAAATTTGAGTAGGGTTGACGGCCCAAAACGGATATGAATGCCAACACTACAATTGGAATTTAGTGGAATTGACGGTCCAAAAGGACTTGCAGGTCAAAACCAGACTTTAAAATTTGAGTAGGGTTGACGGCCTAAAACGGACATGAATGCCAACACTACAATTGGAATTTAGTGGAATTGACGGTCCAAAAGGACTTGCAGGTCAAAACCAGACTTTGAAATTTGAGTAGGGTTGACGGCCCAAAACGGACATGAATGTCAACACTACCATAGAAATTTAGTATTGAGACATGCTTCCCCGAATGGGGACAAAATCATAAGAAAAAGAGACGTCAATGGTGACGGCTCATGGTGATGAATAACAATAATTCTTTTTCTTCTTTTTCTTCTTTTTTTTTTCATTATTTCCCTCTTTTTTTCTTTTCTCTTCTTTTCCTTTTTCTTTCTTCTTTTTTCTCTCATTTTTTTTCTTCTTTTTTCTTCTCTCATTTTTTCTCATTTTTCTCTCTCTTTTTTTTTCTTTTTTTTCATCTTTTTTTTTCTCATTTTCCTTTCTCTCGTAGCGACCTCCGTGGCGTAGAAGTCAAGCATTAGAAGTTAAGGTGGGGTCAAAGACTAGAATTGGGGTTGACTAACCTTTGTGATTTGGAAGCCAAAGATTAGAATTGGGGTTTAGAATTTACTGTGGGTGACTTGATGGTCTGAGGGCCAACGGAGTTTGGGATTTGAGTTTGGATTTTGGTTGACCTTTGGGTTTTGAAAGTTAGTTGACTTATGCGGTTTGAAGACTGAGAAATGGAGTTGGAGTTGGCTATCCTTCGTGATTTGGAAGTTGAGGATTGCACTGAGGGTTTGGCTGACTTTTGTGATTTGAAAGCTAAAAGTTGAAATTTGGATAAGTTTTTCTGGAACTTGTGATTTGATAGTTTTGATAATGTGCTCGCCACAGTGGGACAAAACTATTGGACAAAGAATGTTTGAGATGGTAGTGCATAATGACGATGCATTCCTCCTTTCTTCTTCCTCTTTTCTTTTTTTTTTCACATTACCAACTTCACCGCCCTTTCGGGTTTTTGCCGAAGCTGGCCCCCTTTAGCTTTTTCCAGTGCGCCCTTTCGGGTTTTCACACCGAGGGGTTACCCATTTTTGCCTGAAGCGCCCTTTCGGGTTTTCACTCCAGCCAGGCTTTATGACCTTTTTGCCCTTAGGCAACCAACAAGTTGGATGCCCAAGTCCGTCGAGGCACCTCAATTTTAAGTCCCATTTTTTTCTTTTTTTTTTCTTTATTGCTGCTGTTGTTGTTGCTTCTGGTGTTGGCGTTGTTGCTTGACGTTGTTGTTGTAGTTGCTTCTGGTGTTGTTGTTGCTTGACATCGTTGTTGCTTGACGTTGTCGTTGGGACAAAGTGTCTTAATTTCCATTGTTCCTCCACCATAAGGAAGATATGGGGCCAATGACTTATGAGCCTGCGGCCTTTTAGCTTGAAAGGGGCTTGACGATGAAGTTTTTGGGTTTTGGAATGGTGACTAACCCAGAAGGGGTTTGGGCACCATGACTTTGGGTTTCTCTCTTTTTTTTTTTCTTGACTCGAAAGGTTTGGGCAACAAAAATTTGGTTTTATTTTGTGGTTGCTGACCCGGAAGGGGTTTTGAACCAATGATTTGGGTTTCGTGTCTTTTTTTGTGGTGATCCAAGGAAGGCTTGGGTAACTAAAGAGTTGGTTTTAATGGTGGCTAACCCGAAGGGGTTTGAACCAAGGATTTGGGTTTCGTTTTGGATGGTTATCGACCCGGAAGAGCTTTCAAACCAAGGGTTTGGGTTTTGATGCATTTGTTCCCCTTGATAGGACATGATTTTCAAGTGGAGGATAACCACGATGCTGGTTCATGATGATTGTTAAAAATATATTTTCTTCTTCTTCTCCTCTTTTTTTTTTCCACTTTACCAACCCCAGCGCCCTTTCGGGTTTTCACCGAAGCTGGCCCCCTTTAGCTTTTTCCAGCGCGCCCTTTCGGGTTTTCGCCGAAGCTGGCCCCCTTTAGCTTTTTCCAGCGCGCCCTTTCGGGTTTTCACGCTGAGGGGTTACCCAATTTTGCCTGAGACGCCCTTTCAGGTTTTCACCTCAGCCGGATTTCTTTGGCCTTTTTACCCTCAACCATCCCTGTGATGGGAATGGCTAAGTCGGTCGGGGCACCTCTATTTTAAACCCCTTTTTTTTCTTTTTTTTTGAACTCTGGATTTAAGCTTTGACAAGGTGATGATCCAGGTGAGATGTGCTTTTCATTGAGTGGAAGGAAGGGTTACTCTCTCTCTTTTGTAGTTCTTCACAGAGGGATTTTCTTCTATGGGGATTTCCATGGCAACTGTCTATTCAACTTGCGCTTCATTTCAAGAGGACAGACTGTTTGATGACTGAGTTAGGTGAAATTCGTCCCTCCCGAGATGAAATTTTCGCTTTGAGCTTCTGCCTTGGAGGGCCTGCGCCAGGAGTGCTCCTCTCTTTCTCTCTCTTTCACTTTCCTTTTTTTTCCCTTCTTTCTTCTTTTGGGGTAAAATTTGGCAGGGAATTTTACAACTTCCCTGTGGACAGCGGGAGAAAGGTTGACGCCGAAATTGGTTTGGTGCCACAAGCATAGGTTTAGGCTTGAAGCTAGCTTTGTGTTACCAGAAAATGAGCTTAATTGCCAAGGGTGGCTTAGAGCCCGAAGTGGAACAATACCCAAACTTGGCAGATCAAGAAATGAGTTGGTGTTCAACACCGATTTGGTACCAAAGCATGGGTTGGATCCTATGCATGGATGGCTTGATGTCAGGCAGACATGTTTGAAGCCTTAAGAGGTTCGAACACTGACGATTTTGGGACAGACTCCACTAACAGAGTGTTAAAATTTGGAAAGGGAAAAGACAGAGGTCCCCCTTGAATCTATCTTCTTGGCTCCGCCAGTGGTTTTACTTCGTCTTTTTTTTTTCAGGCTTCTATTTTTGTCTTTACTTAGAGCTTTGCTTGAAGCCTTCTTCCTGGACTGGCCTTTCTGGCTTTGCCTAGGCTTGACTTGGAGCCTTCTGCTTTGGACTTCTGATCGGGCTATTGCTTGCCGGAGCTACCTTGCTTGAGGTTTCGCCTGAGATTTTGCTCGAAGCATTATTTAGTGCTTTGCCCCTACCTCTTCTTGGAGTTTTCTTTGCCAGATACGCCCTCTTGAATTTCTAAGGTGGCAGCCTGACGCTTCACCAACTTTCTCTTCCTACTTCCCTTTTCTTATCTATTCTTTTTCCTTTTCTGCCTCATCTCATGTCTTGAGGGAGAGAAAAATCTATTCTGGGACTGATTGGAACATGCCCCCAGGGTAAACATGCCCCCAGGGTTGAAATTCCGGCCTCAAGTTGTTGCCTTAGAAGGTTTAGATTGTTCAAAGCCTCCTCCTTGTTGACCCATATTTATTTGATAAGAAGTTGGTTCACGGAATCGCCCCCTCGCCTGGACTTAAGGGCTTTGACTTTTTACGTGAGGCTTGGATGTCAACTTCTTTCATTGTCACCTTTCACTTGATGTAGACAGCAATAAGATTGCCCCCTTGCCCAGAGGCTTTGACTTCTCACCGGTGCCTTGGCTTCAGAACGAAGCTTAGGCGTTGGCTTCTTTCATCTCTGCCTCAGCTTGATGTATTCGGCAAAGTATTGTTATGAGATCGGCTCGCCTTTATCTGGCCAGTTGCGTTCTTCTTCTTCTTTTTCTTTGGTTTGCTTTTGGTCAAGGACAAATCTTGCCAGCCTTAGATATAGCCACAACAGATTTTCTTCCAGGGCGGCGACATTGCCCCCAGCTAGTAGGAACAACATATGAATTTGTTTGACACTTAGTCTTCAACCGGAAGCCTTCACTTGGACGTATCAAGCAGCGGCGGCCATGACTGTGGTGGCGTTGTCCCCTCTTAGTAATTACCACTTGGACATGTATTGTGTTGCCATTTGGCCTTTGACAGGGAGTTTTAACCTTGATGCCCCCAACGGCAGCAACCACGGTTGGAATGGCATCCCCCCAACTAGTAGGAGCAACTTTAGATACATGTTGACATTTGGCCTTTGAAAGGGACCGCTCAACCTTGACGCCCCGGGCGACCTTAACCTTGATGCCCCCAGTAGCTTTAACTTTGATGCCCCCAGCGGCAGCTTCAACGGTGGGAATTCTTTGAACTTCTTGCAAGAGTGTGAAGGAGTCGCAACTTTTTTTTCGTGGCGAGGCTATTCTTCGACAGAAAAATGAAAGGCAGGAAAAGTCCCACCGGGCGTGCCAGTCTGTTTACACGCGGAAAAGTTTTTGGAACATCCGATTTCGCTGGATGGATATGTCGTATATCTTAACATATTTGTTAATTCTGCATTTTTTAGCTTTGTCAGACGATTTAGGGTTCGTGTACTGGACTTTTCCCCACCGACCGAAGTCGATATTAATTTACATCGGTAAAATCCGAACACCTTTGATTAACTGTCGAAGAACGCCTTTTGCCTCTATTAGTTGTGACATAAATGAGCTTGATTGCCCATTCCGGGTACATACTCTTGCAAAGAACTTTGGAGACTTTATTTCTTTGAACACATGATTTGAATTACAATCGATCCTTCAAGATCTTTACATATGGTCCCGATTGTGTAATCGGATCTTCAGGATTATATCCAGTTGCAACCAGAGCCTTTGAATTTGCTTCATTCTACATTTGGATCATTACATTTACTCGTGTCCCCTGATCGGAGAGTTAAGCTTGAATTTTATCACGAGGACCGTTTGATCGCCAAGATGATCATTATCGATGCCTCGGAGTTGCTTCATGGTCACAATCACGCTTTTGATTGTGATTGGACTCTTAAGTTGCCTTGGTGTCCATAGAGGACAGTCCCGCCTAAGGCGGGTTATATTTGTAATTTTCCCTCCATCATGGTATTTTTGCAGTTTTCCCAAACTTTGGGATATTCTTGCAATTCCTTATTTTCTTGGAGATAGCCCCGTCATGCCTCGACTTCTTAGGCATTCTTGTCATTCTGACTTTTCGGCATATATTTGACATTTCTTGATTTCTCAGGGAAAGTCCCGTCATGCCTCGACTTCCTGGGCATATCGGCCATTCTTGATTTTTTCGGAGATAGTCTCGTCATTTCTTGACTTCCTGGACATATCCACCATTCTTGACTTTTTGGAGATCACCCCGTTGCTTGACTTTTTGGACATTCCGAGTATCAAATTTCATGACTTCTCGGAAATATCTCCGGCATTCGACTTTTTGGGCATTTCTCATCTTGATTTATTGACTTCTCGGAAATAACCCTGTCATTTGACTTCTTGGGTATTCCTCTTCTTAATTTCTTGATTTCTCAGGGTTTCATCAATTTTGTTGTTTCCAGACCTAATAGCTCTTGGCCATGAAATAGATACATGGGCTTGGATGGTTAGCCATAAGTCGAACTCAGGAGAGCGCACACCGCTTCAAGGAAGGAGCGTGATCTCGCTCCACCGAGTCGTGCAAACGGCACCAACCATAGACAAGAACATTCTTCAGTGATTTTGAGAAACTAGGAACTTTGCACAGTTTCTAGATTGAACAATGACTTTGATGCAACTTTCCCACAAATGTGGTGTTTTATCAATTTTCTAATATTTCAGGGTCTTTTTGTATTCTCTCACCATTTGGGGTATTTTTGTAATTTTTCCGCCATCGGAGATATTTCTGCAATCTTTTCGTCCTCGGGAGTATTTCTGAAATTTTCCCGCCACCGGGGGTATTTCTGAATTTTTTTCGTCCACTGGGGTATTTCTGTAATTTTTCACCCACCGGGGGGTATTTCTGTGATTTTCTACCCACCGAGGATATTTCTGTAATTTTCTACCCACCGGGGTATTTCTGTAATTTTCCACCCACCGGAGGTATTTCTATAAAGTGGGAAACATTCCTTTGAACTCATATCTTGTCTCTTGAATTTCTGATTTTTCTGGAATTTTTCAAAGTACATGGACTTTTGGGCAATTTTGCAAAAGCTTGGGGTAGAGTTGTAATTTCTGAAATATGCAGGGATCTCCTCATAATTTTTTCATAAGGGACCAGACTTTGAGCATTTCTGGGCTTCCCATGAACTTCGATCATTTCTTCGTTATGGATTTACAACAATACAAATATATTTCTTCATGAGGGAATTTTCTAGCAATAAATCTCAATATGAGGGCCTTCTTCAAACTTGGAGGGAGGAAACCCAGCCGCAAGGGAGAGGGCGCAAGCCTCTTCTCCTTTCTTCTTCACACTTGGGTCTCTATCGAAGCTCTCCAAGTCTTCAAGTGCTGCCAAACTTTCTTTCCTCTTTTTTCCTCTTCTTTCCTTGGAGCTCTAGGCTTCCTTTTATAGGAGTTAGAAGTGGACCGGAGGCTAGGTGGCTCCGCTGGAAACACCCCCTCCGGTGGAAGTCCAAGGGACAAGGTGACTCTTCCCCTCCCTTCCTGTTAAATTTTTTTTTACTGTTTTCTTTCTTTCCGCAGAAAATGGAGGGGAAAGTGTACCCGGTGCATGTACCGGAGGGGGTTCCCCTCCGGTTTGACTGGAACCGGAGGGGGTCCCTCCGGTGCATGTACCGGAGGGGGTTCTCCTCCGGTTTGACTGGAACCGGAGGGGGTCCCTCCGGTTCATGTACCGGAGGGGGTATTTCCCCCTTCCCTCTTCTATCCAACGTTATTTCAGTTGTAATAGTGCAATCTTTTTGTCTATTTGGCATTCAGTTCAAGAGATACAAGGGATTGTTTTGTCGTTTGGTTGTTGACTTTTAATATGCTCATCCAAGATTTTTCAACATGCCGGTTACATTAATGCAGTCCACTTCATTCTTTACTTTTTATTTGGGTGTTTTCGTGGACCTAGACTTCTTCTAGACTCAGTTGCTTTCTATTTCTATTACACCTACGGTGATGTTTGAACCTTGCAATCCAGTTATATCAGCTGGTAGATTCTGTTCCTACCACTCCGATTGTGGACAATGGGAACATCTTATTGAGTTCCTCATGGCATAGTCAGAAAGCACATGCTCCACACTCTACAGTTGTACTTGACCTCCAGCTTTCATCCTCTTCTGTGGACTCTTCTGCAGATTTTGCTTAGTCAGAAAGCAGTGGCTCTGTATTTAGCTTAATTGGTTCATCAGCACATTTAGTTCACCATTCTGCTCTAACAGATGCTCTAATCAGCTGGTTTATTTAGTGATTTTGTTTTCTTTATAGTATTATTTGACCAATTTTTACTGCTGGTAATTGAATCCAGCAAAAGGTATTAAATTATAGTATGCATGTTTTAAAATTAGCATACTTCAATGGAGTGAAGTCTGAGGTGTGAGAAGACAGCGTGGCCAGCAGCCAAGCTCTCCGAGATTCAGAACAGGACAGGAGCAGCAGCAGCAGACTTTGCAAACTCTGAGCAGCAGCAGTAGAAGAAAGAAAAGAGGTGTGAGGATGAAAACTCAGAGAAATCAACAAGAGAGAGAGAGAGGAGATGGGGTCAAAGGAGTGGACCGGTGGGTGGTCTTTGGCTTTAGTTGCACTAAAACACCCCTGCTAGTTGAGTTTGAGGGGCAGAAGGGGAGGAAACAATGTTTTAAACTTGGCCCATGTGCCGATAAGGTTTCAGGGCCAAAAGGGAAAGGAAAGATAAAAGAGCAACGGTCTTGTGCAGGCAAGGTTTTAGGGGTAAAACTGGAAAAGAAAAGTGAAATAACTGTAGACCCCATGCTGGCAGTGTTTAGGGGCAAAACAGGAAAAAGAATAATGGAATATTACCAGTGAGGGGTGTCTTTGAACCCCCATGCCGCCTCCGCCGTGCTGCTGATGGAGGGCTTCTTTTCCTTGGTCCCTTTCTGCACTCTAGCATAGATGGCAGTATCGGCCGAAACCGATACGTTTCGGCCGAAAACGTATCGGTTTCGGACGATACTGATATGAGTTCGGACCTGCTCACTGTAGCAGGTCCGAAACTTAAAAAAAACTTTATTAATGGTTTCGGTTTGAAACCGATATCGGTTTCGGTTTCAGTCGAAACCGGACGTGAACTCCCCTTAACTCCCTCAGATTCTCAGATCTGGGGGAGAAGGGAGCTGCTGTAGGGTGCTGGAGGCCCGTTGAGGGGGAGGGTTTGCCGCCGCCGCCGTTTCTTGCAGTTTGTAGCATGTAGCCGCAGCCAAAGCATTTTCTTGGCTCTCATTCCTAATTGATCTTGTAAGTTTTTGTTTTTTTGGGTTGGTTTGATAGTTTTTTTTATGTAGGTAAGGTTCTCTTAAATATATTAATTTTCATATGTGAAATATGTTAAGACTCCAAATTAAGCCCTAATTAGCTATTTAAATTTGGGGCTTTTGTCTAAATAGATTTAATTAAGGTCAATTGAAGCTCAATTAAGCTTCATCGAAGAATTTAGGGTGGGAGCATGCTGCTAATTGTATTTAATGAAGGGTGATTAGGGTAAAATTGATAACTAAGCGCTAATTAACTATTTAAAATTGACGCTTTTGTCTAATTAGGTTTAGTTAGGGTCAATTGAAGCTCAATTAAGCTTCATTGAATAATTTAGGATGGGAGTATGCTGCTAATTGCATTTAATGAAGGGTGATTAGGGTAAAACTGATAACTAAGTCTTAATTAACTATTTAAAATTGAGGATTTTGTCTAATTAGGTTTAGTTAGGGTCAATTGAAGTTCAATTAAGTTTCATTGAATAATTTAGGACGGGAGCATGCTGTTAATTGCATTTAATGAAGGGTGATTAGGGTAAAACTCTAAATTAAGCCCTAATTAGTTGTTTAAATTTGGGACCTTTGTTTAATTATCAAAATTCAGCATAATTTGAAGCTCAATTATGCTTCATTGCATTTTTTTCATTGTACTTACAACCATTTATTTTTGACTGTCTTAATGCAACATCATGTCTAGACGTGAACAAGGTGAGGAGCAGCAAGGGCAGGAGGATTCGGGGTGGGCCCATCTCTCCGTAGTTGATGCTGGGAGAAGAAAAGTGAAATGCAATTATTGTGATAAGGAGATATATGACGAAATTACTAGAGGAAAACAACATTTGACAGGGATAAGAGGAGAGGTCAAACAATGTGACAGATGTCCCTGAGAGGTTCGAGAAGAAATGCGCCAGTGCCTTCTGGGCAAAAAAGAGAGCATGCAACAAAGGGCTGAAGATCAGGTTGAAATTGCTGAGGAGATTTCGGGCAAAAGGGGAAGGAGGGATGATGATGAGGAGGAAAGCACTGAGGATTCAGATCTAGAGCTGACTGAAGTAATAGAGCGTGAACAAGCCGCTCGAAGGAAAGGAAAAGTACCAATAGGTTCAAAGACATACTCCAGTACACCTGGTGTAGCACGAGCTGCACGACGTCCTGACACTAGTGCATCCCCGTAGAGAGGAGGCCCCATGGACAGCTATCTGCATAGAAGGCAAAGTGCTGCACAATCAAAAATCAAGCAAGCATTGAGAGGGGTAAAAAAATCAGCAGAAGTTGTAGGGCATGCATTTAAAAGTATTTGCAAATGATTTTTCTATGCAGGTGTCCCTGCACATGCAGCTGAAAGCGAATATTTCAAACATATGCTAGATGCCATAGCAGATGTTGGCCCTGGCTTGAAGGTCCCGTCACGTCGAGACATATACGGGTGTGGCCTTGAGGGAGAGGTTGAGGAGCTACATCAGTAGGTTGAAAGCTTCAAGCATATCTGGATGGAGAGAGGATGCATCATCATGTGTGATGGCTGAACTGGTACCACGAAGAAGTTCATGATTAGCTTTTTGGTCTATTGCATCAAAGGTACAGTATTTGTTAAATCTGTAGATGTATCAAATTATGAAAAAAATGCCAATTATTTATTTCATTTGATGGATATTATGGTAGACCAAATTGGAGAGGACAATGTTGTGCAAGTAGTGACTGATAACGAAGCCAGTTATGAGGCTGCAGGGAAGAAATTGATGCAGAAGCGCATGCATTTAAATTGGCTCCCATGTGCAGCACATTGTCTAGATCTGATACTTGAAGACATAGGGAAGGAAAATCATGTGAAGAAGATAATTGACAAGGCACAGAAAATCACCCAGTATATTTATGGCCATCCTAGGATATTTAATATGTTCAGGGAGCATGCAAGTGGGGGCGAGATGTCATCCGTGCAGGGCCAACCAGATTTGCTTCGAATTTCATTTCTTTGGAGTCTTTGCACAGGTATAAGATTGAGCTCAATTATTTCTACTTTATCCTTATAGTTATGATCCGTATTTGATTCAAATTTCATTTCTTTGGAGTCTCTACACAGGTATAAGAATGAGCTGAAAGCTTTCATGTACCACAATGCCCTGCGGGAATACATAGACAAGTCTAATGTTGATGCTCAGATGGATTATTTGGATGTCTGTCACATCGTGGAAGACAACAAATTCTGGGCTAGGGTCTCACGGTACATGAAAATAGTCATACCCCTCGTGAAGGTCTTAAGAATGATGGATGGCGATGAGAAGAGTGATATGTGATATCTGTACGAGGCCATGGACCGTGCCAAATTAGAGTTGCAGAATTCCCTTCCCAGAGAATATGCAAAGTGGTGGAAAATTATTGACCATAGATGGGACAACACATTACACCATGACTTGCATGTAGCTGGTGAGTGATTAATTATATTAATATATTATTCTTTAGGTTAATTTATATCTAACATTTAGTTAACTATACGCAAATACATGTTATTTCCTCAACCCTCGATTTATGTACAATACCAATGCAAATGTTGACGGCGAGGTGCTTTAAGGCACTTTAAAAGTCATTGGTCGTTTTTCGAGGACACTAGAAAACAGACTTTAGGCCGAAGTAGAGGCTGGCCTTTATTGATTTTATCAATAAGACGTATAGAATTTACTTAAGTAGTTATGTTAATCTATTACTTTATCTTTGTAGATGAACAATTATAGAATGAGGACTGATACATATCCTGACTCTCAATTGCAATACGCTGTGGGAAAAGTGAGTCCAGGCATACTAAATCTTTATGCTTAAATTGAGTCAATATGTATTAGTACATCACGGAGAATTGATCTTTATTTACATCTTACATTTATTTGTTTATGGTTGGTGGAACAGCTGACTGGTGGATAATGGTGAACAACCGAGATGTGGGCAGTAATGCATTAGCTTTCATTGCAATTAGGGTGCTCAGTCAAACAACATCAGCAAGCCAATGTGAAAGAAATTAGAGCACGTTCAGCCTTATACACTCAAAAGTTCGCAATCGACTAAATGTTGAACGGTTAGAAAAATTAGTTTACTGCCACTACAATATGAGATTGAGAATAAAAAACATAAAGTTAAGACAACAGCTATGGGACAAACGCATCGCAGATGATACAACTCCAGAAATTGATGTGGACGCTTTATTTGATGATGACAATACCTTGCAGCCTTGACTGGAGATACGAGAGCAGGTTGATGAGCCCATTTTTTATGTTGATGATAGAACATGGGCAGAGGGCATACTAGATGAAGATGATCCAAGAGATCTAGAATTCAGAAGACCAACAAAGAGGGCCAGAGAGACTCATGCGCACTAGAGAAGGGACCCAGCTTTGTTTGTTCATGACACTGAGCAACAGCTTGAGTTTGAGCTAGCTAGACACTCAGAATCAGATAGCAGGCCAGTCACTCCTAGAATAGTCGAGCCATCTCCATCTTTAAGAAGTACATCAGTGTTGAGCTAACTGAGAGGGCTAGTGTTGTTGTCTAGAGGACCCGACAATTGAGCAGTTGAAGCAAATTTATGTGAGGCACACGCCAAGGGAAAAATGACTCATCTCAAATGTGAATAAAATGATCACACCAAAAGAGAAAAAAACATCCCTAAAGGTTAAAAGGCGACTGATTTTTTATGGTTCTGATGATGATGATGATGATGATCCCAATGTAGCTGTAGATGCTATTACTGGCGGTGGCACATATGCACCTACTTCCTTCTTCCACGTAGACACAGGCAAAGGATACAGTCATAGTGAAGGAGGATATGATTCACAGAGCCAATATGGGCATCCATGAGGTTATGAAGTGGCCAATAGGAAGCAGACATGTATGGGTGAGGTCATCAACCAGAATTTTAATTTCATCAAGTTCCACCCAGTAGCAGTTATGGGTCAATATCCTCTTCTCATCCTCAAGGTTCTGCTTCTTATGTTGATTCTGGATTCCAATCAAGCCAACAATCTTACACTCCAAGAGGGATCTAAAGAGGGATGCAGGACTTGGCTACCTCATTGTTTGGTTATAGTGAATATACCGAATACGTGCAACATTTTTATGGGTATCCACATCAGAAGCCAGACGATGATGGAGAAGGTTCTTCTAGCTATTATCCATATTAGTGCATCATCATTTAGGTAAGAATCATTTAATTTCTGTAACATTTACTATGTCTAATTAGGTTTATTGTACTGTTTGAACCTACTTCATGCTTAATATATACTCAAGAATATCACTTTAACATGTCCAATGCCTACTTCATGTTTATTGCACTTAATCCTATTTCTTTACAGTCAAATACATGTCTAATGATTTTTGTCTGATTTTTATCTGATTATTTATATTTTTCTGATTTTTTCCCAAAGTTTTCTGTATTTTTTGCTTTTTTTTAATGTTTTCAACCGGTTTCGACCGAAACCGAAATCGTACGTTTCGGTTTCGGTCCGGCCAAAACCGGTACTACTAACCTTGTAGGCTAGACCCAGGATTTTCAGTGTAGGAGGGTGGAAAGAAACGCTAGCCCTTCTTCCTCTCTCACAACGATTCTCTCCCTTCCTCTCCCTCTTCCTTTCTGTTTCGTCCTCTCTACCTCTGTCCCACTGTGTCTCTCCCGTTCTCTCCCTTCTTCTCACCCCCAAGTGCTGTCGAGCCTAGACCGGGAGGGGAGGAGGATGTCTGCTGCTTTTATAGAGGTTGAAAGTGGTGGAGGCGGCATCTATCAGCGAGTGGTGTGAGAATGGCAGTTTGGGGTGTGAAGAGATGGAGGTGCAGGCCTCGTAATGGTTGTTGGTGGTCAACCACCAAAAGGCTCACCCACCAACCAGCCCATTCATCTCTTCTTTTGACCTTTCACCTCGGAAATGTCAGCCTGTGGGCTGCCATATGTGCTTTACTAATGAGGAAGTGCCACTGTCAAGTGAGCCCTAGTGGGGCTGAGTCAAAAACTGATGACATGGCAGCCGCACCACCATCAGCCAGCCACAATCTGACACCTTGTCAATTGTTAACCATCCTTTGGCACCTTTACTAATTTGAGGATTAAGCTTAATTGGTTATGACTAATAGGATCATTAAATTGGTGTCCATCTACATATATAACCTGAAAATTTTATTAGCCTAAGACTCAATCTCCCAAAACTAATTTAATATCTGGGTACACAATATATTGTTAAAATTATCATGGAGAATATTATACCAAATGTTGCAAGCAGAGTTGTTTTAGCATATTTTATTATTCTTCTGTCGGCAAGCAAAATATGTCAATCCTGAATTTCTAATATTGCCAAAGCTTATATGTTGTCTGTATTGACTAGATGTGGAGTGTGTTCTTGTTTAAGAAACCTGATAATTTATGCATCTCACAGGTTTGCAGGACATGTGGCCTGTTGGGCTACTATAACCATAAGCTGAAGACTGCTGTTTGTTCAACGTGCAAGAACGGAGACAATGTTTCTACCATGAAACTACCGTATGCTTGCAAACTTTTATTTCAGGTAAGCTATGCCCAGAAAAATGTTACACCTTTTCCACGTCTTGCAAACATGGGCCGTGCATATTTTCATGCTGATTTACATGGTGCAGCAAGTCTACTTTTCAATGCTCCTGTGTGCTAGTGAGAGCTGCATGCTTGCATTCTAGAAGTTTTTTTAATGCTTCTAATTATTTCTCTCTTCTTTTCATTTCACTGTGCCAATTATTTTGGTTGGAACTTGGAAGTCCCTCGCCAGTGGCGGAGTGGACACCCTCCCCCTTTGCAAGGGGGAGGTCCTGGGTTCAATACCCGGTTCCCCCTCCCCGTTTAAAATAAAACAAAATAAAATTATCTACCGAAAAAAAAATATTTTGGTTGGAAATTGTATTAGTTCTGATCATTGGACTCTTAATGCATTGAATAACAATGCGGAAATGAATAATTCCAACCCAGAATTAGATATCAAGTGCTTTGACTTTGACATATTCGCCAAGTAATTTCATTGATCAAAAGCAATCCTTTTTTAGTATTGATGCTTAATTCACATTGCGTTCGTATAGTGATTCATAAACCATACACATTGCTCTCATATTTGGTGGATATTTTTCTTCTTTATAACTATTACCCTTCTATTTATTTATACCCCCTATTATTTATCCATGAACCACAATCGGATTTTTTTTTATGCAAACTATTGCACTTGGCATGACTATCGGATCAATACCATGGTGACTATTTGGTGGACCACAAAAATATGAATCCATCCCTCAGTTATTAGATTCTGTGGATTCTAGCTTATAGGGGATATCTTTTTTGTTTAATTCCAACTCCAAAGAGAGAGCTAAAATAAATAGATTACACATTAACTATTGAGATTCTACCAAAAAGGTTAACTAAATTACATTTTCCCTTACATATCTAAACTAACTAAGCTCATGCTTGATTCAGCATTTATTTTGCATTGCACACTTTTCCATATTCCTAGTCACTGCATGTTACCTAGACTTTGACATCCGAACACTCCGAATGGAAGCCACAATTTTTTGTCACCAAGTGGGATGTGAAGCATTATTAATTATCTGGACGTTCCATGGCAACATTAGTATCAAGGTTTATGTGCATGACTCACTCGTATTCATGTCCCTTTATTTTTCCCCCCAGGAATTGCAATCAATGAATGTTGTTCCCCGTCTGAAACTAACGGAAGCATAGTCGAAGTGCTGTTAGCTACTATTAAATGTAAAGTTTCGTAAGGATGGAGATCTTTGACAACAGATATGCGTGTAGACACTGCTACAGCTAACACTTCTACAGCTACAGAATGCTGGCCATACATCCCTATGACTAACAACTGAGCTGAAGAATTTGTGGAGAATCAAACTGGAACGTCTGAACGAATGGGAGGAATGCTCTTCAAAGATACTGCGACTTTCCTCATATTCCGAGAATTTGCTCGTGCAGGCTATTGCATATGAGGAATGGTGTTGTAACTTCAAGGTTGAGCATGTATTATACTGTAAATACACATTAATGTGATTAAACAGAAACAGGATAGAAGTATTGATGAAGCACGTACATACACTCAAGTTCTATGCTGGCATGAAAATATCTTCTTGCCCTTGCCTTCTGAAGGAGCAAAACGGAGCATCCCTTCTTCGTCAATTTTGTTGTTGTGCAACATATTTATTTTCTTTGCGACAAGAATATGAACTTCATTTTTTCTCAAAATCATGGTCCTTTCTGTGCCACGTGATTGGGATCCGGATAACCAGTCACCGTACTCAAGTTTTGGTTGGTACAGTTTGGATATTATTGGTGGATGTGACTCTTAACATTTGAGAAATGAAATTTGTTTGGCAAGCTTATTCTTCTTTTCTGGTTTATAAAATTTGCATTGTGGATTAAATCTGTGAAAAAATAGTTTATTAAATAGTTGGTGCTGAACTTTGGTTCTAATCCCAAAAAAACATAAATAAAAAATTATGAAAAAATTAGAGTTTAGAAAATGTAATCAATTTTGCATCAGTCGAAGGTGGTCAATGTGAAGCAGAAAAATGCCTAGTGCACATCTTGGGTAAATTACATGCTCGGGATGTGCACTAAGAAAATTATTTTTAAAAAAAATGGAGATGGGGGACTTGGTTCTTTATAATTTGTCGGATAAGTCACATTCTTAGGGTTTTAAAAAATTAAAAATAGAAATGAGATTTGATGAATAATATTGGGTCTAATTTTTTTTGAATTGATTTTTTTTAATTTTTTAAGTCATTAGATGGAAGTGTGTTATGTACAGTAAATTAGGGGACAGTATGACACGAGTCTCGTGTCATAAAAGGTTTTAAAAAAAATGATTTACTTGGTTCAGACCTGACCCGAGTGTTTAACGATCATAACTCATGTGAGGTAGTAACTTGATGGCAATGGGCCCGCTTTCTGTCCTGAGCAACTAAAGCAATTAGGAAGAGTTTACCTTGCTGTCACACCTAAGATTGCTGCACAATTTGGGTTTGCAACATATTTTTTTTAAGATTATGGTGGGATGGGGTCCATCTCACCTGTCTGTCTGTATGATACATCAACCCATTGGAATGGAAAATTCGTATGATTTGACCACACACTTAGTATTCAAACAGGGGTGTCGTTAGATTGTAGCATCCATTTTTAGGTCTCGTTTGGAAATTCAATGGGATTACATCTTTTCTCATAATTCTTTAGAGTGAGAATAATATAATGAAAAAGGAGATTTCGAGAGATTATAGAAAGTGGAGATTTTTCACCTTATCTCTCTCTAAAAAATTAGATTATAATTTTTGAATAATCTGATGTGACATTTAAATATTTGGTGAAATTTTAGATGGGTGAAAATTTTTAAATCATAATTTATGACTCATTGGATTCTCAAACGCGTCCTTAGTCTTCTTGCGACTTGCAAGAAATGAAATTGATAGTATAACTTCAACTGATGGGACTTACAAGATGGATCATGTGAACGTTAGGATAGACATGGATGTCGCGTACTCATTCGAATCTTCGGATCAAGGTTCTGCAACAAATTCAAGTAAACTCTTTTCCATAAAAGGTAGGGATCAAAGCTAAAGAAGATATTGAATGACGGGGTGGGATGAGTTATTCGTGTCTCTGGACGCGAATAACTCACCTCACCGTGGTTAATGGGATATGGGTGTGAGATAAAATTATGGGACCCATTATTTTCTCTCACATCTATTTATTATCCCACTTTTCATATTCGGAAATCACACACGCCATGAATGATCAAGGGCAAATAAGTAGCATCTTCATTCTCTTGCTTATCCAACATTCCCTTCTCGATTCCCATGACAATGAGATGTTTCCATTCAACATACTCATTCCTTATCATGTTTGATATAAATATATATTGCACCTTTAATCACAAATCTGCCTTGTCTAGGAGGTCACTCTGTTTTTCATTTATTATTCTCATTGAATCCGGCCGAATATCTAAAACAACCATTTACACTTGAATGGAAAGACGTAGCTGCACATGCCCATGTAGCCGGGCCCTTCGGATTTCCTTTACAAAGGTTCCCAAGAAATAGCCCCAAGAAAGAATTTAAAATACTTAAAAATCAACTTTTAATTTTAGATAATAAAAAATTAAACAAACTTTATTCACAAGCGCAAGGGGGTTGATTAGTAGGCTCATATATATATATATATATATATATATATATATATATATTATATATATATATATATATATATATATATATATATATATATATATAAGTAATAAGCTCATCTTATTTATAAGATAGAGATTTAGAGCTAGTTTCAACTTGACTTGTATGATAATAATTTAACAAACTAAGATGAAATCATGGTTTGTCGTATCATTGTAAGTCAGATTTAATCGGTTGTATCGCATTGTATCAGGGTTAAAATAAAAAAATACCCATCGAAAAAAAAGTGATCCGGCAAATTTTGATAAATATTAACCAAGCCCAATCAACCAGGCGCCATGGCGTTCCCTCAAAAGCGTGCCCCGGTTTTCTGCGCTGTTAGTCCCTGCCCACCGCCTCCGCACCGGCACTAATAAAAACCGGTCGTCGCTCCTTCTCCGCACCAGGTCGTCGCCTGCCCGGTCGGGAGTGGTCGCTTCCTTCTCCTTCTCGTGAATCCTCGTTCTTCGCAAGAAAAAGGCGGAGGAGGGAAAAAAGAAAAGAGAATTTTTTCGAGTGCCTGGGGGGCGGGTTCTGCGGCAGGAGCATAGGGGATGAGGAAGCGGGACTCGGGGATTCTACTCCTATGCGCCTTCGCCATCTTCTTCTCGCTCCAGGTGGGTTTATCGGTCTGTCTCCGCGAAGGAGTGGACGAATCCGACCTACTTGCTTTCTCCAATGCGTTTATCCCGCGGGGATTTGTTTTATCGGGGTTTTGTTGTCACCGCTGTCGTTATGCACGCTCTGGATCGTAAATTTCTGGCTGGCGTGCCGTGCTTCGCTCTCCAGGGCTTGCTGAAGGTGGAATTATGCCTTTTCTGTGTTTTGGTGCATTCGATCCCAGGGTTTAGTCCGTTTTCGGGATCTAATTGTTTCTGCGGCGGCGCAATTCTGCGGCCGAACCACATGAGGTCGGGATGCAGTG
Organism: Amorphophallus konjac; assembly: GCA_022559845.1. NCBI lineage: Eukaryota > Viridiplantae > Streptophyta > Magnoliopsida > Alismatales > Araceae > Amorphophallus > Amorphophallus konjac. Next base: position 25,541 of record JAHNEJ010001850.1, on the reverse strand, counting down.
CGACGGTTATCTATCTGGGGATGGAGAGATCAGTGTGATTATGTATTTCTTCATCCTGGTGTGCAAAAAATCCTACTCTGATCCGAGGGGTTTTGGTGTCTCCTTTTACCTGGGACTTTAGATATCTGCAGCTCTAGTGGCCATTAAATGTCGTGATGCCATTCATTTATGCCGCAGAATGTGGAAAAAAAAAGTGTCCATGGGCATCAACTACAGCTTACCTTTTTGGTCAACTTAGTGTTTGCGGCACCTGATAGTGTTTTCAACTGCATACACTACGCAGTCTTCTTAATCTTCTTAGTTTTCTCTCCTGTGTTTTTTTAGCACATTGGTCGTGCTGGCTTTGTGTGTTCACCTTAAATTTATTTTACTTTATATCTACCAGCATGAAGGTGATTTTTCATTCAAGGAGGCTTGGTTCCACCTCTCCGATGATTACCCAATCAAATATGAAGCGGAGCGCCTTCCTCCACCTATTGTGGCTGATCTAAATGGCGATGGAAAGAGTGAAGTTCTCCTTGCAACTCCTGATGCCAAAATCCAGGTGTTTTTCATCTCTTTTTAAAGGAAAGATTGTTCATATAATCCTCTTTGAGTAAAAGAGCTAATAGGAACAAAGTGTTGTGTCAAAGATCAGGCATTAGGTTTTGTTGTCGCTTATTGCCATGACTGTCTTTAATAAGTTTGTGCTTCTCAAATTAAGTTTTGGTAATTGTCCTTTTGAAACTCAACTGACAGTTCACGTGAAGGGTGGGCTAGGGGTTTTGGAAAACTAGAGGGAAAAGTTTACTTTCTAGGTGAACTTATTTTTCCAAGATTTGTTGTTTACGAAAAATAAATCGTTAAGAAAAACTTCCTGCTTCTAGGGTGGGAAGGTTACCTCAACCTTGAGATCTATGATTTTTTTTCCCTTGGGAAAAAAACTGGGCTTCTATCCTATTCTTTGTATATCTCTTTCTCCCTTTCTTATTGAGGGTTGAAATTTAGAATTAACTGACATAGAAATTTGACGACCCTTAACCATGAAAAGCTGTTTTTTTAACTGAGAACATAGTTTTCCAGGTGACAAGGTGATCCAAGGCGAGCTTGGGTCCCTTGGGTGCGTAGGCACTTAGGCTGCGCCTAGGGCTATCAATGAGCTGGGCCCAGGCTAGGCTTAGGTCGACCCGGTCCATCCCGACTCATTAGTTTTAAAGCTTGGCCGGGCTATGTCGGGCTGGGCCCGACTAAGTCTTAAGGCCCGACCTCAGCCCGGCCGACAAATTAAATAAAATAAAAATCAATGAAAAAAAATACATGTAATAATATAAAACTTACAATCTCACCAAATTAATTAGAGTTTTAGATGTTCATTTGTTTGAAAAGAAGTTTCTAATTTCTAATTAAGTAAAATAAGAAGTTTCTAATTTTTTAATTATGCAAAATAAGAAGTTTCAAGGGAGAAAAAGAAAAAGAAGAAATGAGCCGGTCCGCCCCACGGGCCGAACTAAAAGCCCGAGCCCAGTCTGAGGGCCTTCACGGGCTAGACTTTTAAGCCCGACCAAGAGCCCACGGCCAAACAAAGGGCGGTAGCCTAGCCCAATGCCGGGCTAGGCCCGCGGGCCCATTGGGCCTGCCTGACCCACTAGCAGTCCTAGCTGCACCTAGGCGGCAAGTTCATAAGAGAGAGAGATGGGGAGGGAGAGAATAGATGCCTCTAATTTCTAGCATGTGCATATTAGTGGAGCTCTGACTGACACTGAAGTAAAGGAAAAAAGATGAAGTAGATGAAAATGAGAGGAGAAGTGGAAAAATAGCAGAGTTGAAAGGGGAGGGAGAAAACAAATAAAGTTGGAATAAGATACATGAAAAATTATAGATTTTAATTATAAAAATTGAGAGAGAGGGAGGAGCATCTGGAGCTTGATCTACCATGACCCAGCCTCGCATTAGGGGGGTATTATCGGCTATGCCCAGGCCAGACAGCCTAAGGCAACCAGGCAGGGCGAGCTTGTGTTTAAGGCCAAGCCAGACGGCCGAGACAGACAGCCCAAGGTGCTCAGACGGGCATCTTGGACCACATGGCCCACCTTAGTGGGCACCTTGGGCATCTTTTTGGACCCCAAAAAGGCGTCGCAGCTCCTTCGGCCTGGATCAACGTCTGATATACCCATATGAGATCTCATGATATTCGCCCTTAGAACCACACCTGCTTCCTCAACTTTTTGTTATATTGGCAACAATTACAAATGGTAGATAATAGTATTTATAACATTTTTTTCAGTGCCATATTTTTCACTTGCTTTTCTGCAAGATTGTTCCCAGTGACATGGAGAACATTTTTTCTATGATTAAATTAAATCCAATGCTATAACTGCAATGATTCAGGCGGTGGTATTTTGGCCTCTCCGTGGTAGAGCTACGAGTGAGAGAATATTTAGCTCTTTGTAAAATAATAGATAGGTAAATTCTATTAAAAAGTTGCACTGGTAGCGAAGTGGATCATTTTGAAATTGTGCTCATCCTAGAGGAGAAGTCTCCTTGGTGAGGCAGAATTTCCTGCAACATTCACACCTATGTGGCTGTAGGTGCTGTGACCACTCTGTGTGCACTGTGCCAGTTGCCCTTTGGGAGGTAGTCTATTTGTGAAACTTGTACTTTAGAAATTGATTCTCTAGTATTAATTAATAAATACAAGTTAGAATTTCTACCTTGTTATCTGCTCATACAGGATTATCGACTAGGTTAACTAGACAACCAGAGCCTGCAAAAGTCACATATACTTTTCAGTTCTCTTGAGTTCTATATGTTTAGATCCGTTCACATTGACCAATTCTCAAGAGATAAGGAACAGTCCTGAATAGAGTAAGAGGTGCCTTCTTGAAGATGGTTATTCACTTCATTGAGGAAGCTACCAGTAATTTTCGTTATTTACTTTCTGCCTGCCCCAAGAAAGGAAACAAAATCTCAAAGTTGGGTAGAGGTGGAAACAAACTGAGCATGCTTTTATGATTTTCAAGACAATTGGTGATCATAGAGTTTTTGCTTATTTTCAAGGTGGCTCAGAAAGAAAACTCCAATAGATGGCATGGTGGAGGTAGCTGAAAGCAAAGATTCGAAATGTGTCACCTTCATACTATTAAGCTGCAGATACTTTCAAAATCTATACTTATGTAAGTGTTATTAAACTAATAACTTGTGCATTAATTTATTAGGTTCTGGAGCCCCATGCTCGGCGTGTTGATGAGGGTTTTAGTGAAGCACGTGTGTTGGCAGAGGTGTCTCTCCTGCCTGACAAAATCCGCATTTCATCTGGGAGGCGCCCAGTAGCTATGGCTACAGGTGTGGTTGATGGACGTTACAGAGATGGAGAAATAAAAAAGCAGGTGTTGGTTGTTGTTACGTCAGGCTGGTCAGTTATGTGTTTTGATCATAATCTCAAAAAGCTTTGGGAAAATAATTTGCAGGTTTGCCAACATTTTCCTTTCATTTTTCCTTAAATTCTCAGTGATACCACACTGTTTCATTTTATTTCAGGAAAGCTCTTTCTTGATAATATGATATGAACGTGCTTTAGCAGAATTATGTGTTTCAGTAATTTTTAAACTGCACATCATTCTGGTCTTATGCAGGAGGATTTTCCACATGGTGCTCACCACAGGGAGATCGCAATTTCTATTAGCAACTATACGCTGAAGCATGGAGATGCAGGGTTGGTTATCATTGGGGGGAGGATGGAAATGCAACATCATGTATGTGACAATTTTGTTTGTTTTTTGTTTTTTATTATGGTAACATGTTATTGTTCTGTGTATTGCATTTGTTTGTCATTGTTCAGTGACTGATATTCACTATTCATGTCACTGAAGTTAATAATGTAACAATATTGTTTGAATGAACCTTGTGGTTTCTTTAAATCTAGCTTTGTTTTTAAGGTAGAAGAAATGCATATTTTCCTTTTTTAATGCAACTAGCTAAATATTTTTGTTACCTCTAAAGTGTACACGTAATTATTAGGATAAGATGCAAATTTTATAAGCTTTGCGATTTCTTTTCAGGCGTGTGATTTTTTATGGGATGAATGGGATACATTGATAATATTATTGGAGGATAGCTCCTTTCCTATCATAGATATGAATTATTTATCAAATGACCATTTTAAAGTGAAAATCTTTATGTTGCTGCCTTTGGGGTAAAGAATAGTCAATAAATTATATAGAAGAAAGTGGTGCATTGATGGGGCATTTATCTGCTTTGTGGTTTGGGCAAAGAAGGTGCAAATCACCTAATGATGAAATATGCCATTAGCAGAGATGTTTGGAAGACTTTTGGCCTTCTAGCTGGTTGTCAAGTTAATTTATACTCACTTTGATAGTTGTGGGAATAATTTCAGAAGTTGAAGATTAACCTAGGAAAATGCATAAGAAGTTGGGAAAAATCCTGGATAGTTATTGGAGTCGCCATGAGGGGTGGCGCTTTGGAGGTCGCCTCCGGTACAAACTGTGTCCCTAAACCCTAATCCCTTAGGGGAACGCCCCTTGCAGCCGTGGAGCCCGCGAGGGCCCTTCCAGAGGCCAGCTGATCCATCCCATCTCATGGGGTTTTGTTTCCCTGGCCCGACCTGCTACTGGTGTGGCGGGGTGGGGTGGGGGGGATGTGCAGCAATCTTGCAGTGCCCCTGTGGAAGGGGACTGGAGGGGTGACGGAAGGCCTGTTTGGGTTGACCAGAGGGGGACAGGGGTGAAGACCTTGATGGAAGTCCTTAAGAAGAGGTCAGGTAGCGATGCACGGGTAGGGTAGACCGGAAGGGGTTGCACGGACCTAGGTCCACTGCTGGCTGAACTAAGGCATAGCCGGTTGGAATGGCTGAGTAGCTGCCTTTGGGTAACCTCGGTGGAGGGCAGGGTTGACGCAGAGAAGGTGAATCCATCTTGGATGAAGGGGGCTGCAGGGACACGGACTGGGAAGTTTCCTAGGTGAGCAGCAGGGGTTTCCTCACCATCAGCCAGACTGTCGAGGAAGCGGAAGTGGCGGCGAAAGCAGGGTTCGCACTGGCGGAGGGGGTGGTCCTTTGGCTGTCCAGGTGGACCCTCAGCAAGGTACCTTCCTGGACCCTAGGGAGTGTAGGCCTCAGCTCCGGCTGGTCGGAATCCCCATAGTGTTGTGCGACAAGACTCGATCCTCGCTTCTGGTCGGAGGCTTTGGGGTAGTCATGCCAAGAACGGTGTGGCTTGTGTGGGGGGGGGGGGGGGGGAGCTGACAACATTGGAGGTGGTTGTCTGGGTCAGCAATGGTCTGGTGGTGCCAAGAGTGCTGATGGTCAAAGTCGCCGTCGAGCTCTTTCTGGTGAAGTTGGAGATCCGGCCAGAGTTGCAGTCAGACACGAGCCAGGGGCGAGAGGAGGAAGATGAGTACGGACAGCCGTGTCGCAGGTGTTTAAATTCAAATTGCCTGGGCCTGAGCTGTGGGCTATAGGTGGGCCACCCACAGGAGAGCCGCCTGGGCCCAGGCCCAACCCATCCTCTGACCTGTGGCTTACTCGGGTACGGGGATCACACGATCAGCTGTTACTGTATCCCAGGTCCGATTACCTCCCCACGACGGCTACGACAAAGGCAATCGGAACGTCCTGGACCACGGCTAAGTCGGGTGCTCTTGCTGGGTCCCGAGGGAGGCCTATGTTGCCACATGGGCGGCCACCCGCCTGGAACAGCTGACGCCCAGAGGAGGGGGGCAGACCATGCCTTCTCTGGCTCTGGAAGGCAGTGTTGACCATATTTGGGATCAGCTGTTTCCATGAGGGGAGGCCTGGGGGCATGATTTCCTTCTGAACTCCCATCTTCCTTTCGGGCCTGAAGATGCCTGCAAAATTTAGTGTGCAGTCAGGAGCCTTTTGGGGGGGGGGGAGGGAGATATTGCAGTACAGTGGTTCTCTTATGGAGGTAGAAGGGCTTGGGAGGGAAGAGGTTAAGGAGCTTGTGGGGGTCGTGGAGAGGCTTATAGAAGTACAGGTTAAGGAGTTGGTAGAGAAGGTAGGGGTGTCTTTCGCTTGCCTGGAAAAGGACATCAAAGGGCTGTTCATGAAGGTCCACAAGAGATAGCTGCTATCCATGGCAAGGGAAGTCAAGGGAGGGAAGTTCGTCAAGAAGAGTGAAAAAAGGAAGGATAGTGGCAAGCGGGGGGTGAGTGTCCAGTAGGAGACTGGGGAAGGGAACAAGTCCCCGGCAAAATGAGGATTGTATCATGGAATGTGAGGGGATATATGAGAGGGACAAGCCAAGGGTGGTGAAGGACGGTGAAGGACCTCGTAAGATGTAAAATAGACATACTATGTCTACAAAAGTTAAAATGTGAAGGGGATGGAGAGATCATTATGAGAGAGATAAGGGGTACTAGAGTGACCAGAGTGGTGTCCTTTCTGGCTGAGGGGAGAGCAAAGGGCATTATGGTGATGTGGAATGATTTCGAGGTAGTAGAGGTGGAAGAATGTAGACAAATTAGTAAAGGGGCCATCACTTTTTTTTAACAGCACCAGGTATGGATTCCGGTGGGACTTCACCAGAGTATATGGTTCGTAGAATAGGAATGAGAAGGAAGCACTTTGAGATCAGCTTCTTCCCTACCACAACCACCCTGGCTGGCCATGATGTCTTGGGGGGGACTTCAATATTGTTCTTTCACTGAATGAGAAGACGGGCGACTATTCCCATGCAAGCGAGATGGAGGACTTTCAATGATTTTATCTCAGAAGCAGCTTTGATTGATGTGCACACCTCCAACTCCTAGTACATGTTGGTCCAACTTGTGAGTAGATCCCTCCCTATCTAGACTGGACAGATTCCTGATCTATATTGAGTGGGAGGACCACTTCCCTCACTTGGAGGCCATCGCTCTGGCTAGATCTATCACAGATCATAAGCTCATCCTACTCAAGACTAGCTGTAGGCAAATGAGGAAAGCTCGATTCAGACTAGAAAGGTATTGGCTTAAAGAAGACAACTTCAAGGACATTGTCAGCAAAGTATGGGGTAGGCAAAGGCATGAGGTGTTGGCTATGGTCATATTGGTTGGTAAATTGAAGCTTTTGGCTCTAGAGCTGACTAAATGGGGCACTAGCAATATCCTCCTGGGCAAGGCAACAAAAGACAGGATTCTGCAATAGTTAGAGGGGCTAGATGCATTGGAGGAGGTAGGCTTGTTGGACGAGCTAGAGAGGACTCAGAGGGACACAAGGATGGCAAACTCGGTTTCGGTCTCGGTTTCGCCCGGGTCCGAAACCGAGTTGACTCGGTTTCGGTTTCGGTTTCGGCCGAAACCGGCCGAAACCCATATAAAAGGTCAAAAAAATTAAATTAATTCTAAAAAATATGATAAAAAATCATAAAAAATATTAATAATCACTTAAAATCACAAAAATCATTACACATGCATTTGACTGAATAAGTTAGTGCAATAACTTTGAAGTAGACAACTACAAAAATTGAACTTCAAACATTGAACATGTGAAAGTTAAAGTAATATTCCATTGTACATTAATACAAGCAGTACAAAATTAGACAAAATAGATAAAATAATTGTTACAAAAATTCATTGATTCTTACCTAATATGGATAATAATTATTAGAAGAACCTTCTCCCTCATCGTCTGGCCCTTGATGTTGATACCCATAACCATGTTGCATGTATGGTCTATATTCACTATAACCAAACAATGAGGTAGCCAAGTCCTGCATCCCTCTTTGGATCCCTCTTGGAGTGTTTGGTTGGCTTGAGCCGAATCCAGTATCAGCATAAGAATCTTGAGGAAGAGAAGAGGAACTGGCCGGATGGAAGTTGAATGATGGTTCATAACCCCACGACCGATAAATCGCTGCCTCCTGTTGGCCACCTCCATAACCTGATGGATGCCCATATTGACTCTGTGACTCATGTCCTCCCTCACCCTGACTGTATCCTCTGCCTGTGTCTGCGTGGAAGGAGGAAGGACCACCAGCATCCCCACCGCCAGTAGTAGCACCTGTAGCACCTGGCACATACGAAAATATATAATTTATCTCCTACCAAAACCTTTTCTGATTCGAACTGATAATAAGAATTTAAGTTACTTTCCAAAATAAAAAATCAAAGGATCACGAAACCTGCAGTCTCCAGTCGCCTTTTGGCCTTTGGGGATGCTTTTTCCTGTGCCGGTGTGCTTTCTTCTTGCACCCTTGACATGAATCCTGTTCCCCTTGGCGTGTGCCTCAAATAAATCTGCTTTAACTGTTCAATTGCCGGGTCCTCTCGAGCAGCAATATTTGTTCTCTCAGTTTGCCCATGCACTGATGTACTTCTTCTTAAGGATGTAGGTGCCTTGCCCATTCTAGGAGTGACTGGCCTGCTATCTGAGTCGGAGTGTCTAGCTGGCTGAAAATCATGTTGCTCCTCAGTGTCCTCAACAACCCTAGACATGTGGGCATGAGTATCTCTGGCCCTCTTTGATTTTCTTCTTAATTCGGGATCCCTTTGCTCATCTTCATCTAGTATGCCCTCTGCCCATCTTCTATCATCATCATCAAAAACGGGCTCATCAACCTGCTCTCGTGTCTCCACCCAAGACTGCAACGGATTCTCATCATCAAATAAGGCATCCACATCAATTTCTGCGGCGGCATCCCCGGCGGCGCGTTTGTCTCGCAGCTGTTGTCTCAACCTCATATTCTTTATTCTCAACCTCATATTGTAGTGGCAGTACACTAATTTCTCTAACCGTTCAGCCTTTAGCCGATTGCGAACCTTTGAGTGTATAAGGCTAAACGTGCTCCAATTTCTTTCACATTGACTTGCTGATGTTGTTTGACTGAGCACCCTAATTGCAATGAAAGCCAATGCATTGCTACCCATATCTCGGTTGTTAACCATTATCCACCAGTCAGCTGTTCCACCAACCATAAAAAAATGCATTTTAGTTGTAGAAATATATATTCATCAGGTTAAGAAATCCAAAAAATAAAATATACCTGGGCTCACTCTTCCCACAGCGTATTGCAATTGGGAGTCAGCATATGTCTCAGTCCTCATTCTGTAATGGTTCATCTACAAACATAAAGTAATAGATTAACATAACTACTTAAATAAATTCTATACATGTTATTGACAGTATCAAATAAAGGCGAACCTCTACTTCGGCCTCTAGTCTCTTTTCTGGATTCCTCGATAAACGACCAATGACTTTTAAAGTCCCTTGAAGCACCTCGCCATCAACATGTGCATCGGCACCGTACATAAATCGAGGGTTGAAGAAATAACCTGCATTTGTGTATAATTAACTAAATGAAATTTATAAAATAACATAAAGGCATTACCCCAATTTCAGTACAATTAATCACTCACCAGCTGCATGCAAGTCATGGTGTAATGTGTTGTCCCATCTCTGGTCAATAATTTTCCACCATTTTGCATAATGTCTGGGAAGGGAATGCTGCAACTCCAATTTGGCACGGTCCATGGCCTCGTATAGATAGCCCATATCATTCTTCTCATCGCCATCCACCATTCTTAGGACCTTCACGAGAGGTGTGACTACTTTCAAGTACCGTGACACTCTGTCCCAGAATTTGTTGTCGTCCACGACGTGGCAGACATCCAGATAATCCATCTGTGCATCAACATTGCCCTTGTCGATGTATTCCCGCAGGGCATTGTGGTACATGAAAGCTTTCAGCTCATTCTTATACCTGTGCAGATAAATGAAAATTGAAGCTGCATCAACTGCTACATATCAGTAAGGATAAAGTATCAAGAATTGAGATCAATCTTATACCTGTGCAAAGACTCCAAAGAAATAAAATTGGAAGCAAATCTGGTTGGGCCTGCACGGATGATATCTCGCCCTCCACTGGCATGCGCCCTGAACATATTTAGTATCCTAGGATGGCCATAGATATACTGTGTGACTTTTTGTGCCTTGTCAATTGTCTTCTTCACATGCTTTTCCTTCCCTATGTCTTCAAGCATCAGATCAAGACAATGTGCTGCACATGGGAGCCAATATAAATGACTGCGCTTTTGCATCAATTTCTTCCCTGCAGCCTTGTAACTGGCTTCATTATCAGTCACCACCTGCACAACATTCTCCTCTCCAATTTGTTCTACCATGCCATCCATCAAATGAAACAAATAATTTGCATTCTTTTCATAATCTGATGCATCAACTGATTTCACAAACACTGTACCGCTGATGCAATAGACCAAAAAGTTTATCATGGACTTTTTCGTGGTACCAGTCCAACCATCACACATGATGGTGCATCCTCTCTCCACCCATATATGCTTGAAGCTTTCAACCCAATCATGGAGCTCCTCAACCTCTCCCTCAAGGCCACGCCCGTATATGTCTCGACGTGAGGGGGCTTGCAAGCCAGGGCCAGCATCTGCTATGGCATCTATCATAGGTTGGAAATATTCACTTGAAGCTGCATGTGCAGGGACACCTGCATGAAAAAACCATTTGCAAATAGATTTAAATGCATGCCCTGCAACTTCTGCTGATTTTTTGACCCCTCTCATTGCTTGCTTGATTTTAGGTTGTGTAGCTTGGGGCCTTCTGTGCAGATAGCTGTCCATGGGACCTGTTCCCTGCGTATGTGGGGCAGCACCAACGTCAGGACGTCGTGCAGCTGTACTGTCATAGGTCCCTGAACCCATGGGCACCTTCCCTTTCCTTCGAGCGGCTTGTTCACGCTCCCTTGCTTCAGTCAGCTCTGGATCAGAATCCTCAGTGCCTTCCTCATCATCATCCCTTCTAACCCTTCTGCCAGAAATCTCCTCAGCAATTTCAGCCTCATCCTCAGCCCTTTGTTGCACCCTCTCCCTTTTCCCCAGAAGGCATTGGCGCATCTCTTCTCGCACCTCTCGGGGACAGTTGTCACATTGTCTGACCTCTCCTCTTACCCCTGCCAAATGTTGTTTTCCTCTGGTAATTCCGCCATACATTTCCTTACCACAGTAATTGCATTTCACCTTTCTTCTCTTAGCATCTATTAAAGACATGTGGGCCCACCCCGGATCCTCCTGCCCTTGCTGCTCCTGTGTTTGCTGACGTCTAGGCATGATGCTGCATTAAGACAGTGACACACAAAAAGGTATAAGTACAATTAAAAACTTAACCCTTAATTAGCAAGTAACCCTTAATCACCCTTGCAAAAAATCAATTACCAGTATGATCCCACCCCAAAATCTTCAATGTAGTTTAATTGAGCTTCAATTTAGCCTAAGCAAACCGACTTAGACAAAAGCCCCAAATTTTATATACTAATTAACCGTTAATTATCATTTACCCCTTAATCACCTTTTGAAAAAATCAATTGGCAGCATGATCCCACCCCAAAATCTTCAATGAAGCTTAATTGAACTTCAATTTAGCCTAAGCAAACCGATTTAGACAAAAGCCCCAATTTTTATGAACTAATTAACCCTTAATTAGCAATTAACCCTTAATCACCCTTCGAATTAATTAACTACCAGCATGCTCCCGCTTCAAATTAGTCAATGAAACTTAATTGCGCCCTAATTGACCCTTACTAAACCTAATTAAAGAAAAGCCCCAAATATAAACTTCTAATTAGGGTTTAATTAGAAGTGTTAAAAATCTAATCATGGTTTTAAATTAACCTACAATACAACATTTAACCTACAACAAAAAAAATTCAACAACTCAACCAAAAAAACACAAAACATAAAAAACCCTAAATTTACCTCCACAAAATTTACCTCCGCAGTAGCAGTCGGACGGTCGATGTGGAGTGTGGACAGCCCCCTGCCCCCTAAAGGCCTAAACAAGCACAGCAGCAGCAGCCGGCAGCGCACAGCAGCTCCACACTCCACAGGGCAGTGGGCACAGGCCGCACCTAGCACAGCAGCCTGGCAGGGGAGGCAGCAACAGCTCCACAGGTCCCTGCCTGGCAGCAGCAGCAACAGCCAGCAGCTTCAGCAGGCAGGGAGGCAGCAGCAGCACCGCAGCAGCTTGGTGCCTTGGTGCCTTGGTCGCACGGGCCGCAACCGCAGCAGGCAGGAGGCAGCAGCTGCAGGCTGCAGCACAGCAGCAGCCGCAGCAGTGCAGCACGGCAGCAGCAGCAGAGCGGCGGCAGCAGCAGCACCCGGCAGCAGCACAGCACGGCGGGGGGGAGGGTTTCGGCCGAAACCGCTGCAGCAGCGGCGGAACTTCTGCGGAAGTGGGGTTTCGGGAGGGAGGCGACAGGAATATCACAAGTTTCGGCCGAAACTAACAGGTTTCGGGCCGAAACCGACCGGGCTCGGGCGAAACCAGTATCGGTTTCGCCCGAAACCGATATCTCACTTACGTTTCGGGTTGCTACAGTTATTAGGCCCGTTTTCGTATCGGTTATGGCCGAAACCGCCAACCATGGAGGGACAAGCTCAAGGTTGACTTTGATGGCATTCTACTGAAAGAGGGGAAGCAGAGATCAAGAGACAGGTGGATCAGGGATGGGGACAAAAACACATCTTTTTTCCAAAGCGTTGTTTCAGGGAGAAGGAGAGTTAACAACATCAAGTGCACTGGGGAGGGAAATCAGCTTATCACTCATCTGGAGGACATGTTGAGGCATGCTAGACACTTCTACTGACAACTTTTTACTGGGGAAGAACCAATTAGACCGTTGATTGCTTATGATCTTCTCCCTTGTCTTACCTCGGCAGAGAGCAGCTCTCTTTCTCGGCCCTTCGACGAGGGGGAGGTAAAGAAGACAATTTTCTCTCTTGAAGGGGATAAAGCTCTTGTCCCAAATGGCTTCTCACTGGTTTTCTGCTAATAGTGTTAGGAAGTCACCATGACAGATGTTTTTCAAGCCATTTGGGATTCCAGGAAGGGAGGCTCCACTTGAGCGGTATCAACGAGACATTGCTCATCCTCATCCCTAAGAAGCAAGGAGTGGAAAGTCTCAGGGACAATAGGCCCATGACTTTGCTTAATGGGACTCATAAGATAATCACTAAGTTATTGGCCATGAGACTTAAGAGTGTCATGGATAGAGTCATCAGTGGCCATCAAGGGGCTTTCATCAGAGGACGTAGAACCCATGAGAATTTTTTGGTTGCTCATGAATGCCTGTTTGCTATGAAGACACAAAGGAAGAAAAGGCTGGTACTCAAGCTTGACTTTGAAAAAATTTATGACCAGGTCAGCTGGCAGTGTCTGTTGCAAGTTCTTGGCAAAATGGGGTTTGATGATAGATGGATTGGTTGGGTTTGGACATGCATCCAATCATCCACATTTGCTGTCCTTATTAACGACAGACTATCATCCTACTTTCACAGTGGCAGGCAGCTTAGATAAGGGGACACAATGTCTCCCCCCCTATTTGTTCTAGTCGCACACTTTGTGCGTAGGATGTGAACGAGAGCTCAGTCCTTGCAAATGATTAGGGGGTTCTGGGTGCCCCCCAGGGAGAGGTCATCACTCATCACCCACTCGCAATATGCTAATGACACAATGCTCTTCGTGGTTGAGGGGGAGGAGCAGCTCTACACTATTAGGATGATGTTGGAACTTCTACAGAAGGTCAATGGCCTTAAGGTGAATTTTAACAAGAGCTAGGTTTTGGGTGTGAACATGGAACTGAGGACTGTTAGGAGAGTAGCTGTCATTCTTGGAATATTGGCTGTCAGGTTGACGAATTCCTGATCATATATTTGGGACTTCCTTTGACTCCGAATAGCATGAAGTGTAGGGTCTGGCAGCCAGTAGTGCAGAGATTTCACTTCAGATTAGCAGGATGGAAGGAGAAATTGCTCTCTTATGGGGGACACCTAATTCTTTGTACTTCCATCCTAGATAGTCTCCTAGTTTACTTTATGTCCACTTTCTAAATCTCTCGGTCAATGGCAAAGCAGCTTGACTCTATTCGGGCAACCTTCTTTTGGCATGGCTATGGAGAAAGCGGTATAGGATGGCACGACATCGCATGGGGAAGGATTTGCAAAAGCAAGGAATAGGGAGGACTAAGCATCAAGAACTTCAGAGTCTTCAACATGGCCCTCCTAAGCAAATGGCTTTGGAGGCTTGGCAAAGAGGAGCAGGGTCTTTGGGCTACCATACAATTTCCAATCAAAGGTACTACAGCAAAGCAAGAGTTTGGAATTGGTCCACCTCCCTGGTACTGCACCTCTCATATTTGGAGAGGGATCCTGAAAAGCATGGACATTATAAGCTCCTGTATCAGAGTGAAATTGGGAAATGGGCAGAAATGTAGGTTCTGGGAAGAGAAATGGTGCACTGATTATCCTCTTAAAGAGAGATTCCCTCAGCTTTTTGCTATCTCTTCGGAGCCCTTGGCAGTGGTGGCCCAACTTTTTGAGGATCAGCCAACAGGGGGATACTAGACACCCAAGTTTAGAAGACACCTGCGGGAGGAGGAAATTGAGATGCTTGGGTCGCTATTCCTTTTGCTGCAAGCGTACAAGATAGCTCTTAGTATACTAGATGAGTGGTTGTGGACATGGGGCAGGGACAGATGTTTCTTCATCAAGTTAGTTGATCAGATCATTGTAGATAGTGTAGGGTGACATTCTTTGGCGAGGTAAATCTGGAAGCCTAAAAGCCCTCTCAAAGTTAAGGTTCTGATTTGGAGGATTTCTCACGGAATGCTTTCAACCTGTGATAGACTAGGCCTTCGTGGAGGGGCTCCAAACGCTTTGTTGTCTGTGTGGGGAGGAGGAAGACCTTGAGCACCTATTCATTGGCTGCAACTTTTCCTAGGAAGTGTGGCTCCATGTGCTGAATAAACTACATTGTCGACTGCGGCCCAAGCGAAAGTGTCCACCTGCTTATCAGGGAGTGGCACAAGACATGGCCCATCAAGGGAGATAGGTGTATTTGGTGGTTCATCCTCCACATCACACTGTGGGCCATATTGGGGGAGAGGAACAACAGAATATTCAGAAAGGAGGCGACCATCTCATAAAGAGTTGGGGACTTCATTGGGGAGAGAGTGAGAGAATGGGCAAAACTTCTTTGTAATTTTGATACACAAGCTTTTTCTGTTTTTATGTTGTTGGGGGGCTAGTGGCTGACATATCTTCTTGATGTGACCTTTTGTATAGAGTTGTTTTGAGAATATCCAACATGCACTTGTAAATCCCTCTTTTTTACTTTATAAATTAGTTGTACCATCCAATTTCAAAAGAAAAATGCATAACAAGTCATTCCTCATCCCCCATCCACTCTGATGGATCATTTGGAGAGAGCACAACGATAGCATTTTTTGTGGAGGTGGAATTTGTGGTGAGAATACTTTTAGAGCTTTGATATTCATTTGTATATCGAGTAGATATATATTTTCAAGGTACCTAAATTGGTGGAAGAGAGCTTTGAATAATCTGCAAGCTTAGAGCTCTGCAATTTGATACATTTGGCATGTTTTGAAGATTTTTCTACTGTTCTTATCTGTGTTTCTAATGCATCATTTCTATGTCCTGAAAGTTTTTTCAGTGTGTTGAGTGTTATATGTTTGATAAATTGTTTTAGATGTCCATTGATTCATTTGAGGAAGAAATTATGGGTATAGCAGGCAAAGGTACAGAGCAGCATCGACGAAGTGCTAATGAGAAAGAGGTGATTATACTTCTTATTTTGTGCACATTAGATCATATCGGCATATGCAGTTTTTTGCCATCTACTTATTACTTATTTGGAGCTGGTCCTCAGCGTGGGCATAAAATCTCACTAGGCCATGGAAACCCTAAATTGAACTTGGTAACCATGTTAGCAGTGGTGAAAATTCATAAACTGCTTGTCAAATTCCTCTTTTACAAAATTTCATTTAGCAGAACAATGGATGAACAGTATTAGGAAAGTAATTATGGTGGTTGGTACTTCACCATCTGTTCATTACATACGGGTTTTATTTATACACAATTATTGTACTTTGGATCCCTTTTGCCTGCTAGATCCAAACACCATTTGTTCATTACATACACAGAGGCGACGCTCGATGATCAGCAGGCGACGACGCGGCAGCACCGAGCAGGAGGAGGAGGAGGCTGCTGGATAGTCTTAGTTGCCTCTGTCAGATTATCTGCTCCCGTGTGTGACTTCCCTGGTACCTGCTGCCCTTGATCTGGGCGCCATCGAGGAGGACGGTCAGCTGAGGTCACAAGTGCCTGTTGTGGACCTTGTAGCTGCTGATGGAGTTGCGATCCTTCTTCGCAGGAGGGGGGGGGGGTCTTATCTAGTGGCCTTCCGAGGCCGATATCTCGGACACGCCTTCCTCTGTGGGAGGTTTCTTTGCAGTGGAGAACGGGGAGGAGGGAGGAATCCTGGGCAAGGAGGAAGGGAGGGAGCTGATGGGGATGGTGGAGAAATTGACTGTGGATCACTTCAAGGATTTGGCGGAGAAGCTAGGTGTCTCCTATGAGGGGGTGGAAAAGGGCATCAGGGGATCTCTTACCTTGATTCAGAAAAGATGGCTTGCGGCTTTGGCGAGGGAGGCGAAGAAGGAAAAATCTCAAAGGAGGGCAGTGGGTGGTAGCGAGGAGGGGGAGCTAGGTGAGGTGCATGAGGGAGGGGAGGGGAGGGGAACACTTTATAATTCTGATGAGGATCATCTCTTGGAATGTGAGAGGTTTAGGGGGTGGGGAGAAGAGGAGGATGGTCAAAGAGATGGTTAGGAGATGTAATGTCGATATCCTGTGTCTGTAGGATACTAAGTGCAATGGGGATGAAGGGGGGTTGATGAAGGAGATAAGGTGTGCTAGACTTGTGAAGGGGTTGTCATCCCCGGCTATTGGTACGGCGGGAGGGATCATGGTGCTGTGGAGCCCGTTTGAGGTGGAGGAGGTGGAGGAGGAGTGGTAGGTTTGTCGATGGGTCATTTCTCTTCACTTCCGATGCTTGAGGGACGGTTTCTCCTGGGACTTTTCCGTGGTCTACGGTCCTTAATCTAGGGAAGGTAAGAGAGTTTTGTGGCAGGAGTTGCTTGGGTTCCCTCTCTCTTCGGGTTGACCTTGGTGTGTAAGTGGAGATTTTAATGCGGTGATTGTAGTTTCAGAAAGGACGGGAGCCCACCCTCTCTGGGAGGAGACAGAGGATTTCTATGACTTTATCTAACAGGCTGCCCTCATTGATATTGGATTGGTGAATGCTCAATTCATCTGGTCCAATTTGAGGGAGTATCCTTTTGCTCCAAGCTTGACAGATTTTTGGTTTCCGTGGACTGGGAGGACCACTTCCCACTTGTGTAGTCTTCTTGTTTGGCTAGGCCGTCTTTAGATCACAAGCCTATCGTCTTAAGGACCAATCGTGGGCATGAGAAGAGACATGCTTTCCGATTTGAGAGGTACTGGCTCAGAGAGGCAGATTTTTTGGACACAGTTCAGAGGGAGTGCTATTGTCAAAGGCCACAGGGGTCTAGCATGACTGTTTTGATTTCCAAATTGAAGCATCTGTGACATGCTCTTAGAAGATGGGGCATGAATAAGCTTCTACCTGGTAGCCAGACGAAGGAAGGGATTCTTCAGCAGTTAGAGGCACTGGACCGTCTGGAGGAGGCAAGATTGATGGATGATGTCTATAGGAGGAACAAAGTCCTTGCAAGCAGGGTATGATGAGATCTTCATCAGGGATGAAATTTATTGGAAGAAAAGATCTAGCGAGAAATGGCTTAAGGAAGGGGACAGAAACACAACTTACTTCCACAGGGTTGTTTCAGGTAGGAGGTTGAATCACATTGCTTCCATTAATATAGGTAATCAACCTATACACAGAAAGGTGGACATCAGAGGACATGCCGAGGAGTTTCGCCAGACATTTCACTAAGGAGCAGATGAGTATACCAGAGTTTGCAGACGATTTGCTTCCGCACCTCCCCTCGGCAGAGAGTGAGTTTCTCGCGAGTCCCTTTCACGAGGAGGAGATTAGACATGCGGTTTTCTCTCTTGCAGGTGACAAGGCCCTGGGTCCAGATGACTTTCTTGTGGTCTTTTTTCAACATTGCTGGGACATCATCAAGGAGGACCTCATTAATGCTATCATTGAATTCCAGGAAGGCAGAGCTCACTTGAGGGGTATCAACAAATTTTCTTGGTTTTTATCCCTAAGAAGAAGGGTGCACAAGATCTAGCGGATTTTAGACCCATTAGCTTGTTGAATAGCAGTTATAAAATCATTACTAAGGTTTTGGCTAGGAGACTGGAGAGGGTGTTGGATGGCATGGTCAGTGATTTCTAGGGGGCCTTTATCAGGGGAAGGCACATCCAGGAGAATTTTCTTATTGCTCATGAATGTCTGCATGCAATGAAAATTCAAAGGAAGAGAGGAGTAGTTCTCAAGCTGGGCTTTGAGAAAGTTTATGATACAGTTAATTGGATCTGCCTCCTTCAGGTGCTAGTGAAGATGGGTTTTCATCAGATGGATTTCATGGGTACGAGAATGTATTTCGTCTGCTTCTTTCGTTGTGCTTATTAACGGGCAGCCTTCCTCGTACTTTCTTAGTGGGAGAGGGATTAGGCAGAGAGATCCTCTATCCCCACTCTTATTTGTTCTGGTGGCTCAGATATTGAGTAGGCTATGGATGAGAGCGGAGGCAGCGGGGGTTGTTAGAGGCTTCCAGGTTGGCCAGTCTAGCAGTAGTGTCACACATCTACAATATGTCGATGCTACTATTCTATTCCTGGCCGAGGAGGAGCGGCAATTGGTAGATGCCAGACTGATGTTAGAGATGGTCCAGGATATCAGTGGGTTGAAGGTGAACTACATCAAAAGCCATTTGGCAGGGATCATGGAGGAGTCGGCTATCAAGAGGGCAGCTCTGGTTTTTGGGTGCCAGATTGGGGAGTTCCCCTTCTATTTGGACCTTCCCTTGTCTCCTGGGCCTCTTCACTGTAGGGATTGGCAGGGGGTGGTGCAGAAGTTTGAGTCCAGACTTGCAGGTTGGAAAGTTAGGTTACTTTCCTATGGAGGTTGCCTGGTTCATTGGAGATTTGTTCTGGACAGCTTGCCAATCTATTATCTCTCCATTTTTAGAGTCTCGAAGACGGTGGCGAAGCAACTCGAGTCTATTCAGACGAGATTCTTCTGGCATGGCAGTGAGAGTAAAGATAGAGGATGACATGATATTTCTTGGGACAGAGTATGTCAGAGCAAGGAAGCAGGGGGGTGGGCATCAAGAACATTAGAGACTTCAATTTGGTCTTACTGTGTAAATGGATGTGGAGGCTCGGGTCACAGAGGATGGTGGGTTGTGGGCTCAACTGATCTCATAGCGATACTACTCTTCCTCTATAGTATGGGATTTACTCCCGTCCCATTTGTATAATGTCTCCCCGATTTGGAGAGGCATCCTACAGTGTGTAGATTTCATCAAAGCCAATGTTCGAGTCAGCTTCGAGTCAGTCTGGGTGATGAAGAGAGATGTTTCTTTCTGGCAGGAAGCCAGTGTTCGAGTTAGCCTGGGTGATGGAGAGAGATGTTCATTTTGGCAGGATAGATGCTGTGGAGACTTCACAGTAGCAGAGGTCTTTCCGGCGTTGTACGTTATAGCGGGGCTCCTGGGGATACTGTGGCTCTGTCCTTCGATGGCCAGCTATCGGGGGTATTTGGGCCCCCCGTTTTAGGAGGAATCTCACTCTTGAGAAAATGGACCAGTTGGAACCTCTCCTGACTTATCTCCTTGGCTTCAGTCCAGATTTCAGTAGGGTGGATTCTTGGCTTTGGCATTGGGAGAGGGGAAGCTAGTTCTTAGTTCGGTCGGCCTACTCACTCCTTTTTGATGGGGGACTGCGTCACTCATTGGCACCACAGATCTGGGCTCCCAAGAGCCCACTCATGGTGGAGGCTTCCGACTTGTGATAGGGTGGTACCTTTTCTTCGACATATTTCTACCACATGTTGCATGCGTGGGGATGAAGAGGAGGACTTGAACCATCTATCCACGAGTTGCCCTTTCGTGAAGGCCATTTGGGTGTAGCAGCTTGGGCATTTTGATGCGGTGTAGCAGCTATTCACCATTTGGCATAGGACGTGGGCTATTAAGGGCGACAAGATTATTTGGTGGCTTATCCTCCATGCCACTCTTTGGGCCTTGTGGAGCGAAAGAAATAATCGAATCTTCAAAAGGGAAGTGAGGTCGGAAGAGAGGGTTTTTGTTTTGTTTGTGAGTGTGGCTTGTTGGGCTAAACACTTGTGTAAAGTGGAGGATCATAACTCCTCACTGTTTTTGTTTTTGGGGAGTTGATGAGGCACACCAGCCTGGTGTGCTGATTTTATGTAAAGGGGATGACAGTGCTCATAGTCTTTACGTGTACATCCCTTTCTTTTATTAATATATTCGTTGTACCACCCACATTTCAAAAAAAAGTACTTTGGATCCCTTTTTTATGTTCTCTATAGCTGATAGTATATGTTCATCTTTCTCATGTTCAATTTCTTTCTGCTTTGTTCTTTATCGTCTGAATCTTCAGTTGGGTAGGTTATATAACTATCAGAAATGATTTTTTGGTCACAACATTTTTACCTGTCCTTTTGATGTAAAAAGTTAAAGAATGTTCACAAGTAGATGAAATATGAGGTGCTGAAATGATGCGAGGTGGACAGTTTTTTTTTGAAAGTGAGTAGTACCACTATTGTATTGAAATAAGAAAGGGATGTACAAGTATAAGATATGAGCTCTAAAAAAAATCCATATACAAAAAGTCCGAGGTGGACAGTTGGTCTCCTGCCCTTCCAGAGTTTACCTGGAGACAGTTGGCTTTATCATCAACATCCAAAAAATTAAAGAATAAGCTTTTATGCCTATGACGGCCTGTATCAATAACAGGCTGTACATGGTGATACCGTCTTTCAATGGATTCATCTTATGCATGTCTCTGAAGTTCCAAACACGGTCAAAACAAGCATCCTTGTTAGGTAGGCTTGTACCCTGTGGCTTTCTTACCTGATAGATTAGGTAGGCACTACCTTGGAATTGTAGGTGACAATGTGGCATATCTCCTGCCAATGATTTACATGCAGTTGCTTATCTTCCTAGAGTGCCATCTAATGTGAAGCAAATAAATGCCAGAGTATACAAAATCTTACCCTGTTTGGTTTTACAAAACCAAATTTCTACTGTTCAAAGCCGTCTTCTTGTCTAATGGGAGATTCATCAATTTTCTGGGACCTCAAATGCTGGAAGGCAGTTCTGCATAAGTTTGTGTTCCAAATAGACCATTCCTTGTTCAGTGATCATCCTACCAAATTATTCAAATAAATTTTAAGTCTACTGCACATTTTGGACCTTTTTTTCTCTGTATGACTGCCCTTTCTTTAAGCATAATATGATCTTCCATAAGAGAAGTCCTTCATGTGCAGCTAAATGGAAACTCTGGTGTTGTGGATCTACGCCATTTTGCATTGTATGCATTCGCTGGTCGAAGTGGCACCCTTCGTTGGAAAAGAAAAGATGAGGTGCGTTCCTCTTTTTGATCACTTTGATGTAAGGATGCATGGTATTTTACAGATGGTTAGGTCAACATGTAGAAGCATGGTTTCAGAGATGTCTTCTTATTGATTTTATTGGTTATCAATTTAAAGAAAATATGACCTGGCATATATCATGCTTGTTTCTTGGACTAGGAACCATGTCCAACTTTGTCAAGGTCCAGGTAAATCCTTGCAATGTACGTTACTTTGCTAGTTGTGAAGATTCATAAGAATGTCTTAACAGATATACTTCTTGTATATCGCTGTATGGTTTCAAGCCTGCATAAACAAGGAGCAAATTAATGACCAAGGCTGATTGTCCCACTGTCGATTCGTGGTTTCAAGCATATCTAGGTGTTCAAACCTGAAAACCTATTAATAAATACTAGGTCAGGTTGTCTTATCTGGTCTGTCTCGGCCTGTTTTGATGCTGGCTTATCTTATCTTACATTTTCTGCTCTCCACATTGAGATTGTTACTGATACTTCCGAATCAACTCTGTTGATAAATCTAAATTTCTTATACATATATATGTTTCTCTATTCATAAATATATGTAAATATATATGTTTTAATATTATAGATTATAGACATATAGTTGGAAGGTCAAGTTTACAACTCATCAAAATGAAAAATGATTGTTTTTAATCAAAATGAAACTTAATCAGGCATATACTTTTTCTTTACTACTCAATTCTTAGAAGACTTCTTTTACCCAAAAGGCACTTGTGTTTACATAGTATATATTTATTCATTCTTCTTTATAACTCTTTTTTTTGGCTGATTTTCAGAATATTCCAGCTCAGACATCAGATGCATCACAATTGATTCCCCAACATAACTATAAGCTTGATGCACATGCATTGAATGCTCGGCATCCTGGAGAGGTATTTGGATAATATGATGTTATGCTGCTTACACAACTTGCCATCATTGTTTCTTCTGTTTCTTGTGAGTATGATGTTTTATACATATATGATTTTTTTTTCTCTGAAAGTGGATGCTTCTACAATTTCATTAGTTGAACACACAAAGATGGGGTATGCAAGCTTATGCAAAAAAGGTGAGGCAAGCAAGGTGACATGGGACTCATCTTAGCCTCCAATGCCCAGGCGAGCATCTAGGCATCTGTGGTGACATTTTCTCCAAAAGATCATGACATAGATAACAACTTGGCAAGTGAATAAACATTTGAATGTTTAGCTTGAAGGCCTATAGAGGAGTACTTCGAGTTTGACTTCAACAACAAGTGTAAGGGATTATGTGAAATCAAGTAATAGAATGATAATCTAAGGAATACCAAGCAAGATTACATGCAACACATCCAATAGTCAATATAAACTTGTTTATGTGAAATTATTCGCTTTAAAATTGGCACTAGGTAAAATAAGTTTTAGAAAGCAATTCAAATATGCAATTATATATCACCTTTGTTTACTAAGTAATGTGAGGACCCAGGTTCATATTTTCTTGTAAAGCGAAGAAATGGAACTTATTTGTTGAAAAGTGAGCCATCGTTTGAAAAATGAGAAAACTATAGATCATGTTTTTGTGGAATTGTAGAGTCCATGTGTCATGCAACTTTGCATGGCTATAAATGTCAGCTGAGTAAGGAAGCAGGAGATAGGTGATATGATGAAAGAATGCAGATATCACGACCCAGTTCAAGAAGGAAAGCAAATCTGGATGAGGTGCTTTCCTGGAATGATATGTGCAATTTGGAGGCAGAGATTTTCAGAAATGAGTTCTGACATCCATCTACTTATTGCAGATTGCTGTTCTCAATGGCAGGGTATTAGTATTGCAGATTTATGTTCTTAATAGTTCTTCTTCCCAACTTTTGACAGAATCCTGTTCTCCCTGATTTTCAAGGAGAGGAAGGACAGCATTGTATATGTTTGAAATGAATGTACTGCTTTTTGTTGACTAGGCTTGTCATCTTCAATGACAGAACCAGAGTACTAGTGCTGTATATTGCCGTTCTTGATAATTTTCCATTTCACAAGTTTTGCATGTATTTTCCTTCGTCATTATATCAGTTTGCTTGCTGCAATTTTAGGCATGATAAAATTCCTGGAAGCAACTGTCTAATGTAGCGTTAAATTTCTTGTACTTGCAGTTTGAGTGTCGAGAATTCAGGGAATCAGTCCTTGGGGTCATGCCACATCATTGGGTAAATTTCACAATTTTTGACAGACTTCCACAAAGAAAATCTTTTATTAATAGTGTACCTATATCTGATCAGGATAGGAGAGAGGACACATCTCTTCAGCTGGCACACTTTAGAAGACACAAGAGGAAGGCATTGAAGAAGGCCACTGGGAAAAGTACGACAAACCTTTATCTTGCGCCTGTTGAAACCATGCACCAGGAAGGATTCATCTAATAAGATCGCAAGTGTAATTGGAAAAGCTGCAAAGTATGCTAACTCTGCAAAGACTAAAAAGGTGTGCCCTTGTGTGTAATTTTGTGTATTTATAAAGTAGATTTCTTTTGCTGATTTTATCAGGTACAATTATTACTTTAATGTACAGTTGATGCATTCAAAGAATGAATAGTCACATATAGCCTTAAATTCTAGTTGGCTTTTGAGTGGATAGAGCACATTATTTCCTGTACTATAAAACTGGTTTTCTTTTTAAATAATTTTTATTTTTTGATTTTGAAGCGTGAATCATGAAGAAATATATCAAGTGCTCAACTTGTGTGTGTGTGTGTTAGATGCATGAATCATCTGCCAGTGTGTGTGTGTGTGTGTGTGTGTGTGAGTTAGATGCATGAATCTTCTGCAATAAGAAGTTGTGCCCCCCAACACTAGAAGAAGGATTAATGGAGCATCGCATCAACAGTGTAGCACAAACTGAATTTATGAGACAAAAGCAATGAAAAATGTTAACTAATGATGTTGGCATTATTTTATTTAGAAAATCTTCATGTTTCAAAAGAGGGATAAGATCAGGTTCCATGTTAAACTATAAGTCAATCAAAATCGGGAAAAAAGACTTGTACACATGTGCTTTTTTTTTTAGAGAATACTGGATTGTACTACCAATTTTATTGAAAAGTAGAGGTAGTACAATCAACTGGCAAAGAGGAGAGGCTTCTCTAACACCAAAGAAAGAAAGGTAAAGAATTACAATGAAATATAGTTAAAGAATCACAATGAAATTGGTAGATTTCTTTTGCTGATTTTATCAGGTACAATTATTACTTTAATGTACAGTTGATGCATTCAAAGAATGAATAGTCACATATAGCCTTAAATTCTAGTTGGCTTTTGAGTGGATAGAGCACATTATTTCCTGTACTATAAAACTGGTTTTCTTTTTAAATAATTTTTATTTTTTGATTTTGAAGCGTGAATCATGAAGAAATATATCAAGTGCTCAACTTGTGTGTGTGTGTTGTGTGTTAGATGCATGAATCATCTGCCAGTGTGTGTGTGTGTGTGTGTGTGTGAGTTAGATGCATGAATCATCTGCCAATAAGAAGGTTGTGCCCCCCAACACTAGAAGAAGGATTAATGGAGCATCGCATCAACAGTGTAGCACAAACTGAATTTATGAGACAAAAGCAATGAAAAAATGTTAACTAATGATTGTTGGCATTATTTATTTAGAAAATCTTCATGTTTCAAAAGAGGGATAAGATCAGGTTCCATGTTAAATTATAAGTCAATCAAAATCGGGAAAAAAGACTTGTACACATTGTGCTTTTTTTTTTTAGAGAATACTGGATTGTACTACCAATTTTATTGAAAAGTAGAGGTAGTACAATCAACTGGCAAAGAGGAGAGGCTTCTCTAACACCAAAGAAAGAAAGGTAAAGAATTACAATGAAATATAGTTAAAGAATCACAATGAAATTGGTAGATTTCTTTTGCTGATTTTATCAGGTACAATTATTACTTTAATGTACAGTTGATGCATTCAAAGAATGAATAGTCACATATAGCCTTAAATTCTAGTTGGCTTTTGAGTGGATAGAGCACATTATTTCCTGTACTATAAAACTGGTTTTCTTTTTAAATAATTTTTATTTTTTGATTTTGAAGCGTGAATCATGAAGAAATATATCAAGTGCTCAACTTGTGTGTGTGTGTGTGT